>JAVKLA010000026.1:5922884-5984456 GCA_034782735.1 Sagittarius serpentarius
GTTGGACAAGGTGAGCTCCAGAGCTTCCTTCCCACCTTGACCCCTCTGCAATTCTGTGAACGAAAAGCTTAAAACACCCAACGTTAAGTTGCTGCAATTCACCCCCCCCGCCTCCCAGCTTCCCTAGAGGAAAGTCACATCACGTTACCTCACAACTAGGGCAGGCTCAGAGGACTTGTGAGGACATTTACAGGCAGGAGCTCAGCAGAGGTGCAGTAACTTCCTCAGCTGTCCTATCTTGTCTCTTCAGTGCTTTTAGCTTCGTGGCAGTTTGACGTTCCAGGGCGTCTCTGCCTTGTTCCAGCTTCATCAAGGACTGGGGGACCCTGAGCCTCCAGAAGTCAGCACTCCTGCACGTGCACTGAGATTTTGGTGGATGCCTGCTTTTACCGCAGTACCGCTCAGTCGCCGAGAGGGAACAAACCGTTGGGAGGTCTGCAGAGGACAGTTCCCAGGGCCTTTGTCCTCCCGGAGCTATCAAATTAGTAGAGCAGAGATCGCATTAGATCACGTCTTAATAGCTGGGTTTCTCTTATTTCAGAATGCTTGTCTGTGTGGGGCAGTGCCTCCACAGAAAACATGTTCCTCACGGGGAAAGAAGTTGAAGAGACATTGTTAATTATTAAGACGATCAGCAATTTTAAAGACACTGACATTTCACCAAGGAATATTTGTACATGGGAATACTTGCTCTGTGGTTGTATAGAAAAATAAAGGCATTAAGAGTTTGGGGAACAGTGGAGTGCATGAATCTCCACATTTTGAACTTCATCTCCTGTTTGGGTTCTCATACAGCTAAACATTAATTAGAACAAACCGTTATGACTGCCCCATTTGTCCACTGGAGGTCAGTATCTTTCTACAGACAGGCAGTCCCTCTTACCTGGTGTGTTTGCAGGGGACAGAAATCTCACAGCAGCACCTCAGTTTTCCTGTCACGGGATTTTAAGGCTTCAGGTACAGGATGAAGACAGAAGCCTAGTACGGGTCCATCGCTGCCAAAGAAAACCCTCTGCTCACACTCCCCTTCTCAATCAAGCTAAGGTTTTAAAAAGGTCACACAAAGAATCGAAGGAACCGCAAATGTATTGTTTTCCCAGATATTAAAGACAGGCTCGAGCACGGCAAAAGCTGCCAGGCCCCTCCTGCAGCTCTCCTGCCATCGCTGCCTCATTGCAGGAGCCAAATGCCTAGCTCTCCTCTTGGGTAAAACGGCACCTAGTTGGGCAGGGAATTCCTAACTGATGAACAAACGTGCTCAAACATTTTCACGCTTCTTGCATTACCTGGCCTTGTATTTTAATCAAATAGTAAAAATCTATCAGCTGGTGATTACACTTTAGTATCTAGTTAATCCTACTTGGCTCATTTGCTAGGCTGAGCTCCAGCGAAGGCGCCTGTTGAGGCTGCTGCACACACCGCGTAGGAGACGTGCTGCACCACCCTGCTTTCGGAAACGCTCCCTCATTAGCAACACTTCTTCAGCAACTGCCAACACTTTGCCAGGCATTCAGCGCACCAAAGATACGGGTGTTTGCCTCTCCCAAGCTCAGCAGTATATGATGTTGAAGGATGACAGCAGTAGAAGACAGGAGTGACAGTGTGGCAGGGAAGGGTGAACAGCCATGAAAACGGAGCGGTTTGGCAGTCGCGCATAGATCACAGCCACCGCTTAGGCACTGTCCACGCCAGTATTTTAGTTTGGATCAGAAGCACTTTTGAAGCAAATCTGCTCATTCCCACGGGCCATGCTTTAATTTCCATCATGGAGCAGCGCATGAATTCGATTCCTCCCAGACGCAGCTAAGCGCGAGACCTGCTCTCACTGCAGCAGCAGGCGTTCGGTTCGCATGAAGCAGAACTCCTGAAACCCGGCTAGTGCTGCCCAGCACCCACTGCTCCCTGGTCTACAGACTCTCTCCCTTTGAGGTCCCCTTCTGAGTAACACGGACACAGTCTGACCAACCAGTTGACATCATGGCTGTTTAGGCTGCAGTTTCACCAGTTTCCAGGAGAGGATTTGTCATCCATAAATGTCAAGGCAATTCCAGTGGAAGGAAAGTAACACTGCCAGGGACTCTCCTTGCCTCCGTCTCTCTAGTTTGGGCACCAAATGGAAAAACTGAGGCGTTAAGTCCGATGAGGCGAGACAGCCCCCATGTCATGTACCTCAAGACCTAGAACTTTCACGTTCTATGTTAATTTCTTTAACTTCTGTTCTAACAAATTAATGGTGCCTCTGATATCTTCAGTTCTGTCCTGCCAAGACCACTGATGTTCTCAGAAGGAAACTTTGCTCTTTCCATCCCACTACCGCTCCATTTCATTCCACATACGCTTCCTGAGCCAGTAAGTTTTTCTACATCCTTTCTACAGCTCTGGGATCCCTGCTAGCATTCAAACAGATGGGTGAGAATAAATGGTTGCTGTCCAAAACTCAGAGAGAAGCAATACCTGCAGCAGTCTGGTAATTACAGCAATTTTGCAAAGCTCACACCTGGAAGCCTTAAAATAGAGCTGCACTTTAGAAGTAAGCTTTACCCACATATTCCTTAAATATGCTACCATCCTGAATATTCATGTTTTGCTTTCTGAGCAGAAAACATTCCCAGTTCGCTAGGCTCCTTTAGTAAGTCTTGTATTCATGAATTTTAAAGGAGACCTATTTACTATTTAAATGCCAACTTAAGTCTATTTATCCTAATCAGGTATCGATGCCAGCAGCACTACCAGGGCCGTTTGTACTCTCATGTCTCATTTGATCAGTGAAGGAAACAAAAGCTGAAGCAGGCAGATGGCTGAATTGAAGAGAAAGGTCATTACATACTGCAGCTAATAAGGTGAAGAGAATAAAACAGGGAAGGTGATCTTCAGCGAGAAGATTAAAACTTAGCCTCACCATTCAGAGGGTGTTTCTGTATGGTGATAAAACAAAACAAATACAAAGAGAAGTATCATCGATTATTCACCAAAATATCTCCTATTGTTTAGCACAGGAAAAATCCTGGCCTTCTCTTCTTCCCCATCTCCGTCTTAAAAAAAAAACACCCAAAAAATCTCTATTTTCCTACCTCCCATTTAAGAGACAGAAGAATGCCACAGATCTGTGGTGTTATTCTCCCCATTTAAGTGAGGTATCCTGTACTGAAATGCTTTTTCTCTGGTAACACAGTAAGCAAGAAGCAACATTACAGCTGGACAACTCCCATGTCTCTTACCTCAAATCCAGTTGTTAGCAGCTGCCTCACAATTTGGTGTATTTTAACTAGGTTTGAAAAGCCCTAAAGTGAGGATTTATCATCTCTTTTGGCAAAGAATGAAGTAAATCTATCATGCCATATAAATAATTCATACAGACTCTAGAAACATAGAAGGAATACAGGTCAGGAGGGGCACCACAGGAGAGGGATGGAGCATCCTTCACTTAAAGCGTGCAGTAGACCTAAATTCAGTTTCCTAGACAGACTATGTCAACTTAAAGAATGAAGATGGCTCTTAATTTAAAAAGCAAAGGGTGACTTGACAGTCACTGGGGGTTTTGAAGAGAACACAGAGGGCGAACAAAGATGAGATAATTAGGTTTTTTCAGATAAGAATTTGTCTGATGGAAGTCAGTTGGGTACAAAGCAGCTATCTCGCTTATCTTTCGTAAAAGATTTGTGAAATATCACAAAGGTGGTTTTCAACAGTTATGGCAAAATCAGTGACTGGTTACTGGGAGAAGCAACAAGCCAGCAGGATCCATATAGTTTAAAATAAACTCCAAATGCCCCTAGGAACCGCTGACATTTATAAATAATCAAGATCCAGGTGTATGTCAGTATTTCAATATATACATTGCAACATAGCGCTGCACACATTACATACCTTAATGTTCTCTTCTCACAGTCAAGAGTAAATATTTTGATCAATCTATACAAGAGCTCCTCAGCGCAATCCAAAAGGTTCAGTAACTGCTGTAAGCAAAACTTCTAAATCTTTGTTAGAGGAAAATGTGCCATAAACGGAAATCGCGTAGAAATAAATTTATGGGGAAACTTTCACAGACAGTCTAGAAAGCGTTAGTTTGGTTGTCATTCTGAGAATATGAAACACACACCAAAAAAATCCTTCTTCCTCAAATACAGAAATAAAATTTACAACATGATGGCGAACAGAAGCAGTTTAGCCAGCTGTGTGAAGCCACCCTAAGAAAAAAAGAGTTTTAGGAAGTATGCTGAATTTGGAAGGAAACCCAAACAGACAGAAAAACCAACCAACCCAGGTGTAGCTGAAAACAGCACAAAACTAGACCAGAGAAAATTAATACAAACAAATCTGAGAGAGTGTCCCAAGCGAAGTTAAGGTGAGGCCTCACATGGCTGGAATGATCAGTACCTTCAGAAAGATTCACATTTCATCACTAAGCTAAGCCTACGATAAACAATCCTACTACCACCATCAGGAAGAAAGGCCCCGTCCCCAGAAGTGGCACCCTTTGTAACCTCCACTGTTACCAGCGGAGTCACAGAACAAGAATCTCTTCAAGGGAAAGAAACCAAGGCCAAACCACCAAACCGTAAGTCCTGCTGAAGCAGGGAATTGGGAAGATCCTTGGCTGGTAACACGCAAACTATTAAAAACCAGAGGGAAGAGACTCACGAGGGAAGGATGCAGAGGGACAGGCTGCAGGTAGAAATCAGCACTGGGCTATTGGCTTCAGGAGAGCAAAGGCATTTCTACAACAGCTGGTGACCCGCGTCCAGTTTATGAAGGCTGACAAGCAACGGGCACAGGCCATTCAGCAAGTTGGAGAAAGGTAACTGGTAAGGGACTAGAAAGTTAAATTCACTAGAGAAATAAAACATTAACAGCAGGATTACTCAGAAAACTGAATAAGGAATTCATCAGCACTGGTGGACATCAAGAGCGCACCCGATTTTCAACAACAACAGAGAAAAGTTAGATGAGTTCTGCCATCCCCTGCAGTATAGTTGGTAGGACTCCTGCTTAGTTGCCGTCAAAGCCAGATGGGACAGACCGCCCAATACGGACTGGCATTAGGGTCACTGTCAGATGCCCAGCCCTCTCTTCCTTCCTTTAACCTACACTGCACTGGCCGTGTGAGCGACTGCTGAATGGGGCAGATAGTTTTCACGTGGTGTGACAGCGCGCGAGCAATTGAAAATGCTAAGTGACTTGGAAAGGCAACGCCATCTTAGACAAAGCTGTTGAGACATCTCAAAAGAGCTGCCCTCAGCTCCAATCCCCAAAGCACTCTGCATGTGACCCCTCACCAAGAGGAAAGCACAGAAGTACACCCTGCTCTGGCTAATCAGATAAGAACTAATTCTTACTGCTGCAGATAGAGAAATCTCCAAAGAGACTACTATATTTAGCTAAGAATCTCTTAGGGGCTACTTGTTTTCTCATGTAGTTGAAAAAAAAGCCCAGTCCAGCAGAAACGTATGAGGCTGCCTTCCCCACGCAGGAGCACACAGCTATGTCACCCACAGATGAGAACACATTTCTCCAGAGAAACCTACAGGTATTTGACAGCATACGAAAAACCTTTCTTTGCCTCTACCTATTAGTAGAGAAACCAAAATATGAAGCTCCTTCTCCCTGTTTTGAACTTAAAGGACACTGTTTTCAGTGTTCTCATTCTTTCTCTTCACCTCTTTCATGAAAGATGATGGTCAATCGGAAACCCACAGTCCTTCCAAAAGTTCCCACGCTTCCTTTAAAGTCCCACGGAATTGGGAAGGGTGTTCAGTGACAACCTCAAGTCACTCCTGACTATTCTGTGGCAGACACCACAGCCTGAGGGATTCTAGCAGGGATCATAATTTATTTTCATTCCCTGTATATTACTGAGCACGCTTACAATGCTTAAGTACCTGAATACAGAGCTGCCTCAAGATGTTGAAAATCCTTGGACTTCTGTGTGCACGTGTGTGTCTGCATATGCATGTACATGCCCGTATCAGGAACGCCTCAAACTCAGAATTAACAATTCAGGCTGGCTGCCCCCACAGGGCAAGAACCTTTCCCCAAAGCATACTATAGCAGGCTGGATTTCTGTTTATCTGGTTTTTCTGAAAGAAAAAAGTGTAACGTCACCTTAAAAAAAAATAAAAAAAACAAACCACTGTCAAAGTCATCTTTGGATAAGCTGTTCCAATATTTATTTTACTCTGCTGCTAAGAAATAGCAGCTCAAGATTGAATTCATTCAGCTTCCAGCCACAAGATTCTAATGAAATTTTCATTACCATCAGGTTTATACTTAGTTTGGTTTACAGTGACATTTTAAACATTTTTAGAAATTACACAGCTGCTGCATCCTTAGCTGTGTCATTTCAACTGGAAGGGAACACTTCTTCGTTATTAAAACAATGCCCAGCGCATGAGAGAGAACATACCTGCAAAATACATCACAAGAACCCATTTCCCAAGGAGTAATTTCTTTTCCTCCCAGCTCCATCTGCATACCACAAACGAGCTCAATTTTGAGCTGGTTCTCAGCAACATGCACCTCTCTTACCATAAAGATTTTTTTCTTCTTCATGCAGTTCATCTTAGTACAGAGAAATCTGAAATACCTAAAAATCCAACTGATGTCATTTTAGTCACATGGCACTATTTTTTAACATTCAAAAGACGACCATAAAAGCTGTAGAGGCAGTAAGCTGAGTGATCATCAGTCCCAACTCCAACCCCAACTGATAAATGAGCAGTTCTAAATGCTTTACTAAGATAGCGTTTGAACCAAAATTGCAAGCTCGTATATTCAGTTCCTATGTAGAACTGGTGTCTTTGCTCTAAATTACCTGAATTAAGTTCAAATCAAAGATGGAAAATTCCAGCAAACTAAGAACCATGCACCTGAGGGACTGGAATTTTCAGATGAACGGAGTAAACATTAATTTATTTTCCCAGGAAACAACCACCTCTAAGATGCATAAACAAATCTGTTTAATTTACAATTAGGCCACTATATTACACAATTAAGTTTATGTAAGTTCTTCCCAGTATGATGAACAGCCTCTCCTGTTACCATACCAGGTTTTAACCTGATTACCATGAAAATATTAAATTAAAAATATTTTTCTAGTAGGCAGACATGGGTTTGCATTCTATAATATTGTGCTTGGTGTCATTAATCTACAAAGGCTCTTTCTTATTAAAAAAAGTGGGGAAGGGGACTTACTAATACAACTCATACATTCTGCCCTGTTCTTCCTGGAAGCAAAGCTGCTGTTTAATGCATTTCACTGAGAAAAAATTAAAGCTACCTGTAGGGAAATTAATACCTGTTTACACCAGCCAAGAACTTCAACTTGGGCCTTGAATCAAGGTTGCAAAAAACCAAAGAAGTATGCATGTTTGGAGGAGCAGCAGTACCTTAGACTGTGGTTTTGTAGACTCCAGCCTCCATCCCAGTAAAATCGTGGTTCCTGGGATCGCAATACCATTTGGAAGCCTTACATTTTCATTTCCATTATTTATCAATAAGGTATAAAGATTAATAGCAAAATCTTACTAATCTAAGGAAAGAAAGACAGGCTCAAAAATGAGATTTTATTCATATTTGTTATTCACAACCCAAGGTATGATAAAACCGACAAAAACAGCCTAGAATAATGTTAGTTTACATCACTAAATTCAACTCACATTTTATTAATAAAATACCCAAAGGAAAATGACAACATCGCAGGTTCAGAAAAACAGGTTGTCTACTACTATGACTGAAAAACCGACACTATCTTAACTGGTCACAACTCATTGCTTGTTCAATGCTTATTATTTAAAATTAACACAAATTACAAAATTTCAGACACACAACTTCTGTGCTCATAAAATATATCTTCTGTCATATCAAATTTCAGTAGATTGGAAAGAATTTTCTGCCGAGATATTTCATTTCAGCCTGTATTAAAAGAATACTGAGAGTACTCTCCCCACCTATACAGCGATGTAACACTGCAGTCCCAGTTGCACTTTTAGCCTACCTGTCCAAAGAACCATTTTGTAAGCCACTGTGCAAGCACATCGTGATGATCAGAACAAACCATCTCTCATACAGTGATGAAACCCACCATCAGGCTATGGCCTGAGTTCTGTCCTCTGTGGTGGACACACTGACCTCAGACTCCAGCACACAAAAAGCAGACTTCAGCTCTGTATTTTAAGGCCAAGACAAAACCAGCTCTAACCGAAATGGAGATGAGTACCTTCAGCTGCCACCAGTTACCAAGAGCTGTAGTTGCTCACTGTTATGCAGAGATTGGTCGTACTTTATGTGATAAATTTTAACACCAACATTGAGGCAGCATGTTACCACCCTACCATAAAGACACCCACCAGAGACTGAAAAAAAATCACACACAGATGAAACAGCAATGCAGTAGCCAATAGTTTGCATGCAAACATCGTGTTCAACTTAATACTCTCAGGACTAAAAACTGTTAATTGTGTAAACACAGGTGAGATAATTATCTTCCATTGCTCTTTTTATTTTACATACTTTTTTTTTTTCCTAAGAACAGACGGGGCCTCACAGAACAAAGGAGCTTTACTAAATGGTAGACCTGGAATCACACAGACTTCAGTTACAAAGATTAAAACTGTAATCTGGTAAGGAAAGAACTCTTCCCCTGCTACGAATACATTTTTAAAAGCCTCATTAGGCAAAGCAGCAGCCTGACTCTCAGTCCAGAAGAGAGAAAAAAACAAAAACAAAAAAACATTTTAATACTGTACTGTGCAAAAAAAAAGGAATTATTGTTGAAGAAAACAGAGACAGCCAAAGCAGACTGTATGGCAGCAGCCGTTCTTAGGAAAGGAGAAAACGTGTGTGTGTATATATGGCATAGTACCTAAACAGCCATTAAAACTGCTTTAACTGCCAATGTTTTATCAATGGGATGGATGTATTGGGAAAGAAATAAATTCAAAGTAAGAGTAGTTTTGAGTAAACGTGCTACAGGAAACATAAAACGATCTGTCATGACTATACAGGTACAAATCAACAACAACAAAACTTATTTACAAACATTTATACCTCCAGGCATAAAGATCAAGTTTAATACTTGTGAAATGTATCCGATTGCTAGATCTGGACTGTTCCAATCTTTAGTAATAACAGAGTAACATTTCTACACTGCAATAACCATATGGCTTCAATCAGGTCTATTCTGAAGTCTTTGCATCTAGCTGACCTCTAGCATAACACTGAAAAGCTCTACAGGTATTTTAACTTTCATTTGTAACATGGACGTGCATCTGCTACCTACCTGAGAACCCCCAGCACTTGACCCAACAAGCAGCCAGCAGCCTAGAGCTGGTACTGTTACAAACTGATCCAGTCTGCTTGCAAAATGTTAATTTTGCATCATGTGGATTCATTCTTCAAAGCATACATTTCATCACCCGCTACATTTTTAAGCTAAAAGGAAAGATTATACAAAATCAATTCCGTATGCAAAAAAACCTAAGCCCAGAAGTGATTAAAAATAGACTAAGGTGGGCATAATTAGTAACTAATAAAAAAGCTAAAAGTATTATTTATGGAACTCAGCACTTCACTCAGTCACATAGTTAACTGCCCTCAAAGACTAACAACCAGACCCGTTCACAAGTACCTAAGTTGCTTACATAATTAAAAGATTAAGATGTAAAGTCAAAAAAAATATATTTTATCCCTTCAAGATCAGGAAAGTAAAATAAAATGCTGGTTCTGTAACAGTGCAACAACTGCAGCATATTTTGCACGCAGCACATGATTTGCTACATTTAGTGGCACTTAAGTATTATGCGGTAAATACTGAAAGTAAGACAAGTTTCTGATCTGCATAAGCATAATCACATCATTATTACCAGAGTTGCTAAGCTACAGCATTCTGAATAATACCAATTCAATTTTAGCACTTTGATCACTAGCCTTAATACATATGTCAACGTCCTGCTTTACATCTTGCTAAGAAAGCAATCACTGGAGCCAAGTGTTTAATGAACTTGCCACTGGGCTTGGACCAGGTTCAATCTGACCAATCATTCTCATCAAACTCTGAATCATCATCGGAATCGCTGTATTCCACAGCAATGCGTCTTGAAAGGATGGTTGCCACATCATTTCCAACAGGCTCTCGCTTTGCTTCTTGCTCACGTTGCTCCTGCACCTTTTTCAGCTGAATTCCTGTAGAGACAACTACTCTCAGACAAAGCTTTCTGCACAAGAGATTTTAAATTTCATATTGTTATTGGTGAGGTTTTTGTACTCTAACAATACATTCAGGAAGAAGAAGAAAAAGAAACCACTGAGTTAGAGAGGCTCCCTGAGCAAGGAAGAGAAAGAGAAAATAAAGGCAGGCTGGAATACATTCTCAGAGACTGAATACTTCTTGACTTCTAAAACTGCCCACAATATGTTAAAACTAAATATTTGAGACTGTACAGGTCCTTTTGATCTGAAGAAGAAAGTTTTCATAATTGTATTCAGAAATACCATTACACCTACAGCTCCATACTGTAAGCAAAGCCAGGAACAGCCATTAGGCACTGGTTAAAAACCAGTGGGCTGAAGCCTGGTGTTGGGTAACTCAGTTCTTCTGAACAGAAGCAAAAATCCACGTACATCATCTGGCTACTTTACACAATGAACACAAGTACTGTTTTCATTTGATTATGTCCACACAAACACTAGAACATGTCTGACAAAGCTGTACATCTTTAGGCATTAGAAAACGATCCAAAGTCAGGGCTGACAAATGTTAGCACAGGTGGTTGGTTAACCTGTGGTTAACTACTGTCTCAATGACATTCAGCCCAGCTGAGAACAGAAGGCGTGAACTTGGATCACTGGAAAACACAATGCTTCCATTGGAAAAAAAAAAAAAAAAAAAAAGAAATACCTAAAACTCGGCATCCACTTACCCATTCGGATGGCAGCAAGAAGATCGCTCCGTGCATCACTTACTGGCAGCTGCGCAGGTTCATGACGTTTTGCCTCTGCGGCTGGAGTAGCATGCATTGGGGAGGAAGAGAGGGATGAACCTGTAGCAGGAGGGCCTGGAGGGGGAGGAGGTGGGCCGGGAGGAGGAGGAGCAGTGACAACAAGCCCACTAGAAGGAGGAGGATGAGTAGCTGTGTATGTAGAGCCAGTCACCAGTCCAGAATGGGAAGGTGGCACAGGAAGCTGAAGGGGACTAACAAATGCAGTTTGTGCTGAAGGAATCATAGGGGGAGGAGGAGGAGGGGGAGGACCTGCAGCATTGTAATAGTCCACCATCTGAGCTGGAAGCATCCTATATAAAACAGAACAAAAATATTTAATGCATTGGAAGTCAGGACTTACAGAATCATCACCCCTTAAACTGCTCTCATCCAACCTCAGCTAAAACAAAAATCAAAAGGAATTTAAACTGGTGAGTTAAATATGCAAGTGATTATAAACATATGAACTGTCAAATACTGTAATACACTGAGATTTAAGGCAGATGATGAAGTTAAAGGCAGTGTCCTTTCAGCACTCCACAAAGTGAGATTTTTATCTTAACACTCCTGCCTAGTTAAGTATAAAGGTGTGTTTGTTACTAAACAACTACTCTGTGAGACTATTAAGTACAACACCTATGATGAAGAATGGACCAAGAAAACTGCAGACTATGCGTACCACTTCCATAGAAGACCAAGTGTTAGAACAAATATTAGGAGATAGTAAGAGACATAGGCATGGAGGACAATAGAAAAGTATGAATGGAAAGATTTACCCATAGGTATATCATGCATCTCATGTGCTTCTTTAGTCAAGTTTATCAATTTAAATATTATTTAATTAAATTGATACATTTGATTGATACTTTAAAGAGGAGGAACAGGGAAGAGCGAATTTTTCTGTTAAAATGTCATTAAAAATTCTTAAGCAGAAAGAATGGGAATTAATATAAGAATTATGAAGTAAAGAACTAGATATAGGAGACAGGAGTTGAAGGAAAGTTACTGATGACATTCAGTGATACATGTCAATGTATCACAGCTGTGATACACTGACAATGGTCATGTACCTGGGGACTAAGCACAAGTATTTCTGTTATAAACTGGAAATAACAGAGAAAATGCAGGTTGGAGCAGTCAATCATAGCATAAGTGAGTCATCTACAGCATGATACAGTCATGAATTGGGCAAATGCTATCTCAGGATGCATCAAGTGAGGCTGAAGAACCTTGGCTTGCTTAGTTTAAAACGACACAGGCAAGAATGATCACAACTTTTCTGGGTTACAGCTTGAAAGTTTAAGCTGTTTAAGTAAAGCAACAAACACAGACTGATTAGAAAACAGATGTTTTCTTGCTATTGGAGAGCCAGTACTCTGGAGCAAGCCTTCCTTCAGAATGCATTCAGGCCAAGTATCTACATAGGAGTTCGATAAATTTGTATCTTGAATTATGGAGGTGCCTGTGGCAGTAGGGAACTTGACTCTGTGTCTGAGGAGAGCCTTTCTAATTCTGTCATAAAGCTCCTTCAAAAAGTAATTTTGGGGATGCAACACATACTGCCACATTGATCATGTTCAGCAATACTTTTTCTGCACGCTTCCTGAAGTTTAAAATATTATTCAAACTATGCTGTAACTATTTTCCACTTTAAAGGGAAATTATCCCCTTTTTAATATTAGGAAACCTTAATATTTTACAAGCACATTAATTTCACCACATTCAATACACAGTTCATTATTTCTGCTTTCACTATTTCTTCACTTAAATTCAGTTCATATACAGAAATTATACCAATTTTTTTCTTCTGTCCTCCCCAGGGAGATAACTAATGTACGTGGGATTTCTTGTGTGTATGCATTGTATGTTATGATTGTTATGAAAAACATGCATCCATCTAGTTTTGTCAAGAATCCACTGGAATAAATCAGGAGTTTTACCCATATTCTGCTGGTACCACAGGTACTGAGCTATGATGGCCATCTGAAGGCTGGGGTGGAGGTGGAGGTGGTTGCTGAGGTCTGTTTAAAGTAGCATGTCGTACAGTGGTGGAAGGTGGTCTGTATTCATGCTCATGGCTTTGGGATGCTGCCATGTACTGTGGACCATCTCCTGTTCCATATGAAGGCATTGCTATCTGCTGATGGAGGGAATGATTCGGAGTAGCAGGATAAGAATAATCTGTAACATCAGATGCATGGGACCTAAAATTAAAGTAAATGGATGCAGAAGAACAGATTATGTGAGTGTAACAGGGTATTATCTAAATAGCTCACAATAAAAGCTAAAAAGAATGCAAACAGAATTATTTTTCTTGCAACAGGACTCCCCAATTATCAAGCACTATTCCCTTGTAAGCCCACAGAAAGCACAAGAACAAATGCAACAAAAATCACGTTTCAGCTTAACACGACTTGAAAATAAATTAGTCTGACAAGTCAGCGTAAAAGGACTGAAATTGAATGTGTTCAATATTTCAGGGTACTAGCTGCATGCAGAATGTCCTCCTATAATGCAGACTCCTTAAAAGAAAAAAAAAAAATTAGAGCTTTCTCCAGATTTTAGAGTTCTTTAGTAGCCATAAGGAGGCATATTGGTTTTGTCAATGATTTTGACAGTCCACTGTTTGAAGTGGTAAGTATTATCAGGCCTGCCTTAAGTTAACAATGGCAGCAGGAAAAAGAAAGCAATACTGCAAGCGCTCGCAATTATGTGGAAAAAACTATTTTACTGAAGCAGAGAAAACCAATTTCAAAAGTTAGAAAATGCTTTTTATCTTGTTTGTACAATTAATTTTGCTGGAAAGGCTTAGAGAAACTGGGAAACGTAAATATTAGTTGAGCAGAGAGTTCATAAAGATACAAAGTCTAGGATGCTCTGTCAAACAAGCCCAAGAGAGGGAGCAAAAGGATCTCTTCATCCCATTACTGTAAATAGTTGTTTTAGTAATGAACAATCGTGCAGCCTGGCTTTTAGTGAACACAGTAAACTGATGCACTTATCTCTAAGACTGGAAGCAAGGTAAGCAACAAAAAGCCAGGGCTTTGAGTAAAACAAAATGACAAACCCTTTGGGCATTTTGTCCTCTTTCATGCTTCCTGCCTGTTCCAATTTTTTTGCGTCACTCATGAACTCAATGCCCATTTTCCTTCTCTCCCACTCTTCTTTTCTTGTTCTTACTTTTCTCACATTAATTTGCTGGTTTCTGTTTGGATTCAGCTTGTGTTTCTCTCTCTAAAGTACAATAAGTATAACAAATACATTGTAAATTCCCACAGTCTGGACACTTGGACATCAATGTTTAATGCCTAAGTCTTGCAACTAGCAAATGAGAAGAAACATGAGTTTTTTTTTTTATTTTAGCATTAAAAAAGAATCACAATATAGCCAAATACACTTCTTTAGGACCTTATTTATAAAAGACTGCTCATGCAGTAGCTGTCAGCATAAAAATGTCTCTGAAAGAGTACTTATTTCTATACATATAGGGTTTTTTTTATAGCTTAGTTCCTACAGCTACGACTACCCAAAGATAAAAAATAGGAAGCCTTCTCTCCACCTCACTACCACTCACAAAATTAACCCTTCATACATGTAAAACACAGATTTCAGCATTCAATCACTGATATTTGATACACTGAAATTTAAAGTTCTAAATACATAATATAAACCCTTCAAATTTTATAAAGTACAAGATATCTGTCATACCGCAACATCTATATCCAACATAATGATACAGCCTACAATTTCTGCTTAAAAATAATCCTACAGATTGCAAATATTATGGTTATCTGCAAACAGTCAAATACATGTTGACATTGCTGGGAGAAAAACAAATTGCTTCAATATGATTCTTTAAACTTAGGAATCCTGGAAGCAAGGTGTTAAGGCTAGAAAGAGACTCAAAATGTCTGAAACGTAGAACTCATGATGAAACAAACCACATCTTTCACTTGACAGCTGAACATCAATGTCATTCTACCAGATCAACTGATGGAAAGCACAGTCTTAATGGAACATTACAGACTGACAAACAGGAGACAACGTTTTACATTAGAAACTATAAAAAAAGTTGATTAAAGTATTTTAGACAGAGAGAAGGGGTCTGAATAAATTACTGAAACAGCAGTAGCGATTTTCTTTCTATTTTTTGTTTCAATTACAAGATGATTACTCTTCACAAAGACCAAAACATTACATATACAAAGTTCTGAGCACGGTTTTTTTTCTTCATTACTCTCCACCGGACAGTGGACTAAAGGTATCAGTCCACACTTCTTCAGTGGCGGCTGCTTCCTCAACCTAGCCATTCAACAATTTAAACACTATGTTGTCGCGTACTTTTTCCAGTAGATTCTACTTATTCCTAACATTACTGCCAGCAATTAACCACGACGGACAGAAGCAAAAACTGTGGGAAAATCCTCTAGTGAGACCAGCTTAAAGAAAAAACCTCAGACTTCCGTGCACACCAGGAGAAGGTAACTCAACCGAGCTCAAAGGGAACCTCAGTCAACAAAGATGAATTCTGCTGTGTTTCTCTAAGCAGAGATTTCTGCCATTTCAAGCAATGATGTTGCATCTGGTTTGGTAGCTTGCTTTTTAGACAAATATGACGT
Source organism: Sagittarius serpentarius (assembly GCA_034782735.1). Classification (NCBI taxonomy): domain Eukaryota; kingdom Metazoa; phylum Chordata; class Aves; order Accipitriformes; family Sagittariidae; genus Sagittarius; species Sagittarius serpentarius. The sequence goes on from JAVKLA010000026.1 coordinate 5,938,480, forward strand.
TGATAAAGCTGAACTATTTCCCCATTAAAGCATTCTGTTAGAGGCAAAAGTATGCTTGACTGAGTAGATCACAGAAAAATATTTATTAAGCTATCAGCAGCTTAATATACAACAAACTGGACACGAATGAAGAGGTACTGAGATTATCTAGTAGAGACAGATTTAAATGCGTTTGTAACTACAGCTACTCAAGATCAAATATAAAGCACGCAGCAAACACTTATTTCACTACAGTGCATAACATTATGATGACAAAATGCTCATCTGAAGCTGAGGAGGACAAAAATCATTACAGAATTTTTTATTTATGTTTGAAAATAATTTTCAAAAGAACTTTAAAACATGCATTGTATGTTTTGTCTATTCTAACTATTCCCAACCTGTAAAAACACCTAATTCTACTCAGCATTTCTGAACATACAACTGTGGTATAACAAACAGCTTTGCTGTAAACAGACCTAGTATCTGGGGACAGTGATCCCTCGGAAGATGCTCCATGGTACACACTTTGAGACAACCTGTTGTCAGGTCTAAGCTCTTTGTCATATGCCATCATATTCCACTCCTGGCGTCTGTTCCTGGCTTTTCTAACCTTTTTCACCTCACGGGTGGTGCCATCTATACGCTTTTGCTCCTAATGTTCAAACAAAAGAAATAAAGCATGCAAAGAGAGAAAAAAAAGGAAAGGAAAAAAGCTGGTTAAAATGCAGTTAGAGTGCATGAAAATAAGATCAGATTTACAGATGAAGCCAAGTCTTCATAAAATTTCTCTGCAGTGAAAATGAGAATATCTCCTTATGCTATGAAGCTCATTAGTAGCAAGACTGCTGCTTTGCCCTTATTCTGCAGGCACATGCTAGTATGATACCAACCTACTGTTTTTCCCCAATACAGATACATGACTGATTTTAAAACCCAGAAAGTTTAACAACTTCTGACATCGTATGTCATTTATTTAGACCGTCCTGAAGCACTTGTAATTTCCTTCTCCTGCAAATCAGTCTTATGAGTCTATGTTAAATATGTTCAGGGTTATTTTGGTTATTCATTAGGGTCACAATCACCTGAGGCCTTGGGGAAGTATGGAAAAAATTAGAAATACTTTCCTATTTCATAGTCTATACGAAATGGTTTTTTAACTTCCTCTCCCTTCTTAGATCTGATTAAATACCAAAATTTCTCCTAGTTTTTCCTCATCACTGTTTCCCATTATCTTATATAAAAATGAATGACGCTAATCCTCTCTGCAATATGTCAGTAATATTCCGGCCAGTAATATATTAGAGCTTGATAACTTCATGACAAATCAGTCTGTTTATTTTTTAAATCTTTCTATATAATTTCAGGCTCAATCAATGTCAGTGTTTATCCATCAGTAAGATCTCCTAATAGGTGGGACTCAATGCTTTCATACCTCTGAAATGTTGTCCTCACCTACTTCTGACTACTCAGTATGAACAGAAAAAACATATTGGTGCTTCAGCAGAAAAATAAACAAGCTTGCTCAATCCAAACTGAGAAGGGTATTTATGTGCTACTCCTTTTCTCAGTGTTTATGAGGGCGCTGGATTTTTTTTTTTCCCACCAGCTCTAGAGCCCATATCTTAGAATACTAATTTATAAACAGGTTATACATGTCTTATTCATTAATAAGTCAGTATTAGGCTTTTGGCTGCTAGAAAAATAGTTTCTCAGGAAATAATTACATTGATATTCTGAGAGCGCAGTCGTATTCAATTGTACTTAGAGAAGAGTTCAGAAAAATGCTGATATGCAAGCATTTTGTTGTGGGATCTCTGCCTTCAAAGTAAGAGATAATAGTTGGAAAGCCAGTCTCTCCAAAAAGAAAAAAGTACATCACAGATGAAACACAGGTGTTTTATTCCAACTGTCAAATAGCACTGTGTAAATAATTCTGAAATACTGTGTTCAGCATTATACAATTAAAAAAATCCATCGAATAGCTTGCTTGCCCTTGGTTTGGATTTCTCGCTTGTTCACGCATGTCCGTATGAGGCATTTGATGACCCGCATCTGCTAACATTAAGAATGACACAGGAAAGTCTTTTTGAAGTTCCAACATCCAGTGTTCCAACAACACTTGCTCATTCCTGCCCCATGCAGTGAGTAGATTTTTGATCTGATTCATGTTAAGTAAAGATCATCACCTTCATTCTTAAATACTTCCTATAAAATCTTTTTCATCCCCAAACTTTTTAGAATCACATCTTTTTTTTTTTACCCAGGTTATGCAAGGCTTTACTTTCTCCTTTAATACTACTTCTTCACATCAAAATTACCCAATACAGGAATTGAAGCAGAGTGGAGACAGATTCAGTCATGCTTTATTTTAAATATATTAAGTTTTGCTAATCACCGTGGTTGAATATATGCTTGTTAAAGGCTTTACATCTGTCTTCTTCATTTGATTGCTCCAAATTTAATTTGTTTTCATTTCTGACTTTTATCCTGGTTCATTTATTAAGATTTTGTTACTCAATCATGCTAGATTTGAGAGGAAAGTACAAAAGTAAGCCTTTGGGTTAACTTAAAATACACTTTAGCTTTTTCTTCTCACAAAATAGTAACTCCATCCTCTAAGTGTCATAATTATGTATTTCTTGCAAGTTTCTAAATAAAGTAAATATCCACCTTTTGACCAATGTATGATGCTGGTCAGAAAACAACCATATTGATACAGTTCCTGTACAATCAGGAGTGCTTACATGACTGCTTACACATAATCACCTATTTAAAAGTTTGGTTTTAGAGAGATCACTATGGTTTTTTATGAAAAAGGTAACTACATATGCATGTATAAACAAACACCACAAAATAAACACAAAGCTTAGTTTGTTTTTATTGGATCAGATTTCAGTTGGATAGGGTGTTCCAGACCAGCATCTGTAAGTCTGCTAATGAATAAATATGCTGGAACCCTTTTTACTCAAACACTATTAAACCCTACTGGTATTGATTTTTTTAATTATAGAACTACATCTCTAAAACATTTAATTTCTTCCAAAACAGTGGGGCAGGCCAATTACTAGCAGCTGACAAAACTATACATACCTCTAACTACATATACCTCTAACAGCGCAGTTTTAAGTTGTTCCAGTAATACTTTCATTACCTTGACCAATAATGGTGACAGCTCTAGTTTTAGTACCTAGGGCAATGACAACAGAATTCTAGCGGAGCTGAAGCCTTTCAAAATAACTACAGTTAGAAATATCTTAGGAAGGTTAAGAAACATTAAGAAGAGTTACTTCCTTTAACCAAGTGTAATAGGAGTTGTGGCAGGCAAGTGGATGCTGTAGGTTAAGCCAGAAAACAGGTACGTCATTCAGCTGTTGGCAGGAAGTGATTTCAGCAAACACAAGAAACATTAGAGCCCTCAAACAGGGTTAAGTTAATTTTAAGTTTGATATTTGCATCAAGAGTTAGCAAATGATATCTCAAACATCTTAATAAAGAATTAGAGCTAGTAACAGAAAGTAGGTTCAGCAAGTATTTGCAATACTTTCAAAAAATGGAAAGCATGAGCCTGGAATATTTTCCCAACTTCACAAATTTACAAGATCCCATCAGTCACACATCATTAAGAGTAATTTTTGAAATACAAGCCCTCCAAATTTAAAGATTTCTACTTATTTAAATAATCATTCCTCAGAAAAATGGGGAACAATAAAAAGCAGAGTAGCACAACTTTCCCTTTGTTAACCAACGGTTAACAACTTGTCTACTAAGGTCATTCAATTCAGACTATTACTGGTAAATGCATAAGTCAAAACTAACTTCATTGAACTCTTAAGACACTGACTGACTGAGAGTTTGACAGGAAAAAAAAACAGAGACTACATGACAGATTTTAAAGAATTCAAATTACAGTCTTCTTCAGAGAAAAAGCTGACATGAAAGAGCCAAGTCAGAGAAAGCCTGTGGTAGATTTCTTCAGTTAAGCTGAATACAGAAACAACAAATAAGTACGATATTTGAAGGCAGGAAAATGAAACTCCTCACAAACCTTCTACTGCAACAGCTCAAGCGTTTAAGGCAAATTAGCAAAATTATATTGGAAAAGTGATTCTCTGGTGCAAGGAATACTCTCAGGCTTCACTGACCACCTGAAAAATTGAGGTTAAAAACCAGCTGTATTTGGTCAGCTAATAAGAACTGTATTTGGATGTCTCATTTATAATTTGCTAAACAATACACGTCTGTTTCACCTGCAGTTTCTCAACAACTCATATTCTGTGCTTATGCAGAGTACAAACTGCGTAAAGGAATTCTCACTTAGTAGATTCAAAATACAACTTCAGCCACATAATTGTTAATAGATGCTCTGGATTCATTCCTGGTCACTGCTATCGTAAGGACAAGAACAAAAGAAAATGACAGTCTGTTAAGCAACCTGTGGAACAAACGGTGCCTGTGAGAATCTCGCCCAAACCCTCCAGCTCTCTAAAGGTTCCAGATGATAAAAAGCTCATTTGCACACCAGCTGCTGGAAAGCTAAAAACCAGATTTCTTCCTGTCACAAAGTGACACCTATCCAGGCAAACTCAAATCTACGCTGCTTTCTTCTTAGTTGGTCTTGTCATATATTTAATCAAATCAAATAGCAGTTCAGGTAGAATTTATCAAGGAGTATTTCTGTGATGTATGGCTATAATCCTACATGATTGGAATTGAGCATATTTTACAACTGATTTGTAGACTGTAATAAGACAGAATCTACAAAAAATACACCATGGATGGAAATAAGTGAGATGGGTTGCCTAAAATATAATCTAAAAGCAAGTTTATATATAAATTGTTTTGTAAAAATCTCTCTAAAAAAATTTTCAAGCAATATTCTAATTTTTTTAAAAAAGTTTTTGTATTTTTTCCTTTTTAATAATAAATCAGAATGAAAAAATTAGCAGTTGATAGTTTCTTTTTATCCCTCTCTCGAGCGAAAATATCTAAATTTGAAAGGAAAAAGGTGGGAGGAAAAAACCCGAAGGGGGTAATTATCCCTATATGTTTTTCACACAGAAATACTGAATGAAACTTAAAAAACCCAAGTAAACCCGAGAATGAAAGCTGCTTTAATTATTACCAGTCTTTTAATCAGCTCTGTGACTTACCATACTGAGAATACAGTTGGATTATGACCTTGCATATACATTTATATACAATTACACAAATAACGAAGTGAATATTTTCTAATACTTTGCTTTAGACAGTAACTTCTACTGAAGATGTTCACTCAGCTTTTTCAACTCTATTTAGTATTTCAATACTGAGATACTCGTCGAAACAGAAAACATTTTTGTTTCATACTCCCAACAGGAGGGCCTGATTTATTTCTTCCAGAACTTTTAAAATCATGAATTCACGAAATGTTTTAGTTAAAGTCTTCATGTTTTAAAAATGTTGTATTCAGAAAGTTTTGTCTAGCAACAGGAAAAAGGAATTAATAGAATTTTATAAAAACAGAATAGTAAACTTCCCAGTCATGCCCTACAATTTGATTTCTAAGCCAGTACCATATATATTAGCATACGTACACAAGTTATACACAATGTATATACACAAATATACATTAGCATGTATATTCACCCATTAGACATGTATATACATGTGTATAATACATGTATATATGCTGATATATTATGATACCTGCTTAGGTATACACATATATGTATGCTAATACAGAGATATATATACGTATGTGTACATACACATACATGTATGTGTATGTTTGTGTGTACATGTACTGAAAACTAAGTAGTTTCCTTCTATTTCCTCCAAGCAGCCTATGGATTTTGTTTGGACTCCTTTTATTTTAAATCCCTTATCTCTCACTGAACCTATATAAAAGGGCACCTTCTGCCAGATAAGACAGGCAGTCACTGCTTCAAACTTCCGTTTTTTTTTTTCCTCCAGTATTATCTTCAAAAATCCTAAAAGCCCTCAGATTTGATAAAAACATTGACTGCAAAGAAGCTACAGAAATAGCAACTGATTTCTTCATTCAAAACGAAAATCCATTACGAAAATCTTGATTGCATCAGAATACACACCTTGGATCAAACTGCTGAAGATATTCCAGAAGGACTGAAGACACTTTTCTATGAAAAAGCCTTTTTTTCTTGGTTTTAAACTTAGAGGAAACAAAGAATATTACTCCTAAAATTAATCTTCTCTTGTAGCTGAACCACCAAATAATTTTGTGTATTATCATCTTACTAACTTGTAACAGGTGTAGAAAAAGTGAAGAGTTACTATCAAGGAATTAAAAAACCCAAAGTATTTATTTCTGGATAAGCCCACGTTCTGCTATGGGAGTTGATATGGCTGGATAAAGAACTATGAAAATAAAGGAAACCATAATTCAAATTCCCTTTTTTTTTCCCTGCCCTAAATAAGTGTCTTTTTCCAAAGCACAACAGGGCCATTTTGCTGAGGACTAATAAGCAGATACTGGCAAAGGATTAAAGAAAGTATCTTGGAAGATAACTACAGTACTCCTAAAATTCAATTTGCCAACTCTTAAAATAAACAGTATGAGCTACAAAAACTGAACCAACTGAATCTACAGCCACTTAATATGGAGGAATAGTCTTTCCATGCACATAAACTAAGTATGACCTAGCAGGTTTTATGCCTGGACAAATCATACACAAAACTAATACATACATTTGCTATTATGTTTCTGTTTTTACCTTTTGTCTCCTCTTTTCTTTTCGCTTATCTTCAGTATCTTGTAACATTTTTTCTTTCCAAAGATCAAAAAAATAGGAAGGATCAGTATAGAACTTCAATCCATCTTTCTTATCATCCCTAGAAATACAGTAAAAGAAAAGCTAAGAAAACAGGAATTAGTATTTTTCAAACCAACAAAACTCACCTTTGACGATCATCCAAGCTTCATCTTTTTTGCATTATAGGATGACAGCATGACTAGTGCGTTAAATGCCACTCCTGGTAGTTACAGCTTACGATCAGCTTGATTCATGCCAAGAATTTCAGGGGAAAGGGTTGGAATCCACAGCCTTTTGGGAGGCATGCTCCCAAGCTATGCCTCATCAGAGCTCCGCAGGAACCGACTAGGCTCCTGCATCAGTCAGCTCACAGGAGTGAAATTCACTGGTGCTGCAAGAAGATCAGAGCCAAGACAGGGTGTGTAGGGGACAGAGGAGGGTAAGAATAGAACTCAACTGCCTCAAAAGAACTGGAAAAGGAGTATTTAGCTCAATTCAGACGTGTCTTAAGATATAAATTTAGGAACAAGGTAGGTCTGAGTACCTTTGCCCTTCTGATAGGAAGCACAAGACAGTCGCTATCCTCAGTGGGACTCTAACAAGGGCAAGGGCTAGGAAAGGGGTGGCAACTGAAAGGCTGAATCCTACCAGACTACCCTAGGAGGACTTGAGATAGAGCTGATCTGGGCTTGCCAGCTCCAATTGGCAGCAGAAGCCAGGGACACCCAGACTAAGCAGCCACAAAAAAGGTAGGCTATCAAATTCTAGTTTGACCCCATGGCCTGGAAATAGGGAATCTTCCAATATCCTAAACTCCTGGAAAGCAATGGGTGTAGGGGGAGTCAACATGGCAGGGCAGTTGGCATAGTCCAAACAGCATATGATGGCGATCCCAGTCTAGCTTGTTAAACTGGTGTCCTTCAGAGTCCCTTTTGGCTGTGGGTCTTAATTTCTTCCTGGGCAAATTCTTACGGCAGCCAACTACTAATTTCTAGCAGCAAGATCAAGAGCAATGGAGATCCAGCACACGGAAACCTTACAGCCACTGGAGCAGGGTACAGAAAGCAGATGTTGTATACTGTCCCGTCATACAGCCATAAACCCCTTACTTTTTGTATGCTCGATCCCCTCACTACAAACATCTAACCTACTGAAGGGGGTATTGGGGCCACTTTTCCACCCCTCTAGCTTTGGTCAGACTACAATCTGAAGTTTGTTTAAGCCTTGTCCAAGGCAAATACAAATAATTTAAATTCACCAGATGTAAAAGACTTAGCAAGAAATACAATTTAAGTAAATTTCACTGAAGTATCCCTAATAAAACAGGAGTAACAACAAAGGTCACTGACATTGTCATCCAGATACATACTGGGACATGGCTGAGCACAACAGCTGATCGATAACAACTCTTACTAACAGGATGCCTGTAAACAAACACCACCATTGTCTCTAGCAGCAGCAAAAAACATGTCCTTCAGCTATAAAGCTAGCCATTTTACCTTCCAAAAAAAAGCTTGTGAAAATTAAATATACTGCAAATGCTCTGCTATGTCATTCCTAAAAAAATTTCAAATACTTTACTGCAGATTATGAGGTATCTGTGTAAAGCAGGCACTCAGCCTAGTACCCCTCAAAAGCTGAAGGACACAGTAAAAACATGTTGTCCACAACCCTTCAGACAGACAAATTATACTCATTTCATGAACAACAATAAACTTAAAGGAAACAGGAAACAAAGTCCTGCTTGCCGCTCTTTTATTCACCAATAAGTAACTAGGAAAAGGGAAAGATTGTGTGCATGCACACATATGTTGGGGGGGATGTCCTGGTTTCAGCTGGGATAGAGTTGGCTCCCTAGTAGCTGGTACAGCGCTGTGTTTTGGGTTCAGTATGAGATGAATGTTGATAACACCCTGATGGTTTCAGTTGTTGCTAAGCCACGTTTAGACAAAGTCAAAGACTTTTCAGCTTCCCACGCCCAGCCAGCAAGAAGGCTGGAGGGGCACAGGAAAGTTGGGAGGACACACAGCCAGGACAGCTGACCCAAACTGGACAAAAGGGTATTCCATACCATGGGACGTCATGCCCGGTATATAGACTGGAGGAGCTGGCCTCGGCAGTAGCACTGCTCAGGAACTAACTGGGCATCATTTGGTAAGTGCAACTGCACTGTGCATCCCTTGTTTTCTGTATTCCAATCCTTTTATTATTATTGTCACTTTATTGTTGATATCAGTGTCACTGTTAGTTTCTTCCTTTCTGCTCTATTAAACTTTTCTTATCTCAACCCACAAGCTTTACTTTATTTTCCGATTCTCTCCCCCACCCCACTGGGTGGGGGGGAAGTGAGTGAGCGGCTGCGTGGTGCTGAGTTGCTGGCTGGGGTTAAACCACAACAGGGGAAGAGGGAGAATAGAGAGAAGGCAAATAGCAACAAATCCAGCTTTCTGGATAAACGAACCAAAGAAAGAAGTTTGGTGTATCATTAATTTTTTTTTCACTTTTTACATAATCAATGGCCCTTGCTCTTTGATCTTGTTCTGCCATGTAACACTTATGCTAAAATATGATGATTTTTGTCCGGAACAACTTATGACTAAGTGTGGTAACAGCAATTTTTGGCTCCATGAACAGGGAAGTCCCTGAAAAAACAAATCTCAATAACCAATACAGCTTTTCCCTTCTGCTGTAATTATTCTCTGCATACAACTAGGAGATAAAGGGCAAAGTACAAGAAGGTAAACAATGAATATTTCCGTACCTGTAAGGTGAAAGAATATTCAGAGGTGGTGGTTTGTCACTCTGATTATAAATATCAGCCACCGGGTTAGGAATGCTGTTCTTGGAAACTACCTGCTGATCTTGAATTGTTGAGCTCTTGAATGCTTTTTTCATGTTGATATCCTGTAACGATACTGTTAGGAACAAAAATACATTTATCACAGGTCTGAAATTAACTTAAGTGATAAACAAAGGCCATTTGACACTATTTGAAATATTTTCAGCAAAATACAGAAGGAAAACTGAAAGATTTTTCTTTAGTGGATAATCATGGAATTTAAGCACAAAGGCATATAAAGAATTACCATCATAAATCAGATTTAAGTTCCACTTGGTCCAGAACCTCACTTAAAATAATGGGACCGCGGACTGTGTCTTGGCAGATGATGTAAGAATCCTGTCACATGCAGACGTCCAATGATGTCTCCTTTCTATGAGGTTTAATCTGGACTTCTAATAGCAGAAAGACTGGCTTCAGGGCTGTAACACAAGGTCTGGTATTCCCCTGACACAGCACGTTTTATAATTACATTTGGTATCCAGACACATTCAACCCCACTCTAAGTTTAATTAAATTACGGCCTCCACAACCTCCTGTGAGAGAGCGTTCCACATCTTTTACCATCTTTCAACTCCAAAATCTTTCCATGTAACTGAGCATCCCTTGATCTTAAGTTTTCCTCATCTCTCTATAGATAAATATTTACCTTCTTTATACAGTCCAGTAACATACTTCCGTTTTGTCTTTTCACATACACAGTTCCGGGGGAAAACAATACTAGCCTCATCATTCGTTCTTTTCAAATGAAAGATTTAAGTTGCTAAAAGTGACAGGAACAATTAAAAGCAAGACTTTCTTTCATTCTTAATATAAATTTTCCTGAGATGGAGTGACCATTGCTAAAAAGATCCAGATAATGCCAATCACAATTTAAAAGTGGCCGTAAGCTCTCCACATTATCTTCCATTCTTAGGCAGCTTGAAATACAGGTTTTTGCCTGCAGTTTAACAGAGTGCTGAGGTCTTCACTGGCTTGTCTACAATGACACTAACCATTTTTTGAATTGATCCAACTGTTTTACAACAGTGTAAGCTGTAGGAGTAGTGCAAACAAAATGCACTGTCTGGTTTTCTTTTTATTCCCATTGACATTTAATCTAATATTTTTTGCCATTCATCTAATTTATCGAGTCTCAATAACAAACTGTGAGAATTTCACATGGTAACTGAATAGTACCGGGCAAAAGTAATAGTATATTGATGACCTGCAAAACCAGAAAGGTATGAAGTTTGATACAGACACTATAAGGTACACTGTTACCCTTTGTCACGATGGCAACCAAATCCCACTCAAGACTTCTCTACCCAGCTATTTTTGTTATCTGTGCTGAGGTCTTGCCTCTCACTCCAAGACCACTTAGATTCTTCTGTAGCTTTTAAAGTTGCAAAAATTAGAAACAGAATATTTCATTTCAAATCATCATTCCCCCGTCCACGTCATCTGAAGCATCAAAACATCATTTTTGAGAAACTACTTTCTATTTACACCTGCCTATAAATAAACCAGTAAGGTATTTCAGGCAGTTTTTTCAGATGTATATATCTGAATTGTTACATTCTTGTTTGAAGGAAGACATTCAGAATAGCACAAATCCCATTTTTCTGGGGCTTTTTAACGTAAGCTGTTTATATGCTTTTGAAAACTTAACCTCAATTATTTTAATTTTTTTTTTCAACTGCAGTATTAGTTATATATAAAAAATATTTTTATACTATATATCAGTTATACCTAAGAATGTAAGAAATCACTGATGCAATTAAATCAAAGGATTTTTTAAAATCAACCCAGCAATTGATATTTTACTATTTTTACTTAAATGCCTAAGCTACACAGAAGTGTATTTAGTACTAGTGACAGTAAAATGAGTTATTATAAAGGCTTCAACTTCCACAGTGAAATAGCTAATAAAAATCTCCTACTGACACTAAAGTGACAGCAGTTTGTATATATAGCTTATTAATGTGAAAGACTATTAGCAGTGCAAGAGTAATAACTGCTGTTAATTTAAAATAAAAACTGATTAAATTCTCTGTCCATACACTAGTTTCCCCTTCCAATAGGCTGCTCAAAAGCAACTCCAAAAAATTACTCTCCAAACTCTGGAAACTAGCCAGGAGGTATTGCATAACACAAATGAGACATTAGGGAAAAAAAAAAAAAAAAAAAGAAAAAAAGCAAAAACAACCTCTGATGAGGACTGTGCTTCCAAAAATGTTGAAAGTCATGAAGACTGACATGATCCACCTCAGCACTGAGCACGTACAGTGTATGAATACCATCTAGTTTGCTCATATTACCACCACAACATGCCTCAAAAGCTAAACTGAATAGTGACCCCACAATAGCTTATTTTATGTTCCCATATAGCTCTTGACCTCCAAGACACCAAAAGAAAGGTGCTAGTATCAACTGTGATACTCTACCAGTTAACATCTTCCAAAACCAGAAAAAAATTAGACATGTAGTAACTTTCAGGCAGTAACAAGCTAAAAAAAGGTTAAAGATTACACTATTAAATATCAACAGTAACATTTAACATTGCCATTAATAGTAGTATTAAATATCATATAAAAGCTATACAAATATAAATATATGATTAATAGTACTATTTATATGTTTTATATATTATATATCACAAGCAGCATTAACTACTACTGAGTAATTATTACACTATTGTCCTGAGGTAGAAAGCTTTTACGTTTTACTAAATATCAGGAATCATCTAAACACGGAGTACACGCAGTGGCTGGCTCAGACATGTAACTGAACATGGAAGCAAACATGTATGTTACAGCTTTTAGAGCTAGACAGTGAAACATGTTTTACTTACCCAAATAAGTGCTTTCAGACAACGTAATGATGTTACTTAAATCCTTTGGTTTTACTGTGTATTTATGAAGTGAATGACCAAACACGTAAGCAAGTGAGGATGTAACAGCATTTTAAAGGAAATACTGTTTCTAGTGACTAGAACCCCCTAGAGAATTTCACCTAGTTGATGCAAACACGCAGTGCCTCATTTAGGTACAAGATCTTAGTTGACTACAGAACAGATGCTACTAATATAGTTTGTGACCACTCTACCCTGAAATAAATAGATCTACGGGCTCCAAGTTCTTCCAATATTCTGACTTATTTCCAATAAGGTCTAGATTTATTCACTTCCAATTTATTACACGCACAAACTAAAAGTTAATGTCTCCATTACTACAGGGGCTTCTTGAAGTAACACTAAGTCAAAAATCAAGACAGTTATACAACTCCAGAATATTTTTTCTCACTCTGCTAACATGGTTTTTCCCAGCTTGCCTTACTGAGAAAACAAGATGAAATACAGGTTCAGGATTACTTTGAAAAGACGGAGATTGTTGTGTAATTAAATACTGTGGTTTTAACATCGCTTCTGGCTCAACGCTTTCATGCAATTACCTACCCTCTTCTACTGTTGAATCCAGCTGGGTAACTTTGACAGCAAGGCGATCAATTCTGTCTTGAAGGGAATTTGCTCTGATGTAGAAGCTGTTGGCCTCATTAAACAATTCACCAAATATGTCTTCAGCATGTTTGCCTGTGTAAGAAAATAGACAGGGAAATCCCTTTGCTAAAGGCTTACAAAACAAAAAAGACAAATAGCTTCAATATCATGAAGTTATAAGACACAGTAGCTGTAGGATTATAACAGTGCAGTCTGTCACTCAGCAAAATCTTAGGCAACAGCTTTGTACAAAAACCTCAAAATATACCATAAATGCCACCTGAAGTCTGTTCTCCTGAACATCCTGGTTAGTCTTCTACTTAAAAAACAGTGAGTTTCAAATTTTAATCCTTATGTAGCTGAACTACTGCCAACTGACACACAACTGATCATTAAAACCTGCCTCTGATTAAAATAAAGGCCCAAAGTCACTGCTGTCCATAAAAGCTTCTGAAGTAAATTTTGCAATCTACAATCTTGCAATCCATAGTCATTAAGATTTAATTATGAAGATGGGCACAAGCCACACATCAAAATGAAGGCAAAGTGAAACAGATAAAAACCAGGCTCCTCATGCAAGGCAGACCACTTACCTCTACAAATGCTCACTGTATACATGTTGCTGTCACCGGAGTCATCTGAGAGACTAACACAGCACCAACCACATTGACCCATGGCCAGTCTGGACCTACAACCTTTTCAGCCTCCCTTTCAGCTGCCGTATTTTCTCAGTCGCTATGAGAGTGGACAGTCCAGTTCAGATCTGCAGCCTCTGGTCCTGCCCTAAAAGTGCTACAGTGGACCAGAGGGCCACGTGACAAACTCAATCCTCTCCTGGTCCACAGATCCTTGTGTATGCCCATTCCTTTCCTAGGCATCCCAAAGTACTAAGCATCCTCATCCACAGTTTGACTCTCCTTCTGCCCCAGTCCAAACCCCTTGACCGCTCTGGATCAGAATCCCTGATTTAATACTTCTCCTGCCCAGAACTTCCCCTACAAATTTCAAATTCCACCCCAATTCATTGCTCCCGCTCACTCAACTGACAGTACCGCCCCTATTTGTGTCTCAGTCCCTCCTACCCAGATACTGCTGCTTCATTTAAGATCTCCCCCTCCACAATTTCAGCAGCCAACACCCCTCTCAAGACATCCACACTCCATCAGTTCTCTGCGCAAAAAGCAAAATCCTGCCTCCTGCATTTAATCACGCTTTTTAAACAAAAATAAATTTTCAAACCATTCTTCTGAATTAAACTCATCTTGTATCAAAACGAGTCTGAAGAGCAGGAATGGAGAGAGCAAGGGGAAAGTGAAACTTTGTCCAATAGTTGGAACAATATGGAATATGTATCAACCACCTAAATGACAGTGACTTCCAAAAGAACAGCAATTGTTGACATTTTAAGCTGGGTCCTATAACCAACCTTAATATTTTACAAAGAGAAGTACAGATGTAATGAAAATTTCAGTCAAGATCTCATCCTGTGAGCATGTGGAGACCATAATTCAAAGTAAAAACCAGCCAGACTTAGGAAGTCAACGGGATCTGCCTCTTTCTTGGATCATTTACTTGGGGGGAAGAGAACAACTACAACACTAAAACAGTATCTGAAAGCACTGGTTTTGAGTTACAAATGAAAAAAAATAATTTGATCGCTTTGCTTTGAGTAAAGGACTTTACCAGTAATAGATTTCTTCACTGAACGTAAGATCAGCCGACAACTAACCCAAAATGTTAGATATTTTGGTGTATCCAAGCTCTGCTTCATACGTATGCGGAAAGTGGACAGGCAAGGTGTGCTGCCTACCTGCTCCTAATCTCCTTGCCCTCCAAAACAGAAGTCTCATATCCACAGAACAGCTGAGGTTGAAAATCATCTAGTTCAACTCCCTGCTCAAAGCACAATCAGAGCAGGTTGCCTAGTACTCTGTCCAGTTGGGTTTTGAATACTTCAAGGATGGAGGCTCCAGAACTTCTTCGGGCAACCTGTGCCAGTGTTCAACCACCTTCACACTGGAAGTGTTCTCTAAGTGCTTCCCAGCAGCTAGCTGAGATTCAATTATAATCCTCATTCAATTTAGTTGCTGCAAATTAAGAGGTTATTCCAAGCTATGGAACAAATAAGCCTTTCAACACTTCAGCTAAATAAAGCAGGTATTACATTCTTCAGCCACCAGTATTCAGAGGTCAAAACATCAATAAATTTTAATAGCAGTTAGTTTATGTTAATATATTTAAATCAGCCTGCTGAGGGAGGACTGCCACATTCTAGGATTAAATACATCACCCCTAGAGAAGTCAAGCAGACAGGTGCTTGTCAGTTATCTTTCAGGAGGCAAACCAGAGTCATAAAGTTTACTTGTGGGAACACACTATTTTAATAATGAATTCTGGTGGTTGTTTTTGTTTTTGTTTTAAAACACTTGCTACTCTAAACCAAGTGAAAGGCAGGTTGTCAATCTCCTGTCAGTAAAAACAGTGACATGGTAAAGCAATATTCGAACATGCTATTCTGATTAACATGATGCAGTAAGTTTTAGAAATAAAGTAATACTTCTCTAGTATTGCCTATGTTACCATCTTTTAAATTAGATTTTTAACACAGAAACAAGCAGAAAAAACTATCTGAAGTTACACGTGTGTATCTTTCAATTTAAGAGCTGATTTTAGCACTGTAAAACAGTCATTTAAAAACATGACATGCTTCCCAACACACAGGCAACCTAAATATTAATTTTAAAAAAAACACCAAAGGAATTATGCAGTCTTTCCTTCTAAGGCTCCCTCCAACCACAGAAGTAGCTGAGGGGAAATACAGTCATGATGCTGCCTCCCCAAATCCCCACACTCAACAGGTTTTAATGTCAGTTAACAGAAGTGCCTCTTTCTAGCACTTCCACAGGTCATCTTCATAGAGCTGTACATTTTATTGGTCACAAAATAAATTTCCAAGCACTGCAAGACATTTCTGGAGATCAGTATTTCACAGATAATTGAAATACCTCTACCCAAGTTCTACAGTAATTACATGAAACATCATCTTCCCACATCAGTTTATAACATTTCTAGCAGAGGCTAGACACCACCTGAATAAATCACAGCTGATTTTCACATACTAGATAAAAAAGTGTGCGTTAACACACTGAATACGTTGCCCCAAAAGTATTTTTTGTCAGCAGTCAAAATGCTCAGTGCTGTAAAGAGGAATTCAACAATGGTGCTGGCTTGTCTGAAGACCAGAAACCCAACAGTGTTTATTACTTTGGCTAGTTTCCTTTCACACACTGAAGTCTAAGAAGTACAGCTTTCCTTTGCATTCCTCGTTCCACAGCACAAGGACATGGAAGAACACATTCAAATTAATAGAAAAGATTTACAGTGCATTAAAAGGGCTACAATTTTTCACACCATGAACATGCATTATCAAAGAAAAGGTAGAGCAAAGTCATCACCTGGCACTCAGGTGTCAGTTCTACAAGACACTGGAAGAAAGATGACACTAGAGCTGCTGCCAAGGGAGCCAGCGCTGCACTAAGGCTCTCCTGGGGGTCCTAGGTAAGGACTGAAACCTCCCGCAGAACTAGCTGGTGTTTTGTAAACTGGAATTCACCCAGGACATGACCATTTTATCACACCATGAAGCAGAAGACAGTGGTTCCACCCACCCATTTGTAACTGGACTAATCAGCATTGAAATCATACCCTCCCCCCCCCCCCTTTTTTTTTTTTTAAAAGCAAAAGCAGTAGGCTGTTACTGACCAGGTCTTGATTCTTATCTGCCTTCTCATAGCACCCCCAGCACGATACCTAATGCCAAAAAAGCTAACTTCCCAACCCAACCCGATCTAGCAGTGAAGTGCAGAGTCACACAAAGCTGGATGCAGTGTGCTCAGGCCTGCATGCAAACTAGTGAAACTGAGCCAACGGCCAATCTGCCCAAGAAAATACTAGGAGGCAAGTTGGTGGACATCGCTGTCTGTGTGAAAGAAAGTATTCCAAGTCCCCACAGGTCACATTTCCTCCATTTGTAGTTGTACAGCAAAAAACATTTGGTATCACTTGCATATGGGTCAAAGAAAGTTGCTCTGTACCCATGTACAGATGGTTTATACCCATGCACAAGTAAGATTTCAGCCTGGCAGGTCATAGCTGAATGAACGGAGAAGCCAAATATGCAAAAATATAAAATATTTGAAGACTCGCAGAAAGGAAAGATGAAGTGGTAATGCAACTTGAAACACAATGAGTATGTTACTGTTCAGACTGAAATCTAATTAAGAAAAGCTCAATAAAGGAGTACATACACAGTTTTCAATATTTAGTCTTCAATGACAATCAGCTGTAATTTATTATTTCTTCCCCATATATACACATATGCAAAACTCAGGAACAAAACCATGGTGCAATGGATTCTGTCACAAAGAGCAGCTTTTTTCACTGGCTAGAGTCCTGCAGTCATCAGACCAAATTCCACTGCCAAAAGTAAGGGAGGATTTTGTGGAAGCTTTTTTCAAAGCCTTTGTTCCATGACTGTTTACTAGCGGTAAAGCATCATGGTACTTACAGATACAGGCTGCAAATGCTCCCAAGTCCTCCCCACAGTAGATTCTCTCCTCCCAAGTGGAGGTGAATCCCCTCGTCAAGTTTTTGCCTTATATAAAAGTACGCAGTTTCATACAGAACGCTGCCCACTCTGCCTGTGCTCCAAGCCAGCTGGCTGCAAAGAGACCCAAATCTGAAGACACAATAAAAAAAAAAACCTCCACTGAGAGTGCATTTCCTTTGGATAGGAACTTGTTCATGTCTCCTGAAAAGAGCAGAGGCAGAAGCTAGCCAAATTTGTATGCAACAGCACAATTCTGCCAGTTTTTAAAATCCACACTGAACTCACAGTGCAACATTAAAAAACAGTGTGACTGCAAGACAGACCTGTACTTGCTCTCTCTATGCTTCAAGCTGTGGGAACACCAACAAGCTCTGATGCTGTCAGCAGGACATTTCTACATTAGCTCCAGCACAGCATTTTTCTATGATCATTTCCTTGCTCCCAGTTGGCTTGAAACACAGGCAAAACAAACGCTGTCTGCAGAAGAAACCCGCTGCAAACATGACAGATTTTAGACTGTGGACAAGCCTCGTGGTACACTTCACTCATTAAATACCATGTATTCATCTGTTAAAACAAAGGACACATCATTTATTTGCATAGATCTTTAAACTGACACTAAAAGTACTTTAGGGCTGTCTACAGAGACTTCTGATGACCCAAGAAATCTGCTAAGGGAAAATTGCAGGATACAGATTGTGTAAGTAGCCAGTTCCTCAGCAACAACCCTAAGAGGATCTGAATATGCAATGTAACCAAATCTGGAGAATTGGAAGCTACACATTCCTAGCAAGTCAGACAAGTGAAAAGTGTATTATCCACACTTTGGCTATCATTGTACAATACTGAAATGAGGTCTTATCAGATATCCTCGAACATAATTAGGACATTAGCCATTCTTCTCAATTTTCTGAAACTTAAGGATGTCAATACTGAGCAACTGCCTGATAAAACAGTAAATGAAACTCAATGACAACACAAACACGAATTAACTACAAATAACATTCGAGACTAAAATCAGCAGCTACTGCTCAAGAAAGATCAGAGAATCATTTGGAAAATTCTCTGAAAATATCAGCTCAGTGTTTAGCAGCAATCAAAATTTTATAAATTCTTAGGGAACTAATGATAAAACAGAAAAAGTCTGTTTTGATTATGATCTGAAGTCCTCAGCACTCCACCTTAAAAAAAACCCCAACATACTAACTTACATGCACAAAGCAGAAATAACAATGATCAGAAATACAAAAGCATTTCTATCCACAAAGAGTACTAACCTATCAGGACACTCCAACCTGGAAAAGATATGACTAGGAGAACACGATAAAGACTTAATAAAACCCACCAATGATTATGGAAATACACAAGATGAAATCACCTTTAATTATTTTTCATAACTCAAGATCCAGAAGGTATAAAAAGGAAGAAAAAGATCAACTTCTATTGTGGGACATTCTGCCATAGGTCATTGCGCGAGAAAAAAGTGCAATCCCTGTTTGAACATATCTAAGCACTTCCACAGATGATAGATTTACAAATGCTTGTTACATGGGATGATTCAGATGGACCTCCAGCTCAGAAAATCCCCAAATCACTGACTACTGGAAAAGGTAACACACTGTGTTTCTTGTATTCTTTCCCTAAGCATATTTCCTATCATCACAAACTGAATGGTGGACTTAGTAGGACCCATAGCGTAAACTCCATACAGACTTTCTTACATCCTTAAACCATTTCCATTTACAAAGTGAAGAAACTGATGAAGTGATAATTTCTTTTCTAGGAACAGAATTACCAGCACAAACAACAGCTGCTGATTGTTAAACACTCTGAAGAACAATCTCTTTTTGCATTCATGAAGAAATATTATTCTTCTAGCAAGCACTCCAGGCATGCTTCTAGAATTGCTATTTGTGGTGTCAACTAACAGGTGTACTGTGTAGGCAACTCTGTATGAAGCTGAGACTAGCTTGCCTCAACAGTAGCCTACAGGTTTGTTCAGTGAATGTCATTCTTTGGAATGCCTATTTTCATTGCTTAATTTCATTCATATGAATTGATCAGACACATATAAAGAAAAGGCTTAAGAAATATTAGCCCATTAAGATGAACTGAAATTTCAGTCAAATGTGTCATTTGATGCCAAGAAGCAGAAGAGTTTGCTAGCTTCATCTTGTACAACTAAAAGCCAAGAATAACTCAAGGTTTTGGGGGTTTGGGGAGGTTTTCTTGTACGCTTGTAAATCTTAGAGAGGCTCTCCATGTACAGAGTTCAAAATACAGAAGAGCATAAAGCAATGAAGTAGCATTATATTATTATTACATAAGTGGCAATGTCCTGTATAATAATTTTGCTATTTAAAACAAGCCATCTAAAAGCTTTTCATTTATTCAGTTTTTCCATCAGGAATCAAATACTTGCAGGAAGTTACAGATACTTACTTAAGCTGCTTAGCTGGCGTATGATAGCAGCAAGGGTACTATTTGTTACACATTCCAGTTCACTAGTAATTCCCTCTGGCAGAGCTCCTCGGCAGAGATGCCGCGGTTCAATGTTCCTTTTCACCAAAGGCATGGTTCACAACCTGGAATTTACAGAAAAATATGTATTATATTTACAAAAATGAAATTAAGAGCTATGAATCTGTGTAGCACACATTCAAGTTTTTTTCTACAAAATATACTTCACGTTCTTCTTTTAAAGCACTTGTTTGAGCGTTCCTGCTGTAAGACACTGTACAATTCCTACCGAGGCACTGGAGTCGTGCACTCAAGCCAGAACATGGCAACAGCATTGCAGATAAGCATAGAGAATACAGTCCACGTAGATAACGTACACTTTTTGTCTTGGATTTGGCGCAAGATTTACCGTATGCACAGACTTGTGCTACACTACCAGAATCACTGGACTTCAGTGCACATTTGCATTTATAAAAAACTAGCAGTCCTCACAGGAGTGGCAGGAAAGATGGCTGGCTGGAGCAAGCTGGCTTGCTGCCTTGGCAAGCGGGCCACCGACAGACTGTCCATGCATTACACCCCCCTGACCACGTCAGACACTGACCTACCCTTGCTCTGACAGTTTTCAGTCAAAATGATAAACTCATCTGACAGGTAAGGGCAAGGGCCTCACAGAAATAGGCCAGGCAGAATAAGGAAGAAGCTGCAATGTGAGGAAGAAGATGGTTTTCCATAAGTGGTGCTGAATGACAATCTGAATGAGGTAAGAGCATGTACTGAACAGATTTTGGGAATGTGCCAGATGTGGGAAGACATTTATCTGAGAAAACAAAGGTTGTCAGAACTGGTTTTCTTGGAAAAATAAAAGAAACTAGGGTGAGAAAAACAAATATAAAAAGAGATCTCAAAGCATCACAAAAGGGCACAATGGCATAGAAAACGCTATCCTGCAGAGAGCAGCTTTGAGAGCAGGGATACCCAAGTGGACAGAATTCCCCCAAAAGGGAAATGAGACCATATAATATACAAAGTTCTTAATCAGTTTTCTTTAAAATGGCATTAACACAATTATGAGCCAATTTGATTACCTCTTTTTAACACTGACAATTCAATGTCCATGCACTACTTATGAATAATACTCTGTTTAAAGACCACGTGGCACCGAAATTTTCTGGTATGACAAGTTACAGTGTTAGAAAAGCCACAAGTTCATTTGCGAAAGACTTAACTGAAAATTTCTTTTTTATTGCACTAAAGCAATTAAAGTAACCTTTCAGTCTCTCTAATTAAAATCACATTAGTAAATTAAAAAGACCTTTTTGCTTTTCAAATGTCGCATAACAATTTTTGTAATTACTCCCCTCCTGAAGGTTTAAAATATTTTCTTAAGATTATTTCTAAAAAATTAACAATTTAAGATTAAATAATTTGCTAATTACTTAAGATTATTCCAGAACAGGCCAGGAAGAAACAGGCTTATGACTTCTAAGTGGTAGTCTTGAATTATATTTTACATCTTTAATACGAGACAGTTTATTCAAATATGTCAGAATTTAAGGCAAACTGAGTTTGCTAAATTTTAAACAATACATCAGAGGTAAGACAGGAACCATTTTCATTTTATATTAGACCAAAAAGCTTCTTGTTTCTGTTCTATGTTTTCGTATTCCTCTACAAAGAGATGCATTTTAAAATACTACTTAATATTCAATGCACTCAGTTTTCTGAACTCAATCAAAAATAAGTAAAAACTGGAAATTCGCAATTACTGAAGAGCAACATCTAGCAACATCACACTGCAAACAGGCTAGCACATGGCAACTACAAAATAAGTCATTGAGGAATTGTTTCACTGTGCAGTAAAACGTTTGTAAACATAATTAGTAAGAAGTAAATTGATAGGAGCATAAATCAGTGCTAAAGCAGCCAATTCCAGATCTTAGTATTACTCCAACACACAAGCTACCAATTTTTGGTTTTTTAGTCTGTAACATTAGCAATACTGTTGTACAAACTAAAGGCATAAAGACTCCCTACAACTATGACAACAGAATTCCTGAAATATTAGTGGGTGATTAGACAAAATTCTCTTTCCTTGGAACTCATTTTTATGTGCAATTCATCAGTAAAACACTGGTGAATAAGGCATTTCTACTGGGTTTGTGGGGGTTGGTTGGTTTGCTTTTTTAAGAGAATTACTGGGAATATGTTTTACTACACATGTTCATACTCTCAATTTCATTTTTTTTAACCCCTCTTACATAAATTCTGACATGAAAAGACCAGAAGATGAGCAGAATAAAGCCTAGTTCCCATGGCTTTCTGTCCAGCATTCTCAGAGCTGGCCCCGCTCTTACCTTTTACAGTTTACCCAGCTTTTCCCCACCACCCCACACAACGCGCTGGGAACAGTCAGAAGCTGGCTGCACGCTGCCCGGCTAATCACCTGCTACCTCCTGAAACACCTACCACACAGAGTATAATCAAAATGCCTTTCACCAGGAGCACTAATTTAAGTCCCTTCTCCACATCATGTTCCTCCTCACCTATGAAAGCTAATTTGAAGACAACATACAACTGCAGTTTCATTTTTTCATTTTCTCATCAATTCTTTATGAAATGGTTCAATGTGTTCAAGAGCTAGCAGGGGAGAGACAGACAAATGTACGACATCCCATTTCTTTAAAGAACAGGCTAAAACACACAGCTGTGCTGAGGGTAGGGGAAAAACAACTTTCATTTTTGAATGTATGATTTAAATTATTATGTATCCACCTCATTTCAGTGTGAAGTTTAATTTCAAAAGGTAAACTGAAAACTGATGAGTAAATATATGCAACAGATTAAGCAATGCATTAACTGCTCCTTATCAGAGGGGAAGGGAGAAAAAAAAAAGCCTGCGATTGCAATTATAAGTTTCTTATAATTTAAAACCTTCAATTAGCTGAATCAAACACTTACAGACCTATTCAGCTACTAATCCATTAGTAAATAAAAAAGCTTTTACTACTATGTGTCCTTGACATTAAAGCACTACCACCCTTTACTTCACCACACACAAAACTCAACAGTTAGATGAACATAATCTTTATTAAAGAGAACTCATGAGAAGTGAGGCTAAGATTTTTTCAAAATTATGTAACAGGAGGTTAAACATGAAATCAAGACAAAATAATCCTCTAAAGTACAGGGGCTTCATCAAACTCAACCAGGCTGGGGGGCAGAAAAAAAGTTGGCAAGGGCAGTTCCACTGCCTTCCACGTTCATCTTCACCTGTTTCGAGTCACACTTCAGCCCCTAGTTTATTACTAGACAAGATACTCACTGTGATATTCTGTCACTGTATTAAACACACTGGCATTTGGTAAATCATACTCAATTTTACAACACACAGGTTAAATAACTTCTCTTCCCTGCCATCCCCAAATAAATGGGAAACATAAGGCAAGTAAGTTATTATTTTAAAAAACTGGATCAGTTCAGAAGATTGGGTCCAATCATACTTGATCATTTTCTTGCACATTTTACCCCAGCTAAGTACGCACTACAGCCATAGACTTACAGCTAGGATAAATAGGTCCAACTCCACTCCCTGCGTGGAGCAACCTATGCCCAACACAGCTGGCTTTAAACCACCAGCTGCATCTGGCACAAAAGATGAAGGCTCTAGAAAGATGCTATACGGCATATACATAAGTGGCTGCACTACAAATGTATGAGAGATTAGCATCAGAGCAGAAAAACGGGAGCAGAAGTGAAAGTGGGAAGAAGAAAACTAAGAGGGTGAGATGTCGATTAACATCTTGCTAAATCCACGTGCGCCTCATTGGACATGGACTGGACGCAACATCTGGCTGGACTGAACTCTGACTGGAGCACAAATGGACACTGCTCTCCAAACCCGACAGGCATCAGCAACTGCACAGCTAACCTAACTCAATTTCCATGCATATTCTGAAAGGACAGGACCATCAGAAGCTTGAATTAACTTACATCAGCCCATTAAAAATTCACATTAGGCATGCTCCCTCAGTATTCTCACCTCCCTTTTTCTTCCTTTTTTTCTCCCCTCGTAACAACTTGCATAACTACCTTTTGTTTTAAAATTAGAAGGCACTTACTCCAGTAGTTTTTGCTGTAGAGGCAAGCAGGGTACACAAAGAGATAATCAAAGCATTTTTCCTTTTCTTTCCATGCCTCCCCTGCAGTTGCAGGAGTATCACTCCAGGTCAGCTCAAATCACCTTCCTCTGGACAACAGCTGTTAAACTGCATGCAAGAAGTTTGGCATTGCCTTGGCAAGTCAGATTAAAAAAAAAAAAAAAAAAAAAATCAAGTAGAAAGCAGATGTACAGTAACAAACACTAAAGACAACAAACACAATGTACAATCTTTCCAAACAACAGCAGAGCAGAGCTATTATCAGAGACAAGCTGGGCTTTCAAGTATTTGAGCAACTGGCAAAAACTCAAAGCACCAGCTGTTCCCCAAACCTGCCTTTTGCCCTTTCACATCCCCAAGAAGGATTTACACTAGCACTAAAAATATATTCACTAATACCCGGAAATGAATGCCAATTCATTATACAGCCCCTCCACTTGTGAATGTTTCCTTAGTATGTTTTCTCAAAGACCTTGTTCAAACCCTCTTTTAAACTCTTAAGAAGTTTCTTCCTATATCCTCTAGTAAAATATAACAAAGATGAACAATTTTACCATGAAAAAGACCTTTCTATACATCCATCCTAAATTCTCCCTGAATATATTCTATTATTTTCAGGGAGCTTTAAAGCTTTTCATTAATGAATCTCACAGACCTCTATAAAGACAGAAATTACCATAATTCTCCTGCTATGGAGAAGAAAAATAAGAGATGGATTGAATATGCAGTTTGTCATAAGTGATGTACCAGATGGGATTCCATTCAAAATTAAGCACCTAAATTTGTATGACTACATATATATGAGCTCAGTGTCTGTGTCCCTCGAGAGCCCAGTAGAAGACTAGAGAGCAACTAAATCACTGCATCTATTGATCAACAGATACAAGAATGATACAGTGAGCTCAAATACCTGTGACAGTGACACTGTAACGACAATAAAGAGACAATAATAATAAAAGGACTGTAATACACAAAACAAGTGATGCACACTGCAATTGCTCACCACTCACCGACCGACGCCTGAGCAGCACTCCTCCCCAGACCAACTCCCCCCCAGTTCATATACTGGGCATGACGTCCCATGCTATGGAATACCCCTTTGGCCAGTTTGGGTCACCTGTCCTGGCTGTCTCCCCTCCCAATTTTCCTGTGCCCCTCCAGCCTTCTTGATGGCTGGGCCTGAGAAGCTGAAAAGTCCTTGACTTAGTCTAAAAACGACTGAGCAACAACTGAAAACATCAGGGTGTTATCAACATTCTTCTCATACTAAACCCAAAACACAGCGCTGTACCAGCTGCTAGGAAGACAATTAACTCTATCCCAGCCAAAATCAGGACAACCCCAAACACTAGTTTTGGAGATGCTCTCCATCCCCATTTTCCCCACAGTCACTATTATCACAGATCTCCCTGTCCTCCGAAGGCCCCTCATCCTTCACTACAAGACACAAAGAAAGAGCTACATGGATAGCAGACGCTGCTATCCTTTTATCTCAAGGGAAAGAAAGGAACACACATGCCTTTAATGCACATCCCTTTCTGTTTTTTCCTTGTCCTAAATGACTGGGAACCCAACATTTGTGAACCTTTCCTATTTATCATCTGTGAATGTCATTTACTTCTTTATCAGTAATGACAAGTTAAAAACAAATAAACTGGAACTAGCATATAATATGGAAATCATTATCTTAAGTTCATGATTCATCTAGTGTCATTCATCTGTACTTTTTATGGTTAAGGTTTTTTTAATCAATATTTTGTATACTGCCAAAGGATATAAAATATTTAGCCATCAGTTACTGTGTAACACTGCTCCAATGCCCCAGAATTATTTGATATTTATCAAAAAGCATCTAAACAAGACTAATTTTTAATAACATCTTCTAGTTATGCTATTGCTATCAAGTACACAATTCCTCTCTCAGCCATGTTACTATGGAACAAATATCAAAACAAAATAACATTTTACTAAACACCACAATTACGCTTTAAGCACCAAGTACTTCTATTAGAACTATCCCAATCTAATGGGCAAACCATGTATTTATTAGTTAATATACAGTTTTTCCACATTTCCCCTGAATTTTAATGCAACTCTCTTGATTTTGATACCGAGTTTGCTGAAGCATTGGCAGACACGTTAGAAGTACGGACAAAGTCTAATAGAATTCTGTTCCTTAAGGATAACTAAAAATCAAGCACAATTTTGTTCTTATCCACAGCAAACCACATCTTTCAACAAGACAATATACATGTAAAGTGAAGTGCCTAGAAAATGACCACCTCAAAAGAATAGCTAAAATTTACTATATAGCGAACTCTAGCAACGTCATTTCCACAGATCTCCCTCCTGATTGCCAAACCTACATGAAAGGCATGACAGTCAATACCAGAATGAAAACAGGTTT
The DNA here is from genome assembly GCA_034782735.1 of Sagittarius serpentarius. Classification (NCBI taxonomy): domain Eukaryota; kingdom Metazoa; phylum Chordata; class Aves; order Accipitriformes; family Sagittariidae; genus Sagittarius; species Sagittarius serpentarius. Next base: position 5,965,185 of record JAVKLA010000026.1, read on the forward strand.
TTTTTCTTCTTAGCATCAGACCACCACTTCCGATCTTCTCACATCAAACCAACCTAAGTATTAGTGATGATGAAATGGGCACAGAAATCCCTAAAGCAATTTTGTTTCTTTAACAGAGCTCTTATTTTAATGTCTGTTGCAATGAGCTATTTCTGAAGGCTCACCAACTTGGAAGGTTTCCTTTTTTTTATTTGGCTGGGTTTTTGTCTGTGCTGAGCTCTTCAGGGCAGATTTTATGGTCCAGTGATATTACGAAGAAATCAAGACATTAAGCAATGACAAGAGAAAGGACAACAGGGGAAGGGACGGTGTTTGGTTTTGTTTATCTACAAGCTAAATATATTTTATGGACCTTTGTTTCCCTAGCCAACCCTCCACATCTCCAAAAACCCTGTAAGAAGCAGAACAAAAATTCTAAGTCAGTAGTTACCTCTGCTAACACTGTGCGCCTGCAACACAAAAGTTTACAGAACCATTAAAAGGTGAATGTATTAATTACAAAATTTCCTCTAATTAAAAAGTTGGGAGAGAAAAAAATTAAATGGATCTCTAGAGCACTGAACATTTACAATTATCTTAAATTCAGTTCTCATCAGAACTTTATGCTAACATTAACTCTACACAAGCATACGCAAGACAACATTCACTAATGCAGGAAAAAAACATCCTGAGAATGATGTAACCTGAAATTAAGTAGCTATTCTTTCCATGAAAGTGTAGACTGCAATATAAGAGGTTTTAAAATACTATCAACAGCTATGAAGACAAGTCATAAATCTGCCTGATTTTCTCTAAAGCTTGCTGGAGATTTTTTTTTTTTTTGGCCTTTGTTCTACAACCCCATCTTTGTATTACCTGTTGTCTGTGGTTCAAGAAGGTATTTGTGCAGCTGCCATGCTGTAACAGTGTCAAACATTTCATCGACTTCTGCTTAAGTACTTGTGTCTACATTTCACCACCTAATAAGTGTGCCTCAATAAACAAGACTGAGGGACTGCTTTAACATTATTGCTTTAATTTTTTTCTTCCCAATAGAAATTAAATATTCCGAAACTACAATCCCAACACTAACTTTTCTCCATCACAGTATTTTTTCCCCAGCAGTTTCTAAGGAAATAAAAATCTTATTATGAAGTACAGACAGATTATGAAAAAGCTTCATCTTCTACCTGTGGGGGTCCAAGTCCAGACTGACCACCATTAAACTTAATTGTTCTATATAAATCACATTTTCTCTTCTGTCTTCCTTCCATATCCACACGGATAATGTAACCACATGCAATGACAACAAATCTCATTGTTGCTTTCCACTGAACGAAGAATGACCAGTTTAAAGCATCAACAAAAGATGCTGGCACGTTAATCTTGTTCTTAGTGTGATGGCTACTCATCCTGCTTATAGTCCCTTCCAGATGGCTCGGTGTGAAAGGGATGGTAGGATGGGAAGAAAGAATATTCCATACTGTTCTGAACATCTGTTGCACTGAGTTTATACATTTAAAACACAATAAAAACCTTACTGCCACTATCAATTTTACTATTTCAACCTAATACTTGTAGGCTAACACCAAATAATAGTGTAAATGTTACGTGTCTACATGAGAAAGGAAAAATGTCTTTTCAAGTCACATAAAAGCATTTGTTTAGTTTTTGCTATCTTAAGAATGGACTTGTTTCAATAAGTACTTACGCTGCACTGAAAACACATTTTTCTTTCATATGACCTTTCTTGAAATCTGTATTATATGGCAAGAATTTATTATCATCCCTTCTCCTATTCAAGCAAACAGAACTCAACTGAGTCACCATTTGTTTTCCTTTAGTTTTATTTTTTTGTCCTTACTGAAAAGATATACACTATGCATTTGTTGGAGCTTGTTTAAATTCTATTTGAACAGTTTTGCACAGCAACTCAAAAATATTTTCCTTGTGCATACACAGAAATAGTGGTAGCTTTTTGGTTTTTAAGCAGAGTTGAAAGAAAGAAAGAAAAAGATAAACATCTTACTACAGTATACAGTCTACCTCTCAAATAACATTTACCCTTTAAAAATACCATCTCTTGAAAAGAAGCACTCAGCCAGAACACGGAGAAGGAACTTAGTGCAGAGTTAGGAAGAAGCAGCGCTTTGTCCTACAGCACAAGAGAAAAGACTTCGATTGATCATCCTCCCCTTTTGTATCATCTTGACATGTGCAAACCATACGGCTGCTGAATTATTCAACTCTTTCTACTCTGAATAACCAAACATGCATGGAAATTCAGAAGTACTGAAACACTGGTTGGAAGAGCAGCATCCTATAAAATCTAATTTTGTTTCAGTTTTTAGGACCTAAATGGTAACATTCAGTGAGGAGTATTAACTGGATGAGTTCAAAAAGAGCAAAATCACAAAGCAGCAGAAAGCTAGTTATAATGCCAAGCTAATCAGGCCAGGAACAGCTCTCCACTAGCAGGTCAAAGTATTTCCAGATGTCATCAGGCTTGGATCTTAATCAGATGTGAGCACAGAGTTGGTTGTATAGACAGAGCCACGCAGTTCTTACTCTCCATAGCTAAACTCAGCAGCCCAGATACCTGAGAAAATGTCTACAGGCCACTCTTTCAATAACCAGAAGCATTCCCGTGAAATAGCCAAGATGAATTTAGCCTTAAAGTGGTTCGAACATCTTGCTCTGCACTTGCAACACTAGTGATTTCCACCTATTTAGTACCTCTTAAATTTTCCAGCATAGTAATACCCCAGGGCAATAAAATTTTACAAATTATAAAACCAAGAGAACTGCTATTTAATAAATACTATTACTTAATTAACAATTAACCACACCAGGACATTTCCCACCTAAAGGAAGTTTCTTTCTTGTTCACTACCCGCCTATTCCAGGATCTTTTTGGACTACAGTCCCAAAAGCATTATTACAAACACAAATTCCTTCTTCTCCAAAAAGCATTACAAACACAAATTCCTTCTTCATCCATCTGACAATTAAAATAAGAGGGCACAGAGTGGCTTTTCATTTTCCTATAAACTACTGAGAGGCTATTTTAAGTGCTATTCTTTCAATATGGTCTCTTGAATGATGGCCTTAGATACCTTAGAACGCTTACTTTAAATCTGGTTTGGATATCTAATACACCATTCTTCTAACAGGTTAGAGTCATGGAAAGTCACATTTTATCTACATTACAGAAATGGAATAATTCTGTAACACAAGAATCATTACCGTATGGTATTTTACACTACTTTAGACAATTCGATGCTGGAACAAATTGTAACAAAATACGAAAAGTCTGCAACTATAAACAAGCCTTTTCTTAACATTTAGATGACAATAATGCACAAATAGCTCTTGGAGACCATTTAGAGCACATCTGTCCCAGCCTTCCTCTTTCACAAACATTAAGTGTTATCAGAAGCAAATGCCTTGACTATTTAAAGAAAACGTAAGTTGCAGCTAGGCCTTCCTGACTTACGTTGATCCCGTTTAACAGAGCCTTACTGGATTTGAAGCGCTCGAAATAACCGTCTGGGTCACAACCCATGTGACAAAGGCCACCTGGTAAGGCCTCAGGAGCCCGCCTGCAGTGAGAACATGCCAATCCTCAAATGACCTCAAGCTAAACCAGAAGCAAATTCAGTAATTTGTTTCTCAGAACTCCAGTTAACCCTAAATTGGAAAGAAAAGTACAAAAGGGATGAAGGATCCACTTCTGTCCAATAATATCCATTTGATGGCAATACAGTGTTCCCTATTTCCCTTATCTAATATTTACCATTAAAATTCTTTCAGAACAGCATTTTTCAGGAAAAAAAAAAAAATCTGTTCTTAAACTCTTTTCCCCACAGCAGTTGATCTAAAATGTCACAGGGAAGTGTTAAGTTTTCTTAAAAGTTCTTTTCCATACCAAAAGAACTCCAAAAAAATTATATATGCATATATATATACACACAGTTTGCATACATATATATTTGATATACACACACAGATACATACACAATTATTATACATATGACACTCTGCAATGATGGAAGACAGCAATAACACAGGTCAAATGGCAAAAGAAAAAACACTTTGTACCGCAGTTATATCTTTGCCTGCCTCAAATGCTAATGTGCCTCCTCCACTCCCAGTTCTCACCAGGCAGGAAAGAATTTCCCACTGGGAAACAACTGCAATGCTGCTTTAAGAAGCTACCACAGCGTACCATGATCCTTAGAATACCTAGTAGTCAAGCAATTTCAATGTCTACCTGAACAACCAGGATCTTGGAGACAGCAGCAGAAATTTCCTGGCATGTGTCAGAAACCACACAGACAAGCCATGAAGATTTAAATTAATACAAAATAAATGAACATCCCCAAAATGCCTCAAGGTGGAGCTTCCCACCCACCGACACCATGAAATTTCAGCAGGAAACTCTGGATTTCCATAATTCTCCTGATTATGACACTACTACCTACATATCACTTTCCCGATATATCAGAAACTTGGAAGTGGCAGCTAGTCCATGTGGGGGGAAAAAACAGATTTATTTTGGGTGCATTTTAAGGAAAAACTGGACAAAATATTTTGTGTTTGGATCCAACAGCTGAGTTTAAGTGAATCAACATAATTCCCAACTATTTTCATCCTGAGCCAAGTGTGCCATCTGTTCCCACGAAGTCCGTCTCCTGGTGGCTACCATACTACGGTGTTACCACAAACTGCCATGCGATCGAGGACTGGTGCATAAATCAAGAAAGATACTATGAGTGATAGAGTGCAACGCTCAAGTCAGTAGCAAAAAAAAAAAAGCCCCCAAACCAAAAACCACACAACCAAAACTACACACAAAAAAACCAAAACCAAAACCCACCACCCAAAAAGACACCACAAAGTACAAGCAGCCTTATTAAGGCCCAGCATTCATGCAGCCAGGTATTCTGCAGCTTTGTGCGTTGTGGTGATTTTGCTCAGGTGCCTAAGGAGGGCTGAGCTCTGATTAGAGGTTTTCCCAGGGTGGGGATGCTTTTCATGTCTTTCCTGCATGTTATCTGCCTGCGTACAGTAACTTCAACACTAATGACTCCATTTTTCTCTACCAGGTAACCCTTCCTCTCTCTCTTCCACATGGAAGTTAATCACAGAAATTATTCATGTTTGATGCACAAGAAATTAGCAATTTGTAATTTTCCAGTTCATAAAATAAAATAGTAATAGTTACAGATGGCACGGCAGAACAGCCAGCTATCACAAGTATAGGAGCTCCATATACCCCAATTGAATCACAAGCAATTAACACAGGGTCCAGCAGAAATCAAGATGGATTATATGCCTTTTCCCAGCCTTATCAATACTGAAGACATTTTTAAAAATTAAGTTACATGGATAGATATACATTTATACCTTTCAGCAGGAACAGAATACCAAGAGAAATAAAACTGCAGTAAAAAAAAAACCTGAATACACTTGCTATATCTAATGTGTTATTAATATATGAAGCATATCAAGATTGAAAGCAGCTACATCTCACCAAATATAAAACATTAATTTCCCCTGGTGTTTCTGGCTCTTTTGTGACAGATCCTCCCTTTTACTAGCATCCCAAATTCAGATGTCAAAGTTCTGCCCACCATTTACTTCCTAATAACTTAATGTATAATCCCTATCTCACTATCTTGTTTTGGCATTTTTTGGGGGGAGGGGGCTTAAATAAAGCCTAAAAATCAATGTCAGGCATTAGTAAAAGCAACATGTTTTGATACAGTAATGTTGGCTTACAAAACCTTATTTGCAGCATTAAAGAGATTTCCTCATTAAACATACAGTAACTCCCATTATGAAACAAATAAGCTACTATAAAACCATAGTGAGTCTCAGACCGAATACAGCAGTTAGTCTACTCTAAAAATACCCTTTCAAGACTTGAAGGCTGAAAAGTTGTGTTCCGTGAAATCTGGCATTGTATCAACAGATCTCCATGGAGCTGGCAGTGTAGAAGTGCTCCAGAAACCAGCTTCAAGTTAAAAAAAAAAAAAAGCTTTCTTGCCATGTATAATCAATCACTAAAAAGAAGCTTAAGCACCTTTTTTTCCTAGCTAAAATCATCACATCTTAGCTAAGATTACTGGGGATGCAGAGGTTACCAACAATAATACGAAAAAAAGTCTGCTTTCTTTTGGCATTTCAGATCACTGCATTTAAATATCCTTTGTGGAACCTTTCATAAACACAAGTCTTTGTGTCTTTCTTCAGGTCATATACGTATATATGCCTTGAAAATGTAAATGTAGCTTTTTAAGATTCTATGAAACTGCAGAACCTAACATTGAACATTTGGAAGTATCATATTGGTTTACTGCTATCTCTGTAATTCTCATCTTTTAGTCAATACCTAGTGTGGGTGAACACCAAGTGTGGGTGAGTTGGGAAGAAAAACAATACAATAGTATTACATAGCATAATAAAAGCAGAACTGACCAAAATACGTGGGGAGTCAACAAGAAAGGGAGCAGCACCATCCATCAGAGGCTTTCCACTTGTGGACCTCTGGGAATGTTCAAGGACTTCAAAAGGAATTAGGAAAACAGTAACTAAGGTTAAAGACTGCATTAGCGAGTTGTGTGGTACAAGAGGAGCAGAGACACCTGCAGAGAAGAATAGCTGGTGTTGATGATCCTGTGTCCATCTTATATAGGCCTCTTCGGTAGGAAAGCAGGGATATTTGTTCCAAACTAGCTCTTGCCTGGTCTCACAGGCCATTAGATGCTGAACACCATCAGGTATGCTCCTAGAGAGCACCTTTTGGTTTTAGACTCATCAGGAAGGAAAGTAGTTCATACACTCCACAACTGGGGAATGTGCATAATAAATACACTCCTGGATCCAAACCAATAGCATAATGCACCCTGTTGCCTCGTCATGTTTTAATCCACTACATAAAGGCTGAAAAGAATGGGTTTCTTTTGTTTTAATTTTATGAGGACAAGGTGGAAGAAGAGAGGCAAATAATGGTTGGAAAAAAAGAACCACAATCATCTTAAGGGTAAAAACCTGTCATACAGTATTGTTTAATTATGGCTCCTTCCAATATTTACAAATGAATGCTCCATGGGAAAGGAGGGAATAATGCTATGCACAGGAGTTAGAGCTTCATCTATTCTGTGCTTCCCTATAATGCACTCAGCCACCCAACATCTGGGGAAGGATCTCGTCTTCCTCACTGGCTGGCAGTCAACCACACACCGAATTCCTGGCAACACAGCCAACTAAAACCCACTGAAGGAGGAATGGACTGCCTAAACCTAGCAAGGTTGCAACTGCAAAGTAGCATTAGAAAGCTTATTACAGTAAGGTTACATAATACCTGTGTTACTACAATATCTGTACACCTAGACATTAAATTTACTCTCCAAACTTGAGAAAGGCAAGAAGCAGCACAGCTGAGAGGCACAAAGCTACTTGGTGATGCTGGCCAGCACACAAGGCCTGTAGAACGATTGGAAACTGGACCTAGATCACACCAGTACTTAGCAATAACTGCTTCAACCACAAGATGAGTTATGTTTCCTTCTCAGAAACAAAACCCAGTTATTGCCTTAGGATCCACTCAAAGTTGTGCTTTTTAAGACAGCTGTAAGCCAACCACTGCTTGATTTAATTAAATGGATTCCTTTCCGCATTCCCTGTTTCAACATTTCTGCTATTATAGCTGCTCCTCCTGGCTGAGCTGCTTCCCAGGCTGGAATCAGATTGGAAGTGAGCAGAAACTTAATCCAGAAGAAAGAAGTCAAAGCAGTTTATGGAATTACTACTCCTCTAGCTGAGACCACACAAGTGATAGAGCACTCAGACTACTTCAGCACAAAGAAAACCAAAAAACCACCCCAAACAGCAATTCAAACTAACCTCCCATTTCATACTGAAATAGGGCAGAGGCATTCAAAAGACCAGTTACAACGCTAAACTGCGTAGGTGAATAGCAAGCTAAGCACAAGTGGCTACCTAAAATGTGGTAACTAGACCCGAAAGACTAGCAAGTGCTTTCTACAAGAAATGGCATCAATATTGTCACAGAAAGAGGATTTAAGACTAGTCATAGAATCACAGATCATCCTGAGTTGGAAGGGACCCACGGGGATCATCAAGTCCAACTCCTGACTCCACACAGGGCAACCTAAAAGTTAAACCAAATACCCAGGAGCATTGTCCAAATGCTTCTTGAACCCCGACTGGCTTGGGGCCACAACTGCTTCCCTGTGGAGCTTGTTCCAGTGCTTGACCACCCTCTCAGTGCAGAGCTTTTTCCTGATACCCAATCTGAACTTCCCCTGATGCAGCTTTAAGTCATTCCCTTGTATCCTGTCACTAGACACCAGCGGGACAGGATCAGCACCCTCCCTTTCTGCTCCCCTCATGAGGAGGCTGTAGACAGCAAGATCATCCCTCAGTACCCTCTTCTCCAAGCTTAACAAACCCAGTATCTTCAGCTGCTCCTCATAAGTCATGCCCTCTACTCCTAGTGCATCTTATTGGTACGAATACAGACCGATGACACTAAAGAGCTCAGAGCTGTTGCAATTTTCTGTCAGCCTCTGCTGCCGCATTTTCCAAAATCACATAGGAGTCCCAGAAAACTCCGAGAAGGTCAACAAAAAATCTTACTGAATAGAATAGACATTTCTTATGTATTTATTCCTCAGGCTCACAGAGGCATCTGTCATGTCCCAAGGACTGCATTAGATGTGTCATGGTTTAAACCCAGCCGGTAACAAAGCACAAGGTCATTCACTTACTCCTCCCCCCAGTGGGATAGAGAGGAAAAAATACAACAAAAGGCTCATGGGTCCAGAGAGGGACAGGGAAGGATTACTCTCCAATTACTGTCATGGGCAAAACAGACTCAACTTGAGGAAAAAACCCACAAACAAAATCAATTTAATTTGTTACCGATCAAATCAGCAGGATAATGGGAAATAAAACCAAATCTTCAAACACCTCCCCCCCCTTCCTCCCCGGCTCAACTCCACTCCCGATTTTCTCTACCTCCTCGCCCCCAGTGGTGCAGAGGGATGGGGAAGAGGGGCTGCACTCAGTTGTCACCTTGTCTCTGCTGCTCCTTTCTCTTCAGGGGGAGCACACCTCACACTCTTCCCCTACTCCACCATGGGGTCCCTCGCACAGGAGACAGTCCTCCACAAACTGCTCCAACAGGCTGCAGTTCCTGACGAACTGCTCCAGCGTGAGGCCCTTCCGCGGCCTCCAGCCCCTCAGGCACCCCACGGAGTCACGGCCATCTTGGGGGGCACCCACCTGCTCCGGGGCACGGGGCCCTCCCCAGGCTGCAGGTGGGCATCTGCTCCCCCGCTCCCCTCCATGGCTGCAGGGGGACAGCCGGCCCTCTCCCCAGGGGCTGCAGGGCCATCCCCTCCTCCGGCCCACCTCCTCCCCACCTTCCTCACTGACCTCAGCGTCTGCATAGGTGTTTCTCATATACCAATCTCCTCCTTGCTGCAGGTTTCCCCTTCTTAAATACGTTATCCCAGAGGCGCTACTACTGTCGCAGACTGGCTCATCCCTGGCCAGCAGCGGGTTCGACTTGGAGCCAGGGAAGCTTCTGGCAGCTTCTCACAGGAGCTGCCCCTGCAGCCCCTCCCCAGCTACCAAAACCTCGCCACTCAAACCCCAAAACAACCTGACATCTCATGCATGCATTACAAATTCTGTTTACTTTTTAGCCACATAACTAGTTTAAGCCTGCATCATTTCCATATTTTTCATAAAAAGATGCTTTTGGTGAATGCTAACTTGGTATACATTGATTTCTGTGGTTTATTTACAGAAAGAAAAAACAGCATATATCCATAAATATTTAAGACCAAATTAATTTTAAAATCATGGCATATTAAAGGATAATTTTTTAATAAGCATACAGTACTCTGAAACAGGATGGTAGATAGAAACTCAGTAAAAAATTGGTATCCTCTTCTCAGGAACAACAAGTCACCAATCTGATGAAAAGTACCCTCACATCTCAAGAAAAGCAGTTGTTCTTAGCCTCTGGTAAATTGTGAAGATCCCTTTTTTCTTTTCCAAGAGAGCAGGATGGAATCAAGGACAAACCATTATAAAAAAAATTTGGGAAAAAAATCAAAGGAATCTATTCTCTATGTTTTGGATCTAAAAAATCTTAATTCTTACAATTCACAGAGAACAGAACATTGCTTTACTTGCTTCCCATTACTTTAACCACAAATGTCAAAATAGTATACGAACAGACTGTATGTTGAACTGATCACATTCATATTCCATAATTTCAGAAACACCCATCTATCAAAATTCAGTAGCCAAATACCTGAAAAGAAGCCACTCACTTTTATACTGAGTTTTTTACACTGATGATAAAATGCCGTGCCCGTATTTTAGAGCCTTTTCCTCCTTTATCAGATCCCTACTGACTGCGCTTTCTCTTCTCCGTCACTTCTAGCACCACTGCTTTTTGCACACTCTCTACTCCAGCTGACAGCACAGCAAGGAAGGCTGTTGTGTTCTACACACATCCTACAGCTGCTTTCCTCTACCGGACAGAGTTTACTAGCTTGGACTCCGCTTTGCACACCTCACTTCTGGCAACGTCATGTCTCACTACTACTTTAGAAGTTGCCAGCTAGTCCAACAAGAGTTGGAGACATTGGTAACTACGGGGAGAGGTATAAACTAATGCTTCCAACTACCCTTCTCCACTCCCACCCTTCCCAGTTTTACATTCCAGTGTTTGCCTACAAGACCTATCTGGTACAAAACCTTGTTCTTAACTTTTTTTTTTTTTTTTAATTAGGACTGTTTACTAGTCACAGACAGATTCTAAAGACTGTTTCTTACTCTCAAAAAAGAGTCTAGTAACTAAGAATGGGACAGGGTAGTTGCTCCTCCCTCTTCCCTATCCACTCCCCACAGACATCCAAAAATCCCTTCCCGCTGTCAGGGTAAAATATCTTATTCAAATACTTTGTTACTTGAATATAAAAATCCCTCAGACAGGTCCCATAATGTCAACTCTTTCCGCAAACCCTCAAGACTGAATGTAGCTTCTGCCCAAATCACTGGAAAAATGTACCTAACTAAATGCTGGCAGCTACAGATCAAGCAGCTGTCTGCAAAGATTCTCACTATTTTTTTTTTTTTTGGTACAATGATCCATTAATACACACTTTTAAACTGTTTTAATGCATAGCTGAGGGAGCTACATAAAGCAGCTATGTACCTGCAACCAGATGAACAGAGTTTAAGGGCATTCTGTTTAATCCTGTGAATATACAAACTGCACATAAAAAAAAACCAAGAAAGCTTTACAAGTTACTGTTTTATTTACAAGAAAAGGTATATGACTGCAATGAGTATTGATAAACCATGCTTTAGTTTTAATCCTGAAGTTAAAGAAGGACGGACAACCATCTAGATCCTGATGATCACTGCAGTCTTTTGTGAACTTAAAGAAACCAGCTTGAAATTAATTTGAACACCTATTGCCAAAAAAATTTGATTATTTTCCCCACTCTGGTTCCACAGCAGTTAGCCTTGAAGTTTGCTTCAAAATATTTTGCATGTTGGACCAAAATACTTTCAATATTGATCTACCATTAAGTTGTTTTGAACAAAAAAGTTTCCTAGAAGTAATGTTCATTCTCAACAGCAGTAAGCAGATTTTGAACCTAAACATGCTGAAGTGAAAACAATGGAAAAAAATTAAATCCTAGAATGTTTATGTCCAGGATGTTTTTGTTTTTCTTTAAACTACAGAAACAAAGAAAGATGGAGAATTCTGGAGTGAACTTACTATAAACTTGCCTCCATCCCAGCACTGCTGTTGCTGTTTATCCTGCTGATAAAATGTTCTCCTGTGAAATGCAATTATTAGTTTAAAACCCGTTGAGCTGATGAAATCCCACAATCTAAGAGGAATAGATTTCCTGGCTATGGCTGTAACCAGCTGGCTGCTGAGCAAAAGGAGGACTGCTATTGCCACCTCTGTGATGAGGCTCCAGGAGACAATACTGTGGTTGTTGGCACCCTACCTGAGGCTATTGTGAGAATCGCATCAAACTAAGCAGAACTTATGCAACTGCATTGGAGACCAGAGTTTTTGTGGACTGATAGAGTAACACTAGGCACAAACGTGTTGACCGTGATTCTCAAAGACTGTAATTTAAAGTTGTCTGTGATTACGTGGATCTTCCATACACTCTACCAAATTATGTAACAAACCTATCAATACTTACATTGCTCTGAACTACACTTTAAAATAGTCAATGTAAGCTACAGAGACTACAAGCTGCATGTATGGAAAAAAATGAAGCCATTAGAGACTAATCTACACACAGTTCAAGAAGCAATTTAACTACATCAGTTAAATTTAGAAACTGATTTAGTTAATCATTGCACAGGCAACCAAGATCTAAACCTCATCTTCAAGCAGATCCCTACACACTAGCTGCCGAATTCAGAAGGGAGGTTACTACGATGCCAATTATAGAAAGTTCAGAGAAGAGGCCAGTGACTGCATTTATTTGCAGTACTGAGGTAGCACTGAACTTCCAACAGTCTCTGACAGCGATAATGAAGAATATTTCTGTATACGTTCATATCGCTATCTTGAAAACGTGGGCATGCTAAGGCTCTCTCAGCACAGATGCCAGTTTTAAACAGGGAGTAGTAATTTGGTATTAACATCAAACCCGTTTTGCCAGGTTGCAATTTAAAAATATAAAAGTCCCTCAACTCCATGTAGTCAAGTCCAAAATGTAAGTAAGTGCACACTCAGTAGAGTTTAACCCAAGACAGGGAAGAGTTGAGCCCAAATATTCAGCATCTTCTGATATCAAAAATCAGAGAGAAAAAAAGAAAAAAAGAAAAAAAGAAAAAAAAGAAAAAAAAGAAAAGCTCATAGAAAGCACATGCATCTCAAGATCAGAATCTGTAATCAGACTTCTCTATCATGTTTTAAGTCAGTCTCTCCCAAAACCAGTTCAACCTCATTCTAGCTTTACCATTTGTAATGCAAGGATTCTGGGATACTGTCTCCTCTCTTACAGGCCTTTTTTTGTCCCCAGGAAACCATCTGGGAAACACTGTCCTACTTCTATCTTCAGCTTCTGGCTGGCCGAGTACTCCAAAAAGCTTCCACCATTCTCCAGAAGACTATTCCTCTCTTCTGCCCAACCTACCTTTCACACTCAACTCTCTCCTATTCTGAAAAGCTTCCTTCCTTCAGGGAAAATGCAAACTGTAGTCTTCTGAAGAAAATTCAGAGGAAACTTTTCTTAATAGTTTGTTTTAAATCAAGAATTTAAGTTACTAAATCATTCTATAACTTGCCAGCCACAAATGCTACAGGTTATGTGACTGAAGAGTCAGGTATTACAGGCAAAGTCTTTGTGAATAAACTTGGTTTAACCCTGACTAAAAGTAACTAAGTTGCTTTCACAATAAAAGTATTCTGAAGACTGGAACAGTCTTATCCACACAGCAATCACAAACATGATTTTAACATCTTTCTTCAAAACATGTAACTGAATATGCAACATTTTTATATGCCAAACTAACTATAAACATGTATTTCTTGTCATCACATACAAGCAATTCTAAAGGAGCTCTTCGGCTGGTCTAGTGAATTGACACTTGGGGCTGGTAAGCATCAGGGTCTGTTTTCAAGCCCTGCATTTGGTATTTCCTTTCAGACTACACACACTCTTAATTTTTTGTGGGAAATACTTTTGTAGTGTAGTGCTGTAGAATTACAATGGAAGTTTAGAAAAGCCAGTGCATGCTATTCAACACAGGATGGCATGTTAAGGAATCAGCAGCTTTCAAACATCTAATAGCTGTATTTTATTTTGAGCAACTTGACAACTTTTGAGGACATTTGTATTAGCAAAACACACTAGGAAATCCAGAGAAGCAAGAAAAGACAAGGCACAATTTATAATCCAAGCGACAAAATGAATGACTTGATTTAAAATGAAAATACCTTACTATGCATGCAAATTATGAATTGTAAGTGAAATACTTTGAAGCAGAGATTTAAAAAGAAAAATATTACCTTTCTGTAGAAACCAATCATTTTAAATACAAGCTTGTCATTTTATTGACCACCTAGTTTCCACATTGTAGGTCCTCCTAGAATGTTTTTGATACATGAATGATTAGTGTTCAACCAAAAATCTGAATTTATATTTACTTAGTTTTTAATATTTTTTAAAAATCAAAGCTGATTATTTTGAAGTATGTTCAGCATTCTGTCTTTAAATACCCTTCAACTACATTAAACTCCAGACTATTAAACACTAGATACATTTCAATTAAACCCTATATGAAAGTTGTGCTTAACCTGCACAAAGAAATACAAAGTATATGACAATACTACACTCAGTATGAACAGCAAAAATCTCAAAATCATTTTTAAAGTTTCATGAATAAATACAACCTAGGCAACACATTCCTAAACCTAGGTTCTTATTCCTGTAACAACTAATCTCTACAACCTCCCACGAATAAAATCAAGCAATGTTGTTTCCATGCTGCATGAAATGCAACTGAAATATAACAGTGGTGTAACAATTGTTAAGCCCATAACATGTTTAAAAAAAGGTACACTGGAAGTTAAAGTATGACAGCAGTGACTTGTTTAATCCCAAGAGCAGAAGTGGTCTGTAAAGCCAGCTACTAGGAGACCTTAAGTCTGGGGGCCAGATACTGGAGAGATCAAGGCTCTTAAAGTCAGCTACTGGAGTAATCATAGGTATGGATTAGCTACTGGAGACACCTTTGCGCACATTCATATGTATGCACACCTGTGTGACAAAAGGACACCTAAGGACACTGTAAATACATATATTAAGAGGAATAAATCTCACCGTTTCATTAAATAATAAGCAACATGCTAATCTAATGATCTAGTAGTGAAGCGTATTTTCAGTCTTTGATATGTCCATTTGGTTTACCAAGTTTTTTGCAGACTATTTTCTTTCCCTGACACTTCCTCCACCTTTGAAATTTACAGCAAGTGATTTTTTTGCAAACAATTTCAGTATATAACCATCAAGTAAGCTTACCATTTAATAGGAACGGCAGGAGGGGCAGAAGGGGGAAAGAACGGGTTTTTCTTTCATCCTTCTCCTTCCAAGGCTGTTGCCATACTTTTCACATTTCTGTGCGTACCATATTGCTTCCTCATCCCTTCATCCCTCACAAGAGAAGCTTCCTACTTAACACTGTGAATGCATGGATATATAGCAGAGTTTTCCAGAACTCCTTTCTTTTGAGTTTTTCCTAATTTAGGGTGCAATCTCTTTCACAACACATATACTGATAATCATCTTGAGTATCATCAAGCATATAATCAGAACTCAAAATTAAAATAAGCATGTGTGAACTTCAGCTGAGGGGACAAAGTGTGCCAAAAGATCATAGCCAGGGTCAGCTTTAGGACATAGGCAAAGTCAACAGTATCCTAAAGCACTGCTGCGTACTCTGCTTATTTCAAAGACCTTGAAGCAAGGCTGGTTGCGGTTTCTGCCAAAGGCAGCACTGTGATGTGCAATGCACAAAGAAAGCTGTCTCTCCTACAAGCAGCTAATACTACTTTTAACCTACTCATCCGCTCAGAAAGAACAAACCTGCTTTACAGCTTCTTCCCCTACTCAAAAGTTTTCTCTTTCCCACTGCAGACACAGACAGGCCCTCCCCCAAAAATCATAATAATCGGATTTACTTAGATTCTAACAAAACTATCTGCACTTTCACAGTAGTCCTTTATTAGCATCACTCAGTGTGGCCCAAATCTTACATTACACAGTGAAGGATGTGCAACACAGCTGTTTTCATACTCTTCCACAGACACAACAGATATTCCTCATCTAAAAGTCTCTGGTGTGCGTGTCGCAGCTGAGACAGATTGGGGGGCAGGGGGATTTCTTCACCACAAAGCTAGTTTAGTATCAATAAATACAAATCTTTTATTATCTGTTGCACTTTGAGGCAAACAGTCAAACATTTAACCTCAGCAGATTTAGCTTAAATCTCTAAGATGACACATCAGCAAAGCACATATTATACAGGGTAAAAGTAATTAACAGATGTAAATTTACAAATCCAGTATCTCATGAACATCCATGAATAAATTAAATTTATTTATGTTTTCTACAGAACAAGATTAGTGTTTAAATGATACTAGTCTCCTGGGCTAGCAGTGCTTTTGACATTTGTTTCACGGCCTAATACAGCGTATCTTCAACGTCACAAAAATACAAACCTCCTTCCCAATGCCAACGCAAAACCTTCTGGACAGTTTCCCAACTTTGTCATCGGTCTTCAGTTGAAGGACTTACCATGGTTTTGAGAGCTATTTGTGATAGATTCACACAAATACAAAGTGACAAGGTATTGTTCAAGGGAGATCTTGCTGAACCACTTACCATTTAAAAAAAAAGGGAGTAGAGAATATCCTTTCTGTTTACGCGTTTGAGAAGACAGCTGTTCTGTAACTTGCTAGCACGCTCAGGTGGTTTTATCTGCAAAGACAAATTTCAACTTAGCTTTTCAATAATAGAACAATTAAAGATAGGCATTAAAAAAATAAGGTTCAGTGATCGGTTTAAAAACTTAAAAACATGCGTGAGTAGAATCTATACACACTTTTAACTGTTTTGAGCTAAACATTATTTCATGTTACAGCTTAAATTTTTTCAAGATCAGAAAATAGCCTGTGTTATTTTATAATCAATGCCCTTTTTTTTTTAACTGGAAATATCTGCAGAGATGGTAACACTTACCCACTTAAAAGACTGTGGGGATGGAAAAATGTAAGATAACGGCCTATAGTAAAGCATAACAGAACACCAGGTTTGAGTCCCTCTGAGATTACTTCACAGTACATTAAATATTACTAACACAAACCCACTAAAACAAAACAAACACACTAAAAAAAGCAATGATAATCTCTTGCAAAAATACTGAGATGCTTCCATGAAAATATTAGATAGCGGCATCAAGAGAATATTCTGACTTAGAGATGAACATTTAGTCACACACTAATTTTTTATAAAGTTTTTGTGATTAAGACAGAAATGCCCTTTCTGCAAGAGCTATACAAAGATGATCTCCAAACTAGATCATTTGATCATAAAAGAGACTAATATTACAGCCATATTTTTAAAGGCTACTGCTATACATTCCTTGATGGAACTTGATTAGACATTTTAGACTATAAAAATTTAAAAGAGAGCTATAAAAACTTCTTTATTTCAAGGGCACATTTACAGAATGGGATATGTAACAAAGCCAAGGCATCTAGAAGAACAAGACACTGTTAAAGTTACCGCACACAGATTTCTCAAAGGCAAGACATCAGTGTCCTAGACAACACCTCTTGTTTACTGTCACCACTCTTTAAGTTTCCTTCATGAATGTTAGAGCTTCAACATCATGATGCCCTCACCTCAATTCCAGTAACCACTGGTGCAGTGGCCACCTATTCCAAACTTAATACTGCCCTCTAGTTAGCTTGCTGCCAAGGCCTTGGTCCTCACTTAAGCATTTACTCACAGGAGGAACTGTTCTCAAGTCACACATTGTAAAAGGCTCAGGTACATATAGTTCATTCACATTCAGAGGTCTCCCTATCTTATCACCAGGATACGTGTACTATATGTGGAAGAAGGTGCCTTCCAAATGCAGCTTCACAATCCTGACTAAAGTTATGTCAGACAGGATCCTATTAACCTAAGTGATTTGAACCAACAGTGATTTATTCAAGTACACTTGTGGTTCAAGAACACTAAGTCTCCTTTAGAGCAATTAGCACTAGATCCAAAAACACTACAGAAGAGATGTCAGAGCACTAGCCTAGTACAAGGTGACTGGAACTTTATATAGAACTCAAACCCTCTAGTACTATCAGGGTGGCTGAGGATATATTGACACATTACATTAGCCTCAGCAGCAAAGGCATCTTACGAGGTTCTCAGTTCCCCACATTAGCTACTCGTTCCTGTCCATGCACTGCAGTTCACCACTTCATCAGTTACATCAACACAACGTCTGTAGTGCTGCATTACATAAATGGAATCACTGAATCCATCCTGTGATGAAAGAACTCTCCACTCAGGTCAGCAATATGTGTGACCTATACAGGGATGGGAAGGAGCAAGAATTACCACAGGAACAGTGAGGATGAGACTCTTGCACAGTTTTCACGGTAAAATGAGATCAACTATCCTGACATGTATTCCAGGGGTTAGTATAAATCCTTACAAGATTAAAGATATGAAGACATGGCCAATGTCAAGCAGTTTTATGTCTTTTTAAAAAAAAAAATCAGAAAAATCCCATTTAAAGCAAAATATTACAAAAATTCAACAGAACTGATGCAATTTTTAAAAAGGGAAAAAATATCACATCTATAAAGAAGTGCAACAGGGAAGGAGACAGCAGCAAGGTCATACTTAATGGTGTCTTATTCAGCACTGCCGTAGCTAACAGCCAACTTCAATTCCATGGAATCAGAATTACGCAGATGGTCAGAAGCTAGATCAAGCAGCTGCTCTCCCTAGCACACCCCATCCGGAGCAAGGCATTTTTACATCTGGATCCAGCTGAAAGTAACCACTCACATCACTCTATGGCTAATTCCCCTATATCTTGGAAGTGAAAGAGAAATGGAAAAACAGAAAAGCATTGAGATTCAACGTTTGGAGAACAGGTAGCACATCCTTCACCCTACCAGACAGAACAATTTTTTGTAGTATAGACCCAGGCTCACGGAAAAATCTCACCTTCCCTGTAATTACATTCTCCCCAGAGGCCACATCCTTTGTTCAAAAAACCCGCCTGCTCTATGAAGCTTGCTTCCTTTGTAAACTGCTCTATGATGCCTTTAAAGGCTTTTTTCAGTACATTAATAGCAAGAGGAGGTCTAAAGAAAACAGTGGAGCTATACTTGTTGAAGATGGTTATCTGACTAACAGGGATGAAGAAAAAGCAGAGGCATTCAACACTTTTTTTTTTTTGCCTCAGTCTTTAATAATACTGTTAGACCTTGGGCTGCCCAGTTCCCCCAAGTCAGAGGACCATGAGAGTGCGAACAGTGACTTTCCATTTGTGGACAGTGACGTTGTAAGGGACCAGCTTTATCAGCTGAATGTTCGCAAATCTGTGCGGCCTGATGCGATTCATCCCAGCGTACTGAAGGAGCCAGTGGATGTTATGGCAGGATCCCTCTCGATCATCTACCAA
>JAVKLA010000026.1:5984556-6011440 GCA_034782735.1 Sagittarius serpentarius
TTTGGGTTTGTCTGGTCTGGAGAAAAGGAGGCTGAGGGGCAACCTCATTGTTCTCTGCAGCTTCCTGAGGAGGGGAATTCTTCCCTGGGTAAAAAACTGGCTGGAAGGCCGGACCCAGAGAGTTGTGGTAAATGGAGTTAATTCCAGTGGGCAGTCAGTCACAAGTGGTGTTCCCCACGGCTCAGCATTGGGGCTGGTCCTGTTTAACATCTTTATCAATGATCTGGAAGAGGGGATCAAGTGCACCCTCAGTAAGTTCGCGGACAACACTAAGCTGGGTGAAAGGGTTGATCTGCTTGAGGGTAGGGAGGCCCTGCAGAGGGATCTGGATAGACTAGATCGATGGGCCAAGACTAACTGTATGAGTTTCAATAAGGCCAAATGCCGGGTTCTGCACTTTGGCCGCAAAAATCCCCAGCAACGCTACAGGCTTGGGGGAGGAGTGGCTGGAAAGCTGCTCAGCAGAGAGGGACCTGGGGGTGCTGACTGACAGCCAGCTGAACATGAGCCAGCAGTGTGCCCAGGTGGCCACAAAGGCCAATGGCATCCTGGCCTGTATCAGGAATAGAGAGGCCAGTAGGACCAGGGAAGTGATTTTACCCCTGTACTCAGTACTGGTAAGTCCACATCTTGAGTACTGTATTCAGTTTTGGGCCCCTCACCACAAGAAGACCACTGAGGTGCGGGAGCGTGTCCAGAGAAGGGCAGCAAAGCTGGTGAGGGGTCTGGAGCACCAGTCTTATGAGAAGCAGCTGAGGGAATTATGGGGTTGTTTAGCCCGGAGAAAAGGAGGCTGAGGGGAGACCTTATCGCTCTCTACAGCTACCTGAAAGGAGGTTGTAGAGAGGTAGGGGTTGGTCTCTTCTCCCAAGTAACAAGCGATAGGATAAGAGGAAACTGCCTCAAGTTGCTCCAGGGGAGGTTTAGATTGGATATTAGGAAAAATTTCTTTACTGAAAGGGTCATTAAGCATTGGAACGGGTTGCCCAGGGCAGTGGTGGACTCCCCATCCCTGGGTATTTTTAAAAGTCGTGTAGATGCAGTGCTTAGGGACATGGTTCAGTGGGGGACAGGTCAGTGCTAGGTTAACGACTGGACTAGATGATCTTACAGGTCTTTTCCAATCTAGGCAATTCTATGATTATATGTAGTGGAAACTGAGATGCTGATCTCCTCTCCCTGGGATCCAGGGAGAGGACAGTTCAGAGCTGCATCAGGGAAGGTTTAGACTGGACATTAGGAAGCATTCCTTTACCAAGAGGGTGGTCAAACACTGGAACAGGCTTCCTAGAGAGGTGGTTGATGCCCCAAGCCTGTCAGTGTTAAAGGACAATGCCCTTAACATGATTTAACTTTTGGTCAACCCTGGTCAGGCTGTTGGACTAGATGATCGTTGTAGGTCCCTTCTAACTGGAAAAATTTATTCTATTCTTATAAACAGTTCTCCCTCGTATGTACAGACTTAAGTGTGCACATAGACATATATATTATTGCAGTTTAGTTCTCACTATTTACAAAAGGCTTTATATCTGTAGATACATATCTCTATATACTCAAAACCTTTATAAAGGTTCAGCAAGACACACACTGGAGAATATTTGTGAAAAGTGTGGGTTTTTTCCCCAATTTGAAAGTCTTGAAAATCATTTAAATTGGTTTTAGACAGAGGGATCACACAGATTAATCATTAAAGAGCCATCATTTATAAAATTAAAACTCAATGGAATTAAATGGTTAGTGACTCCTTACAGTTGACCTATGGGGTTCAATTAAGGACATTACTATGGAAAGAAATAAGGAGGGTGAGAAGGGAAGGAGAGAAATGAAAGCATTTTTAACAGGTGAAACTTACGTATTTAATACCCCAGCTGGAAAGCTATTCTTGAAAGAGATTAGCATACTCTAGTATTAACTACATGGTTCAAGTTTATCCCAGTTTCTCAAGGGTTTTCCCCCCCACACACACTCCTGTTTTTAAAGGGCCAGATGAGACAGGCAGTTCTGTTTGTTTCTTTTGGGTCTTTTGTTATCAAGATTTTTACTTATAAGCCAGTTAAACTAAAGCAGTTTTGCATGGATCTGTGACCTCAAATTTTGTTCGATGTAGAGGAGCTTACCAGTTTAGGAAGATCAAACAAATCACAGAAATCCAGAAGTATGTGAAATAAAGCCCACTTTTTCTTTCAAAAAGAAGGTTAAAGTGGCTTAAAGCCATCATGCCTGCTGTTACCGTGAGATTATGGTTTTAATTAAGACCTGTTTTCATAAAAGGGAATTTTAAAACTACTCCTACTTCACACTGTTTAATATGGGTAACGAAAAGTATGAACTTCATTATCCTAATCACATCACTCGTCCAGGTTATCTACTGCTTTACCATCAGACTCAACAACAAGTAGTTGAAACTAAATCAGGAGATCAGATTTGCCTGTTCCCACTAAATAGTCTCATAAATTCAATAAATCCTATTCTTCAGATTACTTCAGTATCTTTTTCACAGCCGTATTTAGTATTTTCTGTTGGGGGGGAAGGACACAGCTGCCACAAAAGCAGCATCTTAAAGTAACTTCCATTAAGAGATTTTGAAACAGTGAAAAAATTTTTATCTGATAACCAAGTCCAAGAAAACCTAAATTTCTTAATACATACAATACTGTATATATATGCATCCCAGATATCTCCTAACAGTTCATAATAACGTGATTGCAGGTAAGCCATCCTATTCTCTGTTTCTTGGCTGTGTCCCTTCTAACAACCATAAAATACCCATTTCAACTACATTTTCAAGTCCTGCTCCCTTTACCTTCCTCTATTGAAGACTCTGAAAACAATAAATAACAGATTATTTCCAAGAACTAAATATAGATTTACATCATGTAAGACACAAAATATATCTTGACTTTGGGGAAAAGAAAACCCTAAACTTTAAATGTTTTGAAACAGTGGCAACTGGTGCTGAAAGGCATGGGCTGCCAAGAAATCTGCCGTAGCTTCTTCTCATTTGAAGAGCAAAAGCTATTCTCTTTAACACTATGCAGACAGGAGTGGAGGCACAGAACATATCACAGCAAAGGAAGCATGCCATGTCCCAAGGCAATACCATGCCTGCCCAGGCAGCAGCTGACAGCTCCAAAGCAATGTGTGGCTCACGTTCAGGAATGAAAAGCGACCAGATGTTTTGCTGAGTACTGACCATTCTGCTCTGGGATGGGAAGAAAGAGAGAAGGGACAGCAGGAAATCTGGCACAGCTTCAAATCCACCTCTTCCCACCTCCATACAGGAAAACAGAAACCACATAATGCTTTGGGGCTCCAGCTCCACTCCCCAGAGGACAGGGCCAGAGCCGCACAGCTGTGACAAATTGCTTCCTCCTTCCCTCTTTAACAGCTGCTTGGTGCTGGCAAAAGAGCAGTAGAACAATTATCAGAAAGGGAGGTTCAGTTAAAAGCTTGAGAACTACTGATGTTCAGTGTGTTAAGCTTTTGCTCAAAGAACACAAGCACATGCATTGCAGATGTGTGGACGCTAGCAAGTAAAGCCACACCAGATTGAGAACTTGATGCCTTATCTTGACTCTTCCACCACAAGTGACCTTGGTTTGAAATGCTCATTCAGCTCTTCCTAAGTGACCTCCATGACCAACATGTGATCAGGTGGTATAAGAACCACAGTCATCTGAGCTGACCGCTCATGTTATTACAGGTTACAAAATTCCTGGCAAATTCTGCATCAAGTACAATGAACAGATCATCCCAGAAGGCATGGAACCTTGTTTGGTTTGGGGTTTGGTTTTTGTTGTTTTTTGGGGGGTTGTTTGTTGGTTCCCCCTCCCCAAAGCCTCCTTTATGAGGAACCACTTAAAAGTATCACCACATAATATATTTTTTTCTTTCAGCACAGTACAGATGCATACTGGCTTTCTTGTTTTAGCAACCCTTGTTGCAGATTACCATGGGAATTACACTTTTTTTTTTGAAAGAGGTTATTGCCCCCAACCAACTAGCAGCATAAACTAGCATTTCCATAAACTACTGGCAACACACTTCCTGTCTCACTAATTTTACTCCTGCCATGCAGGTCTACTTTAGAAAAATCAAAACATTTCAAACCAGGTTTCATCAATGATTTTCTCTCCTCTTTTGACACACATGGAAGACTCACACTCAGATCTCAGAATTGCAGGTACTCAGTAAGTTTTAATTTTGTTACCCTTACATGTCTGGGACATTCACACTAATGGAAATATAAAATTGTAAATTTTAGGCTTTTAAATATACTCAAGTTTCACTAGTCATCTAACTATATCCTTGATGTCTTTTTTTTTTTTTGAAGTCAAGACTTCCAGAAAGTGAGATTTAGCCATGCTGCTGGCATACACAGAAGAAAACCAAAGGGAACAAAACCTTCCACCTACCTCATTTTCAAGCATGACAATAGTACAGAGACGCCCTGCCCTTGAGAAAGGCTTTCATTTATAGGAGTAGCCTATTATCACATTAACATGTAAGTAACTAAATGTTCTGCATCAAAATTACTACTTTAAAAAGGTATCTTGCAACTTTGAAGTGGACAACTTAAGCTATTATTAGGATAAGCCCATGTTCAAGTGCTTAAAAAATAGACAAATAATCAACCATCAGGACCAAGTAGACAGTCACAGGGAGAGGGCATTTTCCCCAATAAAAAGTCACAGTAACAATAACTGGTATCCACACAATGATCTTTGCCTCATGTGGCCCGCTGAAAGGCTGAGGTTTAAGATTTTACAACTTGGATCAAGACAGCTTTCTAGATGCAGACTTACTGCTACAAAAATAGTGATGTCCTCCCCTAAACACAAAGCAAAACAAACAAGAGTAGAATAAAAAGTCCAACCGCGCAACAGCACTAATCCTCCACTGGTAATGTTTTGCTGCATTTTTCAGGTAAATAGATCACTGGTTTTGTGCAAAAAATACATTACTTTGGGTTACACAATTAAGCAGAATTTTAATCTCAAAACCCCTTCTCCATCAGACTCTCTGCATCTGATCACTTCAGGTCAGTCACTTTTTCCGCTTTTATTCAAGTAAAACAAATAGTAATGGACAACAACATTTGAGTAATAACAAAGTGTACCATAATCTTGCATAAAATTTTGGACAACAGATCAATGGGATTTTAGGTACCAGAACTCTCTTCCCCTACCAGCTTCCTGCTCTTTGAAAGACGAACTTGCCCGAAAGAAAGTTACGACTTGTTCTTGGAAAATTTAAATCCAGACTATTACACAGCATGATACTGCACCAGCAGTGGGTACCCACACAATACCTATTCCCACAAATACAAGACCTCTCCTCCCTAGCACAACCCTCCTTTCCCTCTAGAGGGATTATGGCCTTTTTTTTTTTTCCAAACCAAGTCCAGTAAGCTAAGATACAACTAACTAAACTAAGACATAACCTTCCAAGTTCTTGTACAGTTACAATACAGCTGATAAATACTTCTCTACTACATACTAGTTTTTTATTAACTGGTAAACAAACATATGAGAAAAAAGTTTAACATTAAAACTTGTAACAGGTGCACTTCTGAAGAAATAAGAAGCAGATAAAAGGGATTAGCCAGAATTCAAACAAAAGTACATGAGAACACACAAGAGATGTTTTCAGATTTCATGCCCCTTTGCAACTTACATTCTTTGCCATCTCTTTCTGCATTAACAGGGAAACACTGATTTAATGGCTGGAAGTGCTATTATGCCATCAACAGTAAATAAGTTTTCACCCCAAGCACAACCAGCTCTAAAGCAATGTATCTGTGCATTAGAAACAAAAGGTATGAAAAACAGAGTAGGTGAAAACTGTTACTAGATCAGCTGAGTGACTTATGAAGTCTCTTCTTGGCTACCAAGAATCTACCTGGCAGAGACTACTCATTAGTAAGGAAGAGAACTTCACTTTCTAAGCTTTTAGAGTATCAGTATCTGTTCCTCGAAAAAACTGCTGTAAATCCCAATCTTACATAAGAGTTCACAACTAACATTCATTTGAGGGGGAAGGGGAAGACAGGGTACCTGCAGCTACTACATCCTTATGGGCCAGCTGTTCACAGGTCACATTCTTTTCTGTTCAGACTCACCAGAAGTTTTTTCAAGCCTACAGAAAAACCTACTACTCAAGCTTCCCACTTCGGCCAAGTTTCTTACTGGATGTTAAAAGAAGAATAATCTGATTTAAATCAGCAAGTCCTTCATGCTTTGAACCAGAAAAGAGGATCAATGCTTCATTATACACCTGCAGAAATGAACAAAAAAGCATAGAAGACATTTTACAGAACACTACTAATATCATGCAAATTAATTAATCCACAGTGGAATTTAATTATATCTACAATCTTATCTTTCCTACAGTTACATTTATTTTAGCATTTTGTTCAAAGTGGATTTAGAAGACTCAAAAATACACTTCTCACAAAAGAACACTTGAAGTACAAGCTTTGTATTTCAGACAAGCTTTTGTTTCAAGGTTTCCTCCATATATTTCAGTTCTAAAATATCAGGTTGAACAACTTAAAGAATATAGTAACTTTCAGTAACCCTCAGTTAAATTCACTGGTTTTACTCCTCTAGATTCAACACCCATATTTCCTACCCTTACAGTTAAAACTCCCTAATGTTTCCCACTCAGTGCTAAAGCACATGATTTTTCTCCATTCTTAGCCTATCCCTGTAACTGAATGAACCTAGACAAACTTCTTTGGGTAACTGGGACTGTTCTATGCTGTACTTACTGTTCCGTAATGAGGCATAAAGAAAGTTATCTTTGACCAACAAATCAAAGCTCTTTACTGTTTAGACTGTCATCACAAAACTTACTTCAATGTATTTTCTAATGCTTCACATTCAAATGCATTAACAGCCATAATTCTACCAAGAACAAGAGCGGCAATACTCAAACTACAGATTTATAGCCACAAGTCTTACAGTTAACATCAGCTACACCATAAGCATAAAATGAAGCCTTATTTATTTATATCTGAACCTCAACGTTTAAGTTTAGCTTTGAAAAACTTCAAAAAATTCTACAGGCTGCCTGTGTGCTTCTCTGGAGCCCAGTAACTTGGCTGAGGAAAACTCTTGCCAAGCTATGATTAGCATTTAGCAGCTTAAGGGCTAACTGTGCTTGTTTCAACCTTGACAACCAACTGTAAGGACACACCGTTAAAATTAAGCTTCCAAAAGCATTTAACATTTGATTCTGCTGAAAATAGTTTTACTACATGTTCTGAAAATAAAATCACTTTTTCCTCCTTCAGAAATCCATGACGATGCCAGACATATGCTTGTTTTCCAAACAACAACTGTTTAAAAGAAAGAATACTCTTTCTGATGTTCCTGCCAAAAATAACATTCTGTGGCTTAAAGAAATCTGATAGCAGGCAGTTCACTCAGTTGAGGGAAGAAGGGTTTACATTTGGGAAGGGTTTACATTCCCTGTCTTGCATCTACTTCCCTCCATTTTAAGTTTCTTTGGGGATGAAATATGGCAGTGGGGAGGGGTTTTGTTGTGGTTTGCTGGGGTTTGGCTTTTCCACATCTCCAAGCATTTCACTCTCTAAAAAAAGGCATCTGTGGGTTTTACCAGAAATGACACAGAGCAGAAGTCCATCACAATGCATTTCTGTCTTACAGGGAATACTACAATGTAAAATAGAGTTTGAAAGGGAAGTAAAAGAAGGCTTCAGAAGAAATGCATAGGAGAGTTTGCAGGAGGAGGAAGTAGAACAGAAAATTCAAATGAGGAAGTAGCACACAAAGAACAGCTCCATCTTAAAACATAGGACAGGGAAAGAAGAAGATGGATTTGGGGTTTCAGCTGCTGATGTCACAGGCCGCAAAAATACCACCTGCTTGATAAAGGTGGTTATTTCACTGCTGCCTCAATAGTTTCAGATTAAGACAAAATGGGTAACAGAAATATGCAAATTGGACTATATACTGCATAAGACATTTCTGTACATTTCAGAAAGCCACAATTTTAAGACAAGGGTTCTATCTGCTACAATATTTGACTTCGTCCTTCATTAATTAATAACTCACAGAAACAATAACTGGACCAATGTTACATTACTAAGTAATGTAAAACAGTTGACTTGAAGCATCTAAGACAACAGAAGTTCCGGAATTTTCCCCAATTGTGGAGCTTTACTTGCTGCTTCCCAGTAGTTTTTGCAAATAGAGTTATAAATCCCATTGAAAAGAACCTTGCCATCACTCTCCAACATACAGAAATTCCTGAAGGCTGCTAAACCTGCTCCAACATCAAGCCAACTAGCCAGACAACACTTCAGCCAGCTAAGTGACCAAGAAAAACAATCTCCTACACAACAGCAAGCTGCAGATCCATGCAAGCT
Source organism: Sagittarius serpentarius (assembly GCA_034782735.1). NCBI lineage: Eukaryota > Metazoa > Chordata > Aves > Accipitriformes > Sagittariidae > Sagittarius > Sagittarius serpentarius. The sequence goes on from JAVKLA010000026.1 coordinate 5,992,952, forward strand.
TAGAGGCCCTCAGAATTTAGTATAGCAACCGGAACAACATTATTACAAAGCATGTACCTTCTCCAGTAGGATAGCAAATATTTTAGAAAAATAAGGGCAGAATCCCAATGATCTTACAGCAGTATTTCAGATGCAGCTATTTCAGGCTAATAAAAATCCCTAAGGTTAAAAATCCAACCGCTTATTAGTCCACCAACATGGAAGCTTTCCCTGTCATTAGCAGTGCAAATCCAGAACAAAAACTCCGCAACCAGACACAAAGGTCTCTCTTTACAGCACTATTAGCTTGAGCTATAACTAGGTGTTGCTCCTATCTGACCTACACACTTGTGTAGAATTACCCTGAATCAAAGGATGCTTGAAATTTCAAGATAGTCTACAAGAGTATGAGCAGTGTGATGACAGAGGCAAACGCTGCAATATCTACATTTCATTTGAGGACTGGAAGACTATACACCTCAGCGCATTCTCAGACACTCCTCTTGAAGGCATTTGTACCTCATCACTTCAACATTCAGGTATTTCGTGCTTGCCATGCACAAGTTCTACAACTCTTTACTTGCTATAAATATAAAGTGGTATCTACAGTGAAGATGTACATGACCCGTGGTATTTGAAGAATGGAGAACTTCAAGAGAAGCAAGCTGACCGAGCTGAAGGAGACAGGATCCCCTCCATCTAGAAAAAAAAAAATGAAGCTGCTGAAACACTAGTTCCTGGTTCTTTCTGCAGAACAGAGGATGGATAGAAAGCACATGGCTTGCACATCTGCTTGTCTAGCATAGCCTGGCAAATACCCTTTTCCCAATACACAGATAACCTGAAACTGTAACCAAACCACTTGTATAACTGTACTAAGACATCCTTTTTAAATATGACTTCAGTTAACTGCAGCCCCACTCGAGCTCCTGAGTTGGCATACAGAGGTTAGAAGGAACTTCAATATTCAAACTGTGTACAAAAAAAAAGTAATACATTTATCAGCATAAAATCAAACGTAGGCTTCATTTGGAGTGATGTGTTATCTCCTCCATGTTTGCAGCTGTTTAAGCATTCAAAGCAGCAGTCAAGCTTTAAAAAGAAAAACAGTACTTTCCCAGGAAATAACTCTACAATAAACTTGTGCTGATATGAATTCCAGAGAACTTCAACGTTATATAGAAAACTCAGCAGCAAGCTCTAACTGCTTAGAACTAAAAAGCCACGTTTTCACTAAAGCCCCCCCTTGTAATTCAGAAGTTCAAACTTCATTTCTTCATTCACATGTAATGAGGCAGAAGAATTTCTCAAAGAGGCATTTCCAAAGGCTCTTTGAAGTTTCAAAACAAAACAAGCTTCCCAGGCCTTGTCTTGTAGCACGCTAGTCCCCACAGCTGCCTGTTGCCCTGTTAGGACAAAACCAAGTTCACAGCAGACAAATGGTTTTCCTCGGCTTCAGGGAATACTGGCCTTTTCCACTATGGGATGTGAAAACAAACATCAAGAAATCCATTCCAACATTTGCTGGAATACTGTTAACATATTTTGATATATTATGCCTGTCATCCACTACGTATACAAGCTCTCCAACTATTACTTGTTAACGAGCAAAGTGGTTGTCCCTCTGAATATGCACAAGAAACCTGGGATCCATCAGCTGGAGAACTAAAGTCTCTGGCTATGAGGAAAGCACACGTCCTAATGCCATTTAATTTTCCAAGTCACAGGAGAGCAGAAGAGAATCTGTTTACATCTTTACCGATTTTTTTTTTTTTTTTTTAAATGAAGCGAGTTATGGATCCAAGTGTTATATTCTGCTCACTTGCTCTAACCGGCCTCTCCACTCAGGTACACATCATTGACCCAAACATCACTGTCCTTACCTTAAGGCGACATCAGAAGCACAGAACAGAAAAGACAAGTTAGCCCTTTCTAACCTTCAAAGGAAGGCATTGCAACAAGAACAGCAGTGCTAGACTTCAAGAAAAAGCTACTGGAAAGGGAGGAGTGGGCAACAGCTGCATACATCAGCTATGACTGCAAACATTGACTATAAACCCTCAAACAAGGGAATATGCCAGCTCAGCTGGCCATTACAGTCATCAGCACTGGAATAAATTTCACACCCAGATTCAATTTGAACACCAGCCCCTACTAACAGCCTTGTCAATGCTACCTTGCTCTGCAGCAAGTGACAAGTAGATAACTGGCTAACCAGTCCATGGCAGAAAGTCCTGATGGTCACATTTTATAAAATGCTCTCCACCTATAAATATGGCAGAGCTCCAATAATTCCCAATTTATTTTCATTGTCCTTTACACACAGCCTTAACATTATGTTCTCTTTGCCTTGGCAACTAGATTTGAATAAAACATTTTTTATGACATAATACATGCTTTTCAGTCTTCACTGATGAGGTGCTTTGTTCATTTTTAGTTTCTACGAATATATCAACAATAAAAGGAAATATTTTTCTACACGTCATCTTCTAAACAGTCAGTGAAACTCAAGTCCTCTAAGGCCTCTAAAATACTATTACATTATACCTTTCGTATTATCACAGAATCATGGATTATCCTGAGTTAGAAGGGACCCATGCGAACCATCAAGTCCAACTCCTGACTCCACACAGGGCAACCTAAAAGTTAAACCAGATACCTAAGAGCATTGTCCAAACGCTTCTTGAACCCCAACTGGCTTTGGGTCACAACCACTTCCTGGTAGAGCTTGTTCCAGTGCTTGACCATCTTCTCAATGAAGAACTTTTTCCTAGCACCCAATCTGAACTTCCCCTGATACAGCTTTAAGGCAAGCCCTTGTGCCCCATCACCAGACATGAGAGAAGAGATGAGCACCTCCCTTTCCGCTCCCCCTCATGAGGAAGCTGTAGATAGCGATGAGGCCACCCTGTCAGTACCCTCTTCTCCAAGCTGAGCAAACCTAGTATCCTCAGCTGCTCCTCATGAGTCATGCCCTCTAGTCCTTTCACCATCTTTGTTGCACTCCTTTGGACACACTCTAGTATTTTTGCATCCTTCTTATATTGAGGAGCCCAAAACTGTTGGTGTATTTTATTCCATCAACAACCTCTGCCTTCATAATCTACCAATACATTAAAAACATTAAACAGGCTTTGTAAATCATGAAGAAAGCACACAAATTTATTCCTGAGTATTACTGTATGCTAAGATCCAACTAATTACTCACCAACCTAGAGAACAAGACAACAGAGAATAACATGGACAAATACGAGCAGAAGTAGCAAGTAACAGCATCCCAAGAAAAATATAACATCATCCCATTTCCTAACAAGGAGATACAAGTGTTTCCTGAATGAGGAATCTCTTAACATACTAACAGTAAAACAGTAAGTGTTCAGTAATAAGAGACATGCCCCTAAAAAATTGGGGCTTCCACTCACATAACCCAACAGGAAAATACAGGGAGCAGTCTTTGCACATGGCCATCCAAACAGATCACTTCAACAAGATGCAGTAGCCTCTACACCTTAGTAGCACAGTCCAGACCAAACAGCACCCTGTTTTAGTACTTAACTGTTCAGCAAACAGCTTAAATAAACAAAAAAGTTACATGTGCTCAGAGAGAAGCCAGGCACCTGAAAACATGACATTACCTTAGGAAGACTGAAGGAGCCAATTTCAAGAGCATCTCAACAGAAAATAGTTAGAAAAGGCTGAATGACAGCAAAGTATTTCAGCATTCTTTACCTAATGAAAAGTATCAAATAGCAAGCTTATGTAAAATTTCAAATGCCTGAAAAATTGTAATTGCTAGCAGCGCTTGAATTTTTTTTTTATCAAGTTAATTTAGATTGTGCATTAAACTGCATTTTCACTATTTATAATTTAAACTTTCCTTCCCAGTTTTAAATTTCTGTCAGCAAACACAAGGCTGACAGGGAACCTGAGAATCATCATAATTATATATAGAACTGTAAAGCAAGTGCATATTCAGGTACCAAAAGACAACCCCAATGACACATTTAATGCATAGTTACAACAGCCAAATAAACCTTAACTATGCTCTTACACTAGCACAGGAAGAAACATAGCCATTCCATAAGCCTCCAAAAAGTGTGTCTCATTCAAAATTAATAATGATAAATATTTTTCATCGATGTGAATTTATCTGTGCATCCTGCTGTGTAAATGAACAATGCTTGATTGAGTTCTACCACAAGAAATTATTCTATAGTTTCTATATTGGGCAGATTTCAACAACAGGGATGCGCAAAAAAAGCTCACGCCAAAGAAACAGGGAAATAGAGTTTTGATTTATGGAACTGGAGAAAACATGCCAGGCTGTAATGCTGTGCACAACATTTGAAAATCTCATTTTTTCTTGTCCTGGAGAAAAATACATTTAAATCAATCAAAAATTCTGGTTTTGACAGATTAATGGAAGTTACAACTGCCTTAGCATAGACTACTTCTATTTATATCAATTATAACTGTAAAATAGGAACCCTGAACAAATTCAAATGACTACTGATATCTATACATACATTATGTATGTCACCAACATTTTAAGTCTGCATCATATTCTGAAGACTGCTATAAAACCTGAGTACCTACAGAATGCAAGATTAATTCAAAAACTAAAGCAAAAATATCTGCCTGCCAGCCATGTCCAAGACACTTATTTTAGTTATGTTATTATGCTCACTAATGCTTAGACAATTCTTTAAGCCAGCACTCAACAGTCTGTGGCAGTTCTTGCCAGTACTTCTCACCAAAACACTCTTGCAAGGAGGTTCACAGTTATGAATGTTTAGAAGAAAACCTACCCATTAAGTATTGACAGCATACAAATGATGGGGAAATATTTTGCTCTATTGTTTTTGGTTTAGATTAATGTCTGTTTAAAACAAACACAAACATCAATCAAGTTCAACCTGAATAACACTCAATTTTTCTGCTTCTAAAATACATATTTTAAAATAATATGAAAATATTGTTAACTCAGTGTTGAAACATGCCTTTGAGTGGCACAAGTATAATGAATATTCAAAAGTAAAATATTAAATAAATTTGGCATAAAGATGTTCTATGCTTAATAGAAACACACATTGTCCCCCTATCATCATATTTGGCTACCAAACCTCTGTAAGAATAAAGAGATGATATTTGTAACCAACAGGCAGGAAGGAGCTCCAAGCATCTTGGGAAAAAAAAAAAAGTAACTAAAATTCTAAATGGAGAGGCCCACCAAAAAAAAAAATCCCAAACATACAGCAATCAATTCTAGACCCAGCAAACACCATTAGTTTAATGGCAGATTACTTCAGTACGCGAAAGAAAAAACTAATTAGTAATGTGCTAAAATTCAGAACACTGATAAATCCCCAACACAAATAAATTTGGATTTGTTTTTAAAAAAAAAACAAACAAGCAAATCCAACAAATGCTTACCATATTAACAACCCTTCAAGAAAAGTTCTCCAGCTACCTCACCTGCCAAAAATAAAGAAATCAAACAAGATAAGCTCCTAGTTTTACAGCCTAAATGAGCGCAAAGATTTCCATTTTGACCTCCAGCTGTTTCTACACACAAATTTCTTAACTTCTTCCAAAATGTTTTGTTTCCCCTTTTGGCAGAGGAAAAAGAAATGACATCTATCAGCAGCTAAAAATATTTCAGTTACCACAGTTTTCAAAAGAGGGGTGAAAAACAGTGCTTTTCCAGTTGAAAAAAACCACCCCAGTGCAACATTTCAACAGCTTTTACAACAGGTCGGCTTCTGAAAAGTGAGATCTAAATAGCAGTAAGTGTGAAGGAAAGCACTTACAGGTAGAAGTTGAACAAATAAATCTAGTTTAACTTCAGGTTATTTTCATTATTACATCCAAAGGCAGACTAAGTTCTCAGGAGAGAATCTCACTGCTATAGAGTTCTGCTACAGAGCTAAGGCTCAAGATGCCTCAATTTAATTCTTAGTCGAGTAACTTACATTTTCTTACTTCACAGGTATTCTGTGAGTCTTCCACATGGAGAAGTTAATACTCACCCTCTACCTCTTTATCTGTTCTTTTAAGAGAATAAGCAGTTACAATCTGTGACCCGTAGTATTCCTTGTACAAGGAAGCTTCTGAAGGCAATGTAGTTGTATGTAACACTGGAAGACATTTATTTGTCATCTGATCCTATTAATGATCTTCATATACTGAATGGTTTTAAGATTAGAGAGCTAAGAAATAAGCTTGATAAAAGCAACTTCTCCCTATCAGTACTGTAAATGACTATCTTTCTGCGATTGAGGTAATTCACAAAACTTAGTATCATAACCCACTGGACACACATAGCCTGGTTAGTAACTTATGCTAGTAGTGCAATTCACCTGGTACACAGCCTGTAACTTAATACCCTAAGCAAGCGAAAACAAAATAAAAAGAAGTCACAGTAATGACCACAAGAAGCCCAAAAAATTTTACCTGGCGCCACACATGAATCAGGAAGAAACCAATACATCACCATTGAATTAAAGGGTCAAAAAGTGCTGTATTATGCAACCTATATCAGGTTCAAGCTCAGTTTCAAGACCATACCAAGTACACACCAACTAAAGACAAGCCTGCAAGAGCAAACTGCAATTAACTGCAACATTTCTTGGCTCATTCTGCACTAAGAACAGTCAAGGGAGCTCTAGAAGACAGTGCTATGGGAGGGCTCAAAAGAACAAAGATTTAACTGCATATATTTATTTTTGCATCATGAGTCCTCCATGCAGTTCTCTCAAGGCTCTTTCCCACTCCAATTACTACAAATTACACCAAGATGTAACTGTTCGTGCAGGAAGTTTAATCAAAAAGGGAAGACTTTCAAAGGCATGAAAGCTAATTCACCATCCAGGTGACAGCAGAGTGTTTAAGTCACTGTATCACTATCATCAGCTCCTCTGGAATTCCTCAAATTATCTGCTCTAGTTTGGTTTGGTTTTTAGAAGTCCTGTCCTGCTAATCACTGTATATAAGAAACTTCAAAATAATATTCCTATCATCTGTCACACGATGGCTTTTCTTCCTCTTTCCTCCATACAGGAACATTGCCTGCAGACACTGTTATTCTTGTTTCAGATAAATATATGACATGTACCTTCTCACTGAAGAATAAAGTAAATAAACCTGAGCTAAAGTAGTTACACCAAAGAGCAGCTGGTTTGTAAGAAGTTTATACTCCTACCCCCAAAATCATGATCCTGAGCTGAGGCATGTCGTACAGACAAGATACATACTGAAAAACAAAGCAGGTTTATGCCGCTGTTAACTACAAAATGTCACGTGTTGTACCACATAAATCAAATATGAAGCTTCTTTAACTTATTCCTGCTATGAAAGTCCGTTTTTAAAGCACAAGCAATTCTATTTCTGACAAAGTCATCTTTTACTTCCAAAGACAAACAAAAAGATTAGCAAAGGCCAAACAATTTCAGTAACTATTGTGTATAATCAAGACTATTGTTTCAGTATCTGTCTGACTAAAAAATGTTTTCTGTTTTTTCTTTTTTAAGAAAATAGACATGGAAAAGGAGGAGAGGACTGGCTCAGTTATGTATTATTTCACATACAACAAAACCTCTATGTTCACCACCTAACAACTACATTCACACTGCCACTAGCAATACAAGCACAAAACTAATCCTCCAGCAAACAATAAGAGAAGTTTGCTTTGCACAACTCATCCCCAAAATTCAGCTGGAAATAAATTGAGCTTTCACATTGCTCAAGGGGAACATGGTCTGGTCCTGTTCTCAACTGAAGAGCTGCAGATAAAACATCCTTCTTACAGGACTTACTGAAAGCCACGTTCTTACTGGGTAAGAATGACTTAGGACCTTTATTTTAGAGTAGGCAGATAACTGTTTTTCCATCTTAAGTGTGTTTTCTTCTGATGAGAACTTAAAGGCAAAGTAAGCTGTAACTGAACGTGACACCTAACAAAGCTCAGTTCCACGGCTCAAATACAGGGTTTAATTGTGAATCTTTACATTTGCAAGCATTGTAACTTTTAATTTTAATCTAACAGGTTTCCAACATGGGTATTAGTCTACATAATTATTCCATATCATGTCCACCTCCATATATTAGAGGCCACACAACTTAGCATCTGAGCTACAGATCGCTGTAGCATGGGAGAGCATGCTGGAGAGTAAGAACTGCAACCTTATTCCATTACTTCATTCCCTTCTTCAAGCACACACACCATTAGCTACTATGGAAAATATTGTATCAGGCGAAGTCAAAACAACAGTCTGTCTCCTATAAACTTAATACTTTCTGATTCCCTAAGTAAAGCTTTAAAGAAAAAAAAAAAAAAAAGGCCAGTCTTGCGTGATACACAAGGCAAAACCACCTCCTCCTTCTCACCCTCAGATTTCAAGTCTCATGAAGTTCCTGACTGCATTCATAATTTACCCACATCTTTTTCTAATAGGAATACTTTCCCCTCATTCCCTGTAGTTTACAACAGAGGCACAAAGAACCACAGCTAGACAGCTTTTTCTTATTCCTGCACAAACAGCACACAAACTAAACCATTTGTGCTTTGAAGTATTTTCTATCAAGGAATCTCACAACTGCATCCAATAACCCATCACGCAAGTACTGGCCCCACTTCACAGATTGTTGCTCACCCTTAAAACTATCAACCCTTCTCCCGTTAGTTATCTGCAGCGATTACTGAACTGTATCAGAAACAAGGAGAAAGAAAATAAACAAAGCATTTCTTAACCACTTTTTGGCTAGCATTGAAACATTCAGCAGTTGCAATAAATCCCTGCCTTCACATGCCTGCACTCACCCAGACTCCCAGCTTCTTCTCAGCAACACATTCACTTAAGAAATAAGCGGAAAAAACAATTAATCCGCAAAAAACACGAGGAGACAAAAAAAAAAAAAAAAGCGTTTAAAAGTTCCCGAGCTGTCAAGGACTCCCAGCGCCCTTCAAAGCCAAAGACGATTATTTTTAAGTACTTGGAAGACCGCTGGACATCAGAAGAGACTTGCCGGTGTCACGCCGCGGTGCTGGGGCCACTCGCGGGGGAAACACGAGTGGGGGAGAGGCCCCCGACCACACGCGGGGTGTGTGGGGGGGGTGCTTCGCAACCCCCACCCGAGACCAAAAGGGGAAAGGGCCCCGCGGCTCTGAGGACTGGCGAGGAGCCGAGGCCAGAAAGAGGGCTAGAAACAAAGCTTCCCTTCCCGCCCCCCCGCCTCCGCCTGAAGCTAGAGGGCCCCAGGACGGGCAGCTCAGCCCGGGCCGGACGAGAGCGAGAAGCCCCCGAGCGCCCCGTCGCTGCCCTCACGGCGGCTGTGAGGAGACAGGCGCCGCCGCGCTGAAGGGGCTCCCACAGGGCAACGGCGGGATTATCCCCGCGGGCGGGCGGCGAGAAACCGTTAAAAAGCGGCTGCTCCCCCTCAGCGCCCCTCCTGGCGACCGCCGGGCTCCCGGGGGGGGGTGGGTGGGTGGGAAACGGACCCCCGGAGCGCTGCCGCCCGCCCTCCCTCCGCCGCGGCTGAGGGAAATGGGAACACAGCCCCGCACCCACCTGGCGCCACGCTCCGTCCCATCTCGCGCCGCCACTCGACCGCTCCAGCCACCGACCGCCTTCGCGGGCTAAGCCTACGCGCCCCCCACCGCCACCCCGCCCCTTAAGCCTCGAGCCCCGCCCCCACACCTCCCTTTTGGCCAGTGCCGAGAGGGGCGGGGCAAAGCCTGCCAATGGAGGTCAGGGCTTCGCCGCACACATCGCTGATCGGCGTGCGAAGCACCCAATGAAAAATCCAGGCGGGCGGGGAGGGCTGTCACTCAGCGACCCCTACCTGGGGTTCGCAAGAGCCCGGGCGCGGGGGAGGGGAGTTTCCTCCCGCTGACCGCTTCGGCCGGCCCCTCGTCTCCCTCCCCCGCCAGCCCAGGCCTTACTCCCGCCTCTCGGTGCGGCCGCCGAAGTCCCCGGGGTGTGGAGGCTGCCCTGGGGGCGGGCCGGCCGGCTGGCCGGCCGCCCGCCGCGGGGCTGTCTCTCCCCCACACCCCCCCCGAAGAGCTACGTGCCCCTCAGGCACAGCCGCCTCTTCCATCCCCCGGCGCCATACGGGCCCTTTTCCCGTTCGGCCCCGCTCCCTGCCCCGCCGCGGGGCCGGCCTCACCCCCGCTCCCCAACTGGCGGCTCCCGAGCAGTGATCCCCCTACCCTCAGGGCTGCGCTCTCCCCTCACAGGCAGGGGCGAAGCCCGGGCCGCCGCCGCCCTGTCGCACCTCTCCGGCCGGCCCTTGCCCACCCAGCGCCCCGGCTTCAGGACACCCATGCCCAGTCCCTCACAGCACTGAGGCCCGTCCTGCGTCTCTCCCCAACGCTGCTCACGGGGCTCCCACCCACCCACCTCCACCGCCCCTATTCTGCCTGCAAGAGGCCTCTGCTGCGCCTCTGCCCTCGTTCCCGTCTGCCACAAGCATCCGCCACCACCCCTGCCCTTTGCCTGCCCTTGCCACCCAGTTGCTACTGAATCCAACTTCTGGTTATCCGGGCCCTCAGGAGACTCGTATTTACACGCACACACACCCTAACGCTGGCAGGGTCGGTGGGGGCCTTTGGCCTGCTGGGCAGGGCGCTTTGTGAGGGCTGCAGCTGCTGACCCAGCCCGAACAATGTGTCCTTTCCTCCTTTCCTTGAGATTTCGTCCTTTGTAGTTATCCCGATAACGGGGGCTTTTGTTGCTCGCTGCAAAGCCTTTAGAAAAAATAAGTCGGACTTTATCATGTGAATGAGATTTGGGGGGGCGTGGGGGGTAGAACAATTGCCAAACGAACTTTAATGGCCCAGGGCACTTCAATAAATACTCACAGCTGAAAGTAGAGGTTATTGAATCTCATCTCGGGTCAATCATCTTTGGCAACTGAAAGTTTACTGAACTCAAACCCAACTGTACCACTGGATTCTGTTATCCACACTTTGTCTTACGGCAAAGACGCGGGCTCACAAGCACCTCCTTCTCACAAAAAATAATATGCAATATTGCTACTAATTTGAGAAAAATTATTTGTATTTAAGATACCGATACCGGTCATGGCAAGAAGCAGCAGCTGAGAACCATTGCTGTAATCAGGCAAGGTTACACGGCAAAAAGCAGCAAGCCAGCTTTCAAATACAGATGGTGACAGTTTTACAATCACTAGCAAAGCAAACAGAAAAGAAGTCATTAAGTAACACAACCCTAAAAGAAGGAAGCATCCGTCTTTTCACTCAGCATGAGGGCTCACTAAGACAAAAATGGTAAGAGGAAAATAGTCGCTAGGTTTTGAGAAAAAGTCATTCTCTATTCAAGAGTATTTTCCCTAAAACACGTATGCAGCAAGAAAGAGGAAACTCTTCAGAGACTGTAAAATAAAACGGAGGGAAAATGACCTGGCATTGTTAAAACACAGCTGCATTCACGCTCATTCAGTGATGCTTTTTTTCATGCTGAAAATGGGATCCTGAAGTTTGAAAAATATTAATTTCAAATAGACCTGTCACTACCAGTCATTTTTTTCTGCTCCATCAATACAAGTAAGTAGCCTGTGTGATGCAAGGTATCAATGAACATTTATTTTGTTCCAGCTGCTTTCCAGTGTCTTGGATTCCTTCTCAGCTTTCATTTTTCTCCTCTGTATTCATGACATTTTAAATGCTATTTTTAATAATATCTACACTTCGTAAAAAAGGAACTCAGAGCTTTATTACTGCTGTTTTGACCTTCCCTTAGAATTTGCAAATAAGGCCTATCTGCCAAACAATTTGCATTTAATCCGTACTGAGTTTTCATTAAGAGACACAAAAAAAAGTGCTTAAATTATCTGCAAGGAATAATTGAATCAGCTTTCATCCAAACCATTATTATTTTTAAGTGAAATCACGCTTCAGAAAAGTCCTCTGAAGGTAGTAGATACAGGTTTGGCCTGACACACCAAGAGATGTCCAGGATTGATCTTTCTCCTATTAATTTCACTTGAAGGCAGAATGAGCCTTCAGAGGGTAATGAAAAGGGAGGGTTATTGGAGACTGAAGCCAAGATGAGTTAGCAGAAGTGAGCGTGACATTTTCTTAATATCTGCTTATAATATCACTGACTTAGATCAAATTTATAAGAACCTCCTTTTCTTGAATAGCTAATTTCACCAAAAAAAAGTACAGCATGAGAAGAAACAATATTTTAAAAGTCTCTTATACCGCTTGTTGCTTCCTGCTGCAGAGCATATTTCATGATACGGAAATCTTTCTGTCTTTCAGGAAACACAGAATTGCTGAATAATGTTAAAATAAATAGTGTTACGCAAATGATTTACAATGCCACTGATAATCACTACAGCATCTCTGGTTATTAATGGGACATTGATAGGCCCCTGAAGAGTTTCTTGCTGAATCAGCTTTTGAAATAAATTGCTTTCCCTCCAGCCGCAGCCCCACCCCAGAGAAAGGGGAACCATGTCTTGACGGAGGTAATTGATTTAGGATAGCTAGCGGATACAGGCAATGCACAACATAAGATCCTTTATGAATTACTACGTCTCTTAATGGAGTTTATTTTCCATTAACGCAAAACTATTTAGCCTTGATAAGGCTGCATACACATTTCTCATACTATTCATATTTTCAATATTATTGGTATTTCCATACTATTCATATTTTTCAGGAATATTTTCGTGAGACTATTAGCTATTTTGCTTTTTTTTGTTTTGTTTTCCTTTTAATATCCCTGGATCGCTGGAATACTGAAAGACTAGCAAAGCGTGTGAAACCAAGATGCAAGTAGATCCTCAAAGGAAACATTCAATGTAAGTTCAAAGAGGCACTGTGTAATCAATCTTGAGAAAAAAATGCAGGGAAACAAGAACAAAAGGAAGTCTAATAACTTTTCGAGACAGCTACTTTCATCAACCAGAGTTGTAATTCTGCCAATTAATAGTAAGGTCCATTAACTGTAAGTCATAAAAACTAGTTGCTATGCAAAGCACTCATTTTTCTTTGCTGGCTCTGAAGCTTTGGTAGGGCAGTATAGTAGGATATTCTATGAAGCAGGGACTGGTGATCTATAGCGGGAGTGGACATAGTCTCTTAATGGTTTTACAGCATTGTCAGTTGAACAAGCTCCCCTTATAAAAATAAACACATGAAAGACATGTTTCCCAGTTCCTGGAGAGATTAAAAAGTGATATACAGAAAGCTGTGGTAAGTAACAGACTGTGGATCTAGCAGCTGTACGATGCAGGGCACAGCTAGGACTAATGGGATGAAGCTAGGAAACAAGAACCACAGGATGAGTATCTAGTCCAAAAGAAGAGAAGGTCAGCTCACAAGGATAGTTGGGCTTCTGCAAACAGGACTGTGTGAAACGTTTCAAAGTGTGCTAGACCAAACACTTTTCCATCAGCTGAGGATGAGCTAAATTTTATTTCTCCCGGCTGGATTCACTATAGCTGTATGCTTTTCACAGACCCAGCAGTCCTTTCCTAAACTTCCATGCCTTGCTGTATTATGACCACCAATCATAGCGGAGGTATAATGTCAAGGGAGGGGGAATCTCTTACTAGGTGAAAATAGGCTCTCCTGGATAAAATAAAAGGGTAAGGAACAGCAACATGTTGCGCAGTGTCAGAGGATTTATGCAGCTGAGTTCTGGGAAGTCCCTAACTGCTTTCTCACTCTACTGGGCCCATGAACAGACATGGATATTGAAAGATTCATGCTGACTGTGTTTGATCGCTCCCAGCCTGATGTCCCAACAGTTATGGGTAGCCTCGCTCTGATTTGTCTGTCTCTCCTGTAGTATCATGAGTAAAATTTACCAACACAGACTGCAATCACCCACCTTCCACTGACTTTCAGCAAGAGGTTATCATCTACCTGCCTTATGTGCCTTTAGGAATCTCTCTTCTCGTCCATAGAAGCACACAAAAGAGTGAGTGCATCTGTGTTGTACTCCACCAACATCTTTGACTTTGGGAAAGTCGGGGGGACAGTTAGACACAACCAGAGCATGAAGATAAGCTGTCTGACCATCACATGGCTCTGGCTTACATTTGAACCTCTGTGATGTGCCTTAGATATGAAGATACTTGGAATGACACGTGGATGTGCAAAACTTCAGAGCCAAACCCAACCATGTTCAAGGTCTTGGAATGTCCCAGCAGCATCCTGCCCCTTTGGATGGACATTAGCTGCGGTCTAGGGTGTAAGGTAGCGTAAGGGAAGAATAATGAAGGAGATGGCTGTGGTGAAAGGGTTAGTTGTGTTAAATGATTTTCCATCTTTTTTATTCAACTATAAAAATCATAGTGGGTGCCAATAAAAGATATGCTCCTGGAATTGTTAGGAGGCATATTATACAGCAAACAAACATGGGGAGTACAGTCAAAAATGAATAAAAATATAAAAAATATAAAAGCATCCCAGTCTTTCAACCATACAAGTATGCACAACTTATCAGAATAAAATTGTCGTGGGAACACCTTAATTACTGACCTCAGTGTCTGCCTCACAGGAATCAGCTTCTCTATACGCACAGCCATTTAGGTGCCTGCTCTTGGACTGCAGTCTTTTCATGGCAGGGACCAAATGTGTGTAAAGTTTGCGAAACAACGAGGACAAAATGCTTCTGAAGGTTCCCTGGCCCAATGTATGAGGCCTCCTCATAGGAGCCCTATGACAAGTGCAGTGTTATATGCTGTTATATGGCAGGGGAGTGACACAAGGCCAGTGAGACCGTCTCCTTTCCTTCCAGCACCTTGCCAAGGAGGTTATTTTCCAGTTGAGATGCCCCTCTCCAGCTTCCTGACCCCAGCTGCTAGACACAGCTGGATCACAAATTAGGCTTGGCCAGTGGACTTGGCATCTGGCGTCCTGGAGTGGAAGAAGCTGGGATGTAAATGATTGAGGTATGGAGGTAAAGGGTAGGAGAGCACCAGATGAAAATGAAATGCATGGATTTCATATAGTCTGGATGAGGTGAGACAGATTTTGGAGACCATCTTTCAGAAATATATGTAAATTAACTGCAAATAGAAAAGTTCAAACTAAAATTAAATAGGCAGAGTAGTGATAGAGACACAGGAAATGAGGTCAAATTGACATCAAGACATCTCTTAATCCACCCTCCTGTGCCAAGGCTGGATAAATGAGAGAGATACAGTTATGGACTGATGTATGTTTGATTATTTTAAGGTTTTTAATCTAAAGCAGAGAATTCCACAATTTTCTCCTGCATTCTTGCCTAGTGTTTATTGTCAGAACGTTTTTACTAATGTAACTCTTTCCATGATGTAATTTTAGCACATTCTTTTCTCATGGCATTCACAATGGATGTGGAGAACAGATGACAATCTGTGATTATCTGAAATCTTCTCACGTCTCTCCAGTCATTCATTCAAAAAATTAAACCCCTAGCTCTTTCATTCTTGCCTCACAGGACATGTTTTCTACTTCTCCAGTCATTTTCCTTTCTTTCTTTTGGATTGCCTCCACATTTACTGAAGTTCACTGCACAAAACTAAACACGCATGTTTGCTTTTACAGTAATAGTATGACATTGTTGATACATATTCCACTTGTGAGTCACTGTAACCTCAACATCTTTTTCAGCAAAACTTCTGCCTAGTCAGCTGTTTCCCATTCTGTGTTAATGCACTTGATTTTTCCAGATTAAGTGCAGACCTTGCATTTTCCTTTTTGAAGTTCATCCTGGTTTTTTGGACCAGCTGTCCCATTTGTCAGAATCATTTTGATTGCTACTGCACCAAGTTTCAACATCTGCAGATGTGCTAAACATACTTTCTACTTCATCATCCAGGTCACTGAAGTAAATACAAAACATTACCAAACTTTGATAACTATTCTCTGATTACTGCTTTCCAAAGAATCTTCTCCGGCTTCTTAAAAGAATGTCGTTCAGACATGTCACGTAGCAATGTAAAAACCCTCTATCTATACCAACACTTTCAAGGGAGCTGAAGTTAAACATTTTCTTAAAATTCATGTCTATATTAAAGATTACTTATCTCTTGTATCTAGTATAGAACACATATTTGTACAAGAGACAAAATTATCAGAATTGTCAGTGAAAGTGGGGCGTTTTGGACACCAGGCAGGCAAAAGTTGAATTTTTACTCATATAAGGTTCTTTTAGATTTTGAGCATCGGCAACAAATTTCTATTTGAGTGTTTGGTCACATTCACTGAGGGTCAACACTGCTTTTTTTACACAGATTGGAAGGCTTCCCTCCACCTCTAGTGCTCCAAATTATCACTTTCCCATGCTTCTCCAGTATCCCTCAGTAACGTATCGGGCAGTATTGCATTAACTGGAAATATTAGCCTAAAGTTGAGCAATGAGTTAGATAATATTACAAAATTTTGCCTAGACTTTATCAGGAGCATGATGTTATCACTGTAAAGACTGGCCAGTGATACCTGGTACAAGAGATGGGGGCTTTGGTAATCTTCAGGGAGCTTTGATACCCACCCTACCCCTCAAACACCTGTATTGCTCTAAATGTATTTTTCCACCATAAGCCTTCCAAATGTTTTCTTCCTTGGCAGCTCCAGCCACTATAGACTGAGCTCCTCCTTTGAGCAGCCCTCTGGTGAAAGAAGATGCCTTGAATAGCGCAGAGCTGAATGAAGACCAAGATTAAAAGCAAAGTTATTTCCTGCTTCAGAAGTAATAATGATTGTGGCTTGATAAAAAAAGCCACTAGAAATTAATTTTGAAAAATAATCAGAGCAAAAGTTAGGTCTTCATCAAAGTATTAAAATAGTTGAAATACTGACAGTTTGAAAGACCAGCTTTCTAAAAATAAATAGAGATGAGATGGGTATTTGAAAACCAACCGACTTTTTTAAAAGGCAAAGCTTTTTGCATAATTAATATATCACTGGGGGATTTTTCAGCAAATAAATATAAAGCTAAACTGTTTAATTATCAAGATAATTTCAGCAAGTTATTACTGCTTCTTCTGGTAGGACAGACTTCCCCAGTAGTCTGGAATGTTACTGAAATTAGCTTCAGCTGAGATCCAGCTCATAGTTTAAAATGTAGAGCTTGAAAACAGGAAAAAAAATGGCTTATTTTCATAAATAGACACACTTCTAATCTTGAAAACTACAATCTTTCTTTGTTTGGAAGTTTGGAAGTACTATATTTATTTAATTTCTTTTGTGAAGCATATTCTTTAATTGGCCTTAACAACATAGCCTCAGCATGTGAATTCTCTAGCTTTTATTCTAATTTTGGCTGCAGCTAATACACTTTAGCTATGTTTTACATTTGAAAGTAAGGGAAATCATGCTCTTCCTCAAAACACAATGCACATTGCATTATGCAAAGTTGAAGAGCAATCACCGTGTTAGGTTTCCATCTTGCACATTATATCCTAAGCTGCCTGTTGTCTCCAATTACACTTGTGTACCCACAAAGCATGAAGCATGAGTCTCTTCAGATATCAGTCATGAGTTCAGTCCTGCTGATTGCAAAGCTCCCTTGCCCTTGCGTGATCATAGGACCTTTTGGCTGAGCTACGTGGGGGTTTAAAAGTTCCACCAGTACTTGCTGGGTCAGTACGCTCATTTCTTTGCAAGATGAAACCTTATATGAAAATAGCATGAAAAGTATCATTTTCTGTGGGTCTTAAGTCTGCCTGAAAGCTGCATGGATTCCTACGGTCTTCAGGGAAGATGCCTACAGTCTCCTTTCTCATATACAATTCATATACAAGTGCCCCAATGCACAAGCGAATCTTATGCATGTGCATGCAAGCTGGAATAGGCAAGAGGCGTTGCACTGCACTCTGGGTGCTCGGTGTGTCAAAAGGAACAGGAGTGCAAACTCCCAATGGTAATTAAGCCTTGCTGGGAAATCGAGCGTATGTCATACAGAATAGGCTGTCTCTTCTGTTTTCTTTCAGTCCCCCCCTCCCCCAACCCCAATTTGGATAGAAAGGAATAAAAAAATGGAATGAGGGGGTGATTTTAAGTAAATCTTAACAGCAGCTTTTCAGTTGTAGGAAAATCTGTTGTTTGGATAACAGCATTAGAGGAGGAATTCTTAACTGATACAGGAGGGAAATAAAAGCAACCACAGCAAGACAGAACAAAAACTTGTCAGAATAAAGAAATCTTAGTCAACCCACAGAAAGGGCTATTGCGAGGCCCTACGGGAGAAAAAGAGTGGTGGAGCCCTTATGCAATCTAGATACTCAGGGAGGCAAGGCAGAACGGAGAATATAGAGGCTATTTGCTTATTCAGTTTTAGCTGGAATGGGAGATGGCTGTCTTTCCTACCATGCGTCAAACTGAGCTCCGGAACTCTGGAACAAAAACAGTTCAATACAGACTGTCTGCAGCTATGTCTTTTTGATTCTCCTTTTTCAACCAATGCCTCACAGGACCCCGGGGGGGGGGGGGGGGGGGGGGGGGGGGGGGGGGGGGGGGGGGGGGGGGGGGGGGGGGGGGGGGGGGGGGGG
>JAVKLA010000026.1:6030363-6041942 GCA_034782735.1 Sagittarius serpentarius
CACCCCCCCACCCCCCACCCCGCGATGAGCAGGGACACCTTCAACTAGATCAGGTCGCTCAGAGCCCTGTCCAGCCTGGCCTTGAGCGTTTCCAGGGATGGGGCATCTACCACCTCTCTGGGCAATCTGTGCCAGTGTTTCACCACCCTCCTCCTAAAAAATTTCTTCCTTATATCTAGTCTGAATCTACTCTATTTTAGTATAAAACCACTACCCCTTGTCCCTGTCGCAACAGGCCCTACTAAAAAGTCTGTTCTTTTAAGCCCCCTTTAGGTACTGGAAGGCTGCTATAAGGTCTCCCCGGAGCCTTTTCTTCTCCAGGCTGAACAACCCCAACTCTCTCAGCCTTCCCTCACAGGAGAGGTGTTCCATCCCTCTGATCATTTTTGTGGCCCTCCTCTGGACCCACTCCAACATGTTCATGTCTTTCCTGTACCAAGGACCCCAGGGCTGGACGCAGCACTGCAGGGGGGGTCTCACCAGAGCGGAGTAGAGGGGGAGAATCACTTCCCTTGACCTGCTGGCCATGATTCTCTTAATGCAGCCCAGGATACAGCTGGCTTTCTGGGCTGTGAGCACACACTGTCAGCTCATGTCCAGGTTTTCATCCACCAGCACCCCCAAGTCCTTCTCTGCAGGGCTGCTCTCAATCCCTTGACCCCCAGCCCGTATGGATACCAGGGGTTGCTCCAACCCAGGTGCAGGACCTTGCACTTGGCCTTGTTGAACCTCACGAGGTTCACATGGGCCCAATTCTTGAGCTTGTCCAGGTCCTTCTGGATGGCATCCCGTCCCTCGGGCGTGTAAACTGTACCGCTCAGCTTGGTGTCATCTGCAAACTTGCTGAGAGTGCACTCAATCCCACTATGTCATTGATGAAGACATTAAACAGTACTGGTCCTGATATGCACCCCTGAGGGACACCACTTGTCACCAATCTCTATCTGGACATTTTGCTGTTGACCACTACCCTCTGGATGTGACCATCCAGACAGTTCCTCAGCCACTGAACAGTCCACCCGTCAAATCCCTCTCTCTCCAATTTAGAGAGAAGGATGTTGTGGGGGACCGTGTCAAAGGCCTTACAGAAGTCCAGACAGATGACATCTGTAGCTTTTCCCTTGTCCACTGATGCAGTTACCCCATCACAGAAGGCCACTAGGTCGGTCAGGCAGGACTTGCCCTTGGTGAAGCCATGCTGGCTGTCTCGAATCACCTCCCTGTCCTCCACGCGCCTTAGCAGATCTTCTAGGAGGAACTGTTCCATCGTCTTCCCAGGCAGAGGTGAGGCTGCCAGGTCGGTAGTTCCCAGGGTCCTCCTTTCTACCCTTTCTAAAAATGGGTGCAATGTTTCCCTTTTTCCAGTCACCCGGGACTTCGCCTGACTGCCATGACTCTTCAAATATCACAGAGAGTGGCTTGGCAACTACAACAGCTAATTCCCTTGGGACTCTAGGATGCATCTCGTCAGGTCTCATAGACTTGTGTATGTCCAGGTTCCTCAGGTGGTTACAAACCCATCTTCTCTTGCAGTGGGCAGGACTTTGCTCTCCCAGTCCCTGTCTTGCAGTCCATCCACCCAAGAGGTGTGGAAGAGATGTTGCCAGTGAAGACTGAGGCAAAAGAGTTGTTGAGTACATCAGCCTTCTCCTCGTCCATTGTTACCAGTTTGCCAGACAGGTTCATCGGGGGGTACACTTTGACCTTCATTTTCTGGCTGACATACCTGTAGAAGCCCTTCTTACTATTCTTTGCATCCCTTGCCAAGTTCAGCTCCAGCCACACCTTGGCCTTCCTGACCCCATCCCTGCACAACCGGGCTGCATCCTTGTACTCTTCCCAGGATACCTGTCCCTGCTTCCACTGTCTGTGCATGTCCTTCTTGCCCTTTAGTTTGTCCAGCAGGTCTCGACTCATCCGTGCAGTCTCTTGCCTTCCTTTACCGATTTCTTACACCTGGGGATCGAGAGCTCTTGCACTCTACAGAAAGCATCCTTAAAGATCTGCCCGCTCTGTTCTGCTCCCTTGTCCCTGAGGGCAGTTTCCTAGAGGGTCCTGTTGACTTGAACAGGTGGAATTTTGCTTTCCTAAAAGTCAGGGTCATGACTTTACTCTTCACCTGTCCCCTATCCTTCACGACTGCAAACTCCACCAGCGCATGATCACTGCAGCCCAGGCTGCCTCCAGTCCTGACATCACTGATTAGCTCACTTGCATTGGTGACCATCAGGGCCAGTATTGCATCCCCTCTGGTAGGGCTGTCTATTACCTGGCTTAAGAAGTTATCCTCCGTGTGCTCCAGGAGGCCAGAGGGACAAGGAAAGACAGGAGGAAGGACAGAGGGATATGGAAAACAGTTGAGGGACAGGGAGCCAGAAGGGGGGATACTGTGAAAAAGAAAGTGACGGGAGCAGGACACTGGGATAGAGCCAACAAGTACAACAGAGAGAATGACAGACATGGAGACATGGAAAAAAGAGTGACAGAGAGCGGGACAGAGAGGTGAAGCAATAAATAATAGAACCAGGGAGCAGCACAAATAGGACCAGGGAGCAGCACAAAGGGTCAGGAAGAGTAAGAGATGAACAGGAAGGAGGATGGGGACAGTGAGATGCAGAATGGAAAAGAAACAGCGACGGTGAGCAATACAAAGGGGGAGAGAGAGAAAGAAAAGGAAGGAGGGAGAAAGATGGGAAGGCAGGGACACGACATGGCACACACAGGCACAGAGAGGAAAAGAACGGGAGGGAGAAAGCCAGAGAAATTTTGAGGGAAGAGAGACAGGTGCAGATCAGGCAAAGCGATGGAAAAGGGAAAAACAGCACTGGGCGGCAGGACAGTGACAGAGGATTTAAAAAAAAAAAAGAGAGGGAGCAGGACAAAAGTGCAGAGAGAAAAAGAAAAAGAAAAGGGAGCAGTAGAACAAGAGAGAGGAAGAAGGAGCAGGACAGAAGAACAGAGAGAAGAGGAGAGGTACAGAGAAGGGCGGGGGGGGAGAAATCACAGCAGCATGGGAAAGAGAGGGACCAGGACGCAGAAGAGGGGCAACAGGGCCCCGAGGGACCGGGACGCACCGCAGCTCTCGCTCTAGGTGCTGCCAGGAGACTTTGTCCATTCAGATGCTTCTTTCTCCTTCTCTCCTCCCTTCCTCTTCTGTAACTCCGGTCGCTTGCCTGTCCTCCACCTAAAAGAATACGTGGGTGTCTTGCAGCTCTTACAAGACGGGGCTTCCTAGACACGTACCCTCACTCGCTCGCACGCTACGCGGCTGCACCGTGCTGGTGGTGACACGTACAGCTCCTGCGGCGCACATCGGCAGTCTGGCCTGCTGCGTACTACGAAGAGGGATCCTTCCACACCCAGAGAGGCAGGAAAGAACATCACGCTCCTGAGATGAGGGATCCTGAGATGTCCCCTTCTTCTTTTGCCTGCCAGAGCTCTGCAACCCACCATGGCCAACCTTTTCCACTGGCAGCCACTGCTCAGGACAGGGCTACGGGTCCCCCAGAAAATCCACGGGGAATCATCTCCCTCTTATGGTGCGATCCCGTACTACACTTGGGTGCTCCTCTCCAAACTCCCCAGCATTTGCTGCTCCAACGGGTGCTTGGAAATGCGGAGCAAAGAGGTGGCATCTCGCCTGCCTGCCGGAGTAGGCAGGGGGGCAGGCAGAAAACACGTCAGCGAAACCATCGCAAGAATGAGGGGGTCTAAAATGGGGTGGGCTGGAGATTAGAAGAGGGTATAACTACTAGCGGAGGACAATGAAGGCAGGAAGGTGATGACAAGGTTGTTCAGTTTATGAGTGAAATTGGAGGAGGTGATTGCCCGTGGCTGCTGAGGACTGGAACCAGTGAGGCAGAGCTCCCAGCCGGTCCTTTACATGCCAAATCCAAAAATATTCCTTTGCCTGGAAGCCGTGCTGGCTGTGGCTGTGCTGGGACATGCGGTCCCTCCTCCGGAAGAAGGACGCCGGGGGTGCGAGCAGCACGGGTCTGTTTGCCCATCGGACAGGTGAGCACTAACCTGGCAGGACTCGGCTCTAAGGCTGGAGGCGCTGCCTTCACCCCTTCATCTGAACTCTTACAAATTCTGTACATCTCTTCTCGGCAGAGTCACTCTGGCTGGTAGAGCTCGCTCTTACGGCAAGGGGGGCTGCAGCTGGGGAGCAGGGAGGGCAAGAGCCGAGCAGGCTGCCGTGCCTGCAGTCCCACCTTGCAGGCCGGCTCTACCCCCTTGTGATCGCCACAGCAGGCCTTGTAGATCTCCACCTGATGTCTGCTCAGGGAAGGAGCTGTCAACCAAACTTGCCAAAGCAATCCTTAGAGCTGCAGGAAACGGACAGAAGGCCGGGTCAGTGCCGGCCTGCTGGGGCATGCCCATGTTACCCCATGGAGACCCAACTGCCCAGCCAGGAATTGCTGCAGCTCCCGGCTGGCTGGGGAAGCAGCTCTCCTCCCGCAGCAGCCGGCCAGGAGGCAAGCTGGCGTGTGCCCAGGTTCCTGCCTAGGGCCCCTTGCCCGAAAGACAGAGCTGCTAGCGGGCTCTGACGGTGCATGCCCAGAGTCTCCAGCACGGCAGTCCCAGACCGGTCCTGCGCAGAGGCCAATCCGGGTTTTCATCATCAATCTGATAAATGGGAAACCTTCACGGAGCAATTTCTGCTGTGTCCCTGTGTCATCCATACATCGGTCTTAGAAGAGGAATGCAGGAGCCTCCCTGTGCTCAGGTGACTGTCCTGTTCGCAGAGCTCAGGGCAACTGGGGAGCCCTCACTGCATGGTAAATA
Organism: Sagittarius serpentarius; assembly: GCA_034782735.1. Taxonomy (NCBI): domain Eukaryota; kingdom Metazoa; phylum Chordata; class Aves; order Accipitriformes; family Sagittariidae; genus Sagittarius; species Sagittarius serpentarius. The sequence goes on from JAVKLA010000026.1 coordinate 6,035,152, forward strand.
TTCATTGAGAAAAGCCAACCTAGATTAAAAAGAATTCACAGTGAGACTGGCCACATTAATTTAAATGACCAAGCTATCCCCTTTTTGCTCTTCACACACTGTGATTTTCATAAACCTCACAAGTGCCTGACTGATCACTTTTAAGCTAGACTATTTGTGTCCAGTTAACACTAGCAGCATCCAAAAAGGTGGTGCGAGAGCAGTGCTCATCAGCAGTCTGGGGGCACGGGCAGGTGCCGCGGCCTCGCACACACCGGGGCACATCCCCTTTGCAGCTCATGGCAGAGATACTGCCCCTCCACAGAGCTCCTCTCCGCTTCCCGCCTCCGAGCCACATCTCCTGTAGCTCAGCTAATGTGACGGCTAATCAAATACACTAACGACCAGGTGTTCATCCTTTGAGACGGGACCTGGGAGTTATCCAAGGGTTGCTTCTGCTTCTGAGCAGTGCTGCTGGCCGGTGCTGGACTTCATGGGCTGCTCCCATGCCCAGTCTTCATGTGTGAATTTTGCCCCTGGATTAAATCACCTTGATGTGACTCACAATCAGCAGCAGTGAAGGGGAAAATGCCAAACGCACTCAAAGCCAGGTTTATATTTTGGCCATGCTCATCCCTTTGCCATCCCAACCTGAAGAGTGGCTGAGTGCTCCAATGCTGCTCATTTTGTCGGGTACCGTCCTTCGAGTGAGAAGGTTCCTCACCTCGCTCGACAAACCAGCAGTAAAGCTCATGAATTTCAAAGAGTATCTCAATGTATGTGAGGTCTTCTATTTAGAAGTTTCCCCTAAGTATTTCCCTTTTTGCAAAAATGAAAGCTGCAGTTCTTATGTAATGGCATGAATTTACAGGCTAGGAAAAGCAGCCTAGCTCCTGACTTTCCACGGACACGGGGAGCAAATCACCTCCAAACTGCTCGGGTACCTTCCCTCCAGTGCTGCCAGGAGAAACTGCACACGGTCAGCCCTACTGCACCAGCCATGCTGCTCCCTGCCTGAAATCCCTGGACCCACAGACCCGTTAATTGCCACAAAGCCAAAGCAGAAAGCAGCAGATAGGTGTCTGTAAATCCTGGATTCTCATTTGCAAGGAATTCTCCAGGTTCCCAGTCCTGCTCAGTAAAACACCAGCATTCACCGCAACGTGTGTCCCGCAGAAGAAAGGCCCCCTTCCAGCCACCGTGTGGAGTTTGAACAGGACCTCTCACTTAGCCTCTTGCCTATTTGGTTTAACAGGGTACATCTCTAATCACATAGAAATTATAGGGAAAATGGGGGGAAAAAAAAGAATCTGAGAATTTATTTGCTCTTCTGGAGTAACAGTCTCTGAGCAATGTTACCTACAGATGCAACAGTTGAAAATAAAACAGATTATGGAATTGAATGGCTAGTTGTGGTACAGCAAGCAGAGGTAGACATTTCCCACTGAAGTTGTAATTTAACATGGAAAGTACATGGGGAAAAAAGCTTAACAGAAGAGCAAGAAGGATACCTACTGGTAGGGACAGTGGTGATGGAGAGGGAGGGAAAATACCTGTAAAGAGATTTGTGAAAAATCACCCAGTATTTTGTTCACACTCCATGTCCTGTCCATGCTCCCAGTGCACAGATGTCACAGGCGGTCCCTGTCCCACCTGGAAGGAGCGCTGGGACCATTAAGCTTTCCCTGTGTGACCAGCTCCTCCAACGTGGTCTTTTAATGGGCTGCAGTGATGGGAGCTGCGCCGTCCGTGGTAAACTGCCTCTCCCAGCGCCGGCTGCTTCGGGTCGTGGCAGCAGCCACGTGGCATTGCTTCTGGTCACTGACTGGGTGACATTTCATTCGGTATAAATTACAACTGTTACAAGTGAATGAACAGTTTGAAATTCATAGAGTCATAAATTGGAAGGCCAGGGGGGCATTACCATCAGCCGCTCTGACCTCCTGTGTAACACCGGCCATAAAACCGCAGCCAGGAACTCCTTTATCCAGCCCGGCAATTTGTGCCCGAGCAGAAGTGAATGTGAGAAAGACACTCTGTCTTGATTAAAATCCCAATGTGACAGAGAGCTCATATATCCTGGGCGAGACCTCCTAAAGGCTAATTACTCTTGCAGAATTCATACCTTATTCTCGCTTCGTGTTTGCTGCTCTCCACGGGGTTCCTTAACCTGCATTACTCACAAAGCTCCCCTGCAAAAACCGAAATGGATGTTTTGTTGTACCCACTCGTGTTTGACTGCCTTAGGGACCGTTGCTGTTTGGGGACTAGATTCACAAATCACCCTGAGCAAACAAGCAGGAGCATGGGATCACCTGCAGGTTTTGGAAATTCCAAAATACTCAGGACATTCATCAAATATATTTTATACAAATGATTCACCGAGCCCTCATCTAAAAGGGACTTGTGCCCCCAGTAAGGGCATACAGGGAAAAGGGAGAAGGCACGTTTTCGGAAGCACAAGTGCTGTAGGAAAGACAAAGAAAAGGGGTTCGAAACAGAGGTGCCAGGCAGAGGGACACCTGTGCCGGGTGCAGGGCTGGATGGAAACCCAGGAAGATGCTTTCAGCCCCCGTGCTGGGAGCAGGCAGGCGAAGGAGGCAGCTGCCAGCCACCAAGGCACCGGGGAGCACGGGAGGGCAGGGGAGCAGCTAGTTTCTCCGCGTTCACACCAGTGCAAAACCTGACCTCCCATTCCCATGGCAACCCTAACCCGGCTGCATCGCACCCAGGCAGATGAAGGCGCACATTTAACAGCAAAGCCAGTCGTCTCAGACCCTCCGCGCGTGCGATGCAGCCGGGTTCGGGTTGCTGGGGGAACCATAACTTTTTAATCACACTGCATTAAGGGTTTTATTACTCTGCATATTTATAAGGGTTGGTTTATTCAGATCCGCTGAGAGAGAGAGAGAGAGAGAGATTTGCCATTTTTACTGTGTCTTTCATACTACCCCAGGTCTTTCCCTCGCTTTGTACTGCACCGGTGCTGGTGCAGGCAACCGGGGTACCGCTGCTGAGGGCAAACGGGGCGCAAAATAGTCACAGCGCGTGCAAGCAAAATAGCAAACAGAGATGCCAAAGAGAGAACTGCAAAGTATCCGAGGGCTGAGTTCATTGAGGTGGTAGATTAGTGCTTGACACAGTGTGTAGTGTTAGTGTGGATATGGAGTGAAAAGGCAGCTGGGACAAATGTTAGGAGGGTGTTTTGCACAAAATGGCAGCTACAAACATTTCAACAACCAAGAAGAATGACAACCAAAGGGAAAAAAAGCACTCAATAAGCTACTTTCTGGAAAGACTGAGGATCAAACGCAACGCAGAAAAGAAGTTTTCTGCCCTCCAGAGCCTTTGCGCACCCTTATTATTCCCCCTCCCGGCCTGTACAGCCTTGCTCAAAAACCTGTTTGGAAAGCTTTTGGAAAAACATCGACTAGTCTTTGTTTGAATCAGCTGGAAAAAATGAACTTTGGAAAGGCACAAAAATGACCTAAAGAAACCCTTCCCTGGAGGTTGGCCTGGGCTCAGGGCTCAGACAGACTTGTTCCTTTGGATTTATCTGCAGTGCTTTAACATATCCCTCCAAAGCGTACCCTTTCACCCCACTGATGAGTATATTCGGGCTTCTTGCTGAGCTGCTCGGCCGGTTGGACTGGCTGGAGCGGGCGGTGTGGGGTGCCAGGGCCAGACATCTCCTCCTTCGGCCCTGGAGAGGACCAAGCAAGGTGCTGGGAGGCTGCGTGCAGCCCACACGGGGTGAGCGATTTGGCTGCCCTTGCCGAACCTCACAAACAGATGAGCTCATTGCCAAGGGAAGTCCCTTCCGAAAGGAGCAGGAAAAACAAAAACTGTCAGCTTTGTGCCACGTGCTTTGGAAAAATCCCTTCCAGTGCTCCAGTCACCACGAGCTCCACCCCAGACGAGCTGAGCATCTGGCTGTGCCTCAGCCCAGGCTTTTGATGCCAGCCCTGTCTCTGGCGGTCAGAATAGAGAGAAGACCTATAGCCTCCTCGGTATGACTTCCAGGACTGGCTGCTGGGTCTTTGAGAGGGCTGTGGGCACCAGAAACACTGGGGCCTCTGCTGGGGCTGAGAAGAACTGGTTTGTATTCCAGTGAAAGAAATACTGGGGAGAGAAGGGAGGAACAGGAGCTGCTACCACCCGTACCACGGTGGGCTGCACAGGTTGGGGTGCTCCCACTGCTCACATTTGTCCTCTCCTCCATCTGCTCTCCTTTCTGCCCCTGCCAGCCCTTCCTACAGCACCCCAGCCCCTTCCCGCTCCCTCCAGCGATGCCCACGCTCGCGGTGGTGCCGGCAGCAGGAGCCGTGGTAGCTGCAGCAGGTGCCCCAGGGGTTTGCCAGGCTGCAGCCGCAGGGTGACCTTCACGTGGTGGGTCGGGGACAGCACGTTGTAGAAGAGCAGTCATCCTTGGTCAGACCAAATGTCCACCCGAACCCACAGCTTGTCCCTACCAGCAGCAGATGCCGTGGGAGGAGGGTGAGGACAGGCTGAACCCACTGCAGCACCTCCCCAGCCTCTCCTCCTCACCTCTGGGGACCCGGGGGACCTCCTGGGCCAGAGTTAATGTCTCTGTAGACAACAGCCTTTAAACAATTTTCCTTCCATTATTTTTTCCTGCCATGTTTTGAAGCTGTGGCCAGCACTGGCAGCCTCCCGAGGCAGAGCTCCATTGTGTAACGACGCGCTGTGTGAAAGCACCTCTCTGTTTTGAAGCTGCTGCCTCCCGCTTTTGCTCCGTGCCTCCAAGGTGTCGGCTGGGAAGAGGCAGTGAACGGTCAGGGCCTATTTGCCATCCCCAGGCCTCCTCTATCACCTCTTGCTTCAGCTGGGCTGAAAAACCCCGTCTTTTTGCCTGATACTGGTGACTGCTCTATACCTTCGACTACCCCTGCACCCACCCCTGCCCCTTCTCCTTCCTGGGGGCAAGGGGGAGCAGAGCATCACGCGGCAGCCCAGCTGCAGGCACGCCGTGGCTCTCTGTAGCGCTACGCTGAGCATCGGGGAGGAAAATTATCCCCGAGGGGCTTCCCCGCAGGTATGGCATGGCACTGCAAACCCCGGCGCTGAGCGAGCCGGTGGGTACCTGCTGCCGCTTGCCCAGAGTGCCGGGCAGGAGATTATCGTGGGTGCATTTCATGGCAATGCCTCGGAGCTGCTGGGTGCCCTCGTGCCAGTAAAGCAGTTGCAGCACAGTAGCCTGGCACACGCAAAGCCTGAAGTAGGACACTATGGAGTTAACATAACGTCATTCCGTAAAGCTTTCTGGCTTTATGGGGCAGGCTGTCGCACTTGCCTGTCGGTGCGGAGGCTGGGAGCCCGTACCTGGCCCAGGCTGGCACCTCTGGCTGCCCACAGTGAGCCGCTGGTGCCAGACTGCCGCACAGCCGTGCCGGCCGCTAGCGCCGGGCCGGGGACAATGCTCACACCTTGTCCCGAAGCCCTTTGTGCAGCTGCTGTCAATGCTGTGATGCCTTTCTTTCTTCCGTGCCCTTTTCTCCTCCATACAGCTGGTAACTTAGAAGCACACAAGGTATTTTTAGACCTAACTTTGAAGTGCTTCAGGTCTGCAATCGGGTGACTCAGCTGCCAGTGCTATTTACTTTAGTTTTACATTCCAACTGGGCAATTACAGCCCTGAACGGCTATTCAGAGACCGTATTTCCTTGTCATGCTGTCATATAGTTTGCACGCGGCATTGTCTGTAAAGAAGCGCTTTGTGCACCCAGGTACGTGTCTAAAGGTTTTCCAAAGCAGGTGGAGAATAAAGCCCTGGGCTGTCACACTTCTTTCCTCTGGCTGCTTGTAAAGCCCCCTTCCCGTGCCCTTCGTAACACCGCCTGATTTCAAGGTGATCTGGCACGCTCTGCCAGGGATGCTGCCCAAGACGACAGCTCGCAAAAGATTGCTGCAGGATTTGGGTCACAGCCGGAGCGTAAGGTGGCGTTTTCTCCCTAATGAAAGTGTCTCTCACAGCTTTTTCCTTTCAGAGGAAGAAATCTCCACAGCTCCCAGAGCCATTTGTACTGGTTTAATGATGCTCAAGACATTTATCCTGGGGAAGGGTTCTGCCTGAGCTCCCTGTTTACTTCAAGCCCACTTATTTATAACATCCTTTCCTCCAGTTCTTGAATCCTTCACCTGCACGAACATCTCCTTTAGATCATCTTTATTGAATACAGTTAAGTGTAGCTCATGGGGTTATTGAATAACAGGCATGAACTTACCAAAATTAGATAAATCACTCACATATTAGCCTCTCTCTATTAAACACATTTCACCCCAAGGCACTTTTCCATAGAACAGATACTATATATCAAGCGTTTGAATACTCGAAGTAGCTAATGTGGGCTTCTCCCAGCAAGAAAGCACACGACGGGGTTGCAGCAGCCCTCTCTGAAGGAAGCTTTACTGCCTAAAATATTTATTCGAAGTAACATCCTCTGTGTGAAGCTTGAATGGTAAGAGCTTGAGATGGAGTTTGAGCTACATTTGCTCATATCGGATTCTCTTTCATGCGGTGCAGTATTAAATGGCGACGGGCGCTGGCCATCGCGAGGTACCGCACTGCAGCGAGTCACCACCGGTCCCCAACATCTGCCTCTGCCCAGCCCCTGGCACGGGAGGGCCAGTGCCCTCCCTGGGCTCACTTACCGACGTGCCCCTACCAGGCACCAGCTTTGCCCCCACAAACCAGCAGCTGTGAGAGAGATGGTTTTTGTCTTCGTGAGATATTTGAGCTTGATTTGGCTTGGGGGGGGGGGGGGGGGGGGGGGGCGGACCGGGGAACGATG
>JAVKLA010000026.1:6042042-6109137 GCA_034782735.1 Sagittarius serpentarius
GCAGGACCGGGAAACGATGATGCCATTTGGGGACGCGAAGGGGACTCGGCTGCGTGCTCAGCCCCCGGCACAGTGGGGAGTCACGGGTCCTGGTGCTGCCTGGCCCCAAACCACGCCGCCTCCTCGCCCGCCCTGCAGCACCCTCGGGACTCATGCGTCTCCAGAGCACTGGTTTGCCTTTTTCTCTAGTTACTTTTCATTCCGGCACTCCTTTTAATTTCTCTTACCGTGGCCTCACCTTTGGTATTTTCACAGTCCACATCACATCCACATATTTCCTTCCCTGCCTTGTGGTTTGACAGGTCTGGGGTGTTTGGTGGATTTTTTTTCCCTCTTGCATCACCCTGTCTGAGTTGGAAGCCTGAGGGGGTTTGGCGATGGTTTATTTGGGGGATCCTGATGCCAAACTGCCTCTGCTGACTCCAGACCATTGATGTTGTAAGGGGAATGGCTGAGCTTCAGCCCGAGGTCTGCGCGGTGAAGGCACAAAACCTCTTCCCGCCACTCCGCCGGGGGTGTGCGGAAGCCGTCCTGAGGCGTTGGTCTTCTGCAGGGAAAGTGATGCAAAACCACCTCCCCTTTTGTGCACTTCTGTCCAGGTACAGAGCTTGAGGGAAACCGTCAGTGGCCTCTGCAATCAGAGAAGAGGGCTGACGTTTTCAGCTTCTTGCTCAGCCTGCTGAAAAATGGCCAGAATCTCTGCAGAAATCCTCTTTTGCTAAATGCTCCCATTTTCTATTATTTTCAGTACAGCTGAAGTTTGAATTATTTTCAGATAAAAAGATTCACTGAAATACAAAGAAGGGGAAAAAAATACATACAGTAATCTGCCCTGATGCATCACCACGAAGATTAGTAACCTTTCAGGAACAGGCACATTCACTGGAGCATTGCTGGATCCTTGCTCCTTGTGCACAGAATTTTGTTCTGAATAGCTCTTGGATATTAATTAAAATCTTATAAATAATTAGCATACTCAGTATTTTAAATCCTGGCATTGTTAAGGATTGCACAAGGATTGTTAAGGATCATCACAGGTGTATTTGTAACCTCAAGGAGCGTAAACTACCCTATTTAAATACTCCTATTTAAGTAAGTTGCCTCTCTCAAGGAAAATAATTTTTATAATCAATTAGTTAGGTTTCCAGCCAGTGGAAATGGTTTTCAGTGTGGATGTTTAACTTTTTTCTCTGGGAATATCTTTAATTAAGGAATAAACTGTAAACCTGGTAACAGCGAAGACACCTATGTATTATATTTCCCGTCCTCCGTCCGCGAAAGGGGCTTTCCTGCCACGTTTTACAATGTTTTGCAGAAGACTGCGGTGGGAACAAAAGCTGCACACACACCTCCCTCTTCTCCTGCCTGTGCCCCTGCACCCTTCAGGACCCCCCTCGAACGCACCGACGTCCATGGGGAGCACTTCTGGCTGCAGCACCCCTGGGCCATACCCAGCGGGAGCAGCCGCTGCCCGTGGGCCCGCGCGTACAGCCTGCTGAAAACAAGGCGGGGTGGGAGCTCCCCTTTCATGGCCCTTTTGCTCAAACTGCAGGTTTATGACATGTTATACTCACTCTGTCTTCCAAACCCAGTTTCCAGCGTGGATTTTCCCCGTTCCTTCGAGGTACGTGCATGTTGCTGCAGGGGTTACTTCATCAAAACACAAGCCTCTGGAATACCGTTTCTTCTCGTTCCGAGTGAATTGGACTTCGAACTTCTAAATTTCTGTTAAAAAAAAATCCAAATAGACAAATACGACAGATGAACTTTCATGCTTGTGTTTCATGTTGATCCATTTTCACTGTCTTCTCTCCTGGTGGAAGCCAAAATCACTATTAGAGCCATCTCCCACTCTGTAATACCTTAACCAAAATCATCCACCTCCTGTAAGCATGACCCAGCTCGCCGTTGGTCAGAGCAGTGGTTTGGCGCCTGTGCCACCAGTTTCCCCAGTGACTGCATCTCACTGTCCACACCTTTGGGGTGCTGCACTCGTCAGAATTTGCCGGGCAAGGGCACAGCAATAAACCCCTGTGGGGGCTGAGAACGGGACTGCAGCTCCCGGCAAACACTTAACTTCAAGCAACACGGGCCACCAGGCGCTCTCCTCCTTCAGTCCCGCTTTGGGCAATCGGATCTGCCTTTGGGTGCCCGTGTGCTCTTCAGCTTTTCAGTTGGGGTAGAGGAGGTTTTCTGGCAGACGGGCCCTTCTGGCAGTGAGTTGCCGCAGCATTTTGAGCCATCGCCGTCCCGCGGAGCCCCAGGGTGCAGATCAGCTGGCATGACTCGCCAGCACCTCGCTGGCGGCCGCTGTCACCTTCCTTCCTCCCCTCAGACCTGACCGGCAACGCCTGTGCATCCCGGGGAGCCGGAGAAGCGTGTGATTGCAAATGACAGCCTCACCTCTTCACCCATGGAGCGAGGGCTGGATGAGATCTGATCAAGCAGCTGCTCATCAGCCCCAGGCGCCGACTGCCCGTTGCTCAGGAGGCACAGGCTGCTCTGAGTCAGAAGTCCCCGCGGCGGGGCTCTCCCAGTAGAGCCTCCAAGGCAACTGGGCGGGGGCGGGGGGAGGATTTTCAAACCACCTGGTTTTGTCCGGCATGCAAATAAATTGCACGGGTATCTTACATACCTGCATGGCTGCTGGTCATGGAACATATAGTAGGAGCTTAGATAAGGATTTCTAAGTTCCTGGGCTGGGACATCATATTCTTCTCACCTTGTCCTGATCTTCTGAAGGTAAGACGGGGCAGAGAGCCAGGGCAAAGCATGAAGCCTGTGCACAGAGGACATCAGGAGTGCCCAAGCTGTGTATGAGCTGTCTGCGCCGAGGCGAGCAGACCTCAAAGAACACAGCCACCATTGGTGGTCACTCCTGGCACCCAAACGCAGAATTTATCCCCAAAGCATCCTTCTGCACGGCTTGCTGGGTGTCTCCGTATTCTGATCTACAGGAGCACATGGCTGCAGCGGGTGTGAAACATGCCGAACAACTTATTCCGTTGTCTTCCCTACCCAGTTAACGGGGAGAACTCACCGAGGCAGAGCTTGGCTGGTGTAGGAAGCCTTACAGGTCCCTACATATATTTGAGAAACACTATAAACAGCAAAAGAATTTTAATTTTAAAAGTTGATTGATAAGAATAGCTCTATCTTGTGGGAATACCAGCCCGGAAGGCGAGCCTGCATAAACTGCAAACACAAACGCAGGACATGGTCAGACTTTGGCACGGTGACTCTGAGAAGGGATGAGCTCCCGTTAAAGATGGGAGTGCTATTTACACCTCACAGGGTAAGACAACACCCATTTGGCTTCTTATAGAGCGCCCTTGGGAAGGGCGTAACAGGGCCTTCCATAAGCATCTGCTCTCAGGGCTTTTCAGCTCTGATCTCAGCACTCCCGTAGGCACTCGCCTTAAACAAATCCCTACTTCATCTCCTTCCCTTCCTCAGTCAGCTGGTTGCATTTCTTATGTAGCTGGTGGCGCGGCAGCGAGGCTGCTGCTCTTCAAACGCTGTGGGTGAAGCATTGTGCAAAGCCAAAGCTCCCACCAGTATTAAACAAAGACACGCTCCGAGCCCACGGCAGCTTTCCCACCTCCCAGGCTGAAGAAACAAAAACATTTCCCGAAAGCACATGCTGTAAAGTCTGCCCTTGGCATTTCTGCGGCCACGGGGTTACGTGCCAAGATGTGCTGCGCTGCTTAAATAACAAGCGCTCCTGCGGTAGCCCTTTTTCCCCACCTCCCCCGACTCGGGCGGAGTACCCAGCCCACCTAAGTAGGACCAGAAACGCAAAGGGACAGTTAAACTCAGTGTGAGGGTCAAGGAAAGAGACCCTGATCCTGGCAGGCTGAAAAGTGCTTTTCAGTATCTTGTGATGTGGGAGTTCCAGAGCAGTGACAGAGCTTGTCCAGATTCCCATCCTGAGCTGGAGCTGGTGTGTGTCACCCCAGGGCAATGGCTTCGTTAACGTCAGTGCTGGTGCCAAGCTCTATGGCACAGGATCCCTTTAACTAAAGACAGTCCTCTGGAGATAGCCACTTTCTGCCATGGCTGAAGCCAACCGCCAAGATAACGGCTGCTTAAAGTCCTTGAGGAGAGGAACTTGTCACGAGAGTCCTGGTGGAAGCAGCAGCTTTGTTTCTGTTTTGCTTTCAAAGATAAGCACCTTTTCCTCTGCCTCTCTTACTGCTCACGCAGTTTGCACATCCCATCATTCAGATGTCTGACGTACTATTTCAGAAAGCATTCTTTATCCATAGCTCTGACAAGCAAATTACACTGAATTAAGCTCAACTACCTTGGTCTCAAGGGACGCTGGCTATTAAACTGTCTCAGAAGTGGCCCCCTGAAGCACTGTCACCGCTCAGCGTAGAGGAAAATGCCGAGACGGCTGTGCTACCCAACAAAATAAAGGCTGCTCTATTCAGGGGTGTAACTACAATAACACGTAGGGAGCACCACGTTACTCAGCCCTTCTGCAGAAAATAGGCTCAGCTTACAACAGCAACAACATTTAGTCCAAACGGCGGGTCTGCAACTCCACCACTGGCTCCAAGAAATAACCTATGTCTTTCCTTTCTGATACACAATAACCAACAGGAGATCCTGCAGGCTCCATCCCACCGCCATTATCCCACTCGGTGGCAGTCAAAGCGCCTAAGCGTGCCCGTAAACCCATCAACAGCCACCATACACGAAAGGCAGAGACCCCAGCTTGCCTTTTAGAGAAGCCAGGGTGGCCTTGGGGGAGATAAAACAGGAGCTGCTTCTTGTCCAAAGAGCAGTTTTAGAAAGACATTGACGGACACTGGGGAACAGCACAAGTTATTTCTTCACATAAAAACTTCACTTGCAACTGGGTCCAACCCTTGTTCTCACTAACTGCCACCTCTGCTGGGGTCCGAACAGGCAAGAGACAGAGAAGAAGGTAAAAATGATAGGAGCAGCTTCCAAGATCCTTTTTGACAGAACTTAAGGCCGTGTCACATGACATGGCTAACTCCGGCATGCTTCACTCACACTCCGCTTGTGCTTCACTGTCGTCCTCTTCTTTTGGTTGGCAAAGGAGAGTTGAGTTGATGCTTCTTCCTACAAAGTAACACCCTAATGATCAGAAATAGTAATATCCTGACCATCGGTCTCACAGAAAGGTGCTGCTCTGCGTTGCGGAGAAAGCTTTATGCAAATCTCCCGTGGACGCAGTAGGCGACGAGACACTTGGGACTTGAGCTGCTGATGGCCCTCAGCAAAGAAACACGGAGGAACTTGCTCTTTTCCTTTGGAGCAGCCCATCTAGCACAAATGAAATGCCAAGGACAGCGATACTGGCTGAACACGCAATGGCACATACCAACCACCTGCATGACGCATCTACCCCGAGAAAGCAAAGCATGGAAACATAAACCCCATAAAAATTTAGCATTACACACAGAAAGTAAAAAGGAATTGGAGAGACGTGTTTGCTCACTCCTCTCCCGCTTGGGCCTACCACCGTCGCTGCCTTACGAGCTTGCCACCTACAGATGAACCACCCCAGACCCAGAAGAGATGCTGCCCAGCAGTGGCTTCAGAATGAAGGGGAAAGAAAACGGAAAGAAAACCTGAACTAACCTTGGCCGATCCCTCAGCTAGGCATTGCTTGGGCACTGCCACGGACAATTCAGTGAGTTCATGGAGTATTTTTCAATTTATATATACACACCAGAAAGGACAGGACAGAACCCACCTCCCGTTTTCTCCCTCAGACTGCTCCTCCCCACCATTAACGCTGAAACCCTCTTTAAAAGGGATCATTGCAAAAGTTATTTATTTCTTCTTAAAGAAGCTGGGTTCTTACCAGGTACGATAAATTCAGAGCTGCCACGAGCTAGGCTTGCTGGGAGTGCCAAGGTGAAAGCGCAATAGCGTATTTATCCTCACGATCAAGTTAAGCTTGTAGCCTATTTTCAACGTTAAGCCTACCCTAGAACAACAATTTGTTCTTTAATCAGAGCAACAAAGACAGGCTCCCAGACTCCAGCTATTTGAGCACACTCAGATTGGTCTAGATAATCGTTGGTGAAAAATGGAAAGCTTTGAAGTTCTTGAATCTAGTAACAAAAGCTGGGCCCTCAGTATTCCTACAGCCAGTATTAAAAAAAAAAAACAGAAAACAAAAAACAAGAAAACCCACAAACAAAAAACCCCCAAACCCCAAACTTATTTGATGCAGAAGATCATTTAATTGTCACGAATATGACAAGATTAACCTTATCTGCAATAGAAATATACCCCATCTTGAAGGTATCACAGGTTATACCAAGCACTGGAAAACCTTTTCTTTCTGCAGTTCTAGAGAAAGAAACCTCAAATTCCTCCTCCAAAATGACCGGCTGACTGAGACATCAGAACAGGTCAGATATTAAGATATGACTTCCCTGAAGGATCTCAGTTTGTTGCTGCAATATGTCTACTAAAAATGGAGTAAGAACGAATTAAATTACTGTCAGTAGCAGACTATTTAGAACTAAATGTAGAGTGTAATTTAGTTTTATTGTAATTAGTTGATAAGTTGCGTCTTCATCTCAAATACCTTCTTAATAGGAAAATTAAATTCAAGCGCAAACTAATGGCAAGAGTCCTTTTTGTCAGCTGGACGCATTTCCCTTTGCAAAAATGAAATTAAAGCCAGCCTACTGCTTTTAAACAACGCATTGGAGACATCACAATATACTGGTATCAAATAAGGTTTGCATTAATCTGAATAATATTAACTATTATGCATTAATATGAATATGCATCAACAAGAAAGCAAAAAATCTAGGCCAGTGGTAGTTTAGGCAAAGAAAAGTTACGCTGTTGCCATTTCAGTACCTGGTAAGGGTCTAGAGAGACTAAACTGGCAAGTTCAAAGCCTACACATAAAAATTAAAGAAATGACAAAAAAAGGCTTTCATTTGAAAAACAAATCAAAAAAGTTTAAGGCACTCCCCCCTATGTATTTATTTGTATTCCAGAAACTGAGGAGAGCCAGATTTTGACACCACTTGTGGCAAAAGAAGAGAGTATCATACAGTATTACTAAAGCAGCATAAACTGCACTCAGGTTCTCTCTTTAGTTTTAAGTCTCTGCTCCACTCCGATAATTTCATCTTCACCTCAAACACAGCTTGCATTTCGGGCTGGCTACCAATTTGGTTTTTCTTCTCTCCGCCCCCCCCCCCCTCCCCCCCAGCAGCTCAGTGCATTTGAATGGAACGTATTAGTTGATAGTCACGCTACACGAAGCACTCTCAGAAAAAAAATCCTGCGTGTATTGCATATATTTGTGTCATAAAATCATGGAGTGGTATTAGATACCAAGGTAAGAAGGAGTTACAGAAACCTTAGGAGAACTGTTCAGACAGGAACGTCTCTAGATTTTGTAGACGAAAAGGAGCTGTCTGATCTATGAAACACAGCTGGTAGTAAACCCGCGTTCCGTGTTTCGCCAGCTGATCGGCTACATGTACACAACAGAGGTAACGACATTTGATGAAGGCACTGTATTTTTTTTCTGCTACTTAAAAAAATAAAAGTCCTTCTCAGCAGTTAATGGAAGCCTGTCCACTTGCAAGAAAAATTCCTGTCAGATGCCGTTTCTCAGGACACAACCTGATATAGATGTACGTTGGGGGAGCAGGGTGTTGTCGCTGATAAAAAGGAATACAGGCAAAAGTCATATGCAGATTTATGAAAAATAAATTTATTACATAACACCTTGTTTTAACAATGTTTGATTTTTTTTTTTTTATTCAGAATACTTGTGTCATTCATGTAAAATAGTTTGATACAGTACATTGTATGTAAGTTTTTCCTCATAAATTCTAAGGCTCTCCTAACACCTTGATCCTCTGCTGTAGGAATGGCACCCCTAAACAACGTGCGAACATTTAAAAAAAATAATTAACTGAACAAAATTTAAAATCCACTACACCAAGCTGGTTCTCAAAAATCATGACAAAATATCTGAATGGATGCCGCACCTTCTTAGGAAATATCATTCATGCTTTTTTAATCCCAAAGCATGCTCACAAATCATTAACACCAACAGGAAAAAAAAAACAAAACACTGTCTATGACAATCATTTTCGTTTGTTTGCTGAACCAAACATGTTTATATCAATGACAACATACTTATTTTACTATCAAATAGCAGCTTTAATACCAGTCAAGTCATAGATTTAAAAACAAAAGCAAAAACTTATGTTGGAAATTAATCTTTGGGACATTTGTAATTGCTGGAAAAAAATGCAAACATTTTCGTGTTCTTAAAAAAATCTCATTGTAGCAATCGTGTCGGTCATAAAACATTGATCTAGGTGGAAAATGAACCAACCCACAAAAGTCACTAAAAATAAACGTCTATCAAAATTGTCTCAATCGGAGTCACGGTTAGTTTGTTTTTTTGCCATGGTAACATATACTGTATGCTTCAAGTACCAGTTCAAAGATGTCGTGTACTATTGGTCAGATAAAGTTGTTACATCAAGAGAATTCACCACATACGACAACAAAAATGCTTGCCCCTAGCACATTTCACAGCTTCAACTGCTACAGACTGTCACTGAAAAAAAATGCATCGGTCAGTCTGAACCATGTCAAGTAAACTATGGAAGTAGCATATCCACAACACAAACTGTGCTAGCACTTTCTTTTCAAGTCTAACCCCAAAAGAGGTACAACTGGGGAGCCACTACTCCGCTCTGTGGAAGGGGGTGGATCGTGGCGATCGGACAGGTTGGAGGTGTGGTTTTACAGTACATTCTCGTGGCCCAAGCCAGGTTCCAAGCAGGCAGCTGCGCGGCTGGTCCTGCAGCATTAGCAACAGTGCATTGACGTCATTGGGATGCAGCTCAGTACCGATGTGTCTGATGCGAGTACTGTGGTGGCTGTTGGGAGGTAGTTGAATATCCCATGCTGCTCTGTGGCTGTGATGTGCTTGGTCCGGGGTTGGGGTAGGCAGCATGGGGGTTGGAACGCTGCAGAGGGGAAAAAGCAGAGGAAACGCAATCTTTTGTAACGGGTACGTCGCAAGACAGTTTCACCTACTGGTTTATTTCTTCAAGACGTACCAAGCACTCACAGTCTCACAGCAGCTGCGCTTCCAGCCTTCTTTTCACTTACTCTGATTACAGCAGGTGCAGGTATGAACATCAGGGGTACCACATTAGGAATGGACAGTCACCACCCCTCAGTTGTCCATCCTAATCGTCTCCTGTGAATCTACACCCGTCATAGTCAAACCTCCAGCCAACCCTCCAGATGGCTACAGTACACCTGCACGTTACACAAGGCTACCACCGCTCGCGGCAGTGGTCTTCTTCGCTTGCTCCCTTCCCCTACCGAGAAGGCATGTTGGGGTGGAGGTCCAAACGGTGCATCTTACTGCTGGTGAGCCACTCTGCATTACCCTGGAGATTTTCCTTTACAAAGGCTATGCTTGCCATCCTTTTGTGTGACCTAGGAGTAAAGGCTGAGAGCGCGGTGATTATTTAGGCTAAGGTGTCATCTAGCGACAGCCTTACAAATACTTGAAGGAGAATTAAAGACAACAGCCACATGCTCCTCAGCGGAACCAGATCTTTCAGGGGGAAATGGCCATAAATTGTTGCTTGGGAGGTTCAGGTTGGACAGTGGGGGCGGGGAGGAATATCACTAAGAGACCAGTATAGCACTAGAAAAACTTGCCCAGAGGGGCTGAGAAGTCTCAGTCTATGAAGTTTTTTAAGACCCAGCTAAACAAAGCCACAGCTGACCTGACTGAGCATTAGCAACAGCCCTGCTTCAAGTGGGAGACTGGGCTAGATGGTCTCCAGAGGCCCCTTTCAACCAACATTTCTACAACTATTTACTGAGTGGAGCATTCATCACTGCAAGAAGCTCTGAGCAAACCAGCAACTGCCTACTTCAATTTTAACCTAAAAGTTAGTTACTTACACGTCATGCATTATAAAGGAAAAAAAGGACTGCATGTGGGATTTTCAATCTATGCATATGACCAGTAGCATTTAACATTTCATTAAATTAACACAATTCCAGTACATAGCTGTGCTGTTTTACATTTATGTTAAGGTTTACACACACACACACAAATTTTGCAGTGTTTAGAAAGTGCTGTGTAACTTCTGAACTCTTGACCCTGCAAGATATATTAGGATTTTTAGAAAAAGCTGCTTCTAGTAAAGGTCTGGAAACTTCTCTACGGTGAATATTCCAGGACTAGGGTATTGCTACCGAGACCTGAATACACAGAACTATGATGAACCAACATTCTGAAAAAGTAAAATATTAAAATAGCTTTACAGATTGTATAAGTCGCAACATAAAATAATAAATAACAACTCCGTTTTTTCCTGCCGTTCAGCATTTAGAATGGATGCTATCATCAGGATGCTGAGATGATGGCAGAAAAGAAAAGTCAAAACTCTACTTGTTAACATATGCTCACAGGACCAAGCTAATTCTCTAGGGGTGTATAGTATAAAGGGGAAGAAATGGCTGGACCAGCACTTAATGCCAGTGGGAACAAACCAGCACTGCTGAACCGCACCATTAACCCAGAGACTGAACTTCTGTGACATTTGCCTTTACTCTTGAGAGAGGGACTAAGTCACTCATCAACAGAAGTCTCACAGCTCTGGGTCACCCTTCTCCACGTAACAAATACAGGATGTACTTCAGAGAGCAAAAATCCCCGAATATTCTTTTTGCCCAAGCGTGGCTCCTGTATGTAGGAAACCATCGCAAGTTTAACCATTTAAAAACTGACCATTCACGTCAGTTGTAAACACTTTCTGCATCCTGACTTCTAAAACAGGTCTTATTTTAAGACAAGGGCAATTAAAAACCATCAGATTCTTCAGGACACCCAGCGCAACAAATGGCTTTTGATTAAGAACAAATGTAAATATCCAATCCTTTCTAAATACCATTAAGCACCCAGAGGGTTATCACAAGCAGAAGCTCAGAGTTGTGGAATTGCTCCAGCATGTTTAATCACATTGCCTTTGGAAGTGTCACATTGCAGATTTAAACAAGATGGCAAGGAAGTCTGTGTGCCATGTGTCTACTATTATGCATGGCAGAAAAGGACACAAGGTCAACTTGCTCTGCAGAGAGTAATTTGACTTCTGAGTGGATGGAGAAACTGTCTTAGTGTGCCTTGCCCAGAAGATGGCAATCCTTCTTCACAAGCTTTATATGGGGAATTTGAGCAAATTAAATGAAGAACAAAGGAACAGGTGTTGGATTAAAACAGAGGGCTGTATTGTAATATTTGTTTGCTGTCTCCTCAAGTTGCAGGATCAGAAGAAAAAAATGCGAGGAATTTTTTTCAGGGAGACCTGAAACTACCAATAGGCACCTTTTAACTGCTTCTGTTGTAATGCCAGCAAGTTCAGGTCTCCTCCCTTTGACTACTGTGTCTTCCAGACACCTTAATCAGAACAAATCTATCCACTGCCTTCTTGCAAGACTTGGGCGGGGGGATGGGGACAACTTTTTTTTTTTCCCCCTCAAAAACCAGGTGTTTTGCCTCCTTGAGGGACAGCAAAAAGATTAGTCAGGAGCAGCCAAGTTACCAATAAGACCTCCTGAGACAGCAAATTAGCAGTTGTCACTATCTCAAGGCAAAAGTATTCTGAAATTATGTTTGTTGACAAGGGCTGCCCTCAGCTATAATCCTGGGATGAATGTCAGAGTACAGAAGTTTTGATGAGCATGGGCTGAAAACAACCCAGCGCCAACTTCTGCCGAGGCAATTTTTGGTCTTCTGACTTCTCAACTAGCAAACCTCAGCTCTTGCTCACAGAAGTGGAAGCTGAAGTTTGTTCAAAATGCCAAGCTGCAGCAGCAAAAAGAGGTGAAGGGCATGTAAACGGGGCTTCCTGACACAGTACATGCAAGCTCTGCATCAGTCTCCTTAGATATGTGACTCAACATGAGGGGGAGATTAAGAGAGTTACAGCTGCATTTGCCATCTTAAAATTACACACACAGAAGTGGTAGAAAGAGCCAGCTAAAAGAGCAAAACAGCCATCGACTGCAGCTTGCCAAATTGAAAGGGATGAAGCTCCTGTAAGAGTGCTCTGTGATGCATAAACTAAAAGAAAGATGTTTATACTTGGAGGCGCCCCACACTGCAGCACTGTAGTTAAGGCTGACCACTGTTTCAAACGGCTCTCAAAATTTACATCGTTCAAGGAGAATGACTTGAAAACTAATATGCTATTGATGTCCTGGGATAAGCTGAGCAAAGGCACTTGAGGACTATATGAAGAGTCTCACAATAAAGCTCCTGAAAATGACCTTATTTTACATTTTTTTAGTACTTTCAAATTTTGGCCAATGCTAGAATTATACAGATTTATACAAGGATGAGGGTAATGCCCCCAGGCAGCCTTTGAGAATACGTGATACTCTCAGAAACAAACTCTGAAATGCAAGATTTCAAAGCCCACTGGTGTTTATGGAGAAACAGTATCAAACTGTGAAAAGCAAGCTGACAACAGCAGTTCTACTGACACCGTTCTTTAACTCTCCTTAAGTTTTGCTACAGAATATAAGCACAGCTAAATGGGTTTCCAATATTAGGGTCTCACATTTAGATATTAATCTTTAAAGTGACTGAAAGCACTGCCAGTTATTTCTGACTTCCTCATCTTTTGATTTCATCCAGGACTCTTCCAATTGGCCTTCTGTACTATGCATTCCATGTGAACCAGTATGTAATAGCTCCTTCAGGCTAACATTTCCACCAGCATGCCTCCCTCTTGAAATCTTCTATTCCCTAGGCTTCCAAAATCTGCCACCTCTCTAACAGCTCCTACACATATCATTTGAAGTCTTCCTTGCTCCTCTTTTGTAATTCCTTAGCTTGCATTAACTAAAGGTTCTGTCCTTAACTCTCTTCTCCCCAGTCTCCCTCATCCAAAGGCACAAATCCCAGTATCATTCCCTGTGATGACTCTCAGATACTCTTCTGCTCCAGACTCTTCTGATTTCCTAATGTCTGACCACAAGCTCAAATGCAGGAAGGCTAGAACAGTTTTCAAGTTTTCCTCCAGCTTTTTTCCTACAGTCCCCCTCACCTTCCTCACTCATTGACTGCCGCCACCTCACCTGTCTCTTCAGATCTGTAATACTGGGCTTACTCAACCTGGAATCTCCCTTGGTCTTCAAAACAGAGATTATGACAGCATCATGGCAAGTCTTTCTGCTTGTCATCCAAAATACTGCTTTCCCATCCATTTGCCTAACTAAAACTCTCATTCAGATTCTTATTTCACAGCTTGTTTACTGCAGTATCCTTTGCTTCCTACCATTACAGGCTTGTTCAAATACAGAATGGTATTTTCAGGGGATACAGAGCACAGCACAACAGGCTCCTGGTCCGCAATCGGCATTCCCTAATATGAAGATAATAAGTTAGTAACTGTAATAATCTCTGATCCTAATTTCCTTACTGCTAACCTAAAGAGCATCAGCATAGCAATTTACAGGCAAACCATCAACTAAACGCATCTGAAAAAACATCTGAAAGATGCCAAAAAATACCAGTTAACACAGTGACATTTAGCTTAAACAAACACTGCTGTAAACATGAGAACCAAATACACAATATATGAATAAAACAAATACCTGATAGTCTGAGGTCATAATAAGTCCACCTGAGGTAGTGGTAGGAGGAACAACTCTCACTTTTTTCAGTGGGGGTCCCTGTGTGTGACTGTTGTCTTGGTTCCCTGGATGACCAGTTCCATTAGTGTGGTTATTGCCCTGCTGCTGCTGCTGGTTCTTCTCAATTGTTTAAACACAAAGAAAAATTCCAACTCAAAAGGAGTACATGAAATCACATGAAAACAGGAAATAGTGTGAAAGCCAGTGAAGCATGATGATACTGTTCTTCCAGTACTTACTTTGTCTCCTTTATCATCTGGTTCTTCTTCTGTTAAAAATTCTCGTTTTGGGTAAGGGATTTGACAACCTGCAAAAACACTGCCCCCCAAAAAAGTCTATTTATCACTGTATTAGAACAGAAGGGTTAGACCTGCAAGACTCATACTTCTCCCATTCTAGTTTCAAGTTGCCTGAGCCACAGCCTAATACCTGTAACTAACGAAGAAGTTTTCCCTGTCTTTCTTTCATCATATTCTAAACTTAGTAAACCTATTCACATTTATTTTTAATCTTCAGTTGCCTCTCATACACTCGTTTAAACTCCTAATAGGTTTCATGGTTTCTGGTAACTGGTGACCAAACTGGTGGCTGGAAAGGTGCACCACCTGTTGGATATCTGCAAGGGCACAAAGAGCTATCTTAATCCAGCTACCGCGTAATTCACAATCTCAGGACTAACTAAAAATACTCCTGGAAATTTCACTGACTATTCACCTGGAACAAAGTTTAAAAATAACTAGGAATTTCATCTGTCAATTCCTATCTCATGGTCCACATGAGTTTTCTACTGCTAGCGCAAGTTAATATTTACCTGCCCTTAATTAGTAGAATGTATTTATAATAAAGTCTCTGTACATGTTAGCATTACTCATTGTGTATTCACATTAAAATGCCAAACTAAAGTTGAGAAAAAAGCCAAACACTGTCCTAAAAGCAGTTTATGCAAAAGCAAATAATTCACATGACAACATTAAATCGCAGAGACAGGTCAGGAGCTGTTATAAATAACCCAGTAGGTTTTAGTGAAATGATTTCATTTTTAATTAATTGCTTATAAATATACATACCATATTTTATAAATTCTTCCCTAGATAATGGTAGAGAATCATACACAGGATGTACTAATAGCTTTCCTAAAAAGGTGTACAATCATGCTCTCTGGCTAGTCTTTTGGGAAGGGGGCTTAATTTTTAATGAAATCATTCATTGTCCTTAAATTTTCTTCCTTTTGTAAATCTCCCTGCGCAAACAAGAAAGAGGAGTGTCTACAGAAAAAGGATTTAAGTCGTTAAGGATGACAGCACAGAGACACAGAGTTGACTTCCCCCACCCACTGAATTTACAACAAAGGCCAAGACAGAAAAATGTAAACTAATTAGAGTGTCATCTGGCATTCTGGAGCAGAGAAGTGGACCTGCAGGCACTTAGCAGTTGTCTACAAAGATCTGTAGCATGCATAATCAACCTGTCAGTGAATAACAAGATTAGTGCTGCGACTAATAGGATCAAAGTTCCATAAAGCAAAGAGATTAATAAGAATGCTACTTAATTTTAAAAACCACAAATGGCATTTTAGTGGTTATAGCTTTCTTTGGTTGTTAGACAGTAAGTATTTAGCTCAATATTCACAAACATATTTATAGCAGAGAGAAAGCACGCAGTTCTAAGGCATCTCTGGATGTACTGATAGGTTAATAAACTGACCACTTACTCGGATGTGGGAAGAGGATCTTCTAAGAAATAGGGATCCTGCATAGCCTGTTCTGAGGTAATTCTCTTTATTGGATCCATAGTGAGCAATTTCTGAAGCTGCAAAAATAAAAGATAAAAAACGCTGCATTACAAAAACTGCTTACAGAAGCTTGACTGGATTATTCCTGAAAGACAAGCTGATACAAATGCATTTGAACTCAAAACCCTAATCATAAGTGGCATAACCACATTCTTCTCTCCTGTTAAAATAGTACCTTCACTTCCCATCGAAGAACACCTATTTTTACTTGCAAGCCCAGGACACTCAGTTAGTTCCAGTTGCAAATGTTCTAACAAAACCATTCGATGAGTTTCCACGATGTACCAGCAGCTTTCATCATAGAATCATAAAATAGTTTGGGTTGGAAGGGACCTTTAAAGGTCCATCTAGTCCAACCCCCTCCTGCAATGAGCAGGGACATCTTCAACTAGATCGGGTTGCTCAGAGCCCCGTCCAGCCTGATCCTGAGTGTTTCCAGGGATGGGGCACTGACCACCTCTTTGGGCAACCTGTGCCAGTGTTTCACCACCCTCATCCAAAAAAAATTCTTCCTTATACTGAGTCTAAATCTACCTTCTTTTAGTTTAAAACCATTGCCCCTTGTCCTGTCACTACAGGCCCTGCTAAAAAGCTTGTCCCCATCTTTCTTATAGGCCCCCTTTAGGTACTGGAAGGCCGCTATAAGGTCTCCCCAGAGCCTTCTCTTCTCCAGGCTGAAGAACCCCAACTCTCTCAGCCCTTCTTCACACGAGAGGTGTTCCAGCCCTCTGATCATTTTTCTGGCCTCCTCTGGACCTGCAGAGGGGGTCTCACTGGAGCAGAGCAGAGGGGCACAATCCCCTCCCTCGACCTGCTGGCCATGCTGCTTGTGATGCAGCCCAGGGTACGGCTGGCTTTCTGGGCTGTGAGCACACATTGCTGGGTCACGTCCAGCTTTTCATCCGCCAGTAGCCCCAAGTCCTTCTCTCTTTAATAGTCTGTTCACTTCCCACAGGAAGATGTAACATGCACATATTTAGCCTGGTTTCTTCAACTACACTGGACTTAACAGGAAGCAAGATCACATCCATCTAAATTCAAATAATTCTTAGCAATTAATAAACAAAAGTGATTCCATGTCCATTATTGCTCATTATTTAGTATTGTCGTTTTAGTACACCTCCACTGTCATTCATTGGATTTTAAAGATGCTATATGAAGTCAGTCACTGCTTAGAAAATCTTTATGCTGCAAAAGAAAGTAGTCATCAACACGTTCAGAACCGCCCGCCGGCCAGATAACTTTTTATCACTCACTCCAGTGTGTGCTTGTTTATTCTGACGAATACAGACTCAGACACATTTGTGTGCTACGTGCTGCTCCAAAGAGCGGTTGTGCAAAATCTTGAATTTTAGTTGATTTTTTTTGCATGACATGATGCAAAATAATCTACAGAAGTCTAATAAGCTGCCTCCTCCATGACCACATCAAGTCTGAGCTCCGGTGCTGTTGCACTGTAAGACCTCAGCCTTTATCTTTGTAATAACTGATAAATCGGCTATCAACTACATGAAAAAAAAAAAATCTTTCCAAAATGCCTGTGTTGGTTAAAGACAATGAAGATAACCACAAAGTAAAAATATGCAGAAGACAAAGTATGAATGTTTTACAAAATAGTTGAATTCAGTTCAACGAAAAATCCAGTGAAACCTTACCCTTTGAGAAAGCACTTCTTACTTTCATTGGGAAGTGTTAACAGAGGGCTAAGAAGCACACTAGGTATTTGCTGCCTGATGCCCAACTTTAAGAAATGGCATACAAGATGTTTCAGTAACAGATAGCAGAGCAAAAATCCTAAGGTAATACAAAAATGAAAATTTAAGAAAATAAAACTGATGTAACCAAAGTGATAAATTTGTATAAAAAGAGTTACAAACATTGCTACTTAGATGGACATGCTATGAGAAATGCTTAGGATACATAGCCAGGAACTCCTCTTCAGTAACTTCAGATACCAATCACAGAAATGAAGTCTAAATTCAGCACAATGTTAAAGACTGAAAGGTAAACTCTAAAAATCATTTTTACTGTTTGTACTCTTTTTACTCTTCCACTCTCATTTTGCACCTATGTAAACATTTCAGAAGGCAGCTGGACTTTATACATTTGTCACTGCAGCATCTCAACAGTGATTTTCAATAGAAAACACATTAGAAACATCATGTTAAAGATTTTTCTCCACTTTATGAATAGCAGACCAGAATGATTTTATTTAACTCTAGCACTGAATTGCAGTGATGCATTCTAAAAGTAAGTGTTTCGTTTTCAAAAGGTCTGCTGTACATGCATATACTTCTCCCCATCCACCCAGCAGTTTTGTGGAATATGGCTGTGCTGGACAAGCAACATATATGGGCAGAACGAGAGAACATTCAGATACCACACAGAAAAAGGAAAATAGTGAGTCTTCATGTTTCACCACAGAACATAGTCTTCAAGGCAAATCTACATCATGATGTACTGTCAAAGACAACGATCTTCAAAAGAAATGCTATACTCCCAGCTTGCTTTTTTTTGGTTTTGGTCATGGATCTAACAAGATATGCAGAAATTACATATGCAAATAATACTCACTTTACATTTGCTATTCACGCTTCTCAGGGGATTAAATTCACCTTTTTATAAAGATCCAGTGTCATGATTTATGTCTGAACTGGCCATCTCCTTTCACTAGCTATTAAGTCAGCATACACAAGCACAATGCAGACCTCCAAGCTGCAGATAGCTAAAGTTAGGAAAGTACATTTTCTTTTCTCAGCCTTCAGTTTTAATGGCATGGTTAAGAACATAATAAATATGTATTACCACCATCAATCCAGTTTTGTTTTTCACATCGTCAACAGGGAGTCACAGTAAGTTATTTCAGCTCGCTGAGTCTGCATGTAGTCTTTGTAGAGTATCAGTTTGAACAGAAAAATTCCTGTTCTCTCAAGCAGCTCAAAAAGCTATCCCAGGAGCCAGAAAAGGGGAAGGCAAAAAATGAGAAAGAATTGCCAACATGCTGAAAAACATCACAATCAAAAAACATTGCAAAATTCTGGCATCATTTCTGGCAATTAGGTTACAAAGCTGTCCATCACATGCTGACAAGATGTGAGCAAACTTGGTCATAATCAGCAAGAGAAAACAGAAACCACAAGAAAAGTTTAATGATTGTGCAACCATTATCACGCAGGGGATCAAAACTCCTATTTTGCCCCCTTGTTCAGGTGCCAGCACAGAAGTGAATCTTCCACCTATTATTACAAATATTTTCTGTTTTAAAAACTGTTCAATTAAAAGATCACCTGGCTGAATGACATAATAAAAATGCAATAAAACTATGTATCAGCAACGAATGGGACAATCACCGCAGTTGATATGGACCACCGTAACCAAATGAAAGATGAAACATCACTCAGTTAACCAGGAGCAGCAACCACATACCCATTTTCTAGGGCATAAACAAACGAGTAGGGGAAAAAAAATCGGGGAAGTGAAGTGGAAAATAATGTAAGCTGCAAAAGCAGGAAAGAGCCAAAGTTGTCTCATGTAACACATCAGTTCCGCATGTGAAAAGGGACCATGTGTATGAATGTCAGTAAAGAGGGAAAAAAATTGGTTAATTCAAGTTGGGAAATCAAAACATTTCCTTTTTGGCAATGACAACTCTTGATTTACTAGTCCTGGAATTATTAATTCTGGCATACTTTACAATAGTAGATGTAGACAGTTTATCTGTTCTGATGCAGGGAGTAAAAGGGCTGGACTATCTCTGGAAAAACTGGTACAAAGAGATTCACTGGACTTGTTCAGGCTGTGGTGGAGGGGCCTAGGGCATTCACTGCCATTCAGCCTGCCCTCCAACTGAATGCAAACCGAAGGCACCTTCCAATTTTGACCGCCTCTGAACAGAGTTTTAAGACGTTACTTCGGAAAGTCCAGGGTTTTTAAAGGGGATCTGATTTTCAGTGAATTGTTCTGACAAGACAGCAGTGAGTGGAAAACCGAGAGGATCCTATTAGAGCTAATTAGTGATAACCTTCACAGTACTGTACTTCCTTCGCAATCTCTACCTATGGGAGGTATAAAAGAACATGGCTATGTCTACACTACTGAATACCCTGCTTTTTAGCTTGCGTGACAGACACCATCCAAACTGCATAAATTGCTGTCTCTTGCTACCAGTCCAGTTGAGAAGGCGGGTAAAGGTCCAAACGGGTGCTAGCGGAAGAAGTAGCAGTTGAGCAGCATGTTCAGTCAGGAGTCCATGCTCACCTCCTGGTCCTCTTGTTTGGTACTAACAGATATGACCATCCTTGGGGTAGTGGAGGAGTAGTGGCCTGGAAAAGGACCATTCCTTGATTTTGCATTTTAACATAACCACTGCTTTTTGGTATAAACACAAACACGCTGAACAAAAATGCTGAATACATTCAAACAGTTATGACACTGTTGTAATACGGAGGGAGAAGAGAAAATGCTGTAGTAAGTGTTTTAAGCTATTCTCATGTGATTATTTTGTGTCTAGTTTTGTTGTTCTATTGCAAACAATTTCTAAACTTGCAAGACTGGGAGAATGGATGAGAAACTTCAGGTCGGTTTGGCCAGAGCACTCGCAGCTTGTAAGAGAAGCTAGTTCATTCAGAGAAGGTCTTTCCATGGACGGCCGAGATGTACAGCAAAGCCTGATCTACTCACTTTTACCTGAGCTTAGCGTTAAGCCAGCAGACTGGAGAGTGGCGAGAAAGAAATAGTTGAGGAATTGAGGGAGGGGGAAAGCACATTACTTGAAGTCACTGACGATGTTATACAGGTTATTGCATGGGAAAGGGTTTTACCTCAGACTGCCTAGGTATGACACGAAAATCTAATGCAACCATTTTAATAGGCAGAACTGACTGAGTTTTCTCAGCTATTCACCACTAGTCATAATTAGATGTGGGAAACTTTCTGGAAGATAACGGACATTGTTTTGAAAAAGACTAGATAGAGATGGTCTGAGTAGGCTGCGTACAACCTTGAACAAGCATAACTCCTGAAAGAGACTGTTAAATGAGGAAGAAAGGCAGTGAAACAAGAGAGGAATGAGGAACACCTGCCAGAGAAGCTGGATGAGGGTGGCAACGTGTTGATATTTAGATAGTCAGTCTGGTGTTAGCTTAGGGCACGTGAACAGCAGCATTTAACCAATAAAATGTAACCTTTCGGAGCGTGATAAGGCATGAAAAGTATATAAACCACTAGGGTGAGATTAATAAACAGCTTCGCTTGATAACTCTCATAGAGTTGTGGAAGTCCATTATTCTCTTGCAATTAGTCACTGTCAGATTTTGGTACAGCAACGTAAGCTTAATTTTGAGAGCTTCAGACTCCAAATATGTCACGAGTCAAATTTGTAGGTGACAAGCAGGACGTTTGTTCTCAAAGAAGGTGGAGTTAGAAAGGTGGGTACTGATGCACGCAGTTCCATAATTTTACCCAACCATGACCTAGAGTGGCTGATGAGAAAGATCTGCAAATTCACTCAATTTGCTTTACACAAGAGGCCAAGGATTAGTTTTCATATCCAAGCCTCATTCTATGCAAAACATCTTATTCAACAGATACTTCATGTTCATTGTTTTTTGCTTGTTGAATTACTTAATGTAATTTTCAGAAATATTATTCAGGCTTTGATAGGAATACGAGATATTATCTACTTGCTATGTCCAATATATCTTTTTTAGAGTGTGTATTCTCATACTAAAACATAAGAACATCTTGGTAAATACTAAAAATGCATTTATGAAGCTCTGTTATAAATAGCTACGTGGTAAAAACTGGCTAATTACGGGCAAAATGGGATCGACTCTTTTGCCTGTGCGTAACAGACATTTCAGTTCTTCACTTACCAACATAAACTATTTATGCATTACATACAAATATACAGACTGCTCATCAGCTTCCAGTTATGCTTGGATACAAAAATCCATCAAAAATCCAAAATCTCTACCAGAGAAGACTAGCTTCCTTGCTTATGTAAACATCTCAACTTTTAACTTTAGAGAGCAGAGACACTTCACAGTAAATGATGCATAATAGCACAACTGCCAGGTAAGTTCTTGCAATGATCTCTTGATTCAGCTGGTTATACTTTTGGTTTTAATCTGAACCTTGAAAATACATTCTATTTTAGACCAGTTGCAGTATAGCTCATCTGCTTGGAAACACCCATTCAAAAAGCTCATGCAGTATGCCACAAGAAGAATATTGCCTCAGAGCTGCTCTGACTGAAGGATAAATTCCAAAATTTACATGGAGGAAAAACTACTGAACAGAAAAGAGACGGCTGCTTAAAAACCCTCGGATCTGATCATCAGAGAAGGTACAGCTTCCAGTGACTTGAACAAAAGCCACATGGTCCTCAGACACCCAGGCCTCTTAATCATCTTCCCTTTTCTGCAATTTAATCCTCTCACCTCCAAGATCAAAGAGCTTCCTGTTTTCTTACCTCATTCCTGCCCCCCCGCCCCCGCAATAATACATTTACCTTATAATTCTAGCCTGAAAACATTTCATCTGGGTTGGAAACATCACGATAAGGAGAACGTCCATTCAGAGACACTAGATATACTTAAATTCTTTCTTCTCCATATATGTATAGTTTATTTTAGACACTTGAATGTTCTTTAAAACACAGAAGAAAAGGCCCGATATAGTAATTTCTGAAACAACATAATGCAGGCACTTCCACGGCTGAGCAAGTGTATAATTTTAACTGGAGTCTTCATAAAAAAAAAATCCAGTCTAGAGAGAAAATCATTGTTGTAAGATTACTAGGAAGTTTTCATAAGAAAGCTACGAAGAATTAGCGCACGAGGAAGACATACTAAAATTTTCCAAACTACATGTTCAAGTCTCAAGTGAATTATTATTTTTTTAAGTCTGTAAGGTGTAAGCTTAATAATGAATATGTAAAAATTAGGCATTTAGTTTTTTTTAAAAATAAAAAATAGGCTATTAAAAGTATACAAAGCAGCAAAATGGCTAAGAGTTGCAGCAACACTGCAAATATAATTACAAACTAAACATGACTTAAAGACTGAAAACTTCTGATACAGAAGCTAATCCAGTGAATGACACGCAGAATCATTTTATCAATGTGAGAAGATAAAGTGGTTTTGCAAATCCCAGATTGCAGAATATCAGTTATTCTTAACTTTGTTTATAAAATACAGTATAATATTTATAAAATAAATTTAGTCACAGAATACTTGACACCAGCTCAACCCTCAACTTGAACACCTGTAACTTCTATGAGGGCTTCGATTTTTTATGCGTGCAAGAACTTACCAAGTGAAATGCCTTACTATCTGGTTTAACTTTATGTTTTTCCATATATTTGATAAGGCTGCAGTTGGTATACCTAGAAAAGGAAAAAAAGTGACATTTCTAATATGCAAATCACTGATACTGCAAAGCTTTCTTAGTAGCCACAAAACATACTAAGAAGAACAGTTTAGTCTCTATTGCTAATCCACAAAGCAGGGAAAACACACAACCACCAACACCAGAGATTGCTTAAAAATCAGACATTACAGAAATTCATCTCTCTCCCTCACGTGCTTGTAAAAACACATCCACACAAAAAGGACACTTTTAACCCACATGCAGACAGCAAACTATCACGTGGATTTACACTGCATTTTAGCAATTTTACCACTATACAGTTTCATTCTGTGTATTTCTAATGCCAGTAAACATGGAGATAAAAACTAAGCCCATCTTAACACTCTCCTGCAATGTACAGGTTGCTACAAGAACATCCATGAACTCTCTCTTTTGAAGAGGAGCTCAGAAATAAGGTGTCTAAATGGTTACAATAGCACGGCAGATGCAAGAAATGTACGTAACAGTACAGCCCCAAATCCCTCAGCGTGGAAACAAGGCAACAGGGTAGAGTCTTAAGTGCAGGTATTAGGCTCTGGCAAGGTGACAGCAAAACTGAAAGGGATTCTTTTCTTTAGCCTTCATAAGCTACCCTAGATACCAAACCTGACAACAATACCTACTGTTTGCTGGAAACAGTATAAGGTCACCAGATCCCTTTTATGCAGCTATCACAGGAAAATCATTTCCAGTACCACAGATTTGGAAACAGCTGTGACAAACTGCGCTCAGCAACCTTCAGAGCTGCGTGGGGCTTTACTGGCATCGCCCGTTTCACACCTGCCACCTTACCATTTACCGTGTGTCTCTGGCTACTCTTCTGATTCACACCGCCTCAACAGGCCAAGTTCACCATGATGAAACTACTTTATTTTTCTTTTTTCACAATCTAAGTCATAACCATTTCATAGTCCTTGTTTGGCATCTACACAGAAAACAACCTAAGCTGCAAGAAATTCAGGGTAGGAGGGAGAAGTAAAATATGCTTTCTTAAGAAAGCTCAACTCAAGGCAGACTTACGTGTTTCTCCGGAAATCTTTCATTAAAGTTGAATGTTCGGGCATCTTTTTTATGTCTTCCCAATCTTTATCTGCAAAACCAATATTTATTAATATTTTTTTTTTCTTTCCCCCCCAAGTAAAACAAAGGCTTTCCAAGTATCTCCATAGCCCTGGATTTTTTTGGTGTGTGTTTTGGGTTTTTTTTTGTTTTGCTTTTGTCTGCTTCTCTAACCTTGCAGTTACTTATTTCTTTGTACTGCTTGGCTCATATTCCTTCATCACCTCTTCACAATAAATCTTCACAATACGAACACCCAAGAGGTTCCAGTTGTGTGCTGATTAACTCAAGAGCTTTTAAAAAAAATCCAAACAACACAGTTGCCGGCTACAGTGAAGATCGCCATATGCCCGAAAGACAACACATAAAAACATCTCAGCCATTGTGCTTACACCCTTCAGGACTGTTATTTAATTTATTCAGGCATAGTCATGATCTCGGGACAGGAGTACACAGCCTCTCGCAAACGCTGTCTCCTTCTAAGGGACTTTCCGTTCTGACAACACTGTCCGTAGTTACAGGAAAATGCCCAGGGATACTGTGTAAATTTCTGCTGTCTCAACGTAAAAGAAATACTGTTAGCCAACAAAAGGTTAAGAAAAAGTAACATTTGCACACTCGGATTAAAGAATATTTCATCTCAAGTTCTTTGTGTAGACAAAACCTGAAATGGATTTAAAAATAAAACAAAAAAATCACTACCAGCACCTAGCCTCAAATGTATTACGCTCTGTAACTCCTGAAAAACCTCTGTGGGCAAGTAGTTTGATTCAAGTCAAATCTTTACTAAGTCTTATCACAACTGCAGAACACCAGGAATTTAAAAATACTAAGTGAATAAATAAACCAGAAATTATTTAATTATTATTTATTTAAATAAAAGATTCTCCTCTTTCCCTATCCCCTAGTCCAAAGACATGTGAAACTGTTTCAAATAGGCAAGTGTCAATTAAAAAGCAAAAAATTTGCTGCAGTTAAATGAAAAATAATACTACTTGGTGAGAAGCAAAGACCTTCAAAAAATCCAATGCAGACCATTAGAAAGGATTATTTAAGCCAATCAGGAAACAATAATGAGAGTATCATCTATTCATGTAAGCTACATAAAGACAATGTAAAACCCAAATGAAGCAAGTAAACCATAAGAAAAGGGTAAAATTCCAGGCTAAAAGCAGAAATTGCTTAAAGAAGCAAAATTAAGGGGGATTTTCAAGAAAATAAAAGTACTTCTTATGCAAAGGCAACACTTCCAGGAATCTCATACAGCAGTAGATAAGCAATGAAGTACACACAGGACAAAAAAAAAAAAGGTCAAAGGGAAAAATAAGAGCGAATTTAGTAACAAAATTCTAGAATCACACAAATATAAAGACCAAAAAATTCACGTGATAGGAAGAAGAAAGTCCACCAGAACAGTAAAGAAAATGGTTATTAATAGTGAATGGACAACAGCAGAGAACACAAGCAGTGAGGAGAAAGACGACCAAAAAGTAAAAATAAGCCCCCTGTTATTCTGACATCTGCAATCATGTGAACATTAGAAGATAAAGCATTAACCAAAGAGATGCAAGACAGCCTGTAGAAAAACGAAATATGACCAACACTGAGGGGAAAATGCAACAAGTGATAACCACACTGTAATTTGTTTTGGTTCATGCAACCAGTTCTTTGTTCCATTTGGGAATAAAGAAATTTTCTCCATATCACAAGCTTTCCACCAAGGAAAAAAAAAATTGAAATACCCTCCCCTACTTCCAAATGCTATGTTTAAGTTAGCATGAGTTAAACATCTGCATAATAGTTACTAAATGTATAGATTTTTGCTTGATTTCATAGAATCATCAGTTGCTTGCCAAATCTATAATCAGTACTGAAGAAATGCAGAAATATTCCTTCTGATTTTTAATCGTCCACCATTAAACATGATATTTTAAAATTATAAAACATTGGTACATGTATATGCAAAGATTATCCTATCATTAATAATAGGAAAAATATCTAATATGACCATTAGATTCTAGATTTATAACTCATGAAATAAAGATTGTGTTTCAACAGCTTTGCTGCTTTGATCAGCTGCCACTTTCATATGCGAAGAAAGCAATACAGATATCTTTCTTTGAACAGCAGTGATAAAAAAAAGTACAGTATGTACCTGCAGGAAATCCCATTACATTGAATATTCTGTCCAGCTGGTCATGGTGATAAGGATTACTAGTTTTGATATCTTCTTGTCGACAATGGAATATTGGCTCTGATGTTAGCAGCTCTGCAAATATACACCCTATGGCCCAAATATCTTTAAAAAAGGAGAACAGAAATAAAAAAAATCAAATGAATCTTTCCAAAAGCATCTTGGTGAGGTAAAATGTTAGTTTTTAGCTTATCAGAGATAAGGTCCCTGCACTGGATCTTTCAAATTTCTGTTGTGGAAGTGCAACACTTCCTCGACTTTTCCTTTTAGCACAGATAGAGGTACACAATTCAGTAACTAAACAGGAGCTAAGAGAGTATCAAACAGGATTTTGTGGGTTTTTTAAAGTGTAGTTACCATTTATTGCTGTAAAAAATTAATTTGATTAAGAAAAAAACCGAAGGAAACTATCTGGGTAACTGTCCACGCATAAAATACAAATGAAGAAAAGCTAACCAGCATCTTTGCCCATTCACTGCCATAGTGTCCCTCCCAAGAAATGTGCCCTCTCTGATCAGCCACTGGGTTTAGTAGGTATTAAACAACCCCCAAAAATACAAGTTGAAAAGCAGTGATATTGGAATAAGCCAAATGCTATCTATAAAACCTTGCAGAAAAAGAGTAACAAGAAAATCGCTCCATGCCCACGTACCTCACCCCTCTTTTTGATAACATTCTTTAAAAAAAAAACAACCAACCAAACAAAAAAAACCACACCAAAACCAAACCCCCTGTTTTAACTGCTGTGTCCCAATCTGCAAAATCAGATCACCTGAATTTTCCCAGTTGTTTTCCTGATTTTTTCCTGGCATATACAAATGCAATTTTTAATTTACATAAAGTAATGCTACACTGAACCCTGAATGAACAAGAAAAGGTCATGAACAAGGACAAAAGCAAATGATCCAGAAAGCATAACCCCATTACTCAGTGTTTGTATACAGTCAGTTTTTATCTATGCTGAAAAAAAAATTACGTACTAAAGGCTATGACCATCCATGCAGTTTCACATGCTGCAAGCAGAAGAAAATGCCAGTAAAGTGAAGAACATGCAAATACAACAAAAAAAGCAGTTTAAAGGAACATATAAAGAAATGTATTTAATCTATAAAAGAAATATAGTATTAACAGAAAAGTAAATGAAAATACATTTAAGCCTAAACATTAGAAGTTCTCACAAAAACACCGACACGATCTTAAAAAAAATGGCTAAGGTCCAAGGAAAGAATTTCAGGTTACAGAAACAAGAACATGTATGCTGACGTACAACCTCCATGTTTGTGCAAAGTAAGTGGAGCGTTGCAGGGTAAGTTATTTCCCCCAAAACGGTTGCCAGGCTTTAACGTATCTTTTAAACCAGCCAGCAAGAGAAAAACTTCCCGGTCCTCTTCCCTACAGTCTCTCTCCCTTCCATGGCAAAGCTGTTCACATCCATTACAGGTAGCCTGCTACTGGGCTATTCCCCCTGTCCGACAGCCACAGCACACACCGGCTCCTGCCGTCGGGGATCCCTTACCCCTGCCATGGCAAGAGCAGAGACCATCAGAGCGAGGTCAACCGTGCCATGCCACAGCTGTTAACATTCAGACTGGCAAGTATGAATTCAGTGGCGAGGAGGATGCCGCATTAAGCTGGTGTGACTAATGCCATCCTCACAGCACCTGCATTCTGAGGTTTGGTTTTTTCCAGGTATGCCTGATGCAGCGTCACAGCCTAGCCTGTTGCATGACTGACCACATCTTCACTGTTTCAAGCAGGTCCTGTTCACGCTTGTGCTTTGAAAAAGACACAGAGAGGCTAAAATGCAGCTTATTTTTATAGTTTAGTTTCAGTGCGGCCAATATATTTTCCATTCTGTACATTCCTTATTTCACGCATTTATCAGGTATAATAATTTAGGTAAAAACCTCTGCAATAAAATTAATGCACTGTGCCTCATCATCATCATCATCATCATATGGATTCTACTAATAGTTCGAAGATGCATCTGTATTTTGTATTGCCTCTAACAGCATTTATGAAAGTCTTGTGCGAAAGCCATAAAAATCTACATTGCATCGCAGGGCATTTGGAGCCAAGACCCAGAACTATTTCATTCCTACATACAGCCAAAGACCATAGTAAACTAAACAATTTGTCAAAGTTCAATATTTCTTCAAGATATCAGTAACATACCTGTAACTCACCTACTGTCCTTTGTACTATTTATCAATGCTTCAACATTTGGGTACACTTTACATAAAGAACAAACCAGTAAGTTTTTGTCCAATGTACTTACCAATAGCTTTGGTATAATGCCTTGCTCCAAGAAGCAACTCTGGAGCTCGATACCAGAACGTTACAACTACTGGATCCAAGTCTGCTAAAGGCTTCAGAGGTGAATTAAATAATCGGGCAAAGCCCATGTCAGCTGCAAAATTCAAAGAGGGATGCTTTAAAATTTGATGAAAACCTCCAATTTTTTTTTTTTTTAAACAAACTGATTCAGTTTACTTGTTAGCGCTACCATCACTGCTAAATGAAATGCAAACGCAGACTGTAGCAGATACAAATTCTGTGAGCATATTTTCTTAAAGCTTTTGTAGAAGTTACTGGATGTCATCACCTATAAAGTGTATCATTATAAATCATTCCTAACATGAGCCATTTACAACAAAGAATTAACCATTGTTCTGAAAAAGCGCATCAACTCACTTCTCAGGACACTGGTAAATCCTGACTCATTATACCTGATATTCTCCGGTAAAATATTCCGTTATTACAGCATGGTCTTTCAACAAGCAGCACTTTAAATGTGAGCAAAATGCAGGTTCTGCAAAGGTTAGAATGATTTATAATACATACGTGCACATCACAAAAGCTCCCTCCTCATGAAGTTAGAGCTGTAGCAAGATTTCCTTCACACAAAAACAGCAACCAAGCCTACAGCATCTGCCTCCCTGCTAATTTTCTGTCAAGACATATTTCCAGTAGCGAGATGCCAGTACTAAATAGCATTTAGGCTATGATTATAAAATGCTGTTTGGGGGCATTATATAATTAAAAACTGTTTTTTAGAATTGATTGTATACAGTTGCCTAGAAAGCTGTGTGGACTACCAAATAAGTGTAATAGTGGAAAAAATGGGCAGAGACTAAAATATGCACCTTCTCCCACCAAATCGTTTTCCCGACCCACCACTCCCCAAATCCCAAGACAGAGGGACTCTGTGGTGCAGGGACATACACATGCTGAGAAAGACTCGAATGAAATGAGATGAGTAGCCATTCTGAGGGAAAAGGACCTACATGCTATAGCTCACTGGTTGAGGGAAAACTGCAATGTAAATATGGGTCTCTAACTTGACTACATAATCCTTAATGTTTTTTTCATATGCATTCCTATTTATGCTTGTTTTAATGCATTTAAAAAGAGAAACATTTTACAGTTTTCTACATTAAAATATCGATTACTCAAGATATGATCAAGTCACTAGTAACTATGAAAAATAAGGAAAACTGTTGGCAGAAAGTGAATTTATGACTCGAAATGACACAAAAAACCTATAAAAATTATTTTAAGTTAAATACCAGTTATGTATTTTTTAGAAAAATTAGTTACACTGGAAAAGTGGAAGCCCTTGATATGGGTATAACTTCTGCATTCTTTTCCTGCTGTGGTAATATCTTAAGAAAATAAGGAAAAAAAAATATCTACATTTTGATAACACACTTAGAAGTCCAGGGTCCCCCTCCCTCCTCCACCACTGGGAATGGATGGCTCAGAGGACTGGCGGTCCGATACAGAATCTTTCACCTGTCCATTAACAGAGTCTGACTAAATTTAGTTGTGTTCTAAGTTATTCCCAAATTAATTCAAAACTATAAATTAAGAAATAAATGGGTGGTCTATGTGCAATTACTAGCAAGTAGTTGTGTACAGCAAATATCACCACCACAGTTGAAAGTGAACGTGCCCAGAGGATGACCTACATTCTCAATTTTGGAACCGCTCCATGAAGAATAAGGTAATAGGAAGAAATTTTCCCTTCCGCTGTCCGTGCTGTACCTGTTTTGTATGGAGAAGACCTCAATCTCTACTATCAACCTTAAACCTCGGAAGGGCATTAAAAACTTTCAGGGTAGGATCTGCCGAAGTGTTCAGCCCTGGCCCATCTGCTCCTTGGATTTCAAAGGGCGAGGGAAGGACTAAAGCAGCACTGAACGCTCCAAGAAAATCCTATCCTGAATCATTATCCTAGTGATTAACAATATAGGTCGGATAAACAAAACGGTAAGAGTACAGAGCAACAATGCAGAAGAATAATCTCATAAAAGAAAGCCAGAGGGAAGTGGAAAAGATGAATTAGCTTTAAAAAAAAACCCTTCCAAATGGGGCTGCATTACCATAACAAATGTAAATAGGTTGTGCATTAGCAGTCTGCTGTCAAAGTACTGCCACCACGCTAATGCACAGCCTGGTATAGCTTATTACTGTTAAGACTACAGTTAATTTTATTTATTTATTTACTTTAATTTAAAACAATTGAAGTTCTACAAATTATCCTCTCACTGTGAACAGTAACGCCCACCAGAAAACGTTTCAACAGTGGGGAAAGTGTTGGGTCCTTCCTACCCTGGAACACCCCAGTTTGAGCATTTTGCAGTAGTTCTCAATGAGCATTTTGGCTGGATTACTGTGTTTTCTGGACTTTTAGGATCCCTTGCATTTATCTCCAAGGGACCTGTCTACCCTTTCAAGAACATTTTGTAGGCTAAATGCCACCTCTGATTCCATTATAAAATTTAAAGTTTGTAGTAATGAGTAGTTCCCTATTTAGTTTTTAGAAGCAGCAGCAAGATAATGTCATGGCATTACAGGGGTAAGTGGAGGAAATTTTAAAATCCCATTTCTTTCTCCTCCTTTCCCCCCTAGCTAGCTGTCATCTTTATCCCCATATCAAAATCCCCCACCCCACACAAACACCCACTTAAACAAAATATAACGACATTTTCCACTTTTTATTGGTGAGGCTACAGCATTTCATCATCAGAACTGGTGCATGGGGCTAATATCGAGAAGCCAGTCACTCAGAAAACAGCAAACAGCATTTAGGCAATGTGCCCAGGCACATACTAGCATTACAGTGACTACTTTAGGTGGTACAACTGCACCTTCAGAACATTCTAACTTAAATGCTACACTGGGACTTATCAAAGATATAAACATACCAATTTTTACTCTTCCTCGCTCAGGACCTTCACCCATAACTAAAATATTAGCAGGTTTCTGTGGAAAAAAAAATAAATATACAATACATATACCACGATAAACCTAAACATT
Source organism: Sagittarius serpentarius (assembly GCA_034782735.1). Lineage (NCBI taxonomy): Eukaryota > Metazoa > Chordata > Aves > Accipitriformes > Sagittariidae > Sagittarius > Sagittarius serpentarius. The sequence continues at coordinate 6,073,527 of JAVKLA010000026.1, forward strand.
AGTCTCTGAAAAGTTAGTTAAGCTTTGTTTTGCCAGTTTTAAACCAACTTTGATAAAAATGACAAGTTTCTCTGTCACAGTAAAGCTGTGCAAGGACCCAGACACAGGCTCTCCCTGACTGCATCTTCCTCACGTTTCTTTTCGGCATTTCTGTGCTCCAGCATCATGCTCCCTGACTGACACCCTAGTGTCTGTCTGTCCTCAACCCGCATGAGCTGGCAAGCTGCCGAGCCACCAAGATTTCTACCAAAATTGCCCTAGATCCTTTCGGCGGGAGGCAGCCCCGTCGCTGCCCACCACCTGCAGCCCCAGCACAGGGACGGGAAGCCAGCTCTACAACATGTTTTGCCCAGGGTCCTGAGGCACATTTGCAGACACACTGTACATAAAAAAAAAAACCTGAGTGAGATGCAGATTAAACGTTACCATATCACTTCATATTGGAGAGAAAAATCATCTAAATTATTCCTATTTACAAATGTGTATCAATTCAGACAGTTGCAAAACTGGAAAACATTCCCTTTACATTACTTTTCTCTCCGTCTTCCCTTTTTTTCTTTTACTAGGGAGGCGAGTTAAAGAATTGAGCTAGAGTTCAGCTGGTTAGAGACATAACCACTCAGGTCTTAACCCTATATTTTCTGCCGTTCTGTTTCTCACAATCTAGTCTCGGCATCTACAGTCAGAAGATTCCTCAAATGCTAACACTGTTTTTATAAATCAAACCTGCAGTGCTTATTTTGAGGGAAAAGAGTCAGGAAACTTACAACTAAAGCTGAAAATGTATGCTAGACTTGTTTTGAAACGCAGTGATTTAGATATCCATTCATACTGTAAATCCTGGACAAGACAGGGGCTCCTATTCAGTTGTGAACTGTAAGAATTACAATAAGACTGAGTTACGGCTCTTGCTTTGCTTTCTTAGTTTAAATTGATCTGAAGAAAAAAGTACCCCAGCAAGACAGTTGAGGCTACCTAAAAGTCAATATAATAAATCCTAATATCATAGTGTCATTTACCAAGCACATATTGTAGAAAATTCTCAAGTCTTCCTGAAACTATCAGGCTCTGGTATAAACAAATTCAAAGAGACAAATTTGATACTGATCTAGAATTAATTCATATTGTGTAAAAGAAGCTGCAAAAAATTAACAATCCAGCAAAAAATTTCCTTGAGAAACTTCATTCCTACTGCTTATGAAAGGCTCCAACATGGATTTCTGAAACTGTACAATACACGTACAAAATATGTAAAAGGAATTTGAGGTGTTGCATCTCTTCCCTGAGAGCAGGTTAAAGACGGAAGAAAATGTTACAGCTTGACTGTGACCAAAAAGCTAAGATATATGTTACCTTTCTAACAGCAGTAACAACAGATCCAACTTGTGCTGCATTAGCTCAGAGACATGCAGAAGAACTTGTGTCCCACACCACCCCCCCGCCCCTTTTTGGTTCGTTGGTTTGTTTTGGGTTTTTTTTAATAAAGGCATACACTCCAGGTAAGTACTGCTTCAACATAAAAAAAAAAATGCAGCGTGTGGGCACACAGCTCACAAAGCATTCAATTTTGATTGTTTCTAGAAAAGTCCTAGAAATAAACAAGCAGCATAAATCATTAAAAGTCAGAGTTAATGTTGAAGTTTAAAGCAATTCAAACTTCTAGATAAGAAAACACATAATTTCACCACAAACTATTCTATTGCTACACTGTGACTCAAAGAGAAAATATGCATATCTTTTACAAAAGCTGCTTCTGGGGTGTTAATAAGCTACATGCCTAATTAATATTTTTTGAGTAGAGTTAACTATACATTACACACGCACTAAAATTTTTCAGATAAATAACACACTGACCTAAAGTATAATTTCCTCCCCCTGAATTTTCACAGGTTGATAATACTCTATAAAATGCTTGTAACATCCTCATGATGTTTTTACCTTAAAATATTTTACTATTTGGATTTTGATAGGGACAAGGAGCCATATTCACACAAAGACTCTATTACACCAGATGATTAATCAGCACAGCACTGGGTGACAATTCCTGCCTCAAAGATCTTCTGCCCTAAGTTCAAGGTAGGTACAAATGAAAACAGAAAGCACAGAGATGAGACAGTACTGGTTAGCAACAGCTTGATTCATGCTCAGATTTTTTTTCCTCTCAGGATTTACAGAAAACATTTAAAAATACAATTTAGAAATCCACGTAGGAAACTTCTAAAGCCACAAAATAAGAAAAACCTCAGTCGATCTGGAATAACCATTCACAGCAGTTCACCTCTTTCTAGAGTCAAAGGCCCTTCACTGAAAGAGCCCTGTTTGAAACAGAAGATTCTTACTACATACAAAAAAACCTCATACAGTCACATCACTGTAAAGATACATCATCACAGTTACAGGCTAAAAAAATTAAATTTAAAATCAGAGGTCTTATTCTGAAGGTTCCCATCCTGAAAATCATTGCATTAGTAGCCTGGAACAACATCGTTGGTTGAAAGAATTTTCCAAACACGACAGTTAATCAGTACTTAAATTCAATAGGGGAATATCTACCAGAAAGCAGTACAGGGATGGTATTGGTGTTCCTAAAACATAAGTATTTTAGAGGACTCCCTGAAAAACATTCAAGTCCCCTAACAAAAGTCAAAACATGGGTCAGGGATTCCTGTTAGGCATCTTTGACTCAAGTCCACCATCTGGAGAAAAAAACCCAACTCCCTAGATTTGTCTCTTTGGGCGACTCATTACACATTAGAAATTTATTTGCAAAGAAAAATAAGTAGTCATTAGAAACAGAAGGGAGAAATCTGGACAAACTTCAGCATATTAAATTTCAGTTAAATTTGAATTATCAGAGAAAATGAAAGTTTGAAGTGCCTATTCAAATCACTTGGGCTGAGCAAGTGAAGACAAATCTTTCAGCAATTTTTATATCGTGTTCTGAAAACACTATTTTAAAACAGCTGTCTTTTTTTATATAACTATAAACGATCAACTTTTTAAAGTCACACATTTTTGTTCTAATAGAGGCATATTTACTTTTGCCACTAAGTAAAATAATTTCCTTATGCCAGACAAATGCAAATGAGAAAGCTGTTATGATCCTAAACTGAATGTGAAGAGCCATGCAGCAATGTACAGCTGAGTACTTCAGAGACCAACAAAACAACCGTGTGACAACCCCATAGCACAAAATTTAAGAAAAATCACACCACCGCCCCCAACACCCCACCTCGGCAGCAGGGTAATAATTCATTCTCACAGAAGAATGGCCTTGTGACCATGGCAGAGCACTACATTTTATCTTGTCCTAGATCTGGCTTTGTAGGACTCCTTGTGTGATCCCTAGAGAAATCCTGATCTTGTGCATTTAATCACTATTACTACTGAAGAGGGAACAAAGATCCTCACTGAAATATTTTCAGGTACTAATTTAATCATTACTTGCAAAGCGCACACAGAAATCCTAAGAAGCAGGCTAATTTCAAATAAAGGAACTAAAAAAAACCAGAGGCTAAACCGACAGGTTCATAGATCCACAAAGAACTTCAGGCACTGACCTTCACCCATCTGCCTGACCTGACACACGATACCACTCTCTGTTCACCCTCATCCTGAAGTCTCTGATGATGAAGGCTGCACAATTCCCAGGCAATCTACTCTCTTCCACTCTTCTCTGCTGCTGTGTTTTTCCTTTCCTTCTAACACAACAAATGAGGATACTCCCATTGCCTCTTCTCTTACACATCAGCAGAAACAGCAGACAACTCCTTCACTGCAAGGACTTCTTACACTTCAGAAGATCTACATCTCTTTCAGTCCTATCACCTAGATTAAAAGAACTCTCTTCTGCTCAGTGTTTCCTAGTAGGTTATTTTTTCTGGATGTATGATCATTCTTGTTGCTTCCCTCTACCTATTCTGCCTTGGGCCACCTATTTGAACTCCAGTGCTCCAAATTACACACTGCTCCTGCCGAGGCTTCGCTAATGCTAAATACAGCAGAGGGATTGTTTTACATACCTTGCACAGCATCTTCCACTTTATACAATCCCAGTATGTTATCTTGTTTTGCCTCACTGCGTAAGGCTATCGATTCATGTTAAGGTTACAAGCCATGCAGTTTCTTTACATCTTTTCTCCAGGATGGCTACTTTTTTTTTTTTTAAAGTCGTCGTTCTATCTGAACAAACACTGCAGACACATACTGCTTCTTAACATACACTGAAAATGTTTATGTTCATTCAGAGGGGAAACTCAGACTTTAGAACTTACTTGGTTTTCTATTTTGACAATAAAAATGCAAACAACATGAAAATTAAACCAATCTATGTCTTGATGAGATGTGATCATATTAAAAAAAGACAGCATTCTTGTTGCTCACAGCACGTTATTCATAGAGGCAGATTATTACTTATTCTATGTCTGCATACTAGATGTCTAGAAATCACAGGACATTTTCTCATGCTGCAGGAAAGGTATTCTGCTGTTGGGTCCTCCTTCCCCTAAGTTTTACTCATCAAAGCAGTGAGGAAAAAAACTGGCATTTTTTGAGAGCTTAGCCATGGTAATCTTTGATACGTACTACTTTTAGTATCAAACTAGGTCTGTAGGAACTATTACTCCACATATTTTTTGCTACTAGGCTGTTTCTGAACTCGTTAGTTTTCAAAGGTTGATTTTAAACATACCTATCAACGAGTAACCAAATTTGCTTTGAATTATCTATGGTATTGTAAGGTAGATGCTGCCTTTTCCCCCCATTTATTAACTGTTTGCAGTAGTCCCATGTATATTTATGAACACACTCACCCTCTTTATACGTCCATTTTGATGCACCTTTTAATAAGGTTTTAGTATCATCCTAACCAATTTTCATTTGGATAATCCCATACTTAAGAATTTAGCTACTAAAACATTACTCAGTAGAGGCTTCACAGTGATGGGGTGAGTCACACCAGTGACTTCTGCTAACCATTAATATTTGTGCATTGTTAATGGCTGTGCCACCAATTTTCAGAACTGGCTGTCCCACTGATTTCTACCTGTGATGAGCCAAGATAATGGAAAAAAGTGTAACACTGGTTTTAGTTTAAAAAAAGCAGTTTAACTTCAAAAGAACAATACTAAGCAAAGTGCTTTTATCACTAAATTATTTTGCTTTTGCAATCATGCCCTCAACAATGACTCTATTAAGATTTAGAATGAACGACTTCTTAATATTTTGGACTTCAAAATATTTTATTAAACAATACAGGAATAGATTCAAATGCAAACCCCTACAATCATACAAAAAAATTCAACTTCAGCTGTATGTGAGCAAGTCCCTGAGAAGCACGAAACACAAGTAAGTTAAAAATGTCTGGCTGTGAAGTTTGTAATTCAATGGCATGAAAAAAAAAATCAAAAACGTTTTGAAAGACAACTGCAAGGGTTTAGCAAGTTGTAGCCTGCTTGGAAGAGCATTTATGTGAAATATTGTTGTGAAATATATTATCACTTCCCAGTTAGGTCCTCTAACAAGAAAACTGTACAGCAAAAAGCTACTAGCCTTTGGCTAGCCTTGCAAAATTCACACCCCATCTCAGGGTCTACGACGCACAAAACATTTCTGCTTCTTAAGGTACAACTGTCTTAACAACCTTGTTGATCTCCAAGTAATCATAACATACACCAAAACATTTCTCAGTTATCAAGGTGGAATACTCCCTTATTGCATTCTTAGGGATTGGAACTGACTTCTTTGAACATTTTATGGTTAAAGCAAACAATTCTCTTTCTACTTTGAAAAAAACTGACTACTTCAATGCTAAATAGTACTCTAGCACAATTAAAGTGTCAATACAAACATATTCAAATGATAGTATCGGCACTTTTCTGAAATTAATTTATTTCCTGGAATTCAAAGATGTGCATTCACAATTAAGATAATTTCACTTGCATTTATTAACTGATTTGGGGCTTTAAAATAAATTATCATCAAAAGACTACCACAAACACTGGTGAAAACAATGGCTCCACAGAACTCAACATGTATTAAATCTAAACATTAAAGTCATCTTTTTAATTAACACAACTTGTGAAAAGCACTGAAAAATTAAGAAAATCTATTTTAATTTAATACTTCCTGTTAATTATCCTCTTATAAAGAACATCTCAGATCTGTTTAAAAAAATAAATCAAGCATCTAAATAAAATTCTCATTAAAACCAGGAACCGTTAAAATTACCAGCAACAGCCAAACAAAAACAAGAATCTAAATTATTAAAGCACACATGCTCAAAAAATTTTAGAAGTACAGAAAGTATTTGGATAGGATAGAAGATAGAGGAATGCCGTATCTATGCCAGGGAGGCCTTCTGCTAGTTACCATCACCATATTTTATCTCTGTTTCAGCCTAATGAAAGCTGTTGGCCTCACTGTTACATTTTTATGCTCTGAACACACTCCAAGAATTTTCTTCCATTGCTGTCACTCAACACTGCCAGCTTGGGGCAATGCAACTTATTAAAGCCTGTACATAGCCTAATACACAGGCTTTTCTATCACTTTCATTGGAATGGAATTAAAGATGAAAGAAAAAAAAAATTGATTAGACTTTTCAGGCCAACTCTCCCACTCCCTAAAAATATATATCTGGACAAGGTGCAGGGTGTGACTTTCTGTATTAAATCTCCAAAGAAGGAAAGGTGGATATCATAGGCAAAAACATTATTACAGCAGGAAAATCTAACATGTCGAATATCATTAACACATCATTCAAAAAAGTGTAACAACCAACTTAATAAATTAAAACAAATAGTCTTGCAGAAATTTATTTCCTGTGGGTTTTGCCACACAAGTGATTACTCTGTCCATAGGTCAGGATGACTCTGGATGCTGTGGACACATCGGAGCAGGATCAAACGCAAGAAGAGAGTGTGCACTGAAACTGGTTTTTAGGTACTACGTTATTCCGGATATAACTCAGCCTCCTTTTTCAATTTAGAGTTCTGCCTCACAAGTGAGGATTTTGAATGAGTAATAAAAAACACTGAGTACCATTTTTACTCACTCATCTTGTTGGAGCAGGTTCCGCAGATTGACAGGCATTCAGTAGTACTGTAATCTCATACTTTCTAATACTTTCACATAAAGGAAGAAAACTGCCTTACTCTTTGGCTTGCATGCAGTTGTGGTAGCCAATGCCATTGTCCTTAACAGCCCTATTTTATTCTTGTTTTTAATTTAAATACTATTCTCATCACTTACGTATCACCCTACTTGTATTGACTAATACATAACTCCTCCTGTTCTGGATGAAGAAAAAAATAAAAAAGGTGAAAAGCCTACGCAATTTATTACTATGCACTTTCCAGTGGTTGTCTGGGCTTTGTTTGTGCTTACTTCTTAAAGCACCTTTGTGCACAGAACACACACAGTATTTCAAACAATGCCCCAAAGATTATCTTTTGTGTCACTTGTGTTCAGAGCAAATCGGATAAAGTTGGGAGCTCATACAGAGCAAGCTTTTATATGGGAGAAGTATGCCCTATTTGTAAGGTCAATTTTTCACAGGTTACTTTGAAACTGCTGAGATTTAATCAAAGGATTTTCTTATCTTTTCAACTTTTCCTCTGTATTATGAGTATAGATCACACATCTAGATCACTGCATTTTCCTTCTACAGCAGGGTGCAGACAAAACAATTATTACGGCTATTTTCTGTATTTTGAACAATTTATATTCCCATCTTCCACAGTATTTTACAAAGCGATAACTCTGCCACAACCTTAACAAGGTATTTGGTACCAAAAAACAACAAAACTAACCTGCAAACTGCATCTAAATGCTTCTAAAATCATACTCTAGGGTTTTTACTACATCCTACCGCAGGATTTTTATTGACTAAGCTTACTTCAAAGGTACATTTGTGATCAAAGAGCTTCTGGCCCTCCATACCTCTCTCATGTCAGAACCAAAAGTTATGCTGATACTTTTTCCATCTGGCTAGTACAGCTCATTACCTTTACGACACGAATTAGAGCTGAAGTTTCTAAAATGCCTTTCCTCTGTAGAAGGCTTACCTCTATTTGTATTTATGTATCTGGATATCAGAGTAATCTCAGCCAGTTTACCTATCGCTACTGTGCGGCAATGCGCTGAGATGGCTGAGCTAGCCTCCAAACAGTGAAGGATTACTTACTCGCATTACTCCCTTTCCAGCACCATAATCACGTATCTGGCCATCTTGGAAAACCAGCACATTAAAAAAACAGGCTACTAACAAAAGAACGAGTATTAAAGCTACAGAGAGAAAAGAAATCTAGTATAGTCTGCTTATTAGTTAATGTATTTGCATCTCTAACATTTTACCTAATTTGGGCAGGACTTTTGCTATTAAAAAGATAAAACCAGATTCAAACTACTTTAAAAAAATCCTCATATATATATTTATAGATAGATATAAAAAATATCTCTATATCAAGTATCCATATATGAATGATATTCATCAATATATTACTTACATTACACCCATATAATTCTCATTACATCATTCTTCTTCAGTTATCAATCTACTTAAATGCCCTAGAGTTTAAAAAAGCCAAAATATTTCTAAGCTTGAAAAAAGCAATAGCGAAAGTATTTTACCAAATCCAAATTTGACAAAACAGCACCTTAAGGAATGAGCCCTCTTTATATAAAGAAAGCTCGTTCTGCAGGTGGGCACTCAGCTTTCTGAGAAGTGCAGAAGTTCAAGACAGAATGGTAAGAGTAACTACACTTGCTAGGAAGGTATCTCCTTTGCAGTATCCAAAGAACCTCAGCTACTGAAACTAGAAGAAAGCAGAATATTTTGCAGTATTTCAGTAAAAAATAGTTGTAAAATACAGAAAACTTCCAAATCTTCATTTTTGTTACGGAGACAGTGGCCATCTGACCATCCTTCCATACACCCAAACAGCTACACCCTGCTGCTGCTGCTCCCCCCACCATTTTTTGTACTGCACGACAAAATGAAGTTCACACAGGTTTTAACGTACATTCGTTTTGCAAACAACTTGTTCGCTTTTCTGAAGTGTTTGTGGTGGCAGTATAAATGGACTCTGAAATTGCTGCAGTAACAGCTACTAAATGAATTTATGACTGACTGAAAATGCCAAGTTCGGCAAATGTGAAGTGATGGGGTCCCTCAGCTGCCAGACAATTTAGGTAGCTGACTGAAGATTTTACGAACACCACACTTCTAAACACTGCCTTGTAAAAGTTACTTAATAAAGAACGATTAATAGAAACCTTAAGCCTTTTGGACAGTTAAACAACAAAAGAAACTTTCACAAGGAGCTCCTACAACTTCAAGTAATGTACTTCATTCAGTAAACCTTTCAAAGTGTCCAAATAGTCCAGTTTTCCTCACACAGAAATAACAAAAGCACCACATACACTGACATGAAATGTAAGTGGTATTGCTTTTGTAAGCAATATGGCGATCAAAAATATCCCCCCCAAACCACTTTTCCAAATTAAAAAAAACCTTTTCCTCACTCTACACATTCTTATTAAAACATTCATCACAAAAATCCTTGACATTTTCTGGTTAAACATGATGCTACTTGGGCAGCACCTACGCATTTTTCCAAACGCTTTTTGGATGACCTGTGTAATTTTCCTACAAAACATTTTCAATTATTCGACTTTCTGCTTTGTTACATATTCCTCCAACCCCCAATTAAATGAGTCTGCTATAGAATTCTCCATACCTCCATTCAGAGATCCTGCAGAAGAGATACATTATGTAGAATTTCAAATGGACAGTGCCTTTTTGAGCATTCTTCACAGTTAACAGGAGCTGTTTGTAAATTTGGCAGATTTAATCTTATAGGCATCAAGATATTGCAGTCTGATCAGCCCTTACTCTCTTGGGGAAGGGGTAAAGGACACTTGTGAGGTTTCAATAATTCCAATAAAGAACAAATATATGAAATCTTTGTTAAAAACCTTACTTAAAATTTTTTTTTTAAATCTTTCACATACTTAATCTATTATTAATTCACTCGTTCTCTTTTTCATCATGAAATCTTTGCCTGTAGCATCTTAACAGGACGAGGTGTTAGCTGATGGCTGCAGCTCTTGAAGCCCACATCCTCAGCATTTAAGTCCTAGATCTTCCTCCTGCATTACTCACTGCACATATTCCAGCTCCTTCCTATGCCTTTCTTTCCCACATCCAGAATCCTCAAGCTCCTTTCCCACCTGCCATCTGTTTTGACAACCAAGCGTACAGGGCCAGTGGAGAGAGGCACACACCACGAATGACCAGTGAACCACTATCTTTAGAGTGCAGACACACCAAACTGAAACGGCCCTGGTGCAACTCTCAGTGCCTTTCTCCCAGAAGGCATGTCCTCCTCTATTTGACATCTGCTTCTCATGGAATTTGAAAGAATCTGTTTTGATACCGTATCTTTTTACCAAATGTATCTGAAATTTGCTAACAGATGCCAACATTCCTTGGGGGAACCAGCAAAAAAACCAGCATGCCCAGGTAAGCTTTGTCTCCTTAAGCAGCCAGGCTACAGCCACGCAGTATCAGCAGACCAACGTAAAGCTTTTTTTATTGTTGAACACGCAACACCATTTGCATTTTTTCAGCTATTTTTCCTAGAGAGTATAGTAGCAATGCTATCATTTCTCCTAGCTAAAACTCTAAAGCACCACCTTGTTTTCAGTTTATAAGTCAGTATACAATATGCAGACACACGTGTTTCTGGTGCTGCTATTAAACTTATGTTCCACCAGACAAGGACGAACTGCTCAAAAGCCACTACAGTGACATTAATTCTTGATGAAAGGCACTGAAAAGGCCTGCCTTGATTTGATACCCTGTAAGGTAAAGATGTAAATGGTTATAAAGATCAGTCCTGAAAGATTCTACCTAGCATTGAAGGGTTCTAAGGGAAGGAGGAGAGAGAAACCAAAAGCAATACTATTCACAACAGCATTTATAGCCATATGAAGAAAAACTACAAGCTACTTTCAGCCTCAAATTTGCAGTTCTCCTTTTGCAACAGTTCTTCGCTACCTGTTAACTGGTCCAAGATCACAGATTAAAAATTATTTGATTTACAGTGACATAGAAATGTCAGGAAAAAATACTCTGCTTCCATTATTTCTTGTGTCTGACAGTTCTGCAGCAGGTAAGTGAAAAATATCTCACTAAAGGATCAATAATCATGTAATGTGACTTCATGTCTCCAAATACTCACCTGTGTTGTACTCATTTGTCCCCAAGATACCACGTGGTTAAATAAGGCAGCCTTACGTTCTCCATTTCTTTTTTGCACCTTGTACTTCTTCGATGTAGAAGTTTTCACTGACTATGGAACTCCCAATTCAGAAACTTTACCTGCATTTCCTCTAGGCAATAACAGTCTAAGAATAAGTCTGCCTAGATTTGGTCAGATTATTGGCTAAGTAAATTAGCAAAGCTCTTCTAATAATATATACATTGCTCCACCTTGACTTTCCGTTTAAACTTCGGACAAAGATTGTGTTTGCTGTAGTTACAAAACAAGGTATGTTCACAAATAGAGCAAAAAAGTGTTGCCAGTATCACTGCCAGTTGTATGTGACAAGGTTGTGGAACCTGGCTTTTAACCACTGCAGAGGATTAATTATTTTGAGAATTATTTACGGAAAAGAAATACTGAGCTAAGCAGCAAGAAAGTTATTGATAACATAAATCTAGGTTCCAACAAACAAAACAGAAGTCAGTACGCCAGACAAACCTTTTGGAAACACCTGCAGAAGATAATGAAAGGCTAAAAAAAATTACTCATCTTTATGATACTCAGATAAGGTTGGACTTAACAGTCAAGTAAATGGGGCTTTGAATAAAAGCAGTACTCCAAGAAGTGGATTTGGAAAATGCTCTTGAAATTGTGAGATTTCTGACCTTTCCTTGCACCCCTGTTTTCATTTGAATCAAGTTTATAAACAAGCCTTTTTACTTGCAATCAGAAAAATATCTACTAAAAGTTCTCCTATTCAGCACTTCATCTTATTATAAACAGGAATCTACCAGTATTGCGTGGTGAAAGATTATCACGAACTTTTAGGATTGGTTTCCCATTTTTGCTAAACACTGGCTGCTTAGCTAAAAACTATTTTCAGGTGTATCTGTTGATCTCACATATTATCATATACCTTGGAGTTTTACTCTATCCTTTCACAATCCTTACTTAAAACTTGTTAAATGACCTTGCACTCGGCTTATAAGATCCGACGCTAAAGATGATCAACCTGTAAAAAGCTATGAATAACTATATACATATTCAAGAATTGCTTGAATGGAGATGGCCTATGAATTAAAAAAAAAAAATCTGTTCACTATCTTTAAAGATGGCCAATTTGCAAAATCACCAGGGAGTCTCGCAATGAAGACTCAAATACCAACCGTAGAAGTAGACTGACTATTGTATTTTCATTTACCTCTTCCATTTGATTTCAGTGCTTTAGCACAATAGGCATAGCATTCCAGCTAAGAATACAAGACATAAGGCTAATTCAAGAGAGGTCTAAAAATACAAGTCTCCAAAAGACTTTAATCCTACAGAATTGACAATTTTTTTAACCTCTCAAGACTCAAGTTGCGGTTACAGAAGCGTTTCATACCCAAAGTTGCTTATAATTTGATGATCCAGTAGAACTGCATCTTTCATTTTATAACCACACAGCTTGCAAAAAAACTTTTGGGGATACATCATCTTTTTTCCTGAGGAAAAGAAAATGGCACCATGTCGTCCGTCTCACCATGGTGCAGTCAGGATACATCACAAAAATGTCCTCCTTTGCTGCAAAGGGTTTGCATTTCGCTGCTTTCTTCACATTCTTCCTTATTCCATATGAACTATTTGATCTTTGATATTCTTCTTACTCACACCTGCTCCCACTTCTCTGCCCTCCCCCCCTTCTATTGATTTGTCACGAGCTGGATTTTATATTTTAAAAAAGCAGTAACTTAACTTTTCAAGACAGATCAAATGGTGAAGATACAACACATTCACAGAATGGCTGAGGTTGGAAGGCCCCTCTGGAAATCACCTGCCATCTTGTTGAGGATGTGCTCTCTCCCGCTGTCCAGGCTATTAATGACGATGTCAAACAGCACTGAACCCAGTATCAGCCCTTGAGACACACCACTAGTGACCGGCGTCCAGCTCAACCTGGCGACACTGATCACAATCCTCTGAGCCCACCAACTCAGGCAGTTTTCAATCTACCTCACTCCACTGTGCACTTACCTAATCTGTACTTCATTAGTTTGTCTACAAGGATGTTATGGGATGCATAAAAAGCCTTACTAAAGTAAGCAACATTAACTGCTCTTCCCCCATCCATCGAGCGAGTCATTGAAGGCCTTCAGGCTGGCTAAGCATGATTTTCCCTTCATAAATCCACGCTGACTACTCCCAATCACCTTCATGTCTTTCAAATGTTTGGAAATGGCTTCCAGGAGGATTTGATCCATCACTTTCCTAGTGATCAAGGCGAGAGTGACTGGCCTGTAATTTCCCAGATGCTCCTTCTTGCCCTTCTTGAAGACTGGAGTGACATTTGCTTTTTTTCCCCCTCAGGAGCCTCCCCTGATTGCTATGACCTTTCAAAGTAAGTGGCCTCGCAATGGTTTGCTTATATGAAGCACATGTTTTTATGTCTCTTAATAGGCTTCTCTATGGTGAATTCAAAGATCTCTAAGCAGTATGCCTTTTACTTTTCTGATTGGAAAGCTGGTAGTACTGCAGCAATATACTCTGTATTTCTATCTTCAAATCTGCATTTGTACAAAGTTGACAGACATTACTCAATCAAGAGCTTGACCTAGCAGGCCATTGCCAACAACAATGTCCAAGAAAAAAAGCAACCCAACTGGATTCTCATTTGCACAGTTCTTCAAAAAAAAAAGTTTGTTGGGGGTTGTTTGTTTGCAGGTTTTGTTTGTTTTTGAAAAGTCACTGGCATAAGCATCAAACACTTCATTTTGCAGTCTCTTCTGATCACTCCTACACTTTAATTAGTTACTAGTTTGAAACTTTAATCCAAAACACAAAGAAAATGCTCAGAAAGGCAGGCAAGGGATTAATCGTGTTCCCTATAAATAGGAACAGTAAGAAACACTAGATAATGTTATTTTAACTACAGATTATTTAGAATTACAGTAAATTACAACTCACAGGAAGGCACATTATTATAGCCTATGCAAGAAAACAAGGTTCTGCCAGACACATTGTTCTTTTGTGATCTCATGAAAGCACACACTTACATAATCAAAACCACCTTGGAACAGAAATCCTGGGAAACACAACAGCTGACAACCAAAACAGTGATTGGGTTTGAGTTGGGTTTGTTTTCTCCTTTGAAAGCAAACCACCAGTAAGTCATTACAATACCTTTTGGGAAATAATGCCTATTATCTCTTTATATACTTAAACAGGGTAAAAGACTATCCTGCTTTTAAAAGCTGCTAACTTCTTTCTAGTAATGTGCACAGCTTTTCCGACCATTTGTTTTTAAGCATTTGGGTTCATTCCTTCAAATGACTACACAGTTTTGTAAGCACTACAGCAGGACCAAAAAGGCATTCCTGTATTTCTGAAGTAACCTTGAATATTGATGAGAGACATATCCTTGGATTCAAGAGCTCTAACGTGGAAAAGGGTAATTTGGCAAGTTAAAAGTTCCATATATTTAAGTCTGTGCTTTAGGCAAAGTGATACACAGCCAGAGCCTGTAAAGTGACTAAGATGTTGTCTACAAAAAAAACCATCCTGGCAGTGGCTTCTCCTCATTTATTGTTAAAGAGTATCTTTAATGTTCCTGCTAATCCCAAACCTGGCAGCAGGTATCCTTGGGAAGAGTCCAGGTCCCAGGAAGCTATGTTCCAACTGTATTAAAGCTTGTCCGCCTGAAAGCTTATTAAGAAACAGTGCTCGTCCCACAGCAGCAGTTCAGCTGAGCCGCACACTAGGAACGCATTAAATAGGCTGCAGTATCCTGTGCTAGTGCTAGTTTGCGCATGGTCACATCCACAGCGACACAATCCCGGACTAACTAGGACACGGATGTTTCTGACAAAGGCTAACAGATTGTCATTCCTTTGGCAAGAGACAGGAGGAGGGGAATGGGAAGCAGGAGCCCAGCACTGTGTTACCCACTTCCATGCCTGGTTTGCCAAGTGGCAATTCATCTGTTCAGCACCCGCCCATACCATGCACAAAGAAATAGGCCAGGGAATTTAGTCTGAAAATTTGGGAACAAAAAAGAAATGTTTCATCCTGGTGTCTCAAGCTGCAGTACTACAAGTAAGAGCTGTGAGATTTTCTCTGTGGTTTTTTGTTTGGGGGTGGTTTGGGGGTTTTTAGGGGGGAGGTGGTATGTTTTTAAGCATTGCTGCACCACGTGAGCGCTTTAAATAGTTTCAATGCAAAATCTATTATTATTTTAAATTGCAGACTAATCTTACTGTCACCGCACAAAACCAGTGGAGAGGTGCTCATCTCTTAGCTGAGACCGGATCCTGACTGTGTGGACAGGACTACTACAAACTAATGGTAAATAAAGATGCATTTTTAAATGCTAACAGGCATGGCATAGAAGTTGCTGTACCATGCAAAGGGACCTCTATTTTGAGCCCATTACTTGAAGAAATCTTCCAAGCACGCTGCAAAGTCCGTCCTCTCTTTTCTCTTGCTGTTGTGGTTGATTGATGAAAACAAGATCTATGGCCAGTCTTCTGCTTATGCTTATTTTTAGTGTGAAATAAGAACTTTGAGTAAAGGAAGAAGTCCAATAGCTGGATATGACAAAGTGGAAAAAATACTACTAAAAGAAGTCAGCAAAATGCAGTATGTTTCAAGCATGCTTGATAACTAAATTCAAAACATTATTAAAACTATAATTGATGCACTTTGCAGTAATTACATGAAGTGTTCTTATTTCCTTCCTGCTACAGTCAGAGCATGAATAAACAATCTGCTTTCATTTGCTCTCAGTCATGAAATTAAAAAAAGCTGAAGCATATGCAAGCCAAATAAGAAATTTTAAAAGGACTGACATTTATCTGTTGAAAAATTTTACCGTTATGTTTCAAAGACTTATGCAAAAGCTACCTACTCAAGCACAGCAGCATACAAAGATAACAAATACAACCAACATCTCCCCTGCTCTGATGGAAATGGTGAATTGGCTTTCATGTAACCAGTGAAAGAAAAAAAACCCAACTATTTAAATAGTTAACTCTTTGCTAAGTTATTGCTAAGTTTTGTATGCTTTTCCTTTGTAAAAGACAAACCACGATGAGTAAAACACAATAGACAATTATTGTCTTCCTACAGTTTTTACTATTTCATACAGAATACATTCACATTATACAAATCTTACATGAATTAAGATTCCTCAGTTCCACCATTAGGAAGACAAATTTCAGCCTAAGTTTTCTATTTGAATAGCCATTAAGTTTTACTGCCTGGTTTGTGGATGCTAGCAAGAAAGGAGTTACTTTATGCTGTATTTAGTTTCTGATTACGGAAGTAAAGATCTCAAACTGCAAAACATTACCTACCTAAAAGCTAACTTCATTAAGATATCTTAAAAAACAACAAAACCCCAAAACCAGAAAATTGCACTTAGATGGAAGATAATTACTCTCCCAACAGATGAGCTTTCTTACCCTTTAAAAAAATACCCTTATCCTATGAGAGAGATGTAGCAAAGAACAGATTTATCCGCCAAAGTACTATATTCTTTAGCTTCCTACCACCCCTGAGCGCCATCACCCTTGTAACAGCTAGTATATGAAATGAAAGCAAGCATGTTACTTAAACAACTCTGTGTATCTATACCCATCTAAATCTAGGGAAACATAAAACACTTAGAAATTACAGCAACACCTATCATTTTAAAGGCACAGCAGGAGAAACACAGTAAGTCTGTCCAGCCATCCAATCAGGAATGAAAACTGATGATTTAACGCTGATATTCCTGAAGGCTAATATTACAGGTATCCTGGAATAGAAACCCACATCTAAGAACAAGCATTAACATCAGTTATTTTACTTTGGATCAGAATATACGTGCCATCAGAATCCCATTGCAAGCTTAACTTTGCACCAATATGCCCCCGTCTTGCTAAGACAAAACACTAGGTAGAATCCCTTCTGTTACTCAGGCTATTCCCAGGGACCCTGATAAAAGGAAGAAAGTATCTGACAGATACGATTCTGTCTTTTCTCCTGCATGAAACGCGTGCCTTCTAAAATCCAGCTCAAACTGAAAGGTTTTAAAGCAACAAACCCAAAGGTTTCCATGGACGAGGCAGCACAGGCAGCCCCTGCACAGCTTTTACAGAATTCTCACCAACAGGGCTTGACAAGGTTCCAGTGGGAAGACCTCTCAGTCTCTGCCTCAAGCTTTTGGTCTCTTCCTCAAATTATCAAAAGATAGCCAATTGTGATGGTGGTTTTTCTGCTGGAAGAAAACTTCATGCTGGACTGAGACCACCAACTCATTTCACATAGGTCAGAAAATGAGATGGTAATAGTTTTTCGCAGTTGCCAACTTAAACTGTGTTTGAGCTACAGACCTAGATGTGAAAGGCTCTGTAATAAATTACCAATCTCCTGAGCCATCCAGTTAACAACATGCATGGTTTTCTTTTTAAACTCAGTTATGCTTAAGTTTGTAAGTTTTCTGAAACTGTAGAAAGTAAAACATCAGAAAAATTTAGATTCTTGATGACAGGTCATTAGTTTTCTGTACGCCTCAAAAATATAGTGAAGAGTACTATTGCAGGCAGAACATTAGAGTAAGACATTACATTTTGGTTTAAAACAAAGTGTGTCTCAGTGGTAACATGCACTATATATTTCTACATTATGTTTTGCTCCAGTATTTCATGAGTCATGACAAAGCCACCACAATCTTTTTGACTTTTTCCCTCAGTGCTGAGGCTTTGGTTCCATTGCTAAAACCAGGAGCAAATTTGAAACAATATCCATTCATTTTAATAAAGCAAAGCTTCCTTGTATTTCAGTTCTGAAAATGTTGTTTATCAAAGATAAATCTTTTCCCATCAGTTTAAACAGAGACTGGCACTCTGTAAAAGCATTTATTGGGCATGAAAATAGAAGACAAATAACTAGTCATTGACTACATTTCCAGGAACACTCTTAAAGCTATTTCAAAGACAGAAAGTGACTCTGGAAGAATAATAAGGTAGCCAGACTTATTGCATCAAGCATAGAATAGCACTGGTAATACTGACTCATGGGAATGAAAGGTCAAACTAATGATACTCTCATGCACTAATGAAATTTCAGTAATTCGAAGCATCATATATAGATGGTATCATACTCTGATAGCTTTTTTTTTTTTTCCCCAATTTACTTCTAAGAGTAAGAGCTACAGACAACTGGTTCAGGAAAACTACCCAATTTTAAGACAACAGAACCAGCCCAGCCAGCTATGAGCATATTTCAAAGGCAAATATATAAGAATTGGTAAGAACCACCAGTTTAAAACAGTTAATAGATTTTTCTGGTTAAGAAACACTAACAGGTTCAAAATGTTTTGCTTGTAGTTTGGATAAACATTAGTTCATTTGCAGAAGTCTTCAAAAGTTGGCATGGTTATATTTGTGATAGATTATAAATATCAGAAGATAATGGCCTTCAAAAGTTACCTTCATAAGTAAACCTTATAATTTTAGGGAGTTTTTATTTTTTTCAGCAGTTCTTACAGCCAATCATCCTCTCCCCCACCTACACATATGCCGTATTTAGTTATTTATCTTGCCTGCAGTGATACTAACAGAGGCATTTTCTGTACCTCAACATGCCTGGTATTTAAATGAACACTTTTAAAATTACTTTATTTAGACAATCAAAAAAGGAAAACAGCCATCTGATATATTTTGCTGTCATAAGCATATCAGATCATAGCCAGCTTTTAGACATTGCTCTACTAATCAAGGCTGTCTGACTGCAGTATAAAAATATGTATTTATTATTACATGCCCTTAGCACAAAGGTGTTTGTTTCCCAGCCATTCTTCATAAAAACCAATCCTTGCCCTCAATCATCATCCCAGGGCTAAAACCCATTGCAGATCCACTTACCAAATCCCTGTGTAACACCCAGTTAGCATGCAGGTAGTGAATACCATCTAGAATCTGATATAACAGTGACTTCACCATTCCCCGAGGTAACTGAACTGGTTTCTTGTTTGCTTTAGAAGCCCTGTGAAACTTGATTATATGCTGTAAAGGGGAAAAAGAAATCAAAATTAAAAAAGTGTAATGTTTTGATCTACGGCATTACACAAAAAAATTGCCAGCAATTGCTTACAGAGACTTCTCCATTTCTTTCAACCTTTCATCATTTATTTTCAAAATTAGAAACACATACCTTAAGTACTAGAAAATTAATACTAATGAGGTAAAGTGATCACTGTCCCACGGAAATATCTCAAAAATGAAATCAGTTGTTGCTATGGTTTAACCCTGGCAGGCAGCTACGCCCCACACAGCCACTCGCTCACACTCCCACAGTGGGATGAGGAATACAAAACCAATAGAACTGTCAAAGCAATTCCTTTGCAGAGTACTGATCTTGGAGGGTTTAGGGGTTTTTTTGTTTGGGGGTTCTTTTTGTTGAGATAGGCTGATATCTTGTATGTCACAGCACAGAATTAAAAGCACATTACCTAACTCCTATATTATTTTACTTCTAGGTTTTCTCCTGTAGTAATAATGACACTGTAATATTCAACACCTAATGACAGAGAGAAATTCTTGCAAATGTATTTGGAGTTTTAAACACTTAAATTAGAAACCCAGATTTATTCCTTCTTTATTTACTATACCCCTAAAGCACAGTACTCAAAACAGAAGCTGTTGACAGAGCAACGCTATGAATCTGTCCATCTGAAAGTCAGCCACCAAGCCAGACACAGAAAAAACCTTTTAACGATTATAAGTGTATACACAGGCAATGTTGTCTAGCAACAATGAGGAGTCCAAAAGGATATGTTGTCTTAGCACTTGAGTCCCAGGTGCCACTAACTTCAATAGCATACATAAGGTTTGCCACAGTCATGGTAACCATTTCCACATTTGTCTCATTTTGAGAGAGAGGTAATTTCTAGAACAAACTTTTTCACGCATTCACACTTCTTGTCTGTAACGGCTCGCACTACTGTAATCATCAAAACAGCCTTGATCTTGTCCATCCAAAACCTGACACCAAACTTCTATCACATATTCTTCCTACATTCCTGAACTTTCTTATTCCAGATGCCAATTAGGTAGCCAACTCCTCAAACCCCTTTGGGAAATTTTGCCTTTCCTCTCTTGCTGCAGCCAAGCTCCATACAGCCTGCCCTCCTTAGCTTCAGGCATCGAGCTTGGCTTTCCTGGGAGGAAAAGGCACATCCCTGCCCTGTCAAAGTGAGAAATGGAGCTGCACGGAGGAGAGGAACATTGATGAAAAGGTGACAGTCCCTGCCCAGTCAGCCAAGCACCACATGCACGAGCATGAGCCACAAGTTTCGCCTCCTCTCGCCTCCCACTTCCACTGCCTCCAAAGCAAACGTTATTTTTCACGCAGTGTCCAGAGAGAAGTGAATCTTCAGAGACAGACAGAAAGACAGATGGCTCTCCTGGACTTTTTTGCTCCTGCTCCAATACAGTCTGTGCCCTTTTCCTAGCCTTGTTTGAGACCTGCTGCACGAGATATGCTCAGCACTGGAGGACTTGGTCCATAGCCGGCTCCCTGGGGCATGGAGCCAGCCCAGTCACTGCAGCTAAGTCTCTTGCATCCAGACACAGAGAACAACCAGGAGCTGGTACAGCTAGGGCGTTCTGGAGTTCATAAAGGTATACGCATGTAAACATAAAGGTCAAAATTGAGGGTCACTGCTAAGTTACTTATATACAAGCCATTGTTTCGTTAACAGAAGTGCTTCTGCAGTGATTTTGGTTAAGTATGAAGCAATGCAGAAATGTAGAAATATAAACAAGGACAGGTCACTACTAGTCACAATCATCCAAACAAATAAAGACTTGCAGCACATTTTGAAATTTAAAAAAACACAAATTCAAACATTCCTAAACTTTTGTAGCTTAGCTTGTCATAAATACAGGAAAGCAGTGAAAAAAATAACGTGCTTAGGTTTTTTCCCACATTAAAAAACCCACTTTACTCCATTTCCTCAAGATTTGTTTTGTACATCAGCCTTTAGAATGTCTCAACATTTCAGCTGTTTGGTTAACTTTTTTTCTAATTTTATTTTGGTAACAAAATCGCAATATTAAGTATCAGAACTTCCAAGACATTTAACTGGGAGATAATATCTTCAATTCCACTTAGCTGAAGGAAAATTGACACACTAGTTCTTAGGCAAATACTACTGAATAATTCCCAACTACAAGGAACATAATTTTCAAAAGAAATTAGTTTTACTTTGGTTTGTGCTGTCTGTCTAAACTACATGCAGAGGAAAAACCAGCTCATGATCCGTGCTGTGCAATTCTTACATGAACATATGCATCAAAATTTCCATCTCATTCCAAATGGCCTCTGTTGCACCCTTTGATCCGAATCTTCTTAGTATCTTTTAAGGTCAGTATTACAATACTTGTTCCATTGAGAGCAATGCTCAAAATGTATGTCGGATTTAATTCTAAGCACGCACATACCTTTTTTTCAGGAAGGTCAAGGTTGCATGGTATTTTGGATTCTATACAATGCTACTTTAATAATTTTTTTAAAACATTCCAAATGGATGTTAAGCTTACAAATACTAGCAGAGGAAAAGGAAATCTCTCTTAAAACAAAATTTACTTTGCCTCCAACGTGTTTATATTTTAAAGCTGTATCTTGTAATTAGGAATAAACAGCCTTCATCCCAAATATATGAAATTTCAGCAGATGAGTAAAAAGCTATTCCCACTGAAACACATGAATCCAATTTCAATTACATACAGTGGCATTACTCTCACTTTGTATATTCATGGATGACATGCAACGTAACTAAAACGCTAAACTGTCCTATTCAGCCAATAAGTTTGTCATTGTTCAAAAGGAATCCACCTGCATAATCAATTACATTTTCCTGCACCCTACTTTAGCTGTAATGGAGGGTTATATCAGCATTTATTTAACTAGATTTCCAGCTACTGAGAGCTGAATGCAGATTTTCATCATCTTAAAGAGGTCACAGATTAACTGTGTAGTGTGCTTACCCAACATTTTCCATTGCTTTTCCTTTAGTGCTGAAAATGTTTCCAACAAACACAGAGTAAGAGGCTATACTGTTTTTAAACCAATGTATCTTCCCTGACCTTGTCCCTTTTCTCCAATTAAAATTCTAAGCCTGGTACCTACAAACAATTCACCTTACCCAGAGGTCATGCTCAGCGTAGTCAAAGAGAAGCCACACTTTCCTGTCAGCATGAGAAAGAAACACCTTTTGCAGAGAAATGACATTTGGATGCTTGAGCTCCCGCAGCAACTGCAAAATAAAGAAAGTCCACAACAGTTATGGCCACACATCCAGAGCTGTGAAAGGGCTGGAAAGATGAATACTTTAACGGTCTTTGCTACACACTCTACAATACAAACAATAAAAGTTGAAATTTGCAAGTCACAGAAAACAGCCCACATTTTTTTAATGAAAGAACCAGTCATCAGTTTGAAACCAAAGCTGAAAGCAGGTCATAACCCCCTTAGGGCACTCACTTCCTATTCATTTCCTAAAAGTTGAGGTCTACGTAAACTTCACTATTATCCAGGATCAAGAAGACTCTGCGAACAGCCAGCTGTGGCATCTGCCCTTTCCCATCGGCTGTAATCTTTGATAGAGCCATTTGGGGTATCCAATTTTCTCCTGACTCCCAGTTATCTGAAAACCCTGCATTTTGGCTGCAGTCATTCAAGGCTGAATGGGATGATTCATTTAGACCCTGTCAATGCAGTCAGCTAAACGAAGACGTGGTTTCTAAGATGAAGTCAGCTGATCTACAAGGTCACCTCCACCTACAGAAAACAGTCCAACTCCCTCCCACAACATACATTACACCAGTTATGGCACTCACAGAAGCCATCCACAAAACAGCTCCCAGTTCAAGAGAAAACTAACCCAGACACACAAAGGCAATAATTTGCTGCCGAGTTCCTGAGCTGAAATGACTCGCAGCACTAACAGCAGACCCAGCACTAGCACAGGGACACAGCTAGGAGCAAGAACTTTTCACAGCAGCAGTGAGCCATTAAGCCAGCTCAGCTGCTTTAGAAACTATAGCTATAACCACCACCAAAAGGAAAACACAGCTGAGATACAGCACAAAAACTGAATGCAGATAGCATCAGTCTATTTGAGCTCTACTGGTCATGTTAAAATTATACTGTACTCACACAATTGCTAAGAAACAAACAAAAACTTTATCTAAGCAAACTATTGTCAAGCATAGCTACCCAAGGCTAGACAAATACTTGCCAGCTTAGTCTGCTAGAAGTGATGACATTTTTAATACAAGGAATGGCTAGCGTTTTTTTTTTAAAGCCAAGGGCAATCTGAGATACTATTTGAATATAGAAAATTAACATTTCTGAGGTTGAATCTATTTTCAATAAAATACAATTTTTCCACTAGATAATAGAGGGAACAAGAAAATTCATTCCTTTCTACTGATACCTTTGTCACATATGGTAACATTTTAGCTGCTACTGAGATAGTTAAATGGGACTGGGTATCTGCGTATATTTTGTTTCCTTCTTTTTCATTTCATTCGAGACAGACTCCCATCCCTACTCAGACCAGAGTCTTCAGGGTGGCATTTCTTGAGCAAGAGGACCTATAGCCCACAGAGCTTTTATCTCGAGTATGAGATCAAACAGGCAGACAGAGGTTTGAGGAAACAATGCAACATTGCAAAGCAATGCAGAAGGCAGTAGTTTCAGAATGTTAAACCTCTTAAGATCTGTAAAAGCATTACATAGAGGAATTCTAAGGCAGGATCTGCAAGAAGTGCTGAATTCTGTAAATGCCTGTAACTCCTACAAAGCGTAAGATCCATATGGGGAAAGCCAAGAAATACTTATTTGCAATTTTTTACCAATTACAGGTAGGGACCATCTATGGCAGGTTGACCTCAGCCAGCAGCTAAGCCCCACACAGCCAGCTGCTCACCTCCCTCAGTCAGATGGGAGAGGAAGAACAAAAAAAGCAAGAAAGTTTGTGGGTGAGGATAAAGCAGTTTAATAAGTGAAGGAAAGAGGAATTAAAACAAACAAACAAACAAACTAAAACCAAAACAAAAAAAAACCACAAAACAAAAAACAACAGGAGCAATGCAAAGGCAATCACTCAGCACTTCCCACAAGCAGACCGATGCCCAGCCAGCCTCCGAGCAAAGGCTAACTCCCCAAAGGGAAGAGGGGCAAAGCCAGAAAACAAGGAAGCCTGGACACTGTTCAACGATCATTCAGCAACAGCTAAAACACTGGTGGTTTATCAACACTGCTTTAGTTGCAAATCCAAAACACTGCACCATACAGGCTGCTATGGAGATTAACTGCATCCCAGCCAGATCCAGTATAGCAAAGATCATTATAAGGTTATAGGGTTTAACGATACATTGTGCCAGTCCTTATAGTGAAGGACTTTTTGTTGAATCAGTATAAATTCACAGCTTCAATTTATGCTAAACATTTCAACAAATTAGCTCTACCCAGAAGATTGCATGACAGTTCAGCAACTACATGTCCATACCAAAATTTTATCAAGATTTCCTCTGGCCTGATGACACACCTGTACCAGACACAACAGACTGTTCCTTGATGAAAGAGGCAGATACCAGTCAGAGATCTAGAAAATAATGTGGTTTTCCCCTTTACCCCTTCCTGTCCCATTTCAAGTTTGTCCTGCTCCTTATTCCCAGGGTAGCAACTATCACCCACTTTAAAAACCCAACCTCTTCACATCAAAAGTGATTCACCTTGGAGGACACAGAGATAACCCATCACCAAAGCTGGTCAAGAACATGACACAAAGACAAGAAACTTTGAGTAACGTAGCAGAAGGGTTCCGTGTCTGTATAGCAAGGCAACGTAGACGTATTTCTCCTTTGTTTGTGCTAGGGGTAGTCAATACTGCAGACCTTGAGATTCACAGCATCCCTCTTGGCCTGCTACATGACAGGCTGCTGCTCTTCCCTGTTTTCAAATCCAGCCAGCAACAAGGTACAAATAACTGAGTGTGCATTTCGTACAGGCACACACACAATACAGACATGACCAGCCACACAGGCACCAACAGAGGCAGGAGAACAGCATCTTTTTTGCAGGCACCCACATAAGCACCAACAGTACCTATGTAAAACTTGAACGTCACAACGGTTTCTCCACTCTGGGTAACCAGGCTTAAAGTTCAGATACACGGACACATATTTGCAGATCCCTCTGACTCTGGTGCAGACCTTATGTCTGTTCAGAATCCAAGCCCAGACACTGTGCCTTTTCATACAGGTTCCAGCTCCGACACCGGGTCTCTCCAGATCTCGGCCTCCTCCTGCTTGCTGGTTCTGTATGCTTGAAGTTCACTAGCAGGTCATGCACATGAGCTACCAGGGAGAGCTGTGTGAGTGTTCACCTCCTGACCTACGTCTCTCCCATATCCAGCTTCTGCAGACCTGTGGTATTCCCACCATCTGGCCTCTGCACACCTCATCCTGTTCCCACTACCTAGTCCAGCCTGACGTTTGCTAGTGGGTGACATACACACAGAGAACAGAGAGCACACTCACACAGAGAATAGTTAGGAATAGACATAGGAGAGAGTGTGGTGACCCATGTACAGAGCTTGGGCAGACAAGCATGCTGCCCAGGAGCCTGCTTACATGAAACCTGCCCCTTATTCCCTCTCCATTTTCCATGCTTTTTCCTCCCCAATCTACCTTGATCACTTCCTTTCCTGCCTTTTGTCCTTCCTCTAAACATCCCACAAAAGTTTTAGAGTCCCAGCAGTCCTCTCAAATACGCAATAAAACCTCTATCCTCCTATAAGATCCATAGCAATCTGCTTTCCTTCTCATCAAAGCTCTGGTTGACACTCTTCAAGGACACACCTGAGAGGTTCCTTTTGTGGCCCATCACCAGTGTTTTAAGAGTTCTGACCTTTGTTACTGTCACTGGTAGCAGCTGTTGTTTGTGCATCTGTGCGCTCAGTTTATCATTCTTGCTGGTTTTTGCCTTTGCCTTTTATGCTGAATAGTCGTTAACTACACATTCTTTCAGTCTGCTTAAAAAACCTGATGGGTTTGGTCAAAGCTAGACAGCTACAAGCACCCCAGTGAACAGAATGGCTAATATACATCAGCGAAACCATCAGAGTAAGGAAATGACTGCTGCAGTGGTGACAGATGATCCCTGAATCACTGTCTTGGAAAGGCTGAAACGCTCCAGGACAGTGATAATGCAGACCAACAAATGCAAATGCTTTATGAAGGACAGAAAGAGCTCCTGCAGATGATAACACATCACATGGGCTGTAAACAGCATTTCCAGCAACCTCACTCTCCACAAACCAGGCCTCTCTAGCCCATACGCTGCATGCCTTTTCCTACCAGATGACTTGACTCATGGCCAGCTGCTGACAGAGTTCACTGAAGACAAACTAGACTGTAAGAAACATGGTTTGACTGTCAGTACTATGCCTGCTAATGACAAAGGCCATTTTTTGGCCTAGTGACTCTGATACCTAATTGCTTCTGCCTATCCTAGTTCAGTTCTATAGAACACAAAGAGAAAGTAGACAAAAATTATGCATTTGGCTCTGTAACTGTGTGAAATTAAGGTTCATAGAAGATCCCGATGTATAACCACGGAACTGCAGCGTTACTCAATTAATACTAAGTTTTATTATATAGAAAGCAAATGAATCACAAGATATATTGGAACTAAAGCTTACAACCATGATGTTAGTTTCTTATACATACCGACCCTGGGGAAGATGGCACAGCGCCGAGCAGAAAAAGGAATAGGATCTTGCTGTTCAGGCAGCAGGGTAATAGGCTCCTACACTTGCGAGGCTTCCCCCTGGCAGCTTCGTGCACAGAGTCCTTCTCTTCACACCCCTTCTCTGTCCAACAGCACCACCCCTATATCCTTCTCATGGAGTGGTGGAAAGATACCAGGTTCAGCTGCTCATCGCGTGGCCAGCATGTGAACAGCAGAGCCTTTACCACCTGACTGAAGCAAGCTAACAGCATGTACCATATCTGCATTCTGCAAACACGTTTTCAAGGTTTCAGTATCTTGCTTGTTACTTTTCCTCCCACACAGATGTATTCAAAGGTTTCAGGATCTTGCTTGTTACTCTTCCTGCCTCAAAAGTCCCGTTCTCATAGAACAGTCACATACGCTCTGTTGTGGGACAAACAACGGACCATTTTCTATTGTCTCTAAGACAGGCTCTCAGCAAATTACCTTCCTTTTCATTTGCATATCCCACGATGGTTCAAATCTACTTCTACAACCAGAAAGGCTTCCCTTAAATAGGGGTGTCCCTTATACAGAAGGAAGACCCAACTGACCGTCAAAGACATAGAAATCAGCAAGTTATGAGGATGCTGATACATCTGGTTTGACTTGAGTATTATAAGCCCATGTTGTCCCTAGCTGGTCTTGCCCTTGCCTTCATAAAGACTGTTCAAGACACAGCAAGGGAAACAGCATCCTTACGTCCAAGTCCTAGGCTCACACTAAGGTTCTTCTATCTCCCCTTCACATGCAGAAATACTCATTCCACAGCCATGGGGCAGCTGAGGGACAGTAAATGAAAGTGTCCTAACGATGCATAAAATTGTTAAATTGCTTCACGAATGAGGACAACGTGGGGCAAGACAGGACGTTATTAAATAATCAACAGCAGCATTAAGGCAGCCTGGCAAACTGCCGCATGACTAAGGCAAATCTTTTCTTGCACAGGGACACTAACAATAGTTACCTTTCACATCAAATAAGAGCTGAACTCAGCACAAGTCTTTATGAACATGATCTCCTTCCTCCAGTGATACTCCCACATTTTCCCTTTCAGCTCTCCACCACTACAGACACTTCTCATAAGCCAAGACACTGCACTCTTTGCATAAGAGAGGATTTCTAGCTTTACTGCAAATGTCATTCCACCCCCATTCTTGATGCTTGCTACTATATGTGGTCTGCAGGGAATGTACCCTGCTTAGTTTTACAATACTACCAGGCTTACTTCTATACTTGAGCACAGACTCATTCGCTAGAGCAATTGGCCAGGTGACCTGGCCCAGAAGGAGTTTCTCTGATGTCCCGTCTCAGGACATAAGCTATTTTAGAAAAGGCAACTTCTTGCTCTCACCGTCTTCCTATGAGTGCTATGCTACACGTTTCTCCCAAAGCTTAGGACAGTCACAAAGCTGGCTAGACACAAAGCCATTGAGAGTATCAAGCAAAACATTCACTTAAGCAAAAATCACTATTGTGTCACTTTGCAAGTTTGATGGTGTCAATTCAGTATCTAATCATCATCTCACGCTTCAAAAAGGCTCACAGCAGTTCCACGAAGTGATTCAGCAACAAACAAATCATATATTAATAGTCATGCCATGGCCTTCAGATGGAAAATGGGCAAATAGGGACTTGGAACAGGAAGCCGATTGTGGCTGATGCAGAAAGGCAGGTGATTTTCAGACCAGAAGACGACTGACAAAGATTTAGTAATCCTGTAACAGATAGCAGTGGAACTGCTGCTGCAACAGATGAGCATAGGCAGCAGTGAGACATTACCTGAAATGCTATGCACAATTCTGGCCAATTCAGGGAAGATTAATTCCAACTGCAACAGGGCAAAGAAAGCCCAAGCCTACACCCAGAGGAAAGGAGAACTACTGCACTACGGGAAACCAGCAAGCCAAGCCAAAATCCTTACAGCCTGCCAAAATGAAGCCAGAGAAACAAACAGTCTCTCTCTCTCTCTCTCTCTCTCTCTCTTTAAAATCAAAGTGGAAGAGAAGAGCTAGTCTAACTAACTGACAATATTATCGTAAGTACAAATGGCTATGAACTAGTCATGATTAATGGTGGCTTAAAGGCTGAATAATGTTTATAGAGTCATTACTAGAATGAGACTGGGGAACTTTTCCTTACAAGTTTAACTTACAGTTTGCTAAATTTTTGAAGGTGCACTTTGCTTGTCTGCAAGAGCAGGAGCAGAGTATGACGACTCCAGAGGTGTCATCCAATTCCATATTCATAAAATAAATTTCTAAAAAGAATTCAAATCACTGTTCTTAGTTTCCTATTAACAGTGGAGCTCTACTCAAGTACTTTGTTAAACTACAACCCAAATTTTGTTACACAAGTTCTTAAATCCCAAGTTGGCTTAGCTGCTATCCAGCAGGTTCAAGATGTTTGTTTCAATATAAATACAATTTTACAGTTTTATATTCTCATGAGTCAGATATCCCACAGTACTAAAAAAGAACAAAATACCTGCTGAAAGTACATGCTGTTTTCCTTTCAAAAGTGTTCAAATGAAAGCTTAAAGGCAACGTAACAGAAAAAGTTATAATACTGCTCACTCTAAGAATTTATTGTGAAGCTGACAATACATTTTTGAAGCTCCAGTTCTTCATACAACCGTGTGAAATCATTGCTTTATTTTATTCTTTGGTTTTTATTTTTAAAGTCCAAAATGTTGCAAAAAAGAAGCCTGACAACACATAATGTCAAGAGAAAAAAAAATGTGCATTTGTTTTTAACTTCTGTGATTTCCAAAACAAATAAGTCTTACGTGATCACACATACATGTCAACCTCTTATGTCCAAACACATCTGAAGTATTAGAAGACGTATTGTTAAAGGTTCTCTGACAGTAAGGTGGTAGATGAGGAATCCAGATGAGACAGGCACTGGGTGTCAAGCTTGGGCAAGTTCTGCTGTTCACAGAAAACATTATGATTCCTAAGGATGCCAATTTCTAACATTTAATCGGTATCTTTGTCCTGCTTTCACAGAACTAAAAACAATACTACCCTTCCTGTGTACAAAATCTCTCAAGAATACTGTTTGCAGCCCTGTAACATAGCTTGATAAAGTACTCGGTCACAATTTACATTTTACATACCATACTATTATTAAAGCATATGAGAGTCATTAGAGGGTCAAATCAAACATTTGTCTTCCTCAGTACCTTGTCGCCTTTCACCACATGGGAAGATTGCTAAGAAACCACTACTTGTCTTCTGACATGAGGACTGTACTCATCTAAACGAATTCTGTGTTTAGTCTTGTGGGAAACTGCTTTCATTGTTAATGTCGAAAAGACATGACAGCCCCCATAACCTGATGAACCTACACCCAAATACTGTTCCTTATCGCCTACCTGGTACAGGACCTCTTCCAGCAAGCTCACTGGGACAGTCATCTGTTCCTTATCACGGGAAGCTGTTGAAGAGGGTGAATCCTGGAGACACCTGGTTCCAGCTTCCACCTCCTGGGGCTCCTCCAGCTGCTGCATGCTGCCTCAGAGTCCTTGGTCGCCCTCAGACAAGCTCTGAAAGAGCCCACATGCCCTTCTTCCATCCCCTCCAATGGGAGAGGGGAAAGAGGCCTGATAATCATGTAATGACAAGTTCCTGTCACCCAGGCCATGGAAGCCCCAGTGTGTGAGAAGGACATGTTCACCTCTGCAGCAGCCTCCTCCGCCAAGGTCAGCTTGACCAAGACCACTAGTCAATGGCAGCTCCCTTCTCACCTGCCCAGGGGTACAGGCCTGCTGCTCCAGCTCTGCCTCTACCTCTCTGTCGCCTTCCTCCCCAGAAGCTGAAAGCCAGGGTGACGGAGCAGTGCAGAGGTGAGCAGGACTGCTCCAGAGGCTTTCCCTTTCAGCTAAGGGCAGCAGTCATTACAACCAGCTATCTCTCTGCTTATCCTCAGACTGCCTGGGTACCGTGGGCTTACTCCCTGCGAGGTTCCTGACAGAAGGAGAGCTGTACTAGGCCCTGAGCCTCCTGCCTGGGAGACAAAAATCAATACTCCCCTGTCTTTTGTTAACACTCAGACATGTGAACGTTAGGGTACAAGTCTGCATTATACCCAAACCACCCCTGCAGGTTCCTACCACTTCCCATGAATTATGTTAGGCAGTGGTGTGACCAAAGGATGGTTCAACTCAGCTTGCTCACCTAACAGAAAACTAACAAAACTGTTCATTTCCCCTTTGGTGAAGATGAACTTCCTCATCCTACAGTCACGGTATCACTAGATCCAACACAGAGGACATCGCCTTTTGTGATGACAGCCTGCATTTGTTACAACAGGAAACCACAAAATCCTAGGAATGCCCCAACGCCTCCAAGGCAGACGTAAAGAGTGGAAACAATCAGAGAAGCCAGCTACTTACTGTTCTGTAGTTTTCTGTCCCAGCCCCAGCAGACTCAAGGCTGTTCTAACTTGTACAAGCTGGCTATAGTGTTTGAAGGACACCACACAGACAAGAGACAGCCAGAGTATAGCATCGTCCACCCCAGCTCTGCTTTGTCCCATTCAGCATTTCCATCACTGAGAGCGCCTGCCACCGTATCTAGCACTTCCTCTTCAGTGTCAAGTCAAAAACTAATGCTATCATACAAAAATACTACGTGTTGTTTCTACACACAAGCAAGCTTTTCAGGGATATTTCTGTTCACCAAACCAGGCAGCAAAAAAACCAAAAGTACACGAAAGTCCTGCAAAAAGTGAAAAAACAACAACCCAAGCAGCTTCTCACTAGCCAAAGGAAGCACAGGCAACTGAAGTACTTGCAAACCTGCTAAAACTGAATGAAAAATGCTCATCAACAAGAAAAATGTCAGAAAGACACTTGATTACTTTAAAACCTAAGACTTCTGTATATGAAACTGCCCAATCCAAAATCCTGAAGGTCTATCTGAAGCCCAGTTAACTACTCCAGCTTCCTACAGCCTTGAACTCTCCTGCTTTGTGAACTGTGAAATAGCATTTGCTGCACTATTCCAGGTGGATAGGCTTTAATGACTTTCTTCCTTGTGATTAAATCAGAAGACAAGGAATCAGGTGTTTGGGCTTGTATGTTTTATAGATTTATTTTTTTTTAAATAGAAATCTTCTCACCATTCTAACCCTCTGCTCTCCCACCTAATACAAATCCATCTCTTGGTATGATGAGCGTGCAGTTTTTAGTGCCTGCTTAAATCCTCGGAAGTCAAAGTGAAGATGACAAAAAAGATACCCAGAATCCCAGGCAGTACACATGTCTGCAGAGAACAAGAGATGAGCAGCCAAACGTTCAGTTAAGGTTCTGGAAGAGGCACAGTTCACAAATGCTTACCATGGTGGATGAATGAGGAAAAGGTAAGGAAGAATACAACACTACAACTATCTTGCTATTAAAGATACTGGTTCAATTAGCATAATTAGCACAATAACTGTTAATTCTACCAGTTAAACAAATGGTTTACATAAAATCATTGGAAAAAACCCTCTTATATCAACAGAGTACGAAACTAGCTAGGTTCTTGAACAATATTAGGTCTAAGTTCTCATGCTGCAGGGAGCACTGAAATGCAGGAAGTCTCTCACATACATACGTAGGTTGAGCTCATCCCATAACTGAGTCAGCCATTTCAACTCAGGTCTCTAACCTAGTTCAAGCCTTTCCCTGTAATTTAAGTACTTCAATAATTATTTTATTTTTCTGAAGATCTGACACTGTTCTTCAGCTCAGACATCTTAAAAGAGCAGGCTACGGGCATTTTTAAACACTTAAGTTACTCAGTAGTCAAAAACTGAAGTTACTCATCATAAACAAGCCAAAAGCCATTGTAGGGTTGTAAAAACAAGGGAGAGTTTCACTGGGATTTATATCAAACTGCACTCTTCCCAGATAATCACAGAGTAAAATATACAAGCTCCAGCTCTCCAGAGAAACTGAAATGGATATATCTTATATGCAAACCAAGTCATCCTAATTCCTCTTAATACCACCACACTCATAAAAATGCATTAATTGGGGTAGTCTAGAATACATTGTAACAAAGTCTGGCATTCAGCCTTGACTTTTTAAGTATGACAACAAATAATTTCATTAATTAGATGTACAGATGACATTTTAGGGTACAACACTGCTGATTAACTCAGTAGCATTTTCGTATATACATTACACATACTCACATAACCAATATAAACTGTGGCTATTATCCTCAATTTGATCCATCTCCATATGAGGTTCCTTTTTTCCTTTTACAGTATTGGTAGAAAGGGGGGAAAAATTCTGTGCAACAAAATTAAAATGTAGAGAACACATTTTGGAGAAAAAATTATCCTGTTAACACCAAATAGCAACATCAAAAGAATGGTAAGGAAAAGAGATTCAAACCCTAGGAGTCCATGGTCAATTATTAATTCAACTGCAGGAAAATTCAACCACAGTATCAGCAGTTGCAAGCCTGGAAGCATAACCAGAAGCGAAGTCAACAACAGTTCAAGAAATGCGGCTTCAGGTTACTCCTTCTACCCCTATGCCTGGTTTAGGGCTCCACTCCCCTCTTTGCTCTCCATGCCTGCTTTCTTGGCATCTTTGGTGTCTTCAGTACCTTCCCCTCGTTCCCCCACTAACCCTGTCCCACATGCATCCTGCATTGTACTGCTGTTCTCTTCAAGGGGCACATACTGCAGCAGCTCAGAGCAAGGAGAAAGCCTCCCTGCTTGTTGTTCTTCCTCTTCCATCACTGCCAGGGACCCTGCTGCCCAAGAGGAATGACAACACAACACTCCTCAAGCCGCGCAATGAGGCCAAATCCTTCCTGACTGTCAGCCTAGCTAGTCATTCTCTTTTAACAGACAGAAATTGAGTTAGGGACATATCCAGAGCAGAGATACCTCCCTAACACCAGCCAAGCTTCTCCTGCCAAATTCAAGCAGAAAAAACTCTTCAAAACTCTCCAGGTAAATCACTGCAAAAAGACAAAGAATTTTCCCAAATCCCTCTGAAATGGTAGCTGACACTTCCCAACAGCATTCAGCCTGATGGGTCACAGTATTTGGAAAATTTCTGCCAAAATGGCTGCAGTAACCAGAATTTAAGACCCTGTTTTCAGCTCCTTTAGTTGAAAGTGGATGTCTACAACAGCAGGGAGGCTGAGCTTTTGTCAATGGACAGGAAGAGCTTCTCCTGAAGAATATTCTTTGCGCTTCATTTTTTTCACCTTATTCAGTTCAAGGACTAAAGTGTTCAAAATCATAAAGCCAACTGGAAGCTGACAAAGTAGGAAAGCCTGGTACTCCAGTCAAAAATGACATTAGGGTAGGTATAGTTTTACACTAGAGGAATATGGACTGAAAATAAACTATTCATTTCCCACACACACCCCTAACGTGCATTTCCTTTTAGTAAGCAATTTCAGTTGAAACATTTCAAGACAAATAAACCCAAGCAGCAATATAACATAAGACCATACAACAGCCAAACTTCAGAATACTGGTTTTACCAGTATTTCTTTGCAAGCTTGTCACAAACCATAACTAGACCACATTATTCACTAGTTTCTGACAACAGGAAATAGACGAATATAAACCTGAGTAACTTAAGAAAATATCTGAATAATACTCATGGGTGTATTACAGCCTCTGAGGCAACAACAATGCCAGTTTAGTTTGAAGTCTTCACTTAAATAGAGGCTAACATGTTTTAATCATTATGAGCCAACAAGAACTAATTTCTTTAGGAAAATAACTGAAGTATTAGTGCAAAAGTCAGATCGAGTATGTAATTTAAGCCACTGACTCTAATCATGTTTTTAAACTGCTCCATTTAAAGTTAATCTGCCCTGAGGCAGGTAGTAAATTGTAACTTAGAAACACTGTCATTTTTAGACAGCGAACATAACAGGTGCACAAAATCTTCCATGACATTTGTACTTATTTTATACCTCTATGATACAAATATAGCACCCTTAGTAGAATAACATGATTCAGCAAACAAAACCAGCATGCACTCAAATCAATACTTTTAGTAAGTCTGTTCGCTAGTAGAAAGAACTAATGTTACTTACTGCTATTTCTCTGCATGCAGACATAGAAATTCCAGTACCTTCTATTTGCTTTAGCGCGTAATCTTTATCATCTTTCCTGTGAAAGAAGAAAAGAAGGGTTTTTTTTAAAAATTAGCACCATGAATTCAAAGTGAACTGTTCACCACCATTCAGAGGACAGTTTCCAATTAATACAAACTTTGCATCTTATTTTCTTTTGATTCTTTACTAGTTTAACGTCTGGATACCCAGCTAAACCATAAGCTAACCGCATCACCTTGGTAAAGTTAAAATATAAATTTGCTCTC
Source organism: Sagittarius serpentarius (assembly GCA_034782735.1). Classification (NCBI taxonomy): domain Eukaryota; kingdom Metazoa; phylum Chordata; class Aves; order Accipitriformes; family Sagittariidae; genus Sagittarius; species Sagittarius serpentarius. The sequence goes on from JAVKLA010000026.1 coordinate 6,108,954, forward strand.
ACTACACAGAGATTTTTTAAAAAACTTTTCTTTTAAAATGCAATTACCAGCATTTCTTCCATTCCTTCCTTCTCTTAAGAAGAAAACAAAGCAAACATTTAATACATATGTCCTGGTTTCGGCTGGGATAGAGTTAATTGTCTTCCTAGTAGCTGGTACAGTGCTGTGTTTTCAGTTCAGTATG
>JAVKLA010000026.1:6109237-6135736 GCA_034782735.1 Sagittarius serpentarius
TCCCACTGGGTGGGGGGGGAGCGAGTGAGCGGCTGCGTGGTGCTGTGTTGCTGGCTGGGGTTAAACCACGACATACATACCAGAAATAAGTCTAGCTAGGGCTACATCTCCCATAAATGCATTTCTCTGGGACACAGTAAGTCTACCCCGTATTTTAATGAATTCTTGAGTAGCCCAGAAGCAGCATCACGGTAACATCTTTCCTCTAGGTCACAAAAAGTGCACTAAAATTTTGCTCCTACCAAACTAACAAGACTACCAAGATTAATAAAAAAAACACAAGGTATCTGCGCAATCTGAAGAATCCAGAGAAATGTTTGTTCAGCTTTAAACATGTATAACACTTAAAAACAACACCACCACCCCCTTATACTTTAATCAATACGTACTTTACAGTCATTTATTACTAACTCCAGCTACCAATAGCAAAATGAAGAAGAGATACACTGCAGCAAAAGAAGACATTGAACTCTTGCCCAAGCTTAGCCTCAAGAGTTCAAACATTTAAGAGATGGAGTGCTTGTCCTTCCCACTTGTGGGCTGGCATCCACAGCACTCCTCGGGGACATGGCACTTAACAGTATTGCCTTCAATATTTGGAGCACTCATATAGCCCCAAATCTCCAAGTTACATAAGAATCCTTATTAATTTTTAATGAACCCAGCTTTCACAGCTGTGAAGAGCCACCTTGAAAAAAATGCAACTCAAACATCCTAAAGGCAAATAAAACAAAACTGCAGTTAAGTATTTAAAAGGTATGCACTTGTTTCTCCCAGCTCTCACTAAACATTTGCAAGGCTTTAAATTGCTGTATCCCTACCTGAAAGACACATTTTCCTCTATTCATCACTACCTATCTAATCCCTCAAATTATCAGGTCCTGTCCAAGATAAACCACTGTTCGTAATAACCTTTCAAAACGGAGGAGAGGAGAAAAAGTGGGAAATTAATGGACAAAATCTGAACACAGTTAATGAGGAGGAAGAATGAAACAGCGAGTGGGCGAGAGCACATTTCAGTAAGAGGGTCATTACATGGGTTCCGCAAGATAAAAGAGGGTAAAAGATACAGGAGCTGACACAAATAGGGAAAAAAAAAAAGTGAGGAGGACAACAACAGAAGGCATTAAAAATCTTCCCTATAATAAACCCCTAAAAGTTCCCAGCCTGGAAGAGAAAGGGCCACTGCTGAGCACAAACTCAGACAAGGCCAAAACAAAGTGTGAGTAGGGAACAACAATTCCCTATTTTCTCACCTTAGAGGAAAATAAGTTGCATGAAGCCCAAAAACAAGAGATCATTATGATACTAAGCACATCATCAAACTGTGCAGCTCACAATGACATAATATTATAGGGATCAAAAGTATAAACAGATTTCAAATCAAATTAATTTATGGTTGACAGGGGAGTTATGGACCACTCCATGAGTAGCTACTGAACATAATGTCAATCTGCTTTCCAGCACAGAGACTTCCTACGCTGCTGATCAAAAGAGAAATTTTCTGATCAAAAGAGGAAGTATTCTCAGCTAAAAATCATTTTACCCTCTATCTGCCTTAGCTAGCAATGGCTTGTGGCCGTTACTGGATGCAAATATAAAGCAAAATGGATTGGACTAGAGGTTATTCTCATTGCCCTATGTGCTCATCTACCTCGTTTTCGAGGTGTTTGGAGAGATCCCTATTCCATGGGAAGTGCTACCGCACAACTGCTACTGTTACAAACATTACCACTGAACACAATACGGAGCAAAACCGGTCAGACTAAAGGTTATTCTCATTGCCCTGTTGCTTATCTGCTTAGATTACAAGGTATGTGAAGGAGAACTCAGTATAACAATAAGTGCTGCCATACAACTGGTATTATTACAAGCATTTCTGGTAGCACGGTCTACAATGAAGCCTGCCTTCCATTTAAGATTGTACAGCTATTTTTAATCAATAATTTTTTTGCCAAATTAAGCCTGGACTAAAATTTTCCATAACAGATGGCAGACTTTCTCTGGAAATTTTTAGAAAAAACAGCTGTTTCCTAGAACAAAACTGGAAGAACACACTTTCAGTTGTGTATGTTAACTCTTTTACAATTATTGCTTTAATGCTGAAATTTGACAGGGTGGTTTAAGAAACTACCATTTGGTCTCCTCAAAACAATGGATGAAATGAGAAGTCTCTTGAAAATTAATCTTCTCACATTAAAAGTCAGTTAAGAGTTGAGATCCAGAAATCCCATGCCCAACCTTGCTTTGCCCTTATAGCAACCCAGGGCTGCAGGGAATTCACCACTCGCTCATTCGCTCTGCCCTTGTGCTGCATCCAGGAACCGAGAGCAAGCGGCCTCTGCCCTGTCAGCCTACCCAAGCAGTTTAGAGGAAATACAAGCATGTTACAATTTAGGCATAAAGCACATTTTTAGCACCATACTGCGCCTTCCTCCAGAACCTGAAAAAATACCCAAAGGCTTCCAAGACTTAGATTCTCTGAATTGTGCACACACAGTTGAGATACAAAGTAATAAGCCAATTCCTAACCCTCTCTTAACACCTGTTCTACACCCGCGGCTGGTCACACCCCATGGTTACCCATTATACCATTAGTACCAGCTCCTACTGCTACCTTTGAGCCAAGTGACATTTTCTTTATAAAACTTCGTGTAATTAAGAGCCAAAGGAACTGGGGGAATAGTTTTTAAAGGGAGTGATAAGAGTTTACAGAAGTGTTATGAAGCCAAAAGAAAGGCCGAACAGACTGCCCAAGCTTATTTTACAAAACTTCCAAAAATATTTTGCCAATAGTCTCTTTAGAATCATAACACAGCCCAAATAGCTTCCCCATGGTTTTGGATATGGGCAGTTTCCTTCTCTGAAGACAGAGATGTTCAATGACATGACAGGAAAAAGCAAACTAAGGAAAAAAAGGGGGGAAAAAAACCTGTTTATAAACATCTTCCACAGCCAACTGTAAGTAACAAAATTGGCCACTTAGCAACTTGCAGTTTAAAGGCACAGTAAGACTCAAAGCATAATTCAACTAAATTTCTTCCTTCTAACAGAGAGGTCCTGTTGGGAAAACCTGTCAACCTTCTCTGCTGCCTGGGAATGACAAGTTAAGTAACTTCAGCAGCTCCTCTACCTACCAGCAGGCTTAGAAAACCTGGTCAATCTGCAAACTTATTTTCATACCAATATAGTCATACTTTCCTGCACTTAAGCAGGCTGGCATCTCCAACACACTAAGGCTCCCCACTAAGTAACAGGCAGTTGTGAGAGTGGTAAGAATAAGAAAACTCACTTTGTACAAGGCTGCTGGAAATAGCAGTGTTTATTGTAGTCACACACAAACTACATAACCTTGTGTAAAAATGTCATTTCCTCAGAGGGACAACATTAACATCAGAGGCATAAACTTGGGAAAACAGGGGTAGCTGCAACATCACTTCCAGTGGGCTTCAATGACAAGAACAAATACATACACCTGCAAAATCACCATAAAAGAGCATAACTACCTAGTTTTGTTCTTACAGCCTGAATAAAGTAAAACAAAAAATGCCATCTTTAATTATTATTATCATGCTGCTTCCAAATATTAATTTATTTTTAAGTTCTACTGAATTTGGAAGTACAATGACACTGTAAGAGACATTCAGTCTATCTGGAAAAAAATGAAATCAAAAGGAGTAGGAACAGATGCCTGCTGAATGTAAGCACGTTGCAAAGCTTTAGTATTAAAATGCCTGATATTTCTACTCTTTATTTAGAAGGATACTTTAAGCATAAATATGTCAGCAAGTGGGAGAAAATATCCTACACATGGAGAAAAAGAAGGCTTATTACATAAAAGGCAATTTAAAAAAAAAATCAGTTCCACTGTTACTTCATCTCACATATCGTATGTTTTGCAGAGATGTATGGGCACAACACCGCAATATATCCTTTATTCAGATCACTAGATCAGTTTAAAATTCACTTGAGTAATGAAACCAGCAGAATAAAGTACCAAAACTTTAAAATCAGTGGTAATAATTCTGAATTTATACTACAGTTAAAAAAATTTTTCAAATTCAAAATTAATGGGTCACAATTTTGGAACAGTTTTTTCTTTCTGAACACGGAAATGTAAAACTTGACTGTAGTTAAACATCTGAGGTAAATAGTCTCTACAGTCTTTCAGCTACCACAGGGAACTGTAAATGCAGCATCTCTTCTACAGAAAACTCCAAGGAATCTGTTAATTGTCTATGGTTCTTATTCCCTAAAGCATACAAAAAGCCTGATAATTAAAAGATAAGCCTAGCAATAAAACACACGGGTTTTTTTTAATTCTACCCTCGAGAATTCCGTTAACATCAATAGTAGTCAAAGTAACACATCCTGAGTAAGTACAACTGTCACATTATTGCTGGACTGATTCAGCCTCAGCAGTACTAACTCAAAATTCTCTGAATGCATTAAATACAGTATTTTGATTTTACTAGCCGAAAAGGAATTTTTGCTGTAGAGCATCTCTGCTTAAACAACTCACCTAGATGAACACTGAGTAACTCCAAGCCCTAAACTATACAAACAGTAGCAGATCTTCACTATTAACAGCAAAATACAGCCAGGAGCTTTCATACATGCTAGAGAGCCAGGTAAGGCAAAAAATACAAAATCTTTATTACCTACCAGAACATCAAGCAAGGAAATAGATGAATCAGAGGTTTTATTATAGTTTACCTGTAAGTATCAGAATAATGTCCAACAGCAAAGATTTAAACTACAAATGAAGAGAAAGATTACATGGAGTTAAAACTGTGGCATTCCAGTTAGTTTTCTTTGTCCCTCCTCCCCTATGCGTTTTACTGAAATTTAACATAAATACATGGACATGCGCTCCACATGTAGATTCGAGATGGAAGGAAGAACTTAGCAAAACACACAGCTATACATTAGAATATGAAAATAAAACACTTATGACAGCAAATTATTATGTTTAGGAAACTTAGCATTTTCACTTTGTGGCATCATCCCCTGTCTCCTCCCCCAAGTCACAGTAGTGTTATTTTTTATTTTGTTTTTAAATCAGATTTTTAAATAAATGAAAATCACCCTAGTCACACATGATACATCCAGTGAAGTCTACTGGAAGAAGCAGTAACTCGGTTCTTTGGAAGCATATGAATACACAAATGCAATTTTTGAAGCTGAAAGGTTTTATACATTTATACTAAATGCTGGTGCTGTACACACAGCAAACACTTAAATACACACCAAAACAATACATCGTTCTCTAGAAAGTGCAGCAAGATGAGGGCAGGCTGGTACCCACTCAAATGATGACTTTGAAGAACAGATTTACCTCTGTTTCCTCTTCCAACACCGCATTCATGGCACCAAATAGTCTTGCCAGAATAAGATACCACGAGTTCTATCTATTTTTGCATTTTGCACCAACCAACTACCAACCCAGAAAACAGGTGTGGTGGAGAAGCAAGTGACAAAGGACACAAGAGGCTGAGGTTCTCGATGCCTTCTTGGCATTGGTTTTCACATCACAGTCCACCTGCACAACTCCCACGTTCCCAAGGCTAGTGGCACAGTCCTGGTGAAAGGAAGTAGAGGAAAACGAAACTAGGGATGACTTCAACAAACTAGACACACACGTAAGTCCATGTGACCAGGTGGGCTGCATTCAAGGGTGCTTAACGAAGCTGGCAAATGTCATTGCAAAGCTACTCTGTCATCTGCAAAAGGTCACGGTGATCATAGCAGATTCCTGACAGTTAGAAAAGGGCAAATATCAGGACCCTCTTTGAGAAGGGCAAAAGGTTCAATGATATTATAGGCCAATCAGCCTAACCTCAGTCCTTGAAAAGGTTATGCAGCAAACCCTCCTGGGAAGCTATTTTCCAGCTCATGAAGAAAAAGAAATGACTGGGAACAGCTGGCAAGGATTTTCCAATGACGAGTTGTGCCTTATCACCTGATTGTCTTATACAATGAGAGGACTAGCTCTACGGACAATGGAAAAGCACTGGATGTTACCTTGGCCTCAGCAAAGCTTGTGACATGATCTCATCGTATAATTATAGCCAAATTAAAGAGCTTGGACAGCTGAACTACAGAATAGATGAAAAATCGATTGAAATGCCAGACTTAATTGGTTGTAATCAATGGTACAAATCCAACAGGCTGCCAGTTACTAATGCATCCCTCGGGGGCAGATACTGGGGCTGATATAACATCTTCATTAATGAATGGACAAGAGGATGGAAGGCACCCTCAGCAAATCCACAGGTGATGCTAAACTGGGGACAATGGTTAATGCACCAAGGAACTGAGTCGCCATTTGGACAGACCGCAACAGACAGGAAAAACGGGCACACAAAAACCTCAAAAAGTTCAAAAACAAGCACAAAGACCTGTCTCTGGTTTGGAATAACACCACGCAACTGGACACACTGCCAAGTGGCTCAAAAGCAGCTTTACAGAGCAAGACCTGGGCGTCCTGATGGACAAGCTGAACATGACACAGCAATGTGCCCCGGTGGCAAAGGCAGCCAGCCAAATCCTGGGCTGCATTAGCAAGAGCGTACCCAGCAGGTGGAAAGAGGTGATTATTCCCCTGCTGAGCAAGCCCAGCAGAGCAGCAGGAGTCTGAAGTCCATGACACGTAAGGAGAGGCTGAGAGCGGCAAGTTTGTTCAGCCTTCAGAGAAGGCTAAGGAGGGATCCTACCGCTGCCTTCAGTTAGCTAATAGGAGAGTACAGGGAAGGAATCAGACTCTTCTTGGAGGTGCCCAGCAAACTAATGACAGCCAGTAGTCACAAGCGGCAAGAAGAGAAATTCCAATTAGACAGCATGAAGAAAGAAAACGATGGCTAGTCAAAAACTAGAAAAGATTTGACAGTTATCCATGCTGAGAGGTATTTAAAACTCAGCTGGGTAAAACCCTGAGCAGCCTGAGCCAATTTCAAAGCTGGTCCTGCTTTGAGTGGAAGGTTGAACCAGATGCCTTCTAGAGATCCCTTCCAACCTGAAGTATTCTATGTGGGATTGTAAAGTAAACTACATTATTTATGATTCATCTGAGACTGAAAGGAGTTTCACAGCTGTCTAGTACATTCATTATACATTTTCAAGACACACAGCTAATTCCTAACACTGTTTTCCAAGTCTGACAACATTTTCAAAACTTAGCTAGAAAAGAATCAGGGCAATTCTGGATGCATACATACTTAACTTTGAGGGCCATTTACTACAGAGAGATTTAAAACTTTTTCTTTTCAATGTAATTTAGATTAGCATGAGGAGACAACTTTGAATTTCATCTCTTATTTGAGTAGTAATCTTTATTCAATATTTAGAGTTTGTTCTAGTATTTGCAATGTGCGCAATGGTAACTGTCTCTTCAAGGAAATTATGCTATGACTCGTTGTAAAACTAAAGCAATGCACAGATACCACTACTTGTAAGTAGCATAAAAAAACCCCAAAGGTTACATTTTTGTGAAAAAGAACAAGCCTTTAGAATTACATTTTTCCTCAATAATATAAACACTGGTATCTGAACTTCCAGGTTTTAGTATAGTCTACAGATGATCTGTATGGATGCCACACTAATCAAGAACAAAGTCATTCTACCTACTGGATTTCAATGGCTTCCACGTACATTCCACAAACCTCCAATGTGCTTTGCACTTACACACAGAAAACCACAGACCTAACAAAACCCCTTCACCCCTAAAGGAAGTTGACTTATGTCCCCAAAGACCACTGCACCCTGACAAGGTCAATGTATTCTAGAAGTGGACACTACATCACTGTACTGGTTTTGGCTGGGATGGAGTTAGTTTTCTTCATAGTACTTCCTATGGGGCTATGTTTGGGATTTGTGACCAAAATTACGCTGACAACACACCAATGTTTTAGAGCTGAGCAGTGCTTACACAGTGTCAAAGTCTATTCTGCTCCTCGGACTGCCCCACCAGCGAGGAGGCTGGGGGTGCACAAGAAGTTGGGAAGGGATACAGCTGGGACAGCTGACCCCAATTCGCCAAGGGATATCCCAGACCATACGATGTCATCCTCAGCAATAAGAGCTGCGGGGAAAAGGAGGAGGAAGGGTGGGCATTTGGAGTTATGGTGTTTGTCTTCCCAATAACCATTACGTGTGACAGAGCCCGGCTTTCCTGGAGATGGCTGAACATCTGCCTGCTGATGGGAAGCAGTGAATGAATTCCTTGTTTTGCTTTGCTTGCGTGCACAGCTTTTGCTTTACCTATTAAACTGTCTTTATCTCAACTCGTGAATCTTTGCACTTTTACTCTTCTGATTCTCTCTCCCATCCCACTACAGGGAGCGAGTGGCTGTGTGGGGCTGAGCTGCCTACCGGGGTTAAACCTCAACAAGCACATCCAAGATATACAGCCTTTATAACTGAAGAATGCACCGAAGTATTGAGTTTACTCAGGTTTATAGCCATAGTCCAACTGACCGAGACTGAAAAAAAGTTCCAAATTGTAAAACATTTGAATGTATGAAACCCAGTGGTTATCACTGCATACATTTAAATGTACAAAGCTGTACAGGCATACCTGTGCAGAATGAGATAACAATTCTGTGAGGATAGAGGGCAACAGCCAAATAGCAAAGATTGTGTGCATCAGCAGAAAATAAATTGTATAGGAAAAAAAATGGTACTAACAACATGGTACACAGGCTGAGAAATTGCATTATATGCATGTGACTTCCCAGAAAGCACATTTTAGGTCAAAACTTTTTTCAAACTAATTAGTACACACAGTAAGTCTGATCACTGACCCTGTATCTTCAGATAAACTTAAAATAAAGAGCAAAATCCTACAAATCATTCTCTAAAAAAAAAAAAAAAAAACCAACAAAAAAACCCCAAAACAAACCCTGTGCTAAGAGTGACGCAATGATAACCACTTCATCTTTTTGTAATTCCATTTTTACAAAACCTGCTGGGCTTCATATATTTAAATGTTTTATAATTACGTTGACAAAACAACGTTGTGAGCAAGCAAAAAACAGATTTCAGTTATATTGGCTAAAACAAGTTGGATGAAGTAAGACCAAAAGATAAACATTAGCTCAAATTACTGCTTCTTCATTTGACTGAACTGAAACATTTTGAAAAATGGGGTAGTCCTATAACATGCATTGAACCTACAGAAGATGAGTTAACATTATCTTCTCTATTACAAACTGTCTGCTACACAACTAAAGCATGACTATTTTTAAAAGTTCAGATTTATTCAAGCCTAGAGTATTTAAATGTATTTACAACCAGCTTAAAGTTTATCCCATCATAAACTCTAGCTTGTTCCTTTCACGGAAGAAATCTGCCAAAAATCAGATAAAACCCCAGATTCTGTCATGAAAGCCTCTTATGTATTAATAAATGAGAAAGGATTACGAATAATGCAACCCGGTCAGAAAAGCTGGGAGTCCAAGCTGCTTTGTCAAGGATTTCAGCTAAAAACAGTAGTTCACAACTATTCTTCTCTCCCCTACAAAGTTACCTGCAAAGACTTTCCAGGAAGAGGTGAAGAGAATAAAGAACAGTTGGTACTAGTTAGTCTGCAGGTGAGGATAAATACAGTTCATAAAGTAGTGTGACTTCTTATATATTTGTGCTTGCCACTAGAAGCAGCACCTCGCACCCGTTCTAATGCGGCTGCCAGCATTAGTACGTGCTTTACAGTTTCACACACTTATAACAGCGCTCACTCCCAAACAGGACATTTCAGACTGCTTCTGTATTTCTTCAGTAATAAGTGTCACCTGCTTCTTCTCTAACTTCAAACATGAGATATGCCATAAAACTATGAATCAAAAAATGCATGGAAGCACATTTAAAAGACATACGTAGTGAGCAACTGTCTAGAATCAGCTAGAGCTGGATCGGGAGCCTGCAAACAATAGAGCACTCCTGCTGTACCAGACCTCCGCACGCAACCAGGAGCGGAGCTGCTCCGGCATGGAGGTTTCCCAATGACCCGAGGCAGTGGCTGGGAAGGGGGAGCAGCCAGCACGCTCCCCTGCCAACACCACCAACCACCTCGGGAGTCAGTGCTGGTCTAGACCCACGCAATAGCAGCCCAACCCCTACGGAGCCGTTGTCTTCAACAGGTACATCCCCAAGGCCGTGTCCTCATTTTTGTAGGTGTGGCTCATGTGCAGGGGCTCTCAAATGATATTGGTATGTAACTATTATCAGGAAGACCAGCTACATCTTGCCTGGTTTCACAGACAGAATACAACAGACTAAAACAGAATAAAATCACTAGTGCAAGGCAAGGAAAAAAATGCATTACATCCTTTATTTCCTTAGGTTCCTTTTCCTTTGTGTTTAAAACAGTGCAACAGCAACTACAAGTGAACAATACAGCAGAAATCCAGAACCCCACATTTTAATTTCACCTTAAGACAGTAGTTCTGGATACCAGATGAAGTAGAAACGTGTCAGTAGGAAAGCACCACTACATGCTTGCCCTAGTCTTGGTTCGCTTCCTAAAAACCTGCTGGAGTTAACTGTAAAATACAGCTGGACAGACCTTCCATATGATCTAGAGCAACCATTCCCATTAATCAATACATCCCTTAATTTTATAAAGACATGCCATAGATTACAGCTACTTCTACCCAAGTTTCAATCAATGTGCTCTATGATTACGCTAAGTTTTGGTGAGCCTTAGGAAGTGTCTACATAGTCATATTATTAAATTTAAATAAATTGCAAAACTCAGAAGTTGACAGAAACTTAATATGCAATTTTATTTACCCTGCTGTTCTCTCCTTTCCCTCTTTTTCTTCCAGAAAGGTAACACACATATATCACTATCTTAACGCTAGGCAGAGATTATCTTCAACTTTGTCAATAATTTCTAGCTGAATTAAAATTTAACTTAAGGAAGGACTAATAGAAAGATCATATTTTAATGTAAATACTAAACAACCTAGCAGAACCAAAAATTTAAAGACTTATCTCTAAGGTAACATTTCAACAAATTTGCAGAGTTCGGGTTTTTTTTTTTTTCCTTTTAAAGATATGTACATGATGCACAAAAGTAGCAAACAGGTAAAAGACAACCTATTCAGAAACAGGAAAATAAAAGCCAGTTTGTGCTCTTTCTTGTTACTATTAGCCCCCCTCCTCAGAAACATACATTTTATCCTGAAAGAAAAGTAATGCGTGACTAAGTCCTGCTAACACTTCGGTATACAATTTTTAGATATGGTGTGCTTTAAGACAAAAAAACCACCACACCTTTACGAAAGGATAGAAGAGTACAAGGAATACAGTTTGTGACTGAAGCACATTTCGTGGACTCAGATCTAAATTTACAAGATGTCATGTGAAAATAAAAAGCCATATTACCACAACGCTAACACAAAGAAATTATTGCAGGGGAAGAGGCACTAACGGAACTGAATTTATTAAGGGTCTAACTCAGGCACTTATACTTTTTCCATCCTCAGAATACTTACATGGCAAGATTGCTGTGCCAGAACAGCATCATTATTATCAGATAGCTTACGCTGAGAATATTTTCTACTTCAAAACAAATCCTTCAGTAATCAAACCTTTTCATGGGTAAAGAAAAGGTCATTTCCACAGCTGGAGGAAAGACTATCAACAGCAAGCCAATAAACACTTGGCCTTCTGAGACAGCTGATACTACGTAGTAAATGGCAACTACTGATTCACTTTATTCCCTTTGTTCTTTGATTTTTATTTTTTTTTTCAAATTAACACCTTTGCCACAACATGTAGTTTGGCAAGAAGTTCAAAGTAACCAAGTAAATTCAACAATACACTGTACACGTGGTTCTTCTGATCTGAGAATTTGCTGCTGTCAAAAGAAATGCCTTTTCTTGACTTCTTTGTCTTGCTACTCCCAGCCAGAAAATCCCTCCCCTTACACCAGCTCCCATCTGTGCCATGCTCCTCCATGACATGATTCACCCCCTGCGTTTGGCAAAAAGTTATCCACTTCTTTCCTGGGTTAACAAATTCTGTTAGCCTACAGTGGGGTATGATGACTATCAAAACCAGCACTGAAGTATGTGGCAAGAGCAAAAGACAACAAAGGAATGGGTAAAGGAGAGAGAGAGGGAGGGAAAAAAAGCAAGATGCCACTCATTTCACTCCCTGCTTTCTGGTGGTGGTGAAACCACATAATTCAAAAAGGAAAAAAAAACCAAACCCAATTAAAACCAAGCCAAGTCCCCCATCTAGCCCTGCAAATAACTCCGGCGCAGAAGTTCCACTGAAGCAAGAATCCTTGGGATTTGATTAAGTATCTTCTCCTCCCACAAAATTGTAATTTGACAGCCAGCCTAAGAACTAAAGTTTTAAAAGCACACAATTATGAAGACTGTTCCTATGAGGAGACTAGTTGATGGGCAATAATACCCCACTCTGGATTCAAAGCTTCATGCTGCTTTATTAAAGGACATGGCAGTCTTACCAGTACTTTTACGTAAAGCAATTAAAAGAGGTACCTATGCAAATTCTCTATAAAGGAAAAGATTGCTGTATTTCATTTGCACTTTCCTTCTTCTCTCAGACTGCTCTGAAGTCACCTCAATAATTGTACCACTTCAAAAACTAGAAGTTGCATAAACATAGCACAGCATTTCAAAGCATCTGTTCTGAAAAGTAAAAAACAAACAGGGCTAAAGCACTGGTCTAAACTTCAGAAAAATGTGATTTCATTGGGTAACTTCTATTTTTGGTACCTTTTTCTTCAGTAGTCAAATCTGTGAAATTATTTGGTTTACATGGAGGAAACAACATAATTGCTGCTTAAAAAAAAAAAAAACTTTTATTGTGAGAAGCTTTTTAAGTCACAAACTTGCCTAAAAGCCACAAACATACTACTGTAGGACCTACAGGTTCAGAGGTTATATTTTCTTATTTAATAGCCTTTCATGGATTTATCTTTCATAAATTTAGCCAGTCACTGAACAACTGTTTCCTATCTTCTCGATGACACACAGGATTTGAGAGACTCTCCCTGTCCCTCGCTCTCAGAGACAGAAGGGTCCTTATCTATGGGAACGACTTACATTTTCATAGACACTGCTCCACATTTCTGAGTATCCTTGTTGGCCCTCTGTAGGTTTATTATACCCTGCCCGGGATGAAGGGATTAGAAGTGCCTACAATACTGAAAATAGGATTTAAAGCAACAATGACACCGTGGTTTGTGCTCCACTCCATTGCTAGTTAAGTCCTGTGATTCTCCCTGCTTTTTAGCAATTACTTGCACTGAGCTGGCACTTTCACAAAACTGTCATTATAAACTCAAAAATCTTTTTCTTAAATAATAATAAATTCAGAGGCTACCATTGTGTGAGTAAAGAAAGGCCCATTTTCCCATACATATCACTTCACATCAATGAGTACCACAGATTATTGGAGAAGAACTTTGTGACATTGAGGGCGGAGGCTTCACAATCAGCCCTTGCCTTCACTATCCCAAGTAACACTCATTAGCAAAGCTGTTGCCCAACTATTTAAGACAAGTAATTTCCAAACAAAACTTTTGAGCAGCACAGATGCCAGAGAGATACCACTAATGGCCTCTCACCATTACTTCACATCTCTAACTAGCTTCTCTATCCAGAGAAGGGCCATCTCAAAGTTCAGCTTAAGTCTTTGACAGGTGACTTTACAGACACCTTTTGGAAATCTAGATAGGTTACATCAACTACATTGCCTTAACCTGTATGCTAACTCTGTCAAATGATTTTAATAGATTTAGGAGGTGTTGAATGTGTTTTATAAGGCTGTTGTATCCTTACCTCAGCACCTTTCATGTATCCACTATCTCTGTTCTTGGTTCATTTTACTAGTTAGTAGTTCCAACTCTTCCAAAAAGTTCTTTTAAAAACTGATCTCACCACTGTCCCTTTCCAGCCTTCCACGACTGGGACAATTGAAAGCACTGGGTTATACTTCCCGGTTAGTAATTTGCTTATTTCATTCCTGAATTCCTTCAGATGTGCAAACACATCTCAACAACTGACTGCTCTTCAGTGTGTTCAAATAGCTCCTTCCCCAAACACTGCAATTTGAGACAGATCCCCCAACGCATTCCTTTGCCTCTAATTCTTCAGGTTCTTTCATAATACACAAACAAAACAAAAGCTGTTCTGCTGTCATTTCATCTTCTCTAAACAATCCTTTTATATGTCAGTGGTACCCTGTTTCTACAGATAGCACTGTGCAACGCATGCACTGGAAAAGAGGGAGAAAAAGGAAGATTAATTTCATGCCCTTCAAGTAGTTTCTCAAGGCAGGGAGAGCTTGTGTGTGTGTGTTTCTGAGGGCTTATGGGGTTATGTGGGGGGGAAGTTGCCAGGGAGGCTCTCACTACAGTTTTACACTTAGCCTATCATCACTTACCTATTTCTATATTAATTTTTCAAAGAACATACCCTCACTCCCAAGGGCTTCCTTTATTCTACTATTTCACCATGTCAGGGTTTTTTAATTGATGGTTTTACAGTGTCTTGATGAGTGATACATACTCACCAAGAACCCAGCAAAGCTTCAAAAATGGTTCCCAAGCCGCCTGCAACATTTCACCTTCTTGGCTCTCTTTTAGCTTTAAGAAAGCATCTCCTCCCATCCCCATCACCACCCCTCATTTTTCTTTTTTAACTGAAGTTAAGTGGTACTTCAAGCAGATTTCTTAACCTTGTATAGATTCAGCATCCCTCCAGGAGCAAAGAACAAACCATGTCACAGACAGCCCTCAGCAGTAACAGTTTGAATCTGTTCTTTCATCCTACTGTAGGCCAAGTCCCAAGTCAATTCTCCCGTTGGGGCTGCCCAACTAGCTGTTTCAGTAAGTAGCTACTCACTGTCCCAAAGTTTTATCTTGGCATCCCGCCCCGACAGTGCATCCACCTACACGAAATTAGGTTAACAAGCCATTCATTGCTATATTTTCTGCTTTGTAGCCTCTCTGATCTCACACAGCATAGGCAAACTAGAGTCAGGCAGATGGAAATGCAGTCCTAACGCTATTTTCCCCTCCTTACGTATGCCTGGAATTCTACCCATTGAGCTTTCAGTGTTGCAATAGCTACTCTTTTTTTGAGTCTTTCAGTATCTGACACTCATCTGGCAGAGTCATATAAGCTTCCAGCTGAGCTTTTACAAAACTGAACTAACATAAAAGTGAATGGCAGTGTTTGCACATTTACTTGTGAGGAGTTGTTTTTTCAACCCTGCTTAAACAGGATTGATGTTCACCCAAAAAGAAAAGAGAGTTTGAACGCCAAGCAGTTCAAGTACAAAAGCTTAGATAAGATTTAATTACACAAGTTTGCTGCCTTGCTGTCTTGAAGTCCATCTAGGCAGAGCTTCCTCCAGTTGCTTCTGTTATGCTCCATCTCGGTTCCATAAGAATAGGATTGATGAAACCTGACTTTCTAAGGCTTTATTGTGGGATCATCCAGTGTCTGAACACAAACTCTAATTGAACGTACACCTGCAGCTAGGGCTCCCCCTCACAGGGTAAGGCTATGCCCCTCCCAGAAAACACATCTTGGCCAGAAACACAAGGTGGAATTAGAGATTTGCTGCAATTCAGATCCTTTTGTATTCCAAGTTCTCAGTCGCACATATTATTCACACAGAGAGTAATGAATTGAGTCTTCTTTTTTTGGTACAACTCTCAAGTGTCCTTTATTCAAATGTCAACATCTTGTATGCAAGGTGTTACAAGCACAGCACGGAGCTTTCCCAGAAAAACAGGCAGATTGTTTCAGTGACCTTTAGTTGTGTTCTTCCCTGTTCGCAAAACATGCATTTTTTAAAACTAATGTTAATTTTGGATGTTTAGGCTATCATCTGTACTTGAGAAATTCATTATGTTCTCTCGAACATTTTGTCCTTTAAAGAAAATATCTACAGCTTTAATCCTGGCTTACGGTTCTTTTCCTGCAAAGTCTAGACTGACTGCACAATATGTTTTGCCATGCTACCACTTAACACTCAAGGTAGTTAAGACACAGTTGAATAGAAACTGTTGCCTAAACAGCAGTATCTTTTTGCTCAAGTACTGCACATAATTTTACAAGGACTCTTTGGCATCCTGATCTTCATATGCTTAAATCTAGTCTTTCACTAGGATATGCACAACACATGCAGTAGGGCAACATCAGTAGAATTCTCTGTAAAAAAAGCAGCATATTGTCTGTCTGGTACCTTTCTTATATAAGCTGCTAAGGACTTCATATGCTTCTGTAGAAAATTCAGTGTATTTATTCAAGTATTGGTTTCTCAAATGGGAAGCCTACAATACAGAAAAGTTAGCAACTAGTTCACAAGTGACCTTATACCTAACGAAAAACTGTAGCTATGAATAAAGCTATGCTGTAATCCCAAATGTGCTATTAGGGGGGCTTGACAAGGTCTCAGAAACCATTTGTTGAGCCTCGGAGGAGACAAGAGAGAACAGCAGGCTAGCCAGCCAGAACACAAAACCCTCCTGAATGGTTATCAGCCCACACGTAGCAGTAACACACAGCATTACTTGCCAGGCTCACAAAGAAAAGATGGGGGGCAGCAGGGGGGAGAGGAGCATGACAGTTAGAGCGTTGGAGGGATGAAGCCTGAAACTGAAACTTCATTCCCATCCATTCACGCACAATGGGCTTCTCTACTTTAAACTCAAGACTGCTTTACAGCAGAAGGATACCAGAAAGAAATAAAGCCTTTTATTAGCAGCAAAGTTAAGTATCTTGATCCTCCTGACTCAGCTTCATTACCTTACTTGAACAAACTTAAAATAAATTAAAATAAAATAAACTGAATCTTAAAGAGCATTTCCAAGACTTAAATTAACAGAGGAAGGTGAACTGATTACCATCATCTACATAAAGTCAGAATCCAAAATTCTCAGTATTTTATAACATTACGAAACAAACTGCTGGCTTACTTTGTTAATACTTTATACAAGCATAAAAGACACAGCCAATTATACACTGATGAAACAATCTTCATAGGTTTACTCAGTTTCAAAATGAGAATTTTGAATGAGATTTGACATCCCTTTAGCATGGGCCCTTTTGTCATATTTCAAATGTTTAAGATCTGGCAGTTCTTCCCCCAACACATGCCCAGAAAGCACATTTTTACCTCAAATCATTTGAGCTGATCAAATCTAAGATACTTCATGGCAGCAGACTGGCAGAAGACATGCAGATTATTACTTTTGCACAACATGTTATTTACCGCAGCCTAGGAGAGAGCCCTAGCTGCAAGCATACTGCCAATCTGAATTTGCATTTAGACAGTGAATAATTCCACAATAAAGCAAAGAGCCTTGGGAAGGAGGGGAAAAAAAGTTTCATAAATGCCACTACTCACACAAGTAATGTAACAAGCTACAAAAAGTTGCAACCAGAACTAGCGCAGCCTGTGTGACTTTAAGACAGCAAGGCTGCAAGTCCATTTTCAATTTTCCAGTATCTCAAAAGCAGCTAGTACTTCAGATCTCTTTATACAAGGACTCTGTACAGCCACAGAATTATTTTTGTTTCAACAGTTTCAGAAATACAGAGGCTATCAGCATGTGTAGCTATAAAATTAATATTTTTTTTTTTCCTCATGGTTAAGACGTTCCTGATGTTTTCGCAGAAATATTTGAAAGCTGTGTTTTCCACAGAACAGTTACCATATGCAGAGACACAAACAATATTCTTTAAAATCAGCAAAAAGATTAAGGAATACATCCGGACATTCATGTGCTACAGGTTATGCTTTTAGAATCTGCAAAGGCCAGCAAAGGTCCTGTAGAAGCAAGAAAGGTGTTAGAGCCTCATCACACTCAACCTTAAAAGCAAGGGAGATACCACCACCCCCCTTCTTTTTTTGTTGAAAAAATTATCAGGTATGAGGAAATGTGTTCTCAAAATCTGCTTTCAACCTGTTCACTAAAGAACTGCTACTGCACTGCAAGTTACCTGCACTGTGTGTACTTACCACTTCCTTGCTTATCTACCTGAACTTTTGTTTTCCAAGTACTTTTCTTCAACTGCACAAAATTAGATTCATCCTTTAATGCTATTATTTTATTCCTGCTCTTGGACATACAGGGCTCCTTCCAGGCCAGGCCTAGGGTTTTTTTCCATAATTTCCATCAGGATTCTCAAAACTCAGTACTAGAAACAAGAACTGCAAGATCTGTCCTCCTGGTCCCGGAGACCTCCAGGATGCAGTTTCCTGACTCACCTCTCCCTCCCTACTCATTCCCTGAGACAGAAACCCTGTGCTTCTCTACACTGTTCACCAATTTCGGCCCCAGGAAAGTTCTCAACTCTGTCATTTTTCTCCCTGTCTCCAGATTGTTTGTTAACACAAAGAAGAATCCACTGTCACAGTCTGCACCTAGTTCAGCTGTGCAAACAGGTGCTTTCCCATGCAGACACTATGCCCAAGCTCTGAGCTCCTGAACCCTGCAAAACCTTCCAGCCACCTCCACTTCTTCTCTTACCTTCCCCTGAAGCACAGTTTAGCTCCAGGTTCATCTCCTCTTCCTTAACAACGTGCGGTCCATAGCATCCACCACTTTTTTCAGTGCACCCAACTGCACATATTCTGCACTGCCATCCCAGAAGCAGACAGTGCAGTACGTTGTTTCCAGCACACCACTAGACATCTTGGTATCTGTGGATAGCTCATGTTTCACCTCCACCACTTCTAGTGCATAATGTCACCCCCGAGTCCACTCTTCTGGGCACCACTGATGACTGTGTGCAGCCTTCATGTGGGTGGGCAATGAAACGGAGCAGTCTCTCCTGCCCTGAAGTTCCCTCTGAATTTTTCAGAAGTTTGTGGACATAAACAGGATATGAAACCCCACAGGAATCATTCTCCAAGGTGACTGAAAAATGCAACACAATAGTTCTTAGCATATTGCAGCAGTCTATCAGAAAAGTTCTTGCTTACTGAGAAGTACATGCATAAGAGACAATTTTTAGGACACAGAAGAGGGGACAATTAAATCAAAACAAATACAAGTACCAACTCTTCCCTACAATTTGCTTTCAGTCTTGACATTCTGCAGTCAGTCATGCTTACCAGCCATTTCCATTTTATTCTTTTCATATTCAGTTACGTATGATCTTAATGTGTGCAAAAACTAGGATAGCATTAGGCTTGACACTGCAAATAGGGAGTTTTCTTATGTCTAGAAGAAAAAGGACTATTTGGGAAACTGCGATTGTCTGTCTGTAACCAATGCCACTTTTGTTTTAAAAAATTTAACTGTTTTTTTTCCAATTCTCCAAACAGAATACAGTACCAGACCATTCAGTTATTTATGACCCTCCCTCTACCCATCCCCGATCAGCATACCCTCTCTATATGAGCACCACTGCAACAAGTAACTATCACACTTCAGCTGCTTCAAGGCAGCCGTGAAAGGAAGCTAGAAGTCCACCTATCACTCACATTACAGACTCGTATAAGAAAATTCAGATTAACATCACACTTTGAAATGAAAGGATTATCCTCTGGAATTAAGAACCAGAGCCAAGCTTGAAAGACAGGGGGTATGGCAAAAATACAGACATGGCAAACATTTTATTCTAAGACCAAAAAACCCATCACACCAGGCAAATGGCACCCATTCTGTCAGCACAGAACAAAGGAGATCTTGTGAAGCACATGAGGTATCTCCTTTTGGGGCTGGAGCCCAGCATTCTGCCAAAAAAAAAAAAAAAAAAGACACTAGTTGCCAATTGTTAGGACCAATACTCACGATCCTGCTTTCTCACTAAACTAATTTTATGTTTAAACCCAAATAAAAGAAGATGAAAGGAGACTATACCCTTCTGAAACTGGAGTTGGACCTAACAGTATTAAGCACGGCAGAGATGGGAAGACCCAGTCAACACCAGCAGCCTGTGCACTGCCTCGCACGCTCAGTTCATCTAACTACAGCAGGAATCGTAACTCCACAACGGTAAGGGTCCACAGTAGAAAGAGTAAATCCTGCTCCCAAGAAAGCCATTGGGGGGGGGGAGGGGGAGGAAGTCTTTTGTTTAGAAGACGCTGGTAGCCAGACATTTGCAACTGATGTCCTGCGACTTGTCTATGGAAGATGCTTTTTGTGGAAGATGGGAGCATCTCGGTATTAACTGGCTATTCAGAACAATCTGCTTCTGCCGCTATTTCAGGCGCACCAGTGAATTGCTAATAAGTCAGTAAGTTCAGTAAAGAGCCAGATTTTTATAACCGTTTTGATACTCACAGTGGCACAACAATCACCTTTTAATGCCAAAACAGACACATCTGGGCTGTAACTTAGAGGTCCTGTGAAGCATGTATCACCGTGCTGGCTGTTGTTGTATACTGTTGGAGTACAACCTTGTCATACACAAATCTGAGCCACTGTACCTTCATTATGTTTCCATTAAGAGTTCCCAAATTTCAGCATAACTAAAAGTCTGTTCTTAAGAAACAAGGGATTTTCCAGTTTCTGCTGCAGCAGTCTGCAAATTACAGCTATTCAGAGTCCAATGGTAATAAAGGACATCTCCACTGTTTTGTGCTTGGTTGGTTGTTTTTAAAAAAACTTCAAAAAGACTGTAAAACAAGAATCAAAGAATACCCACGAGCTAGAGTGAACATACTACCTCACCGTCATTTGGCCAAAAGCAGCATTCTCTGATGACATGCACGTTCTCTATAATCAGCACCCTCAAAAACTATCCCCTATTCCCTCATGAGAAGTCAAGCACAGCAGCACATGCCCCCTTTTTTTACACATATTATTCTAATTTATAAATCCAGATAAAAGCAGACACAGAACTTCAGTGTTTTGCAACACCATTCTCACACCCTCCTCTCTGCACTTGTCAAAGGCTTCAGGTAGGAATGAAACACTCACCTTTGCCGCAGGCTATGAAAATAAATCAACACATCTGTGACAAGATAACAAAAGATCACACCAAATAAAGTCCAAGGGCCACAGGAGGACTCATTCAACTGCATGACCTTAAAAACCTATAAAGCTTGGAGCCACGTAACCGGGTGAGAAGAGAAGGAAGCAGATGGGATGACAGTTAGATGAGTGGTTTACCAGAAAAATTAAAGAGCACAAGACTTCATGCAATACAGCATGCATACCTCATTATGTAGATATAGTTTAATTAGGAACTTTCTAACTACTATGGTAATGGATCCAAAAGAGACTCAGGGCATATATTTTAAGAAGATAATACCACATATTACATACATAAACAAAGTCTGTGGCATTTAAAAATTCCACGCTATTGTTGACAGGAGTCAGAAGCCAAAGGCTTGCATGCCGACTCCGCAGCTCTCACCTCCTGCCTGTAATCTGCACTAACTGCTTCATTCAGAACAGTTAAAATCAACACACACGAACATTCACAAAAAACCCCAAACCAAACCCTCATGTCTATTAAACTGAGAGAAGACAAGAGCTGTTTGGAAGTTCACAGTGAAAACTAACAGCATGAACTTCATGATACAGCTCCTGCAAAGGCTCAATACAGAACTAATCAAGAAGCTCTAAGTCCAGACCTGTTGTTTCACTTCTTGCCAAGTAAAATTCCCCACTGGAATCATTACCTCTATTTGTGGCACTCCCAAACTCAATGTACCTCTCACTAAAAATCAGTTTGATAAAAACATTGACAAAACAAGCAATTTATGATCTGACATAACTCAATTGATACAAACCCATAAACACAGACAAACTGGAACTAATCTGGTATCAACCTTATGAAGGGCTAAGTGTTTCAAAAACAAAATAAAAAACCAAACCAAATTCCTGAAGTAAACAAAGGTGGGCTCTCCTGCATGCACTGCAGAGCTTGGCCTGGTCTCTAACAGAGCAGCCTAACTTGTAGAGCAGAAGAGCATTCAGCTTGTTGCAAGAGTTAGTCAGAAGTGACTGGTTTTGATAACATTACAGAGCAGACACAAAGCTCTTACCTTTTTCCTTTGACAACAGGTTAAGCAGTTTATCTACATTGCATTAAAATATCTCCTTATTGTTCACCAAAAAAAAAAAAAAATCCATGTGCCTCTCTTCAAATACTGTGAAACAAAAACAGCACCAGCATCTTACATGTTACTCAAACCATTCATTATTTTATCTTAAACGTGTTCTGCCTTCTCTTTTTTCCCAAGGGAAATACTCCCAACCTCTCCAGTTTCTCTTTATACAAAAGTTTTTGAGAGAGAATCATCATCATCCTTGCAACGTCCTTTTAACTGGTAAGTAAAAACTATCACATACCATATTAGAAATTAGAGAAATCCATAGTTTACAGGACATCCACTAGTTTTCCACCATTCTGTTTCTTATTCAACTCATACAAACCCTCAAGTTAAAAAAGTGGATATACTGTTTGAAGCATGCAAGGAAAAGTCCACGTGTCAGTATGTCCAAATGAAAGAATCTGTCCCTCCACCTACAGCAATACTTCCAACACAGAACTATAATAGCTGAGGTTATAAAAAAAAATCTCCAACCGCACTTGTGTTTGGGACCTACATCACCTCTTGCAGTTCCTGAGGGTGACTAGGAGAGCACTAGCTTGCTTACCGTTGGTTCCCCACCAACGGTCTCGCCACGTAAGTCTCCTTCCAAGAGATTAAGAAAAGCTTCCAATAAAGCACCAGGGGATGGTACTATAGCTGGAGATCTTCAATTATAATCATTTTTTTGCTGTTGTAATTAAGAAGTTAGATACTGCCTAACAGTGACATTCAATAGTTTCTTATTCTCATCCAAACCACATCCTATAAACAGGAAAAATGAATATTTGGACACACGCCAAATTGCCACTGAAACAGCCACCCTTGCTCCACAGAACAGGCTTCTCTCTCTGATTTCTGACTGTAGACGGGAGAGGAGAGGAAAAAAAAAGCAGTGCAAGATCAATCCCATTAAAATCAGGTACCGCTTTGGCATTAGCACATGACCAGCACATGCTGCCATCTCCCAGAGCGTGTACCTGCTGTGCTGCACCAGGTGGGCGGCCAGGCTTGCACAAGCAGCCCCTCGTGTCCTGCCACACCTCAGTCTGCCCATACCTGGCACTCCGTTCCAGTCAATTAAAAAAAAATTTAAAAAATCAGATCTGTATGTTAGTCCAACAAACTAAAAACTGCTGGCATATTTTCCAAGTCCAGCATAAGTCAAATAGGTAGGCTTAATATCTGGGTTGAGTAACATTCCAGAAGGAGCACCCAAATGGCATGCAAAACAGCTTTTATGCAGGAAATAACTGACATTTTCTAGGCAAAAAAAACCCCCAAACAGTAAACTCTCCTACCACCACTAGAGATGAGCAACCGTTTACCTGAAGACTGATGTTCAACATGCCATGCCTGTGTTCCCTTCCCAGTGTCTGCCATTAGAGTCAACTGCCTTCTTGTACACCTTTCTGCTATGAAAATAAACCCTATCAATTCACATAGTTTGTTCTAAGCAGGTTTTAGAGCCCACTGCAGGTACTGCACTGATGAAAAAGACAGCACCATTCAATAAAAAGCTAGGAAGATTCAGCCAGAGATCACAGACTTAAAAACAAGAGAGATTAAAATAAAAACTTGAGAACAGAATGCAATTTTGTTGCAGGCAATGCACCAGGTAGAGCTCAGCTGCGATGCTCGACATCGTTACTCAGCTGATTTGATGTTCAGCTGGGTCAAGTCTGGCAGCAAATATGTAAGAAACCTCCGTGGAGCTGTACCTGGTGATCATTTAAGACAGACCAGTGGAGATCCCCAACCTCCCCTTGTGACAAAGGGCACCGCAAGGCTGGACTGGCTTTTTTGTTGGAGCAGGGCACGAAATCCAGGTCACACCCTCAGCAAATCAACTAAAGCACATACTCCAGAACATCTTTCACTCACTAGAAGGATTCTCACTCCATCAAGATTCCTATAAGACCCCTCCAAAACATTCCTGCGTAGTTTTAATGGCATACAATTAACTTCCTACAATTAGGACACACAGCTGCTATCTAGTTTTGAATTGCCATACTGCACCTCAGAGGCAGCTGTAAAAGCAATCAAAAAAAAAAAAAGAGGCGAAGACTGCAGTCATACTAAAAACACTAGCTCCTACTACTCTTAAACTGGATTTTTATTATCAAGGGCTTTTGAACGTACATTTGCACAAACTGAATTATTAAAGTTTAGTTCTTTTCGGTGTTTCTTCTGTTCATTAGACATCCATATGTAGAAGATGTCATTTAAGAAAAAGCTGCTCCAGCATTTTTAACAAAACATTTGCAGTCCTGCAGCCCATTCTTCAAAGTACTTTAAAAACCATGATGTATATTAATAGACTTAAAAAGATTTGCGCTACTTAAAAGAAGAATTAGAGTCACGTAACAAAGTTTGCTTTAAACTTAAAAGTTCAAGGGAAAAAATTATGAAAATCAACTGAAAGATAGCAAACAACTTCATATGTAAAGAAAGTTTGAGCTGTACAAATACTACAAACAACTCAAAGCAGATTATTCATCCATTAGTATGTACCATTTGGGGAATATTGAAACAACATAAGAACTTTTTTTTTCAGTATTTGCATATAACAATATACAAACATTGAACTCTGTTTCATACACTCCCCACTGCAAAACGTAACGTCCATTCGTACGTTACCATAGCCTCAGGAAAATGAAATGTTATTACACATTTGCTTTTGCAATTCAATTGATTCCTTTGGATAAAGGGATGTAAATGGAACCTTTGACTTCAGTCCTAATTCCATCCATATAATTTAAGATCACATATGCACAAGTATACTACAAGCTACAAAAGCATCTACGGATGTTTCTATTTTACATATTTTAGTGATTGTCCAAGGGCAATTCCACAGTGTATTTAAAAGAGAAAGTCTTCAGAAATCTCAAAGGGAAATGGGAAGTACAGGGAAAGGTGGCACTAAATGAACAATAAGGCAAAAAAAGGAAACAATATACCTTGGTCACCCCTTTTTTTTTTTTTAAACTCTAATCAAATACCATATATCTTGATTCCCCCCTCACCAAGAGGAGAGATGATTTAAAATTGTACACGCTCAAGAACGGATAGGAAATTCTACTTTAAAGCCACCTTTGAGTAACTGTCCATTTTTTAAGTACACAATTCTATTTTTCTGAAATTTCTCGAAACGACACTACCAACAGCAGCTCTGAACACATGCTGAATTCCCGACACACCGCTGCAGTCCAACATGCTGAAAAGCTGCACAGAGCCTGGCACGAACATTAGAAATGTAGTCATATCTTTCAGATCTCACTCTGTTTTTCATATTGCAGGTCTCTATTGGCGCTGGAACCAGGGCTGGCTGTACTAGCAAAGGTAGTACCTGCATGTAAGGAGACTTGAGGCAACAGCTTATCATGCTCACAACCGTTTATTCCCCTTCCCCTCCCAGCACAGAAAGAATTCAGGCAAGATAATAATTCCTGCTATGAACAGTTTGAAGGATCCAAATGTAAAATTTGAGAAGAAAAGTAGTTAGCTGACTCATACCAGCAAACAAAATTCATGCTGAAGTAACTGTGCCGCAATTAATATCGGCATGTTTAAAACACAAACAAGAGAAGGTGTGACCAGTCCCATTACAACTGTTCCGTAGGTAATGACTAAAGCATTTCTAGAATTAAAGCTCATGTAAACAGAACCAGATCATGTTTCAGCTATAACTGACCACAGCCTGCTTTAAAAGTTTATTTATCGAATTCAAAAATAATGCTCAGACTTTTAAAATGCATGTTATATGACCGACAATATACAGAGCACCATTGTGAGGAGACTGCAAGAGAAAGACTGGATGTAATTTAAAATTTAGGACCTGTTACAAGAACAACCCGTGCTTCTCCTGCTCCCCACTTCCTATTGTTCTGCTGTTCAGCAAGTGATGCCATGTCATGGACGAAGCAAACCTAAATGACAGTTTGCTAGATCTTTCTTTAAAACATTTATGCAAAGAAATTCATTTGGTCAGGTCTGTACCGAGAACTGCTCACACATAAAGCTCTTTTAAGGCATTCTAGAGCCCCGAAAGGACCAGCAGACTTCAGTTCCTGAAGCAGCCAGCAAGAATACCCAAAATGGTGACTACAAGTAATAAATCAGACAAAAAAGCATTATAAAGAGAAAAGAATCAGACCCTGTTCCACGAAGCTGATGGTCAGGCTGAACATTGCAAGTGGCTACTCATTCACTGACGACGAAAACCCCTTAAGTTAAGGGGTTTCCTCCACTACATAATTTTTTCCCCAAAACCCACCCGTACCAAAACAAGACTCCGGCATCAGGCTGAGGGGACGGGAACGCTGAGTGACCTACGGGGACCCGAGCGCAGTCCGGGCGGCAGAACGCAGGGTTTAACCGGGCGGCAGCAGAACCCGCGGCGCCGGGAGGGAAGATAAGGCAGGGACGGAGAAAGGGGGGGGCCGGGGGGGGGCG
>JAVKLA010000026.1:6136477-6162593 GCA_034782735.1 Sagittarius serpentarius
GATGTAGTACCGAAGGGAGGGAGACGGGAGGGGAAGCAACGCGCCGCGATGCATGCCGGGAGTTGTGGTCTCTCCCGCGCGAGGCACGCTGGGAGTTGTAGTCTTCAGCCGGCGAGGTGGCGCGCAGCCTGCCGGGAGCTGTAGTCCCTGGGCAGGGCGAGGAGCAGGCCGCGGCGGGGCTGGGGAGAGCAGTGGGCCCGGCACGGCCCCCGGCCAGCGCCCGGGGCAGCTGGGGCTGCAGGACTGGCAGAGGCCGTGTGTGTGGTTATTCCCCGGACCAGGCTTCCTTCACTGGGCTGCCGGCACCAGGTGCAGGACAGGGCCCCCACCTGCCGGCTGCCCCGGATCAGCCCCCCCGGGGCTGGGCAGCTGAAGCCGGGGCACGGCGCCTGCCATCGGCAGTCACCACAAGCAGCGGTTGTCATCATTACGGGGGTTGGTTATGGTGAATATTAGGGTCCCCAGCTTACTCCAGACTGGTGAGGGCAGAGACAGTTCAGACCGCTAGTTAACGTCATTGTAATTAAGACGGTTCCACAACTTTGGGCATAGAGACGGACAGATATTACAGTGCTGACGAACCTTCACCTGCGTGGCTGCAGAGATAAATCAGGATCACGGCACCTGGCATATAACGCAAAAGCTGTTACATTCAGCAAGGCCCTTGCACGTGACCAGTAACGAGGCACTTTCCAAATCCTCTCCTTGGCTGATGGAGATGAAGTGGCCAAGCCAAGACCAAGCCAGCTGGACATTTTATAGAATAGACAGCTTGTAACTAAGCTAAAGCTACAGCAATCTTTCTAATTACAGCCCAGCTTTTGGCATTTTTAGTAATCATGCACCTACGCTTCGCATTTCATCTGGAGACTGCAATGTGGGTAAGTAAGTGGGCACTCAGATCCCTAACTTAGGAAGAAAATATCATAGAACGTGGGGGCTTCTGAAAGAAGAAACAACATTTTCTGGAACCTTCTGAAAGCACCTCCATTTTAATTTACAAATCTCCATTTTCATTTACACATGAAGGTTGATTCCTGGAAATTGGGGTAGGGGTGCACCAGCCTCCTGAGCTGGCATCACTCAATCAGACTGTTGTCAGATGCCCGCAGTTTGACCTGACTATGGTATGGTGCTATGTAATTATTAGAGATATCAGATAAAGCAATTAGGTACATGTTAGGAAAAATATGTGCAATTGGTAGAAGCAGCAAAACTAAATTTTATTTGCTCAGCAACCCAACTAAATTATGCAAGAATACTGCCTGGCGACTCACTAGGCCAATCGACCAGAAACAGCTCAGGGCAGCCCAGGAGCCCATAAAGATCAAACACTCTGGAAGATGCCATCCACCTCATAAAATTCGTCCACCTCATAAAATTCATCCACCTCAGCCCAGAGCAGAGCAGCGCAACTCTGCTGTCAGGGACACGTGGCTTTGGGGACTTCAAGGACCAAGCTTGCGTGGCCAAACCCACCACGATCAGCACCTCCTGCCTGCCGACAACCCTCAGTCCTGGCAGCAAGGAGGGGGAGAAAGTCAAAATAACGACTCTTCTGTAACATTGTAGTCTTCTTTCTATTATTAATCGCTCTTTCATGGAGGCAATAAATATCCAAACTCCTTCACACAGATCCAATTATTGCATGGTAATTAATGGGTGAGTTTAGTCTGTCCTGACCTAAAACTCTGCAGCATGTAGACGAAGAACAATGTCTGCTTAGAAAAAGAGGACATGAATAAAAACAGGAATACAGAGTACAGACTCATTTTCTGAGGACCTATGCTATGTTTTACATGTTTACAGAAATGGCTTGGAAAGAAGCCAAAACCACAACAGAAAGAACTTCTCTTCTCTTTCAGACTTTGGTGCTTTTGTAAGTCTGCTTTTCTGCAACTGTTTCTTTCATTAGTTTTTCATAACATTTGGATTGCATGCCTTCCAGATCGAGTGTAGCTGTAAATTTGCTGCTTCTTCACTCTGTTTTCACTTCAGGCACTTGTATGGTGGGCAACGGTCAGTTTTGCCGGCTCAGATGGGTGGTCCCCAAGTCATAAGAGATTTGAAAGAGTCACAACACCTTGATTCTTTTAATTATGAGAAATTGACACTTCAAGTTCAACTTTTAATTCTGTTTCATGGAAAGTTGCGTACTTTTTGTGCTTTATTTTAAAAATCTGTCACAGTATAATACAATTTCAAGAAAAAGTTTAATTTGGGGGGCCATCCTTAAAAAGCAAGACACGACTAGGCCATGATCTGCTATTCTTGACTCTCGGGTCCCCACAGCAGCCTTTTTAATTGACAGGATTCCTCATCCTCTTACTGCTTGGTTTGTATTCCCTCCTTCCATGCTGTCTCAGAAATCAATTTAAAAATACATGCATACCACATCCTGCTGAATTTGACTTTTTGGAGCTTTCCTCTTTCTCTTTTGTCCTTTAACATTCATGGCTCGCTTTATCATATCCTTCTGTTCCGAGTTTGTGTAATTTCTAATGTTGCGTGTACACACACACTTTTGACATTTTTGTTTGAAATCACCACACCTGTGAAGAAAATCCGAGTTCTCCATAGGAAAGCAACCATTACCGTGTTAGCACCAATAATGTGCAGAGGGTTGGAGACAGTTATCAAAGCGAGCTGTGTCCTGAGAGGAAAGTAATCAAGGAAGGTTCACATCATTAAACATCTCTGAATGTAGGGAACTGTATTTCAGGTGAAAGCCCTGGATTGTCTGGGAACCGGCTGGTTTGTGGTAATAAGCAGATGCTGCCTGTTGAGGTACGGCACCAGATAAAGCGGGTTCTGTACCTGAGCTGGAGCAGCAGTACCGAAAGCAAAGTTGGTTTTCTTGCATGTGCGTTTGCATGCTAACAGCCACAGTGTCAGTGCGAGAATCAGAGTTGCGAAGCAAAGCCGGATAGCTGGATAGTGGATAACCTGCCATTAGAATGTCCAGTTGCTCCACTTACTGATTTGCCAAATTTGAACATACTTTTGCTTTTCACAGAATTTTTCATGTAAGATGTATTTTTCATGCTTAAAGTTTTCCATATCCCTAAAGGCACATTCTTTAGTGGTGTGACTAAGGTGTTCCCAGCTTCGTATTGAATGTAAAAGGGCCAGTCTTGCTAAGTGCTATACATCTTCCACTTTTGCTTAGACCAGGGAAAGCTGAAAGCAACAGAATAATATGGGGTTGTTTGTTTTCTTTTCTGTATGTAAAGAAAAACAATCATACTTGCACAGTTTGAGTATTTTCCAGAAACCTTGCAGTTGTTAATGAGCAGATGAGTTGGTTAGCTGAATACTGGCGGCATTTAAGAATGCAGTTTGCTTGAAGCAGGCAAGTAAAGTGCTGGTTCTACAAATAGTTTCGTATGTAAAGCAGTGTGGTTTGGTTTTTTTTATTTTGCACTTAACTGTACTGTACTATAAAGTTGATCAGACTAGTGATGCACTTGATCTACCAAGGCGTCCCAGATTCTGGCAGGAGTGCAAGTTATTAACAAACATAAATCAGTTCTTTGGATCCAAGTGCTGTACAGGAGAGTCGTGCTTGCGTTCAGTGCAACATCTGTTTGCCAGACTCAGGACCACCTACAGTAACTATCAGCCTGATTGTTTTATGCTCCCAAAGAAGCCAGAGAATCAGTTCTCAAGAGGCTCGACAGGCCTTGAAAATTCAGCCTGTGAACTCCTGGTTACTTTTGTTATTGAAGAGAGCCCCATGTGAGGGGAAATATACCCTGATAGTGAGTATTATTTTATTATTTTTTCTTATTTCAGTAAACACAATCATAGAAATATTCAGGTTGGAAGGGACCTCTGGGTGTTATCTAGTTTAATATCCTGCTCAAAGCAGGGCTACTATTAAATTCAGGTTGCTTGAGGCTTTGTGCACTCAGGTCTTGAAAACCTCTATGGAGGGAGATTCCACAGCCTCTCTTGACCTGGCTGTCTTCAGGGTGAAATTTTTTGTCCTTCCATCGGTAAAAATCCTGGCTCTGTCTTCTTAGTAACGTCCTTGGTGGTACTGGCAGGCTGCCCCTTCTCCCAGCTGAAGAAGCCCTGGTGCCCACAGCCTCTCTCTCACGGCAAGTGCTCCAGCCCATAGCCATCTTGGTGCTCTCGGCTGAACTCACTCCGGTTTGTCAGTAACTTTCTATATCAGGATTGTTCTACCGGAGACCCCCAAATGGGGCCTCGTATTCCACATGCAGGCAAACAAGAGCCTGGAAAAGGGAAATAATCACTTCCCAATCACTTCCCGATAACCCGTTGTCTGTGTTCCTCTTGATACAGTGCTGTTAGCCTTCATGGCTGCCAGGGTGCACTCCTGACTCCTGTTTAACCGCTGCCCAGCAGCCCCCCCCCCGTCCTTTCCAGCAGAGACACGCAGTAAAGCCCCGTTCAGTATTGTCCCAGAGGGCTGGTCGCTCCTAGATGGAGGACTTTGCATTTGTCCTTGTTGAACGTGGGGAAGTTCCTGATGGCCTGCTCCTCCAGCCTGTCCAGGTTCCTCTCAAGCACATCCACTTAATGTCACCACTCCGGTGTCATCTGCACGTACTAAGATCCAGTTTAAAAAAAACTGATTGTGAGTTCTGCTTTACTTAAGTAATATCAAGTAATGAAATACGATAGAATAAGGTTACTTTCTAAAGAACATAAATGACTGAACAATCAAATTAAAACTAGTAGTTTAGTAATTGCCTGAGGTTTGCTGCCCTCCATAGGCTGTTTTTATTATAGTTCCAAAGATAGTATTTCACTGTGGAAGGCGTTGCTACAGTGCAGTAACTATATTCCCGGAAAGACCTACTATTGTTATTTTGTATTAACAACACAGCATAAAATAAACAAATGCTGTACTGACAGTGTTGTGAAACATCAGTGTGAACAGGACATGAATACAAAGTTCTACACTGGAGGACAGGTCAGTGGAAAATAAACTAAATCAGTATAAGTTTTCAGTATGGAAATACGGGTTTATTTAGCTAAAACGTAACCTTCTTCTGGGTGAGCAGCCCATATGTGCGCTTGATACCAGAGATGTTGTGTTTCACTGCGGAATAATGATTACTAAAAACAGACTATGAGAGAAAAAGGTTTCAAAAATAGGACAAAAAATAATTGTGGGAAGAAACTGACTTTCAAGGGATCCAGGCACTGCTTTATATACTCTGACTTGTATTATGAAAGTAAAATTGATCTTCAGGAAGGACATATTTTAATTGCTCCAGGCAAAGGAAATCATAATACAATACTAATTATTAATACTGTGGCAAAGAATGTGAATAACAACGAGGGTTCCATTTTTTTAATACAGTGAGCGGCAAGGAGTAGTCCCTGGTCTGGCCTCAATGTTAGGAAGGTGTCCCAGCTGTCAATTTGTCCCATGGAAACCATGCACTGGCACAAATGGAGAGTAAACTAACAAAAACCCTAAACATAACACTTGTGTAAACTCTTTTTTCTCAGCCAGAATAAAGAAATCCTGGGGTGTGTGTGTAGTTGAAGTGGGGAGTGGAGGTACCTTCCTGGACACCGGCCCTGAGCCCTTCCTACCACTTCACTCATTAGTGAGGGTTCGCCTTTGCATCAAGACCAGTTGCACAAAAAACACCCAAACTTTGTTTATGTCTGCAAGCAAGTTTGAACAGAAGTATGAGCAGTTTGGATATTCTAGGGATGAGGTGCTTTTACATATTTAAAGCATCCTTCTCATCATATTGTCTCATTTTGCTGATTCAAATAGTTTATGTAATATGTGAAACGCACTCCTCTGTCACAGCCTGCCAGCTTCCGCCATGTGTTGAAACAATCTGCAGCAGCAACTCGGAAAAGAAAGTTTGTGGATGCTATCAGCATATCAGCAACTCGCATATGTGAAATTTGTAAAAGGGTTCTCATCTTGTGTAAAAAACTTCTAAGGCTATGCAAATCAAAGTGACTAAAATCACACCTTGAAAAACAAGTTTCTGTGACAGCACTGAGCAATTAATGGTTTATTTTAGAAAATGGAGAAGATGAAGGGAGATTCCTGCAGAAGGAAAGGTAAATAGAAAGGAAAGAAGGAGAGGCAGAGAGTAATGGAAAATGGGAGAAGCATCCCATTTAAAAATGCAGGCTAAGGAGCAAGCAGGGGGAAAAAAGTGATTATCATCTTATTCCTTGTGTAGTTTATTACAAAGAACCAAATGACTAACTGAAGCTGCAGTCTTACACTGATTGGATAAAACATCATGATCATTGATATTATGAAGTTAAAGATGTCGAAGTTGTTCTACAGTTGAGAAGCGATGTATTGTGAAATCCTCTCCGTGCCAGTTTACCTACCTTTACAGGTAAGGCTCACACCCTTCAGGGCGGAGGTAACCATGCGAGTTTTGACCAACAATGGGTTTGCTAACGGAAGGCCGTCCCTGAAGGGACTTCCATTACGTCTTTAAAGGGAAGAAGGACTGTGGAGAATGGCAAGTTAGGTAGAACAAAAAAACCCCAAAGCGTTAGGGAGAACATACAAAGCGGGGACCTCGCGGGCTGCCCGGGGACCGCGGCAGGACCAGCCGAGGACGGCGGGCTCCGCCGGGCCGGATCCGTCTGAGGAGAGGCTGGAGAGGAGGACGGGCGACGGAACGCTGGCGTTTTCCCTTTTCCTCAGGGCTTTTGCGCTCGTTAACCGAGACCTGGGCCGCCACCGGCGGGTCTCGCCGCACGGCCGCCAGTGACCCCGGCCTGCTGGAGAGGGAGAGCACCGTGTGCCCCGGGGCGGGGGGAGGCTGGGGCCAGTGACAGGGACGGGGGGAATCGAACCGCCGCCTCAGCACCCGCTCGTCCCCCGCCTCCCCGCCCTCGCGGGCCCTTGCGCGCCACGGCCGCTGACATGCCCCCCTCCCCCCAGCCTCGCAGCACGCGCACCGCCCAACGGCCGCCCGCGCCCCAGCTGCGCGCATGTGCGAGAGGGGCGGGGCTTGCCGCCGGGGCCGCCCTCGCGCCCTCGGAACCTGCGCTTGCGGCTGCTGGCAGCCGCCCGGACCGCAATCGGGGTTGGAGCGCATCGCTCGCACACCCAGGGGTCGGTTTTCGTTCCGGCGTAGGCGGTGGTTGCTCCTGCCGCCGGGAGGGAAGGGGAGCGGGCCTGAGCGGAGCGGAGCGGAGCGGAGCCGAGCCGAGCCGCCCCGAGCCGCCCCGCCCCTGTTGGCGAAGCGGACAGCAGGCAGGGACGGGCTCTCGGGTCTCCTTGGCTGTGCTCTCGGCAGACTCCCCCGGGGCAGGCGGCGACATGGACGCCTCCCCGGTTTGTCGCAGCGGGTGATGTCGCTCCCCGACGGGCAGGGGAGACGGGGGCGCGGGCAGCGCTGGAGGCAGTCGATCCGACTGGTGGCGGTTAGTGGCGGGGCCCGACCGGGGAGTCTGGGGAGGAGAGAAGCGGGAGGACACGGGCTGCCCTGCCCTGTTGTGATTGGTCGGTGGCCGCGAGCTGGCCAGGTGATTGGGCGGGAGCCGTGTCAGTCACTCCGCTCATCCTCCCCTCCCCCAGGCGTCTGGCAACAGGCGCTGTCTGAGGCGGCGGGGGCGGCAGGGCCGGGGGGCTCGGGGCTCCCTGCTGCCGCCGGCCTCCCCCGCCGCTCCCCTGCCCCGGGGCGCAGGGCCCGGCCCGAGGCCTTCCTTTGGGGGTGGGCCGGAGAGCGTGGGCCCGGCGCGGGGCTGGGATCTGCAGGCCCTGCTGCCGGCCAGGGGGCTGGGGGCGGGTGGCCCCGGGCCCTGGGCTTGGATCGCTTTGGGTGTCCTGCGGTCTGTTTCTTAGTTACCTTCTGATTCTTTCTGTCTGTCTTTCCTTCCCCAGGCTCGGTGGGGTTTTCTTTCTGGGTTTGGGTTGGGTTTTTTCCTTTTTTTTTTTTTTTTTTTTTTTTTTTTCCAAATTCAGTGAGGTCATCTCGCCTGGAGGCTGCAATGTGACAGAAATGCTAAATAGCCCTGTCGCTCAGGGAGGCTTCCTCATCTAAACTCCGTTAGTCGTCTTGCTTGCAATCAGGTGGTAGTCTTTCAGAAAATGAGTACCTAATTGAAATGGGGGTAGTAATTCATGGAAAGAGGCCAAAACCTAAAAGCATAAGGTATATATTGCTTAGATAAAAGCAAGTGTAAATCTTAAAGAATGGGCCAGTTTAACTATGAATTATGAACGAAAGGTTCTTAGGTTGAAAATTCTAGAAAATATAGATAAACTGTTGGTATGTGGCCCCTGTTTCTTTGCAAAGGAAGAGTAATCCTGAGTCATAACTGGATTTTTATTTCAGTTTTTTTCAGTAGTTAATACCCTTCAACTTTTCAATACTCTGAAATATTTTGTGTGCCAAAGTACTTCACTTTGATGCAGTTAATACCCTTCAGTTTTCACTACTCTGAAACATCCTAAGTGCCAAAGTACTTAGTTTTGATGGCGTTTGATAAATATGGATAGTAGTTGTCATCCATGCAGTTATGTTAAAACAGATGGGACAACTGAACACTTCACACTTCTTACTGTTTCTGAGTCATTTAAAGAGTGTGACTAATCATCCTACCATACAGTTGTCAACAAAACAGTAACTTTTTTCTACCATGCACAAAATCTGAAGAAGAGATTTCCATATTTTCTGAGATGAGAAATGAAAAGAACCTCTCTTCTGAACAACAGTTAAAATTTAGATTGAGGGGAGACTACACGTGATGGACTTTTCATCTTAAGAATTTATATGTAATTTTTTCTGTGCAGCAATATAATGATACACCTAGAAAGTCGGTTAACTTATTATGGCCGTTGTTGGGCAAACAATAACACGTTAGTTGTTTTAAGGCTTTCATCTAAGTAGCAACCTTACATGAAACTAAATTAATTTTATCTGTCCTCTTTCCCCTTCCTGCTTTACCCGTGTCAAGTTGTAAGTCATCTAGGACGGAGGCACTTTAATATTCAGTGCAGTATGGATTGGGCACTTTCATGATAATAGTCAAGTGACGGGTGTCAGGGTAATAATAGTGCTAACTGTGGGTGGGAATTGCATTTATTTTGAGGAAACCAGGGTAGTAAGACAAAGAGTTGACTGAGAAATTTGTGTTTAGAAATGTGATAAGAGAAGTGACCCGATTTGAACATAGCCCTTGTGGGAAATGGAAGTCAGCAATTACCTACAGCTTGTGAGGCTGAGCCAGAAAGGTGACAGTAGCTGTAAAATTCCCACAAATATTATGGGAATAGAAGATGTCTTGAAGGGGAGCTACTCAGGCTTGATTTCTTTTAGGTTAAGTGAGTTAAAGAGCTGGGAGGGAAGTATTAAATACATCAAAATGCAGTATTTGACACAGGAGGCAGATGAGTGGAAAGACTGATTGGGAAGAGGTGTTGAGAAGTGCAGTTACCTTTGGAGGGGGGGGAGGTGGGGAGAGAAGTAGCATGTGGGGTGGAAAATGAGGAGACCAAGGATGCATCAGAGTGGATCCCACAAAGAACATAAGAAAGGTATATTAAATGTATGCCAGCTTCTGCTGTTGGCAAATACATTTTCTGATTCTTTATCTGTTGGCAGCATTGATAAAGATTTGCTCTTTATTGAATGTATGTCCAGTAGTTGGTTTGGTCTGTTTGTTGTCTCATCACCTTTCCTGTGAAGACTAATTACTGACTGGGATTGTGCTGAGAATGCTGTTCTGTGTTTTCTGCATAATTCATACTTGAAGTGACTTTGATATGTTCATGAATTGACCAAAAGGAAAAAAAAAAAGGAAGTATTTACCCAATAATTTCCTCTCCATATGCAAGCAGAATGGTGCCATATGATTGGGTTTTTTGGCCTGGTGATCTCTTTAGAGAAGTGATCTCTTTTGTCAGGTGTGTGCCTCAGCAGGTGTTACAGATGGCTTTTGTTAAACAGGAAGCCCCACTGAAAGGATGACACTTTCTCTTCTTTCAAACTGAATGTTGAAGACCAGGTTTTCTTTAGAAAATAGAAAAGTTGGGGAGTGATCTGAGAGATGATCTGCCCAGGAGTGACTCCTAACGGTATGCCTTTGCTAGCTAATCCTTGGATTAGAGACTGCAAGGAAAACACACAAGTAATGTAAGAATGTCAAAAGAGCCAGTTCCACCAAAAATGAATCTATAGGCTTTGTGGTCTGTGAGGGGTAGTACCGATGGAGATACTAATGTAGTCTTACCTGCTTATCAGTAAATGTTTCAAGTGGAAGATAGTCTTCTCTAAACCAGTAGCTGTGGTTGTCCGAAGTCTACACTGGGTAATTACAGTGCAGTAATTAGAGAACAGTGTTTTCAGTGACATTTTAGCTTTTAAAATACTCCACGCTGCTGTTGTATTTTACTTGGGAGAAGAGAAATAGATTTTATGTTGTTATTTTAGCTTTCTAGAATATCCTTATTTAGCTAAAAAAAAAAAAATAATCTGTCACTGTTTTTTTTATTTTAAAGTTGCTGTACCAACTGGTACATCCTTTCAGTGAGCAAAGGGGACTTCTAGCTATTTTTCAGCAAGCTAGAAGCAAAATACATGCATAATAAACTACACTGTTGACTTTGCAAATAACATGGAGCTTGGTTCACCTTAATCATCTTCAGCTATTAATAAACTAATTTTATTGAAAATGTTGGCAGCTCTTTACTGTAAATTAGGTAAATTCTTACTGCGGTTACTGTGCAGTCTAACCTTCTGCTTTCATTCAGGACAGCCTGACATTATCATTATGGATCGCTCTCGGCACCGTGCGGGAAATGGCAATGAGCAGGCAGCTTCGCGAGAGCATAGTCGTGGTGAAGATGAGAGACAACGACAGCTGGAGCGCCTCGGTAGGGAGGAGGCCTATTACCAGTTCATTAATGAACTCAATGAAGAAGACTACAGGTTAATGAGAGACCGCAACCTGCTTGGCACTCCTGGTGAGATGTGGATACCTTCAGTAGAAAAGATGTAATGTGAAGTGACGCTACTGCTGTCAGGCACCGCATGTGGTTGTGTGACTCAAGTAGCCTGACTTCTGTGGCTTTGTAGAAAGGAAAAAACCCTCCATTTCCATTCAAAATTAATGAAATTCAGTAAAAATTAACAACTTAAGTAGACACTAAAGCTGGAATAAAAATACAACTGTTTCAAATGCAACATCTCCGTATATAGGTGATATCCAAACCCAAATAATTAACGTTTGGTACACTAAAGTGTATCTGTTAGTATGTGGTAGTTTGGGGGGCCTCTGAGTTGTTACTGGAAGTTGGCATGCTCTTGACACACATTCAGCGTCTTTTTTTCTTCCACCCCAGTACCTACTTCCTGTGTTATCGATGTGTATCTGCGTTACACTCTCACACTAGTGCTGTTTTCTTTTTGATTTCATTAATTTTACCTTATCTCTGAAGATTTCATTCAAGATAGAAAATATTGTTATTTCTGCATGGCTGTGTTGAGCCAATAATAATGTCTTACCTAACAGCGTTATCAAAATGTAAATTATTTCAGGGGAAATAACAGCAGAAGAGTTGCAGCAACGGTTAGAGGGGGCTAAGGAGCGTGTCGCATCACAGACTGATCTGGATAACAGAGAAGGTGAAGGTAGAACTGTCGGAGGTAAACATTCTTCATTCATATATATAGATACACTTAGTATGTGATGCATCAATGCTCTTCTGTGCAGATATTTAAGAGAAATGCTGATGGATTTCAGTACCAGCCATTTCAAGTCTTGTTTTTTCATTGTGCCTCTGTGGATTGTTTTAAAAATAAGAGAGATTTCATAATGATATGAAAACAAACTTGAAATACTTCATGAAAGCTGATTTATGTCAACCACAAATTACTTTCTCCTCTTTTCCTGGTTTCCCTTTGCTAGTAAACTTAATAGCGCAAAAGTAATTTTAATTCTTCTAATTCTTAAAAGGTTTTGCGGTGTATTAGAGAAGTTGGAACAGAAAAGAAGTTAATTGGGAAACAGTTAATCTCTCCACTGTTTTTTTGTTTCTGTTGTTTCATTTCCACTTGTTTTAATGGGGTGAGCTTTGTATTATGTGCCCTGTCTGTCTTCGCTTCCCCAGCAATGTTGTCTTCATCCTTTTGCCAATTCTGGTCAGATTTAGGAGAGGAATAGGCAACTCGGAAACAAAGATACCAAAGTTCTTGCAGATTTCATGAAAGTAGGGAGATGATGGAGTAGGGAGAGCTTAATCTGATCCCTTCAAGGGAAAACCTTCACCATGAGCATGACCACTGGCTCGCTTTATACACATAGCGCTAATCACATCAATTGTATCTGTTCCTGAGCTTGTAGTTGGAGGAGGTTTGGGAACGGAGCTGTGGATATTGTAGCAGGAAAAGAGTATTTACACAAGAGGAGCAAATGTGTTGAAACCATGAATCATTTATTCCACTGCTTGTAGAAAACAATTTTAAAAAAATTTTTCCAAAAGAAGACAAAATCTGTTGTACTTTTCCTTGCTTTATCAAAATTAGTTGACTAGGATACCCTCAAGTTGATAGCTTAAGTGAGGGACCTATATTGGACAAATACG
This sequence comes from Sagittarius serpentarius, assembly GCA_034782735.1. Taxonomy (NCBI): domain Eukaryota; kingdom Metazoa; phylum Chordata; class Aves; order Accipitriformes; family Sagittariidae; genus Sagittarius; species Sagittarius serpentarius. The sequence goes on from JAVKLA010000026.1 coordinate 6,149,040, forward strand.
ACTAACTTTGGACTGCCTACATCTGAACGCTTTCTGAGAAGAGGCCATCTGGGCTTACTAATTTCTCTGTGTATCTGCTGGTGAGACAAAAATTCTAGTTTGAACTGATGAGTTTTGTTGACGTTTTTACATACAGCATATTTTCAGCAAAAATTATGTTAGCATAGCAAGGTAGCTGCTGTCCTGCTTCTGTATCATTCCTGAAGTCAGGGCCCAGCAAGCACAGGGGATTTGGAGTGCATCATAGTATGCTGAGCACGCAGTTGTGTGAATGTTTGCAATTCTTTGTTTCTCTCAGATTCTGATGTTCTTGGAGAAAACTCAAATGGTGACTCTCTGCTTGAATGGCTGAACACGTTTCGTCGCACAGGAAACGCCACTCGCAGTGGACAGAGTGGGAACCAAACCTGGAGAGCCGTGAGTCGAACAAATCCAAACAGTGGGGAGTTTCGATTTAGTCTTGAAATCAACATAAATCATGAGCATAACAGTTTTGAAACTGCTGGTGAGGAGTATGTGGGTATAGATAGTAGCAGAATGTATTTAGAAAGAAGACATCAAAGAGCTGTCAGTCCAGTAACCCCACGAACGAGGAGCAGGACTGCAAGAGAGGCAAACAGTGAGGCTTCAAGCACTGCAAGGACCAGGTCTGTAAGAAGTTCTGTGGCAGAAAGCTCTGAAGCAGCCTCTCATCCAGTCTCAGGGAGGCTCAGGAGTAGAACAAGGGAGTTGACAGGCCTTTCCCGAGCAAATAGTACACGTAATAATTCTGCAGCTACTGGTGAACAAAGGGAAATGCCAGAAAGAGGTACTTCGACAAGAGTAACAAGAGGTAGAGCTAGAACTAACGTTCGGAGGAATACAAACCAAAGACTAGAAATTCTGCGGCTGAGGTCTACTTTAAGTAGTCGAAGCCGCTCTCCGCTGCAGAGGCAAGGTGATACTGCTCATTCTGGGGAACATGGGCAGAGGCAGGAGAGAAATGCACAGCAAGTCAGCAGAAGTAGAAGACAAACAGCTCAGCCTTCTCCACAGCCTGCCGAGGAACAAGCAAGAGGTAACACTCAGACTCCTCAACTTTCTAGTGTAGCCCCATCCTTGGGAATAACTTTGGAAGAGGAGGAATCTAGTAGGCCAGTAGCTGCTGTTAGAAGGCATCCAACAATTACATTAGATCTCCAAGTGAGAAGAATTCGTCCTGGAGAAAACAGAGATCGGGACAGTATTGCCAGTAGAACTCGTTCTAGAGTAGGAATGGCAGAAAACACAGTTACCTTTGAAAGTGACAGTGGGGGATTTCGGCGTACGATATCACGATCGGAACGTGCGGGTATTCGAACCTACGTTAGCACTATACGGATACCTCTTCGTCGGATTTCAGAAACTGGGCTTGGTGAACCTTCGTCGGTGGCTCTTCGATCAATCCTTAGACAAATTATGACAGGTTTTGGAGAGCTGAGTTCTTTAATGGAAACTGAATCTAACTCAGAAATGCAAAGAGGTGGTCATCACTTACCGGATGTGCAGTCAGAGCAGAATAACTCACGTTCAGCAAACGGTAGCAGTGATCCGAGTGAGGTTTCATCTAGAAATGGGCATGCAGTAGAAGGCAGCAGGGAAACAAATGGACAGAGTGATGGTATTCAACGCTATGGTCGCAATAACGAAAACCAAGATAACAGGCAGTCTCAAGATGCTAACAACCTAGTAGAGAATGGAACGCTGCCCATACTTCGACTTGCCCACTTCTTCTTGCTGAATGAAGATGATGACGACGATCGTTTAAGAGGTCTAACCAAAGAGCAGATTGACAATCTTTCTACCCGGAACTATGGGGATATTCACACTGAAAATGAAATAAGTAAAACCTGTAGTGTTTGCATTAATGAATATGTAACAGGGAATAAGCTAAGGCAGTTACCTTGTATGCATGAGTTTCATATCCATTGTATTGATCGCTGGCTTTCTGAAAACTCCACTTGCCCAATTTGTCGGCAGCCTGTGTTGGGGTCTAATGCCACAGACAATGGCTAGAATTATTTATACTGCTCAGTACTCAAGGATTTGCTTCTGCTCTATTTATGATGAGCCAGATGGAGTGAATTGAGTTACACAGGGGTCCATTTGTGTGGGGAGTTTTGTTAAATTTCTTTAAAAATAATAGGAAACTTGTCTAAATCTAGCAATGTAAATACTATTTTTCTCCAAGTGCAGTTCTAGGCGTACACATAGAACCAAATGATATCGGTAAAGTTTATATTTTTTTAGGTAATTTTGTTATGCTAAGCACTTTTGTAAATACAGAAATGCAATAGTTAATCAGTCCTGCTTAATGTATGTTTTTTTTAACAGTGTAATGGACTCACTTTATTTAGATTACAAATTGTTTCACACAGACCCACCACTGTGTTGAAAAAATAGTGTCTAAATAGCCATTCATTAGCTTTTTGTTCTAAGAACAATTTCTTTTACAGAGAGTTTCTTGCTGGACATGTCTGCTAAAGATATTTAAGTTACTTGAAGTGCTCATTTTAATAGACTATATTTTTTTTAACATTGAAATATCCTTTCCAAAAACTTGCCAATTTGGTTCTATTTAGAAAATTTTATGGCAATTTTTGCATGTGGTTTTACACAATGCTTAATGCTGACGAGTTCATATTCAAAAGTGGATGGGTTAGTGACATTATAAAATGTACATAATTAAATGCTGTCTTTGACAATCTCTGTCTTTTCAATGCAGACAGCAATCAAATGAATGATAATTCTGAGAGGATGTGTCTTACTGAACATGACATTTGCTCAAAGAACAAACGAGCACTGAGGAAGCCTTTTTACTCTTCCAAATTACTCAATTGATATTCATGGGTTTTTAACTGCCTTAGTTTAAGGAGGGAAATATTTCCTTGACCATTATATTGTCTACAATATGCATGATTTGTGCATCCTACTCAGAAAAACAAAACGAAGGCTTGAAGTGGTTTTGTACAGAAATTTAAGGTACACATACAATATTCGTCCTCTTAAAACATGTCTGAGGACCAAATGGCAAAAGACACTAAAAAGGACAAAATAAGCTTCCCTTAAAGTTCCCAGATTACTGTATAATTAGATATTAAACTTTATACCAATAACTTATAAAGAAATAAAGTTGCGAAGTAAATAATTTGGGCTTTGTGTGAATTGCTGTTGAGCCATATCCTGTAGATTGCTAAGAAGATTCATCATTCTTGATGTTCAGTCTCAGTTTTCACTTTATTCTTTCCCCATTTTTCCCCAGCTGTATACTTGTGTTTCCACAATGTGTGTTAGCTGTTATGGTAGATAAAAACGCAAGGCAAAGCATTCTTGGGGCTTCTGGAAGTAAGCTGAACATTACAAAGCTCATCTGAGCAACGTGCAGCTCAATCCTTGGAGAAAGGCAGAATTGTGATCCTCTTATGTGTGTATATTCTGAGCAGTAGAAAGAATACTTGAAGTGAGGACGTCCTACTGACTTTCTCTGCCTACAGATGGCCTTGACAAATGCAGTCCTGTGCCAGGTGTTTCAGTTAAAACATCTGTCTGCTCATGACATCCTTGAAGGGAAACTATCAAATCCTGTGTTAAGCTCTTGGATGTCTGCTTCAGTTTTGCAAGTGAAAAACTTGTGTCAAAAGTTCCACAGAAGTGCTTCTTTTTATTCCTAAAAGTAGTGCTAAGAAATTCTCTTAGGAGATTTAGATGAGTTTAAGGAGATGATTAAGACCTCTTCTGAGGTGATTTGGACTGCTAAGTACTGAAAACATTGATGCCTTTCTTGAGTGCCTCCTTGGCTGTATTGAAGAGCGAGGAGATGTAAATGTGATTGTCAGAGCTAGCTTATTTTTTACATTCTTTTTTTCTGTTACGTCTGTTAGCTCCTGATGTTGATGGTATCTAAATACTTGGGTGCCTTCTCCTACTTCCTTGTCCCCTTATGGTTTTCCTTTATATTTGAAAACTGCCTGACTCAAGTGCCTCATTTGTATAAACCTGCCTTCGGCTAACCATTGCCTTGCTGGTTGGTTCTTTCAAGGTCACTTTTAATAAATCCTTACTGTAGGGGATTTTTTTTTTTTCACTGCAATTTTAACTAACTAGTTGGAATCCTGCTCAAGTGCTACACTAATGCACTGGGGTAAAGGGAGAGTCCCTGTGCCACCTTTCATTCAGATGGGATTTTGGTGTGTAACCACAAGAGCACAATTTCGGACATGGTTCAAGACAAGATCCTGTATGACAGGGCACTTGTAACTCCGCTGCTGTGGGGGAATATCCAAAAGTACAGTGAGAGCTTTCTGTAGAAATCATAGGCTATTGGATAGGAAACACGTTGTCTCCCATACTATGTTCCTGTCCTGCTGCATGTGAATTGTTGAGTATTTACCCTCCAATGGAGGGGCATGCCATTTGTTTCTCAGCTTTCCCAGGAAATTGTGTTGATAGGACCAATTAAATCTCAGTGGTTCAGTTTGGTATTGGCTTCTGTTACCTGTGTTCCTGTGACACTCCTTCAGTTCTACACACGCATCCCCGAATACTATTCTACTTTGTGACTTGGGGGTTTCATGTTCCAACAGGCATATCTGTGTTTTAAGAGTTTCGTTAATTTATTCTCCATGTGTTCCCTATCACTTCTCAAACCCGTCTGTGTTCTCGATCTCTGCAGCTGCCCACTGCAGTTATGCAGTGTCTTTTGTGCGAAGTACTTGTTTTATACTGGCTTTTTAGTATCTTACGATCCCTAGTTCTTGTACTGTAAGAAGCAACACCTTTCCATTCATTTTGCTAGTGACTTAGCCCATTCTCTTTTTTTAAATAACTGAGGGGTCCTAATTAATCTCTCTTTATATAAAGAAGCTACTGTTTTGTAACTATTCTTGTTGCTTTTTTGAAATGGGAGGACTTGTGCTCATGCACAATTCAAGATGTAAATGCATTAGGCATTATATTGTGATATAACAACTTTTTTTTTCCCCTCTGTCATCTTCCAAATAATTCCCAATATTGTAGAGTTAATTTTGATTGCTGCCCAGCACTGAGCTGATATCTTAACAAGTTATACAAAAAGATTTCACAGTCACTTTCCTGAATGTTAATTGCTAATTTAGAATGGATTATTGCATGCTTTTTTTGTGTACTGTTGTACACATTTTTTTTTTCTCTTGGATTATTTTGTACGTTGTGCAAGTCAAATTTTCTCTGCCTTTTTATCATCCTGGGCACCCTGCCTCCTGTGATTTGTCTTAGCTTTTAATACCCCAATAATTCTGTAACATTTGCAGATTTTATCACTTGTTACTTAGTTCTTTTTTTCTGACCATTTATGAGTATGTCACATAGCACAAGTATTTCAGTAGCAATGCCTTCTAAATCAAAGTTTAAGCATTTATTTCAACTATTTAATCAGGAAATTCGTGAGTGTTTTTTTTTTTTTAATAAAGGGGGACTAGAGGTAAATATATGAAGAAATTCAGAAAATAGATACAGTAATTGTCCTTAAGCTGGTACTTGTTGAGGAGAACTTGAAATCTAAGTAAAGTACTGGCAAAGTGAAGCTTGTTTGTTGATTATTAAATTCCTTTAGTTATCCCTGAATTTCCCTCTGATTAGGTGAGCTAATAACATGTTTTATCCTTTCTTTTGCTTGTAAAAGGGCTGAGGAGAGGAGTAATACTTGCTTATTCTTCATGTATTTCACTTAAAGGTGCAATAGCCTTTGCCTATATCCTCCTTCACAGGACAGCTTTATAATGTTCCTACATGTCATTAAAAGAAAATCTCTGATATGTAAATTAGCACAATGATAAGACACTTTGTCTACTCAAGTTTGTGTATAAAATTAGAAAGGCGTCAAAGTATATTTGTGCATCACATTCATTGTCAAGCGCAAGATGCGTTTTGTGTTGCAGTCTGCTATCGCTGGAATAACCGGGGGTCAGACACGAAAGCAAATGTGTATGAGTAACATTGAGGTCACTCGCATAGCTATTAGTAGCTTCATTTTTGCAGTGTCAGTCAATTTTTGAGTAAGTTTAAAGACTTAACGTTTCAAAGTGGCACAGGATAGGTTTGTTTTTAAAGAGCTTTTGTAAACACATGTATTAAAGGTGCAAATGTCCGGAAAATGGGTTGAATACAGAAGTGTTTGAATCTCATTTGTCACTTAGAATGAAGATCAACATTTCCTATACTATCCAAAATGTGGTTTTGGAAATTTCAGTTCTTAACATGTTATTGGAGTCTGGAGATTCCAATATTTGTAGCTGAGTTTGATTTAGTCCTTTTCCATAAAAAGAAATACCAAAGCCTAATGTTCAAATTCTGGAATGCCACAGGTTTGTTCTGTTCTTTTTTCTTCCCCCTCGTAAATCTCCACAATTCTCTCTCACGAAGATGCAAACGATCCAATAATCTATGGTGTTTGTTCCTCCTCTTGAAATTTCAGCATAATCTACATTTTCTCATGGGTGTTTCCATTTAATTTAGTTGACTTTCAGCTCCCAGTTGGAAGTTTTCCCCTAGTGAAAGTCTCAGCTTGTTCTAACAGCTCCCATTAAGCACATTTTTCTGCCTTTTCCAAGTAACAGTTCAGCTGCCATGGAACTGTATTTGTCACCCTTGCTGAGCTCAACTTCACGAACGTTTCTCATCTGCTCCTGGATAACTGTGGCTTGCGCTGAAGGCAGCAGGAGCTAGGTACTTCCCAGCCGGGTTTCTGCATCAGAGGGACAAGTCTCGGGTTAGGCTGTGCAGTCTTAACACTGTGCTCTGTACAAGAAACCTCAAAAATAAATTTGGGCTCTCCTGTATTTATTGTTTTGATGCGTCTGATGTGGAAGCTGTAACCTATACGTGGTGATAGGTCAACACACTCCCTTTTCTTGCAGAATTGCCAGCATCAGCTGCTGCATGGGGGATTCACCTGTCAGACCGATTCTGCACTTCTTCTGGGTCTTCATTGTACCCAGCGTCAGCAGGATTAGAGCAGGGGAAGAGAGGGATATCTCTGCAGGTGATAGTAGCTGTTTAATCTGCTGAGCAGCTTGAGTGCTACCGGTTCAAAACGGACAGCCCTTGTTGGCAGGAGCAGTGGGAGCTGTGGCAGTGTGGGGGTGCCGGCTCCCAGCAGGGCAGAAGGTGGAAGAAGATTTTCATCAGCAGCCCGGGCAGGTGTCTGTCTAGCCAAAGTGACAATAATCCCCTTCCGGCACGGACCGAGAACGCTCGCTCACCAGGTTGCAGGCTTACGTGGAGCAAGTCTGGAGCTTTTGGGTCTGTCACAGCAGTCAAAGGGAGGTTGTGTCTGATTCTATGAAACTCTGGGTGGCCGGAGTCTTTTGCAGCCTGTTGATTCGTCTTATAGTGAAAGGTTGAAATACAGGGAAGATCTTATAAAAGACTATATATATAGTTATATATAAAAATGACTTGACATTTACTGGATATAAAAGACTTCAAGCCTTGTAGTTAACTACAGTTAAGGGAATAGGGTGCTCTTAGGTTGGGGTAATGAACCTCTTGAAACAGAGCCAGACCACCCCTGGTGCATAGCGTAAGGGAGAAGAGAGCTGAGCTCTTGCGTGTCTGCGCAGAAACAAAATGTTACTGCAGCTGTGAAGCTGAGTATGACGAAGCTGGGAAATGTGAGAACGAAGGCTGCCTAGGGCACCCGAGGTCGGCTTTCTAGTGCCTCTTCATGCTGATATTATCTCTCCCTGCAAATGCGGCCTCTCTCAGAGCACCGAGTGGGTCAGGTTCACGTACTGAGCTGCTAGCGCCTCTTTCCTTGTCTTTTATTATGTGCCTTGGAGTCTTTTTTTACTCCGTGCTTCTAAATTCGTATCTTTAAAGGAAGTATCTGCTTCTTCATGAGTTACTTCATGATGCTTATTGTTCATGGTCATTTTCTCAGTGCTTTTGTGAGAGAAGGATCTGCTTTGTACTTAGAAATTTTACTTCTCATTTGTCTTTTTTTTTAAATAAGCATCTATTTCTCCATCTGACTGTCTTCTATTCAGGTGTTTAATAGGATGTAGCTTACATAAACATAATTGTATGGCATGAAAGCAAGCTAAAAATAAAGAAATGTTGAAGATGAACAGCATTATATCCTCAAACTAGAGGAAGTGTCCTCTAAGCCATCTTTGGTTGATCTCCAATAGCCATTTTCTACTGGTCGTCTCCTGCTCCAGGGTGCACAGCTATAGGTACTGGCATCAGGCTAGCTTTCTCTCTGGAAGAAGTAAGTGACATGTTAAATGACTTGTATTGGTGACATGAAGAAAAGTAATTTATTTCTAGGGAAATAAATAGAAAAATGTGGGCAGAAGTTTTTAAAATAACTATTTATTTCGGTTGAAATATTAAATTCAAGTCAACTGGCAGCAGTAACCCGGAGCCTCTCTAGAAAGCCTTAATGTGGAAAATGACCCAGAGAGCTGGATTGGCCAGGGCCCTTGAAAAAATACAGAGAACTATCAGGCTGAGTTGATGGGTTTTTCCATTTCTTGCATGTGCTATGTTATCGGTGACTTTCTAGCTGCTATTATGGTCCCGTATGCCGCTCTGATAGTCTCTTCTTTAATAATATATGATGTAGAAATGGATTCCTGCGTTACCAAATAACTGCAAACTGGGCAGAAGCGTTTTAATTTCATCCCATTCCTCTGACTCTTTCCAACTTCCTTTTCCTTCTCTTCTGTATTCATTTGATCTTTTGGTATACCTGTCACCATTTCCAGGCTTTTTTCTTTCTTTCTTCTTAGGAACAAGCTATTTCTGCGAAGTAATTTCCTCTGGCGCTACTGAAAAGTTCACGTGAATCATGTACACGCCTACAAAGGGGGAGCAATTTGGGAGTAATAGGGGCATCACTCCTCCTGGTTTTTGTACTCTCAGGGTTTACTGAACACAGAGTGTCCCAGAATAGCTCCAGAACTAATACAAGGATGTCATACTGGTTTTGTGTTTCAGTAGGTCTGTGACATATTGGTACCATAACAGTGATGTTTGCTTTATACTGCACCGTCAACCAGAAAAGCAACAGCAGAGAACTGTGAAAAGCAAGGTGTACCACGTGTTTTCACAGTGCTGTGACCCGAGAGGTTTGTCGGACCCCCTAATCTGAACTAAACAAAATAATGCAAGAAGTTACGACTTGTGCAGCAGCACTGCCATGATAGGTTGCACAGCGTCTCTTGGCTTGGCTCAGTGTCAAGTGGTTATTCTCTTCCTGTTTTTAGATCTTTAGCAATACAAGAAGGGAATTAGTTAATTAGGTGGTTTGTTGTCTGATGTACAACTGAATTATAAATGTAGCCTTTTCATCTAAAAACAACAGCTAAATGGAAAACGGAACGTGAAATATGATAGTTTGACTGCAACATAACAGGATAGGTTATCAGACTGGTTTTGGCATCAAGCGTCTTGCTAAGCCACAGGCATGGTTAAATTATGCTGATAGAAATATGACAACAGGGTTTGGCTTAGATCTGGCATAACCATGGCTGAATTTGTACAGCCAAGCAGAGTTGCACAGCCTAGTTCTATTAATATAAGGCAGACTGTTAATTAGTATGAAAAATGAATATGTGAGTACATAAAGAAAGGAACCAGAGGCATGCATGAGAGGGCAGTTTTCCAGAGTTACTGACATGACAATTAGCAACATGCAAATTTGGAAGTACGAAAGGAGATGGTAAATTATAGCAGGTTATGTTCTGCCACTTCATGCTTTTGCCTTGATGGGAAATAACTCTTCTTTTTTTAAAAGCAGATGCTGTTTCCCCATGCCCAAGCTCCTGCTGAAGTAAGCCTGTGCAGTCACGTAGTAACTACCAAGTGACTGATAAGAGCTCAACCAACCTGGTGAGGAAACCAACCTGGCCACCAGGCCAACTGGGAATGATGCAAGGAGGGACACGACAACCTGCAACCAAGTGAGGAAGCGGTGGACCAAGTTGGTAAGCAGAGTGTGCCAGGTGATGTGGACAAGAGAAACCTCTTAACAGAAGAGCGTTGAAGTGGGGTCACTGCAGGTGTGTGCACACAAATATGGAAGGGCCTACAGGACAGGATGGTGGGGACGGATGTCTTACCTCCTCTGGGAAATCAGCATCTCAAGTGCCTGTAGACCAATGGACACAGCACAGGGAACAAGCAGGAGGAATTAGAGGTCTGTGTGCAGTTACAAGGCTATGATCTCATCAGGATCAGAGAGACACGGTGGGATAGCTCACACAGCCGGAGTGCTGCAATGGATGGATACAGGCTCTTTAGGAAGGACAGCCCAGGACGCTGATGGGGGGAAGATGCCCTTTGTGTGTGAGAGTGGCAGGAACATACGAGCTCTGTCTTGGGATGGATGAGAAGCCAGCGGGGAGCCTACGGGTCATGACCACTGGGCAGACCTACATTTTCGATGTTGTACTAGGTGTCTGCTATAGACCACCTGATCAGGAAAAAGTAGGCGGGACCTTCTTCAGGCAACTGGAAGAAGCCTCACGTTCACAGGCCCTGGTCTTCATGGGGGACTTTAACCACCCTGATACCTTGCTGGAAGAGCCATGCAGCGCGGCACAAACAGTCCAGGAGATTTCTGGATTATCATTTCACAAATGACAGTGAGTATTCCTGCCAGTTTCCTAATCCCACAAAAATTTGAGGACTATTTCTTTCAATATACACCCCTGAAAAGAGACGCCCACTTTAAGTTGATGGAGGGGTTGTAGGATTTACCAGTTCCTGAAGAGGCTTTGGGACCTGACTTTCCTTCTGAGTGCACTGACCATACATCAGTGGAGTCTGCAGGATTTTAAGGGAGAGAGGGGGCAAGTGGCAGAAAGCGCTGCATTATCGTTATCCAGTCATATACTGTGGCTATAACTATGGAGCTGTGCACACCCAGCTTTGATCAGAGCAGCATACACAACAAAAGAAATGGGCACACTAACGGTGCAGCACTCAGACATGAGTCTTTGAGATGAAATCTATGCCCTCCTGAGATGCTGTGCAGCTAATCTGATTTCAGCATGGACACAGAAACCATCAACAACAGGCAAGTGCTGCCCAGTGTCCTGCAGCCTGCCCTCAGCCTGCTCCCGTTTCCAGCAGGAATGGGGTTAGCCCACCTTTTGGAGGCACAAGGTACCTCAAAGCAAAATTTCTCCCATTTCCTTTCTTCCCCTGGGCTTACACGGGACTTTGTCTAGTCTAAACGAGACCTGGAGCAGGTTCACCAAATACCAGCTCAGTGCAAGTTGCTCCTTGGCATTCTCACTTACTCCAGAAGGTGTTTATCCCACCACTAAATTTACCTTTAGTATAATGTAAATTGCCTGAAGTGCAAAAATGAAACATATACACAGTAAAACAAAACAAACACAGCTTTGATTTTCTTCTACAGGTTGAACAGCTATGATGGGATACGTGGGATCCCTTTGTCCCATTATTTTAAGCGGTCCTTTACGAAGGCCTGACTTCAGGCATTTATAACCCACAGCTGGGGTTCTTGTCCGGAGTGAAGTGTGACAGATGTAATATATCCCTTACTTCTACTTCCAAGAAAAGCACTTTCATTTTTATCTTGAACCTTTCTGTCTCCTCTTTAGTATTAAGCCTTCATCTAGGCCAGTTCCATTACAATGTATTTCCTTAGGCAACATTGGTTCAACTGTGCTGAACATTTGACGTGAGCTCTTTTTGCAGTTCACACAGGTTTGAACTACCTTAATAATGGCTCATCCCTTTACCTTCAAGCATGCGTGCTCAGGAAAAAATACCATGTTGCTGTTGTAATACAGAGGTCTTGCCCTTATCTGAGTGATGCATGAACAGAGCACTTTGGTTGCCGGTACTATTCCTTTTACTGATTCTTAAACACATCTTGCATGCAATTTATTCCATTCGTTCAATGTTAACAGTGTGCATATAAGCACCGAAAGAACAGAAAATGCCAATATGTATGTGTATGAGCGCACAGTTAGTGTGTCGTTAATGTGCGTATGTGTAGCAGTTAACTTCAATATGCACACGGTGAGAGTGAAGAATCATATTATTCCTCGCCCTAGCACTGTAGGTTATGTCTCTGTGTACACACACACACATACACACATATATATACATAAATCGAATTCTGTAGGAAAAAGCATGTGTTCATAAGGAAAAACTATAAGCATCATAGTGTAATGATCAAGTTAGAATTATTGCACATCTGGATGCAGGTCCTTCTGTTGGGCTACTTTAGCACCGTATAGACACTACAGTTGGGGGCTATCCCCCGTGTCGTGACAGCTGAGACCTTTTTCCTCTTTAGACTGTTACAATTCCATTTGCTTAGTTTTTCTCTTGCAATTTTCTGTTCAATGTGGGGTTGAAGTAAAAACCCAAATTTGGGGTTATTTTGACAAAAGGTTTCTAATTTCCCCCCCCCCCTCGCACATGCATCTCAAGGCACGATTCTGGCCTCCCAGCTGATTTCAGTCACCCAACTCACATTATTCCCCTGCATCCTTACCGTGCTCTGGCCCCCATCACATGAATAGAGTTAGAGCTCCTTTCCCGCCTCACTGTATGAACCAGCTTGTGAGATGCCCCTGAGAGTAATGCAATTTGAGACACCCAGCACCCCAGAAAACACCGTGATGCGATTCACTCCCGCGTTGATGGTGGCAGAAGCCGGGGGAGGCCGAACAATCTGAATGAGGCGGGCGGCTTGGGACAGAAGGACGCTGAGAGCAAAGGCCTGGCCGGAGCCCCGGGCTCATCCCTGGGCACTCGCTGCCTGGACCTGCTGAATTCGGGTTCAGCCTTCAGCTTCCAGGAGGAAGACGACGTGTCGCACAGCAGAGGAGGGCGCCAGACGACAAGGAGCAAGTGTCCTGTCTCAAAAGGGGCAGAAGGTGACCCGGCAATACGGGGCGGGGCGGGAAGGGGGGGGGTGAGCCCCGGGGAGCGAGGGGAGAGACACGCTGCTCCTCCTCCCCCCGAGCCGCAACTTCTTCTCACAGCGGGGGCACAAAATACCGATGGGGGAAGCAAGGATTCCGCTCGGGCTCGGCTGACGCCAGGGCGCTGCCGTGGGAAGGAGGGGAAGGCAGAGCCTGCCTGGGCATTTGCGCAGCACCCTCTGTTCCGCTGGGATGTGATGAACGGCACCTCAAGTGAACGCTAATCCCGAAATAAAATTAATTAGCTACCTTTTAAATAAAACTAAGCGAAGCCAACTGCGAACCTAATTGACTGCAGTTTTACCGGCGCAGCTTTCAGGCCGTTACGCGGCTCCTCGCCCCCACCTCCGCAGGCAGCGTCCTCAAGCCCCGGCACACCCCGCGGCCAGCGACGGTGCGCGACACAAAGCGGCCAAACGCCGGCGGAGCCCCCGGCGGGAGCCTGTCGCCGTCCTTCCCCCGCCAACCGCAAGGCGGGAGCGGGGATAAAACCCCACCCGCGGCTGCGGCTTCCACCGAGCCCGCGGCGGGAGGAGGCGGGCGCGTCTGGACGCGGAGCCCCGCCCCCGGGCCCGCCCCGGGC
>JAVKLA010000026.1:6169768-6203556 GCA_034782735.1 Sagittarius serpentarius
ACCCCACCGGGCCCTTGCATCCTACTGGGCACCCGCACCGCACAGGGCCCCCAGCACCCACACCCCACGGGATACCCAGCTAACAGGGCCCCGCACACCCCAGGTCGGGCCGCCCTGGCCCGCTGCTGCACAGGCATTGCCAACCCTTTCCCTGAGCCGCCGGGGTCAGGGCAGGTGGTGGACAACCTCCAACGGACAACCTGGCTGCTGCCTTCTTGTGACAGCACCGCTGAGGGGGCGAGGCGTTGTCCCCCTTCTTTCTCTTGGTTCTGATAGTTTTTGACAGGAAAATTCCTTGGAGCGCATCTGGTCAGAGGGTAATAGTGCTGGTGGAGGGGAGGGGAGGGGATGCTGGGGTGTCCCGCACCCCACCAGCCTGGTCAGGGGCCTCGGACCTGTGGTTAGGAGTGGGGAGAGCACCGGGCACTGCTGTGAGCTTGCAGAGAGGTGAATTACAAGGTTTCTCAAGAGGTTCATTTAGGAAAATGCTTTCCAGCTCACTCATAAGAAAACAGACAAAAATGGAGTAATTTGAAGGTGTAATTCTGGTCCCAGAGGGCTTCCACTGACCTCTATAGGACCAGGACGCATTCAGAATTCACTTGTGGTATCTGTTTTACTTAGGGATAGCTGAAGCCTCAGTGACATTGTCTGTGACTTGCAGGCAGGTCTAGGAAAAGGCTGAGGCACCCGCTCCTGTGCAGAATATTTAGATGCCTAGTACAGTCTCTGCGGTGAGTAAGAGTGCAGTGTGATGCTCCTTCAGCACTTTTTATTTGAATAAGGAATGTGCTTTGGAAGCACATTTCCTGATCAGCTCTACTGTGGGTTAAATCTCAGAGCACCTTGGAGAGCATTTGCTGGATTGCTTTTGGATGATGCAAAACTGGAAGGTGTCCTCCAGCCACTCGTGGCTGGTCACCCCATGGAACCAGACTACAGCTAGCTTGAAGGAGAAGCCACATTTCCTTTGGCTCCTTTGCACAACCCGGTCACTCTACTAATATTCTCCTGTCACTCTACTAATATTCTCCTGTTTGGCCTCACTGCTTGCTAATAAGGACAGAACCTGAGAGACCTCTGCACAGCTGCTGAAGTAAGCAGGATGCTAAGCAAAGAGGTGTGTAATGCTAGCTCATAGGAAATGGTAAGGTTTCAGAGTAGGATTTAGCACATTACCAGCTTTCCTTATGTTTAGCGTAAGCCATTCAGATGAAACAGTCGCAGTTAAGCAGATTCCACTCTCCACTGCTTGGGGTTGTGTCCACTTCTGCAGTCCAATCTGAAATTCTGTCCACTTCTGCAGTCCAATCTGAAATTCTGTCCTCTGACAGAGAGGCTCCTTTCCCAGAGCTGCTGTTTGGCAGATCTGTTTGCGACCTAACATTTGGAATCCAAGCCTAGGTGCCCTTACCCATAACCAGCCCTTCAGATGCTGAATGCATGGCACTTGGAGAATGTTTGTCTTGAACATGGGATACATAAGGAGTTTAAGCTTCAGCTTTTGTAAATTGTACTTGTGGATCTAGGTGGTTCAGTTGCACTTCAGTCATGCTCTGGGTGCCTGAGGCACCCAGATCTTCTAGCTGGGATTTATCTATACACAGCTTTAGACTTTTACGTGTTCCTTTCATTTCACGGAAGTGAAATCCAAATTAGATGATACTTTGAAGAAACATGGGGGTTGCTGGTTAGCGTTAAGAGCACTGCTTCTCAGTTGTTAAACAGTGTATTTCCTATTTAGAATATTTTTCTGAAGGATACCAAGAGTAATATCTAGTATAGGTATATATATAAGGCCTATAAAAATACATAATAGACATTTGTGTAACTTACTACATAGGCATATTAAAGGATATGATTGTAGTTGGCTTAGGACGCCCAAAGAGAAGGTCCTGCCTTCCCCCTTCCTGCGTATTCCCAGTGCCTTGCTTGCGTCTACATTAGCCATCAGATGGTTAAATGGTCACCTGGATCAGTGCTAATGTGGCTCGCTAGCAGCTTGTATGATCTCAAATGGCAGCAGGGAACAGACACAGAAAGGCAGGAGCGCTCTGTTTTTCACAACGTGCTGTGGCTCGGTGTGCAGACCTGCTGTCTGCGTGGACCGAACAGGTTCGTATGAGGGGCTCGGGCTGTGGGAACCCAACTGTAAAAGCACACATTTGGAGACTGAGCCATTGTCAGCTGAAGAGCAGTTCAGGTGCGGTTGTGTGGTGGCATTGCAAAATGCGAAGACCTGTCTGAGCTGAACAGTGTGGAGGGGGGACTGGTCCCCCTTTTGTCATCCTTAGTTAGGGTAACCCTGTCGTCAGCCACTGCGGTTTTCTTGGCACCTATATATCAGGATATTCTACCTTCTTTCCTTTTTAGAAGAGAAGGTATTTCCTGCTTTAAATTCTTGTAGTTTGTTTGCTAGTCCTGTTTACTTTTTCTTTGAGGGAGTTTTGGTAATCCTAAGGTATTAGCTTTTGGTTTGGATCGCAGAGATATATTTTCATACTGTGTCAAGTATTTCAGTAGCTTATCGATGTTCTTCTTTACTCAAGAAGAGTGCTACCTCTGTGATGGTCTAATGTTGTTTTTTCATGTCAGCTCCAATTGTGATTTTCTACCCTCCTGCATTTTGTAGTGTGGCTTCCACATGTGCTGATACAGTATAAAATGTAATTGGTGTATTTGGTAGAGTTTTAAACCTGCTTAGCACTGGGACAAAGGACTTCACAGAAAAGCAGATGATGTGAAAAGGAGAATTTAGAGATGGCAAGTCACCTCCTGCCACTCAGATGATCAGTCCTCTTCTTTTTTATGCATTTGCTCATTAATCGATTTTTTTTTTTGCTTTGTACAACTAAATCTTTTTATTGCTGTAATGTTGTACCAGCTGAGCTAAATTGATTAGATTTAAATTATTCTCAAAGAGGTCTCCAGCTCTTTACTGTTGGAACCACAGACATCAAAGACTAACTTGTTCTTCTCCTTCCTGCCTCCTTAAAGTCACTAAAAATAAGCAACTGTCAATAACACATTAGGTGATTATACAATAGCATTTTTATTTTTAGGGGAAAAAATTTCAAATTCCAACTTTAGAATGGATTAAAGGTACAAACGATCTTGATGTCATTTACTGTGGTCTTTTTCAACTGCTCAGTGGTACACATCAGCAAGAAGAAATAATTCTAGTGTAAAGGTAGTGACAGAATCTTCTCCCAGGACATGAGGAGCTGAAATATAAACATAATTTCATTGTATGAAACCATACTCCTTTTATACCTTTTCCATCTACATTTCCCCTGAAATATTTGCTTATATTTTGTGTTGTGTATTTGGTCTTAAGAACAGTGACTGTCTTTTACGAGTCTTACTCCCTTCTGATTCTGTAAAGGATCCATCTCTATTGTCAGAGGAATGTCTATGTAAGAACCTCTTTGGGCTAGATCCTATTTTTGTGCTGTGATAGTACATTACCATGATTGCAACTGTTGGGAAGTGTCATATGGAGCCGTTACAGTCGCACACAGACACTTGTATTTTGCTCAGAGCTTTCATCTGTAGTCATTTACAAGTTAGGCATAATTCCTATAAGATGTATGTAAAATGCACAGTAGCTATAGGTGAAATACTTAGCCGGCTTTGCAGTATTCCATATCGCTGTTGCTGCTTCAAAGAAGGTGGATTTTGGTATTGTGGAGGTCAGGTTCAGACGGTGTAAGCAGCATGTTGAAGGCTAAAACTTTCACTGTGAAGCTCACTCAAGTCACCTGTACTCATGGGATAGCTACATCATATTTTGCAGGCAGATCAGCAGTTGTCCTGAATGCATTTTTAAGCAAACAAATGCTATGAAAGGGGTCAGCACAGTGCTGAGCTAACAGATTCCTAAAATATTAACGTTTAAATGAGAGTAAAAGAGCAAAAGTCCTGTTCTGCTGTGAGAAACGTACCTGGCAGGTGTAGTGGCTGCAGGCACTAAACAGAGGGGTGTGCTTTCTCAGCAAATGCATTTAATGCCCGTTAACATTACCAAGAGTTACACAAACATCTAGCAAGACATTTGTAACCATAGTGTTGGCACATAGAAATTCTACCCTCCCATGAGAAATTTTTCCAGGTGAAGACTAAAGTGCATGTGTGTTTACGCACACAAACTGTGTGGTGCCAATGTTGTCTAAGTGTTACGGAGCTCTTGTTTCTTTTCATCCATGTTTAACTGGCACACAATGTAGTATAATGTGCAGCTTATTCAATCACATCAAAGGCCCGATCCTATTTCCATAAACACCAGTGACAATTATGCCTTTTCAGCAAGGCCTCTTCACAATAAACACCATGTTTTACGTTACTACATTTCTATAGTAGCACAAAGCGTGAGATCTTGCTCAACTGTAAAGTGAGGTGGTGACAGTGATGGGGCTAACTGGAGGCCAGCCTGAGCTTCTGCTGTCTTGGGTAACTCACTTAAAGCTTGCCTGGATGTGAGAGTTAGCTTGCATTAGGATAGGAAGGAATTTAAAATACATCTCCTTATGACACTGAATTAGAAAAAGAAGTTCTACGCACCGGTACTGTGGAATAACTTCATAAATAAACAAGGTCCTAAGCAGTGTGGCAGAAGAAACACTTTTTTGCCATATGGTGATGGGAGAGGTGAGATCATGAATAAATCTATGTAAGATCAAACCACTCAGATGATGGGGAACGCAGTTATTTAGGGGTTAGTTGAAGAGAGAAGAGATTTAACTGACCTTCAGATTTTAAGATTAAATTAAATTAAATGTATTCAATGAAAATAAAAATTTCCACCCCACTATATCACCAAGATATGAACTCTCTTGTGTTATGCTATTTGACTATATTCATAACTCCATTGAAAACAAGACACATGTACTGTCTATTTATAGGAACTATTTTATTCCTTCTCTGCACCACTCCCTCTCCACAGGACTTTTGTTTCAGGTCTTAGTTCCCTAGCAGTATCTGCTTTTAGTGTACTTGCCTGTGCTGGGTGAGTCAGTGTCCTTCTCATTTTCTGGGTAGACGTAAAAGTACTGCCCTGCTAGTGTGATTTGGCAGTAATGCTGTTGTAGTTCCATACAGGATTAAAACATCTGACAGTAAAATGATTGAAAGAAACCTGCTTGTCTGTTCAGGGTCCTAGAATATCTCCAAGATGATGAAACTGCACTTACTGGGTACAGAAAGAATAGTCATTTAGTATTGCATTTTCATTGCCACGAGGCTTGATCTCTGCCAACTCTGTAGGGAGTTTTTATGTGGAAACCTATGGCTTCAGAAATGATGCTGATTTAAAGCATCCCCCCACCATTTTTTGTCTCATAATTAACTCTTCTTCCCTCCCCAAGAAGTTCCAAGCTGACAGCTCCCATTGACTCTACATGGCGTTTTGGATGATCATCTGAAAATGGATGGCAGCATCTCAAACTGATCACTCTCCAATTAGTTACCAATTCACAAGGCATTTTTATTGTAGTGAAGACTTGCTGAGGGCCCTATAAACAACCATGTCGTCCGTTTCTGCTCTTCTGGAAGGTTGTCAAGTGATACTCCATAGACTTGCTACACCGTGGTACTCTTAGCTGGTTCATTTCCCTTTGGCCATTCTTCTTTGAGCTGTCAAGTATACCCTCTAAATAATCTTTGAATCTGAGAGAACTGATTTGCTACTTGCGAAGTAATATTCTAAGCGCCTCTCTTAGCTTTATTACTATAATAGATTACTGTTCCATATTTGTTTTCCTGTACCATGTTGCATTGTGGCACATTTTAACTAGTTTCTAGTAGTACAAATATCAGGGTATCTGTTACAGACAGTATCTGTAGAGCCTGATTGCTGACAGATTCTTTTAAGAGATAGTTAATCGCAAAATCTTTCTTGTACGTATAGCTAGTAGAGCAGAGCAATGTATTAGACTTTGAAAAGGCAGCTGAACATCTATGCAGCTACAGCTTTCTGCTTCTGGGACAGTCTTTAAGTGTGGTCTGCCTTTTTATCAACGCAAATGTTCTCCTTTCAGTCTTGTATCTTTTCTAGCCAAGGCTTTTGGAGCGGTTGCAGGTATATAAGGCATGACATCTGAGAGCTTTAGGTAACCGATTCTCAGCTGGTACACTCAAAGGATAATTTGTGAAAGATTGTTGACATGGTGGAAAATTGAGAAAAAAAAGTAAAATTGTATGAAGTCTTGGGTTTTTTTTTAAAATACAAAATAAAAAAATGAAGTATCAGTATTGAAAACGTCTTATTCGAACAGTTATTCTGGTATGTGTTTGGAAGCTTTCAGATTTTTGATTAGCATTATTGCCACCTTTTCATAATGAATTCTGTCTACTGGAAAAATTCCTGGGCAGTTCTTTCCACTCTAAGGAGTGGATAGCTGCCAGCCTGTTCGGAAGCTCCTGGCTTTCAGATCACTGGTTGTGACCCATGTCTTACCATAGCAGTAATTCTCGATTCTGGACATTTTTAATGTGAATACTGGAAGATAGAACAGAGTGAGCACACCTGAAAACAGAAGATGCTAAGTTTTGTATTTCAAACCAAGGCACGGTAAGGCAAAGCTGACATGATACAAATTTTAATGAGTGACCCAATCTAACTACCTATTTGCACACCTCAGAGAAGCGACATAATCCATATAGTTAGAATGTCACATACATATATATGACATTCAGAGGAGGTTTTCCAGACAGCTAAAGGTGTTTCTTAACAATGTAGTTATCCTTGCAGTGAGCCCTAAAACCAGCTTAAATTAGAAAGAACATGAAATGTCAGTAAATTAGTCTCAATACCTTCATGTTGTGATGAAGAATCACAAGACATACTATATTTCCACTGCTTTCCTCCCTCACATAGGATATTGTTGTTATTTTTAGTTCTAATTAACAACTTGGAAATTGTTGTACTGGAGCATCAGTGCAAAGTGCAAACAAATGAGAACTTGTCTTCCGCTTGACTAAAATGGAAGAGCCATGATTGCGTCAGAGTTGTAATTCATAATAGACCCAACACAGTATGTCAGTTTGTTTTAGCCAAGGGTTTGGTCTGATGAACCTACCTTCTTTCAGAGTGCTGTAAATCAGGATTAACACAACTGGAATTAGTGTATAGGTTCTATAAGGGAGAGAAGGCAGCCTTACATCTTGTTTAAAACTGACTGGAAGGTCTTGATTTTTAATTCCTAATCTCTCAAATGCAGATGACCAAACCTATTTATTTGACTTCATTAAATAAGTAGGTAGTCATAAAGAGTGAAAGCAAAAGTGTTTGTCTCCTTACAATAACACCACCCTGACTCATTTGCTGCTTTGAACAGAAGGAGGGCTCAAGTGTTATCTCCTGCTGACCCAGCACTGTTCTGCCTATTCATACAAAGCGCAGTGAAGGCAGTCTAACATCCTGTGCCTGTGAGATCTAGGAACCTTCAACCCAATGCTTATAAAAAGAATATATAAAACAAATACCCCAGGCTTTCGTGTGCCATTAAATACTCTAAGCAAAAGTCACCTTTACTTAATAGATGCAGTTTATTTGTAAATGGGAGACAAAAGATGCTGGAAGAATATGTGCAAAGTCAACAGCAGCTGTCATAACTCTGAAACAGATACAGAGGCTACATCTGCATTTGTTGTGTCAGTTACACAGATGGGAATCAGGACTTAACCTCGAAGCTTTAAACTGAAATCCAGTTGTCATTTACTCAACATTTCTGCATCACTGGGAAGGCTCAGCATAGTTCCTGCTTCAGTGGTTCTGTGGCTACTGAACTGAAATACATTGACCTCAATCCTAGTGCCTTGTTTTGAAGAGGGACAGAAAGACAGGGGAATTAAGGCATGTGGGTGCTCCCCGGATTGGGGAGAGGACCTGCTTTACAGATTAACGGTCAGATCTCATTCACAGAGTTTCACCAATGCGCAACTGCACCTAGAAGTCATCCTGTTTGTGCCATTTGTCTGCCTGGTCACAGGGGGAAGAAAAGAACTTTTGTAAGGGCTTACCAGACAGACAGACAGGAGCAGAGTGCGCTATCCTCCCTCTCTGCCCCCAGCCCAACTCATCCTAATCCTGCGCTCCCTGAAGAGTGGGGACTATTCATTCTTCACTCTGTAACTAAAAACCTGACCCTTGCTGAAGTTTTCCCACAGTCTTCAGTAAGTAAAAGGTTCTTGCCCTCTGTTTTTGATGAAAGTTATTTACAAACCTGAAATTTGCTTAGCTGATCTTTCAAAAGATTTTAAACCCTACAAATCTTCATTAGAGTAACAAAAGGGGGTTGTCAGTCTTCTGAAAGAGAAAGGAGTGACTAGAAAGATCTGAAAGATTTGAGGAGAAAGAGTTGATTTCTTAAAGAAAAAGCAAAAAGATTTTGGGGATTGGGGTCCCAAATTAAGACACTTCAGGTAAGTGCAATTTTTGGTAAATCTACTAACATGCAAATGTTCAAAGGAACTCATTATTTTAGAGTTAATTTAGGTATGTTCCATCTTGAGAAACTGGCGTCGGACATCATTTCAGGTCTTTATATATAGTGTTGAGCCCCTATAGTAGGAAGAATTAAAAATACATTTTCTGGAGAGGGTGAGGGCAATGTAATCTCATAACATACTGTGTAGATCCACATTACTGAAGGGGCCACTACAGTTGATGTTTTGATTGTGATGAAGCTCTTCAGGACAGAATGTGTCATTTCAGTTTGGCCAATACTTCTGCATTTATTGTGAGCTTCACAGTAGTTTTGTATTTTACTTACCAGCTATCAAACGCAAGCTTCTGTCAGCCTAGCTATCATCTAAACAGTTATGTTTCTGTACATATAGTCAAGAGAGAAAAAAATTATTTCAACGAGAGGATAGTTATGGTGCAAGAGCAAACTTTCACAGACATTTAGTCTGAAAGTAATAAGCATATTTCTAAATATCAGACAACTGTTCAGAATAGCTTTCCAGAAGGAGCGGTGGGAAAGAAATTTAGCTTGATCTCATAACTGAATTTTATTGGTATAGGTAAAGGAGTATAAAATAATCATCTGGAATAGGAGGATCTGAACTTTTAAACAGGTTTTTGCTTCTAGGTCTGCATTTTTAAACACCAAGTAGAACCAGGACCTTCATGGGCAGCAAATAGACTGTATACACTGATCTTTCCAGAAGCAGGTTATAAAATAGCACCTGCACTTAATATCTGATTTTGATTGAACAATAACAACCATCAAATGCAGTGTATTCCAGTACTTCCTTTTTACCATGCTAGGATTGGGATGATCTGTGACGTCTGCCTGTCATTTGAGTTTCAGATTAATTTCCTACTCAGAAATGACCAATAATTGTTTTGGAAAATAGAAAAAAGTGCATAAAGGCAGTAACATGAGAACTGTAAAATAATGGAAGAGCATGGTGGCAGAGGGGGAGAGAGGGAGTCAGTATGCCTACATGTCCTGCCAACAGAAACAAAATAAATCAGTTTCTCTGGAAGCCAAAAGAAGACGACATGAAGTCACTACAAGCAGCACAACCATGACTGTCCAAGGGAGTAGTCTGAACTGATAAAAGAAAATGTGTATGTCCCTACAAACCATACATAAGTAGAGAACATCTGCCTTTTGATTTTTTTAGTGTGACTGTGTGTAAAGAGGTATAAACTCTGAAAGTGTCCTGCTGCCTGGACTGTATTTTCTGACATCCTGGATTCCAGTCAGTGTATTTTTTTCACTCTGGAATATGGACAGTCCTTGGATACAGCTGGCGATCAAACCACAAGGGAGTTTTGTACATTACCTGCTCAGGAGGTAGGATGGCACATGTCTCCCAACCCTCCTAATGCCAGTTTATCAAGAGCTTCCTGCTGCATACACTACTGTGTATGTGTGTGCTGTCAACCTAAAATTGCCCAGTAACACAGATGATGCTTCCCCTAAATGCATGCCAGGGAGCCCTTCTGTCATGGGTCTCTGTTAGCTGGTACTACGTACGCAGCATCTTCCATACACAGCATCTCCCTGTTACCATTCCCTCTCTTCTGACACAGTATCTCATAGGAGATCTGCAAATTCCCAGCTCCTACAGTAGATCCAAGAAGGTCTCTTTAGGAACAGGATCTCCACTGAAAGCAGCTGACGAGAAAGTCTGTTTTGTCTCACAGTAGATGCACCTGCCATTTAAATCGCTCTCCATTTCTGTTGCTGACTCCATGCCATCTCCCTTTAGTGTGCTTACCCACGTTAGTTCTGGTAGCAGTTTGAGCTAGATGCAAAGGACTGCGTCTGGCATGGTATGGTATGGGAGAAAGCAGTGAGTGTGCCAAGCCTGAACTGCAGGAAAGACCTCAACAATCCTAAACTTTCACCATCAAGAAAGATGACAAGAAAGCCCTGTTCATCCAGGGCT
Organism: Sagittarius serpentarius; assembly: GCA_034782735.1. Classification (NCBI taxonomy): domain Eukaryota; kingdom Metazoa; phylum Chordata; class Aves; order Accipitriformes; family Sagittariidae; genus Sagittarius; species Sagittarius serpentarius. The sequence goes on from JAVKLA010000026.1 coordinate 6,180,173, forward strand.
CCGAAGAAGAAGAAGAAGAAGAAGAAGAAGAAGAAGAAGAAGAAGAAGAAGATTCTGCAGTCCTCAACACTGGATGGTTTTGTTGAAGTTTTGGCTGGCTTGCTGATTACCTAAACCATTTTCTTTGAGGGCTTTTTGCCAAAACCCCAAAGAGAGAAAAATGGGAATAAAAGAGCTGCAATAATAGGTCTGATAGGATTTTGTTGAGATGGTGCAATTTTGTGTGAGTGCTAAACAGCATGGGATTTAAATAATTTAGTACTCATTTTGGTACTTTTTGGTTCATTAGACAACCAGGTTCCCAGGCTCTGTGCACTGGCTGTTCCTGCTACGATTGCTGTTGTTTAAAGAGACATTAAACTCTTCTATCAGTGCCGTTTCCTATGTGGAGATCCCTGACAACCAGATGCAAGAGTTAATCTTATACTTTCTTCCTACTGGAATGTTGTGGTTTTGTTGTTTGTTTGTTTGTTTTTTTAATTAAAGTCCCTTGTAGGACACCCAGCACATTACACACAAACATCTTGTTGAATTTCTACCTCATTCTGTTACAGGCTACAAATCAAATCAGGACATCAGTTTTGCCCACTGATGAGATGATAGGATTTATATTTCTGTGGCCCAGTTCATGTCTAGACAGGGCAGATGGTACTATTGGAGTGTACACCATCATTAATTTGGGACTCAGCAACTGTAAACAACCATATTTTTTATTTTAATCAGAATTAGTACATTGACTAGCATTCAGTAATAAAATATTAGTAGCCTAAGCAGAAGCTACAAAATTTACTGAGGTGGAGAAGGACGACAGTGATGTGGTAGCTTCTGTCTTCATGGGGAGCTAAAGCTGTTTCACTTCAGTTCCAAGTATTTTGTCATCAGTGTCTCCGGAGCAAGGGAATAATTTTAGGTATCTGCTTCATAGGGTCGATATGAAGATTACAGGCAGCTACACAGTATTCATATGGTGCTGGGAAACAGAAGATGGTATGCAAAAAGGTTTCTTTGGTCAGGTAAGTTAGCAGCCATTAGGGTTACATTTTTTTCATAGTTACCATCTGGCTTTAGTGGTGTCAGACCTGATGAAACCAAGTCCACGTGGATATTCTGGAAAAGACAAACAGAGCATGACCTTTTATTGAATCCTCTATTTCTTGTAAAGGTTTATTTTTACAAGGGCATTTTATAAGCTATATATCTGTAGGGTTTTGGCATTATTTCTTATTGTTTGAATGGCTTCTTAACAGTGATTCAATTCCTACATAAATAATTCTAATAAGAAAATTTATATATCAGTTTTTAGAGACTAAAATTTGAGAAGAGTGATTAACAACCTGAAGAAGGGGGAAGGGAAGTCCTACATTAAGAAGATTGGCAGTGCTTCAACTAGAAGACTATGCTGTGACTGAGGCTATAGCCAAAAATAGAATTGGATTAACAGAAGAAAAGCAAGTAGCTAAAACTAAGGTCAAAGCAGACATAGATGATTTAGAATTGTCTCATACACCAAAAGATAGAAAGAGATATTCAAGGAGTTTTCCTATTGTATACACCGTAAAAAGGAAAATCAGTTCAGACTAAGAGGAACTATGAAAGAAGACTCAAATAATAAGAAGCCAATTAAGAGGGCAAGAACTAAACTTTAAAATATGAGAAAAAACACAATAACTTTTTCTGTTTTTTATACAGATTTTAATATGTATGCTATTTCAAATAAATTAAAAAATAAGCTGTAAAAGACACCTATAATAATACTAACACTTACAAGATCAAAGGAACAGTAAAAATAAGTTCTCTGAAAACTCTCATTCAGGTGGGGCAATATAGTGACCATTTAAGCTGAATAGGTTGTACTTTAACGACTCACCAGAAAGTAGGCTTAACTAGATACAAGTTCTACCTGATGCCAATTATTACACTGATGAGCCCCAGCCCCCTAATTTGTGGGTGAGAGAAGCTAATGCATACAGATACAAAAACTTTAAAAGACGAGAAAGGAAGTAGAAGGTTATGTCTGTAGAGGTTTTGATAAGATAAGCTGTGGCACCTAGGAGGCTTGTCTTTTCTTTTAGCTTTGGATTTCAGTCAGGTAAGTTTATTTTAGGGTTTGAGGGGAGGGAAGGTTGCACTTATCAAAAAAATGTATTTTTAATGTGTTCATCTCTAATGCTCTGAAGTAGATGCTGATTACTCGTATGTTTTCTTCACTTTCCGATGTGGAAAAGCAGAAAGCCTGTTCTCCTGATAGGAAGGTTTACTCAGAAGTATAGAAAGAGTTTGGTAATAAGCAAAGCCTATGTCTGATTTGACTGTAATGTTTTTCTTCCTTTATCTGTGATTAGATACTGCTTGGTAAAAGTATAGCTAAAACTTAAGCCTGGAGATCAATCAACTATAAATCTATATGAAAATAATTCCTTCTTGTAATTCTGTGTTCCTGTTGCAGTCATACACAAACTGTGTGACGTGAGCACTACAGTGGTGGGTGGTTCTCAACAGCTGCATGGTAGGAGTTATGTTAAAGATGAAAGGCATACTTAATGTGAGAGACTTCTTAAAATTTATTACGGTGTAAGGCTAATTAGTGATGAGGAACTGTTGTTTTAATAATGAGCTCAATATTAAGACAGTAACTGAATGGAAGGGCTTTCTCTCCATTAAGTAGCTCTACTATTAACAGCAAAGTAGAATAGTTATGTGGTAGTAATATTTCTGAAGACCCCTAAACACGGTATAGCAAACTAATGCTTACCAGTTGGGGACTTCTGCTGATATATGAGCAAATATCTTCTGAAATACACTGTGGAGGGAAGAGAAAGAAGGCTTTTTGACTTTCAGAAAAAATTACTATATGAAGTTTGTCCTCAGTAGTTATTTGAGAGAACTGGCTGTTTGCTTTCATCTTATATTTAAAAAAACCCAAACAAACAGGTGAAGCTTATATTGGGGGTGGGAATGACTGTTTCCCTTTTGAAAAGGTCTTTTCTTCTCCTTCATGAAGGAATGAGAAACTTGAGCAACCTGTATCTAATCCAGGAATGGATACAGCTCAGCACTGTCTGAAGCTCTGTCCTGAAGAGTTCAGAACCTCTCTGCATCTTAAACCATTCCCTGCACTGAACAAGAAGGGAAGAGAAGAGTGACTGAAGTCTAGGTGATAAGACTTTCTTAAGAATGAAACAGCAGTGCTGAGTCAGCTGGGTGGTGATGTTCGGCTTTCAGGAGTGGTTGGTTGGTTTGTTTGTTTGAGCTTTTTTTTTTTTCTCTCCTTCCTAGGACTACTTTTTATGAAAAACTCCTCCAGTACTAGTATATGAGTTGTAAGCATAATTTCCTCTAAATCCACAACAGCCTATGCAATACTAGATAATTCAGTTTTGAAAAGGTCTGTGACTCTTGTCTTTGCCCATTCTGGTAGCAGTTCCAATAAAATGCTGCTTATTGCAGACAGGTACTGGAATGTCTCTGAAGTGACAGATGGACACAGTACAAATGTACTTAATCCTCAGCAGTTATGGAATAGGTCAAGCTGAATTCTGATCTGAGAGAAAACAAACATTTAATGTTTTGGCAATGACAAGCCTTGTGTGAACCCTAGCAGGAGACCTGTGTGATCATAGCCCCGGTTGGTCCAGTCAGCATAACTGTCTAAATCAAATTGACTGTCACCAGTCTGATCTACAGGCTTCCCAGAAAAATCTTTAGAAGCACTGTAGCATATCTTTTAGAGATCAAGCTGCTGAGACTGTTACCTCTCTTTAGGAGGAAAAAAAAGGTAGGGAGGAAAAAAGAGGAAAGAATACTTTTTAAACTCATCCAGTACAGATGCTGCAGACGAGATAGCTGTTCCAGGAAGAACAACTTATTGGGTTGGGATTTTTCTAACGAAAATACCTTATTGAGGAGAACTTCTCCAGCTAGACTTACAGTATAGGACTTCAGCATAACAGTAGCAGGTGGATAAATACCTTATTACTGCAGCATTAAAATAACTGGTAATTGTATTTTTCATATAATGTGCTTCAAAGGGAAAAGGAAAGATCCACATGAGGTTCTAGCTCAGTAAGCTTTCTTCTCATCCCTGATCTGATCTTCTGACTGAGGCTGTAGAGCAGATAAGACTGGCTGATACTGCAAAACCTGTAAGCTTCTCTTAACTGTCAGTAGTGTTCTTTTCCAGCAGGGGACAGGCAAAGAGATGCATGTGATGGCAGCTTTTCTCTTGTCGTTGGTTAACATAGAACTGCTGTTGGATTTTCTGGTTTGGAAGTCTTTTTATACATCCATTAAATAAAATAAATAAAAACAAGCTTGTCCTATGCTGAAAATTTTAATTAAGTTCACAAGTCTGTCCTGAACTTTGTGTAGTTGTATGTCTTTGTTAAGCTGCCTTAAACATTATTAGCTGTGTTCTGGTTTTGGTAGTCCTTGGTGATACATATCACTTACAGGCAACATGAGAGGTTCTGCACTGGAGTCTTCATCTGGTGCTCAAGGCTGGGAGTACAGGAACTACTCTTCCAGGTCCAAATACAAGAAACTTGAAATGCAGACACCCACTCCTCTACCCCCTTGCTGTAACTCTTTCCTTGGGGAGGTGGTGGTTTCAGTTTAGCCTCCAAGTCCTCTGGAAACTGCCAGGTGGCAGGGAGGGCTGTTAATTCAGACATCAGCATAGATACTCTTGTTTTAAGGTGCCTTAAAAGGGGGAAATGTCTGTTAGTGCCAGAAAATGAATCTGAGGAATGTGCTGCCTCTCTGCATGCCCTATCTGTTTTGTGATGGTGATGTAGAATAGCAGAGTCACTCTGCAATGTATCTGTTTTTACTCGTAGAGCTCTGAAATAGTTAGCCTGAGGTTTATTTCTTCTTACTGCTGTTAATAGTCAATGCCATGTTGTCTAATTTGCACCGAGGACGGCATTTCTTGTCTCTTTCGCTGGAGCAGAGTGATGGGTCTGCATGGCTTATGCTTATAGCTCTGGGATTCAGTGCAGCCCTTTACATGCACATGGGAGTGTTCTCTCCACCATGTTGGGATTACTGAACAGTCCTTGTTCTGAAGGTGGAGGGCTAAAATACTCTGATTAACAAGACAGTATTAATCTTGTTTCTGCATTATGTCAAACTTCAACATAGTTAGTAGGTATTATGTTAGAAAAATCAGTATAAGAGTTAAATGAAAACATGATAGTTATTACACTAGGCAGTTACAAAGATGCTGTTTTCTGCAAGGCATTTGGCTGCTGTATGAGGTAGCTGAAAGTGTATTGCAATTAGTGAGAATGAATTGGTTGCCAATTTCCTCTCTTGAATGCTTCCATTAACAGTCCCACTAACAGTTGTAGTGAACCTTTAATGAATACAGTAAGCCACATAACCACACGAGCCTCCATGGCTTGGTACATGGTGTGTTCTGTAATAGTACCATGCAGTCAGGTTTCCCATCTGATTTACTAAGTACTTCATCAACAACTTGGTATGGTTTTTATTTTAAAAATGTTGCCTGAGTGAGGAGAATAGACTATAACTTCACTTTTTTCCCCATTATTTCTTTCATATCTACTTTGTTCTGTGTTAAGCACACTTGAAGAAAGGGAAAAGTAGCAGAGTAGTAAGGATATAGTGGATTAATAATGTGCTGTTCTTAACACTCAAGCCTTAGAACTCATAATATGATGCTGAGGTACCCTCTTGGGTAGGACCAGTGCCTTACAGAGGCATTTTGGTGGCTTGTGCAAGCAGTGAAACCCCTCAGCATTGCAGACATGATCTGTTCCAAGCCCATTCAAAGGCGTATCTATGTATTGAAGATGAGTACTTGGATGCATAAGCCTGCACTGAATAGCAAGTCCTTCATCTAACAGAGGCAGGATGAGGTAAAATTAGGCCTTGTTTCAGCAATAGCTGAGCCAAAATGAACTTTAGAAGATCCTAGTCTGTTCTTCCTGCAAGTGATCCTTCCCTCATGTTTTCTGCATTACATGTGACATAACTGCCAAGCAGAGAGAAGTGGTTTGAAGAAATGCTCGGAGGGAAGATTGTGGCTGATTGCTTAATCCGTACCCATCAGTCAGTCCTTGGTGATCAAACAGTTCTTCCGGATTGCTTCTGGATCAGTCTTGGTAGTCTTTCTCCCCGCCTTCTGCAAAAGAAGGGATATATGGATTTGAAACCCTGGGGTTCAAGGGAGGTTGTTCAAACCGTAGTTCCCTGCTTCATAGTTGGATGTCTCCTTGGAAAGACAGTCTCAGCTGTCTTGTGTGGCATATTGGCATGCTCAGGGTATGCCCACATGGTCATACTATTTAAATGTGTTTTCCTCAAGACTGGTGTTCTGCTAACATCCTCTAGAGATGAACTGATGGGTTTTGGGATGTTACGTTGCTGCTTTGGACAAACGTGGGGGCAAAAGATGAGACATTAGGGGGGTTTCATAGAGATGAGTTGGGAGGTGCTTGCAAAAGTGCTGAGGGAGCCCCACTATCTTTCAGAGCTGGTTCCACTTTGTGCAGGGCCATTCCCTTACCATGCCATAGCTCAGGTCAGTATTCAAGATGTGGCTCTATCTCAGCTGTCAGTAGCACTGGTAAGGAAACGGGATTCAGTAAGACATGGGTGGCTTGCTGCTAGTTGAGCCCTTCCCAGTGACAGCAGTTGGCAGTGGTGAGATGAAGACACAGTGTTAGATTTGTTGTGCTTTTGCAATAGGATCTGTCACAAAATGCAGAGGGACTTGCATTGGTTTGGTTGGCATTAGAGCTGCAGTCTGCTGTGTTTTGTTCTTAACTGTTAAAATTCACCCCAATACAGTTATCACCCATGTCTGATCAGGGCAAGATAGTCATCCTTGTGTCTGCGTAACAGATCAGATGCTTTGAAGAAACAGTGCTTTTCTGATGTGGTGGTGTTCTGCTGAGCTTTTCCACAATACCTGTACACGTGTGTGCAGATGTGAGAAGAGAATAAACATGAGTTCCTGAACTTATTGTTGTTTTCCCAGTGCTCTTAAAATTTAATAAAGCAGTAGGCTTGTCTTTGTAATCTGATTGTTGTTGGAAGCTTAGTAACTCTACTGATGGTGCCTGTTGCTTTTAGCTACAGGACCCTCACTTCCCTCCCTTAAGGGTAGGAGCAGTTCTGTCCACGTATCTCACAGCTGCTGCATAGTGCTACCTAGTGAGCAAACGGCTGGTCTAAGCTGGTTTTGACAAATCCAGTGAATTATCTGCAGCCTAGTTCATTAACCAAGTCTGAACTGTGACCATTGTGCTATTAGTATTGCTAGTGGTGTATCTTGTGTGCTGTCTTTCATCTTCCCCTCCTGCTGCCTCTTGGTCAGTACTTAAGTTATGTGTGTACCTGCTAGTGCCCTGCATGTCTAGAGCAGGTGTGCCCTGTAAATAATTAATAGGGCTTACATGTTTCTAACAAGTCTAGTTAGAGTGGGTGAGGGAAACTGAAGCTGAAGGATGATAGAAGATACACAATATTGGATTTTCATCTATTGCAAATACGGATTTTGAAGTTATCTCCCCTGTGGTAGCTGAAGCCAGCTTTCTCTAGTACTGTCAGATTGATTATCTACAGCTGCCAGAACAGAGCTATCCCTGCCTTGCAGCCTGTTTGCCTGCTGTGGATTCCTTTGATTTTTTTTTTTTTTTCTTAAAAACAGGTGGTTTTGATACATGATGAGGATTGCTCATAAGGGAGTTCCAATGGATCCACTAATCGTTAGAACTTCTTTCATGAGAAGAGTCTCAGGGCTGCATTAAACCTGTCTGAGAACCTGTAGGGAAGAGGCTGTGCTTGGTCTCTGTGCTTACAACTATAGCGTATCATCTTTGAACCCTTAACTTAGTTAGACTTTGACCAAAGGCTGTAAGTTAGGCCATAGGACTTTTTTTAGGCAAGAATTGGTAAGTGATGCAGTTCCTGTTTGGATTAGTGCATGTGCAGCCTTCAGTTTTAAAAGGTATTTTTGTACAGTGTTTCAGCTGGTAAAAGAGTTCTTTTCTGGCCTGTTAGAAGGCAGCAGTCTCAGGCACAGGCCAAGTGCTACTGCCACAGGGTATGAGGAATGTGTTTCTTTGCTTTATCCTGTGACTCTAAGAAGACTTTAAATGTTTTTTTTTCCCCCCTTACAGCAATCTAGTGTTCTTGCCTCTAGAAATGAAAAATGAGCTAAATCAACTCTGTAGCATTGTTAATGCTGGGTTAATATAAGTGCAAATAAATTCAAGAAGCTGTAGTGGCTTCAGGCTACTTAAACCAAACCAGAATTATCTTAACATGGTGAATACTTGACTTTTGTTGGTGTTTACTCCAGGATATTAAGAGTAGTATGATGGAAGAAAAATGCCTGTTCTTTTTATTGATGAAGTAATTGCAAACAATGTAATACTATCTTCTTCATCTATGTCAATATTTTTAGTGTTCTAAAGTAGAAGGCCTGTTTAACGTGGAAGCAACTGAGACAAAAGCATTGATAACGGGATTGCAAGGATTATCTATTAACAGTCATGCTTCTTTAGCTTATGTCTTGGTGGCCCGAGTTAGTAGTAGAGCACAAGTTAGGTGTCAGGATATTAGTTCACAAAAATTGAAAATAGTTCACTACAGTTATTCACTATTATCTTCAGGAAATAGATGTATATAAGCATTCCTCATGTTTATTTAAAGGCTGTGTGTCTGTGCATTGGTTTTTGTTATCTGGAGGGGAGATTCAGTTGGGGTGAAGGTGAGTGAGAAGTTGCTTGTCCTGCTAGTGAAATCTAAGACCTAATTTGTTCCTGCTGCAAGTTTTGTTTTTTTTTTGTTTTTTTTTTTTTCCCCCAGGAGTGTTTGTAAATCAGTATTTGAAGAACTGTTTTCTGGTAGTTCTGGATATCTTTATGGAAGTCATAATCATAGATGACCTCAACTGACAAAGCTGTATTTCTAGTATACATAGCAGGTGTGGTCTTGCTGTTTAAGTACAAAAGCAGCTTTGGAGGTGCAACTAGCTCCTGTGTTTTGTCGTGTCATATGCTGGCAACACTGTGGATGTGTTTACAGTGAGAATAGATGTGATCCTGCATCTCCTGCATTTCAATACTGGAAGACTGCTCTGGAGTACTTGGGAATGGGAATATGTGTGACTGTTAACTTCATTCATATTTTCCATGAAGATAAAATTGATGGGTTTTGTGTTAATTTTGGCTGTGGTTGCTTTATGAATAATCCTTTCTGGAAAGGAAAGCACTTTGTAAATGTCAAGGGGACTTGCTGTAGGTAGTACCAGTATAATCTAGGAAGAAATGTAGGTTTATGCCTTTGCATGCCAAGTGTCTTAAAATGCATTTTCTTTAAGATGATCTCTGCACTTGAGTTTGTGTAGATGGTACAGGGTTGAGACCTCTAACATAAGAAACCTCTAAGGATGCATATTTGCATAGTAAGCGGTAAGCAAGCAGCACAAATTTGGTGGTAGGTGGACAGGATTATTCTTGTTATCTTCAGAGTTTGTTTAATTTTATGGTGCACTTCTCTAACTGGGAATAGTTGTGAAAAATCATACTTAAGCAAGACGCTCTTCTTTCACGCAAGTTGTGGAGGCTTCAGGCCACAGTATTCTCTCTGTTGTGGGACTTGGTGTGCTCCTTTGCTATAAGCCTTGAGATTGAGGCCTGAAGTCAAATTCTTGAGATGAATTAATGTTTCAGTACCTTGCTGGATTTCTGACCAGAGATGTCAACAACTTGGAGAACTAAATTCTCGAAAGTTGAACATTTCTCTAAGCTGCAGTAATTTTTTTTTTCTTTTAATTTGAAACTTACTGGCTGAAGTGTGTACTGGAGGAGCAAAAGCCCTTCTTTCTATATGCGAAGTCAGTGAGGCTACATTTTAGGCTTTTGAGCCACATCTGGCTTGTGGGAGGATAGTGTTGCTCTCCAGACCCGCTGTGCTTGGGGCGTGTGCGGAGAGAGCCAGGACTGCACAGGCCAAACGACGTCCAAACTCATTCCCACCTGGGTTGATACGGGACTGATAGTGGCATGGGGAGTGGGGGTGTGCAAAGTGTTTCTGCATAGCTGATCTTGGTTACACTGTGGCAGTTTCTGTTTGTAGAAGGCCTACAGGGTTTTTGCTTTTTTTACCAGCAGAACTCGCAACAGCATTGGGTTTCTCCTCCTGGGCTGTGTGCACTAGGTATCTGGGTAAATGAAGTGAGCGTTGGCCTCTGGAACAAATGGAGATTAGGGAAGAGAGATCTTTCTCAGAGAAGTCATAGCTATTATATAAAACTGGAATGGAAACTGTTTTCTTTGACATCTAAAGCCTTTGGTTATCAGATTGGACTGCTTTGTTTAGATAGCAAAGAGCCTGAGGTAGTGGCCACAGGGAAAACTTCATGCAGAAAGGTAAGTGGAGTTCAAATAAGGGAAGAGATGGTATAAGACTACAGCAAGAGATATGAACTGTGAGAAATGAGACACTCTATGTCTTTCCAGCTGGAACTCAGCAGGTTTGGGCACAGTCAGAATCCTCACTCTGTGGGGCAAAAGTGGTATGTAAAGAGGGAGGTTTAACTGTGACTCTAAAAGTATAGCTGGCTTTGCCTATAAAGAGAAACTTCCAATACAGGAGCTGGCTTTCATTGTGCGTGTTTGTTTTAAACCCCTTTATTTGCAAGAGTTGTGATGCTGTGTTTTGTGACAACCTCGAATACAGAACTAGTTTGCAAGCATTTTTCTCCTGTAGCATGCAGCTGTGAAGGCTGCAGGGGAGCAGAAAAGATGACTTCCAGTCGGGTCTGCTGTAAGACTGATCTGAAACAAAGATTGCTAGCGGATGGGACCAAGTATCTTAATGCTAATTGAGGGATGCCTCACAAAACAGGAGGTCGCTCAACCTGGCTGTATTTTAAGTCTTTCACTTTGCACTGGAAAAAAACCCACTTGCAATTTCACTTCTTCCCCTCACCTTTTGAAAAGAAAGCAGTATTTGAAGTAATTTTTGTAGAGAAGGGGAATAGAGGAAGGCTTGCTTTAGAGGGTGTCGTGGTTCCAAAACCAGCACAGAGGGTTATAGGCTGTGATGAATCTCATTTACTGATTTTAATAAATGAAAGTAATAAATATGTAAAAAGCCAAGTCCTCTGTAGATCCTATGGCAGTGTGGGCTTTGGTGCACAATTATTGGAATAAAAAATGTTAGTTATACTTTTTTCCCCATTAAAATTCCATAAATGTGAATTGACTGACTCATCACTAGAGACCTTAATCTTACTCAAATAACATTATAGCACAGAGTAAGAGGCTGGAAATGGATATATTTTTTTTTTTTCTTGTTTGTACTGCATGTGTTTGCATGCATTTGCTTATTATTTCCTGACTCTAAGGCATACTGTTAGCAGCTTGGAGATGATCTGATAAAAATTAACTGGAAACTGAAAATTCACTTACTAACTTATTAGAGGTTACGCTACAGTCCCCCTAGCTGCTGAGCTGCTCTGAGAATTAATTCCCTTCACAGTCTATGGTAGAGAATGTGAATCTTTGATTATACAAGCTAGGGAAATATATTTAAAAGAACCTACAGCTACTGTTATATTATTAACAAATGCCTGTTAAAAGAATTGTCTTCCTGACCCTGCAGACAGTTCTAGAGACATCTGTCAATGTTCGCTATCATGAAAACATAAAACTGGTGCTCGATGCAAGTGTTATCTTGGGACTCTTTTGAACAGGTGCTTTATACAAATCTTGAAGGGATAAATCCTGGAGGAAGTCAAAGAGCAGGTTTCTGAAGCTGAACAAAATCCAGTTAAGAGCAAAGGAACAGAAATTGGTTATGCCTGAACTTTTGGATAGAAAATAATCTCAGACGGAAGTGGCTGTAGCAGTTACTACTCTGCTTGTTACCTGCATTTGAAAAGTTGATTTCCTGATTGGGGAAACTGGGCTTGAACTAGTGGGGTTTGATACACCAGTAAAATGATCTTGAATCACTTGAATATACTGTGTGACAAAGTGATGGTACAAAAGCTGCATGTTCAATGTTCAACCACTGTGTTCTCTGAACAGCAGCCTCGGGGAGAAGGGATTACATCTATTAATTAGATACACCCCCACCAATCTGATATGTTTGAGTCAACATGCTAAAGCTTTTTAACCTTTTTAGAATGTAGTATTTTAAAAAAGTGTATCCCAAAAGGGTATGGAATAATTACTAAGGGGTCTAGTTGGGTTTGTAGGGAACAAAGGCCAGGGAAGGCTTGAGACTTGTGTGAATTCTTGGGGCTGGGTTCCTGGGAATCCAGAGAGTTCAGAAATGAATTAAGTGCTGTTGGTGAAATCTGTTACCTAAAGGCCTATTCAGTAATAAAATACTTAATGGTATCTGACTCAAAGAATAGCTCAGTTTTATGAATGGTATGTCTTGGTACCCATCCTTGTGATCTACTGATGTCAGAGGCAGGAATGCTGGAAATGAGAGAGAGAAGGGTCTGGTCCCTGTTACGTGAAGAAGTTCTCTTGTGCTGCCAAAGTGCTGCACAGCTCCAACTGTGACCTTAGCCAGCTGTGCCTAGTGCCCTGGCTGCAAAAAAGGAAACATCTGGTGGTGTTTGGGTGTGCAGAGACTGAATGAACACTTACGAATTGGGTGGCTGGAGATTTCCTTGTGATGTGCTTATGTTGGTGACTATCAAAAATATTTGCTGTTAGCTGGTACTTCCTTATAAATAATTTAGCTGCGCATTTCTGGCTTATCCTAGCATGTAGTTCTGATTATCAGGGTAATCAAGATGATGAAAATCACAAGGTGCCTTTAGGAACAGATACAAGTATATGTAATACTACAACTGATCTGGTATTTGGTCACTCTCTACAGTTGTTAGTAAGTTTGTTCAAGTGTGAGCAGTTTCCTTGGGGAAGAAATGGGGTAAGGAATTACCTGTCTTTCTGTTCTGTTTGCAAGTTTGTGTTTTTAATCAAGTTCTTCTAGTCCTTTCATATGCACACTAAGTAAGTGAAATCCTCAGTGAATATTAAACTAGCAAAAAAACTGTTAGCGAAGTGTACACAAAAAATTGGAACTTATTTTCAAGTCTATTATACTAGAATAAATATTGGACTCAAAATTACTTGTAGTTTGAATGATCTCACTAAACTTGATGCAAAACTATCTGTTACATCAGGGTTGAACTTTATCTTCAGCATTAAAGCAAATTCTAAGTACTTGCAGCTTTCATGATATTTCTGATAAGCCTTATGTTGAGCCTCCAGCTCACTTTCAAGGTAGCACATGGGGAGATGAACCTGCATTGCAGAACAATCAAGCTGTGATTGCAGGCAGTCTGGAAAATGTGACGTGTGTTTATTGTGAAGGGTCAGGGTTGAGAAGATGAATTTTTCAAAACAATGAAAACAAGCCTCAGACCCTGTTGTAGTGTAAGCCCAGCCAGCAAGTATGCTCACTCCCCCTGCTCCCAGTGGGATGGGGAGGAGAATCGGGGCGGGGGGGTGAAACTCGTGGGTTGAGATAAGAACAATTTAATAACTAAAGTAAAATAAAATGTAATACTAACAATAATAATAAACTAATAATAGTTCTAATGAAAAGGAATATTATAAAAACAAACAAGAAAAAAACCAAGTGATGCACTATGCAGTTGCTTACCATCTGCTGACTGATGCGCAGCAGCGATCCACCCCTCCTGACCAACTCCTCCCAGTTCGTATACTGAGCATGATGTTCTACGGTATGGAATATCCCTTTGGCTGGTTTGTGTCAGCTGTCCTGGCTGTGCTTCCTCCCAGCTCCTTGTATACTTGCTCAGTCGGCGGAGCATGGGAAACTGAAAAATCCTTAATTTAGGATAAGTGCTACTTAGCAACAACTAAAACATCAGTGTGTTAACAGCATTGCTCTCATGCTAAATCCAAAAGACACTGTACTGGCTACTAAGAAGAAAAATAACTTTAGCCCAGTTGAAACCAGTACAAACCCCAAGACTGTAAACATCGTGATGCCTAAAAAAAGGTTTTGTAATGGTTTGTCTGACTTCTTTTGTCAATGCCTGGAGCTGCCAGTATGGAGTTGCTTGTACTCAGCATTATGCGTGGAAGGATTTCCAATAATAAAAAGCAGTACTGATACAAGGCAGTACACAGTTGATGGTAAGTATGCCAACAGTACTGACCTAAAGTCCCTCCTACTGGTTTTTGAGTATGCCATGAACATGGCTTATGTATGTTCTGCTCGCTTTGAGAAATGCTTAGAGGGGTCTGCACAAGCCATTGAAGGATGTATGAAGCTGTAGGGACAGACAAGTTTGGAGAGAATTTGAACTGTATCACTTTGAGAAGTACTGTGCAATTTGGGTGGAGGAACCTGTTTTTTGTCTTGTAGAATTTCGGAATAGTTGCTAAAATCCTGGAGGTTAATGCTAAGTATCTGTTGTGAGATACTCTTGTTTTGTTGATGTATTTATAAACAATGTGTAACAAGTTCATACTTGGCTTCAGGACAGGAAAATAAAACTAGTCAATATAGAAAATGTCATGATAGCAAGGCTAAGTCGGTCTCTCTACCCCCTCCACTGAGTATACTTGTCATGTCTGTCTATTACATCTGTTAAGGAAAAAATAAGCCATCTTGAAAATTTTGAAGTTACAGTACCACTGTGGTGTAAGTGTTTAGATAAGGCTTTTTGTCTTTGAAGAGAAATGCCATAATGAAGCTGAGAGTGATCTGATTGTATCTTAGTATAATCCCTTATTTTGATCAAGGACTCGTCATAGCAGATTTCTGTCCAAATACATGGCTCAGGCTTACTGATCCAAAGGTGGACTTCTAGTTTGGTGTGTGAGAGTATAAGCTACCAAGTTAGGAAAGTTCTGAGGGGGACCTTGTTGGGGAGCATGCAGTACAAAGCTGCGGTACTCTTTTATGTAAGTGTAACTTGTATGGTGCTTTCATCTAGAATGATGTTAGGCAGATGTTACCAAGATCATACATTACAGCAGCGGCTGAGACTTAGAAATAAGGTGAATTCACGGTGGCTGTGATGAGGTGGTAGAGAATAAGCGGAGCCCAAGCCAGAAAGTGATCAGCACCTTGCCAAGACTGATCGTGGGCCTGGCCAGTCTGGTGCTATTGGCTTACTCACCTCTGGATGTGATAACGGTGCTTCTGCTGTCAGATCTGACTGGCCTGGAGAAGGTGAGATAAGAAGTCTTCATTCAAGATAGGTCATTCATATGCCCTGTAATAGGGAACTGCTAATGTAGGGTAGCCTAGTCAGATGGTGAGCTTTTACTGTTTTTGGCAAGGGAAACAGAGTACAGCTATAGGCAGAGGACAAACGGATACAATACTGCCTGCTGATGGATTCATCTGTGTAGGGAATAGATAATGTTCACAAGCATTGTTCTCTGATGTTTTCCTCATGCATTATGCAATGTGCTTCCCTAATGAAAGCTGGATAAGAGCAACTAAAATTTTGAGTTACCTTCCTCTCCTGAGGAAGAAGCACTTACTTGTAGCCAGCAGTGTCTTCCATGGTTTCCTGTCGTTGTCTTGCTCATAAATAATTGATACCCTTTACATGCCTGTCTCTTAACAACCTTAGTTGTGCCAATTGCCAGGTGATGTTCTGACTTTCTGCTCCACCCAGCTTTCCATTGGTGCTAAGAGCTGGTCTTGGTATACCCCTCTCAGCTGGAGCCTGGCTTTGCACAGGCATAAACAGAACTAAACTCTGAAGTTGATGGTGTAATGTTAGTGTGCTGGTAGCTTCAGAAAGACTGAGCTGACCGGGCTGCCGTTGATGGTTAACATCCAGTGGTGGTTCTTGCTGCCTTGCCCTGCTAATGAGGTCTGGTTTTCTCAGAGCAGACAGCTGTCCTAGTGTAACTGTGCTCCCTTGCTAAAAACAGCTGATGTATCTCTGAAGTGGGCCTGATGGCCACAGGGAAATATTCTGCAGATCCAATACTTCATTGGGATGGTAACTTCAGATACAGTCCAAAAAGCCAAATCCTTGCTGCCTCCTATGGCCATCATCTGAGGCTTCAAGCATGCTGCTGCTGTTTCCTTTCCTATTCCCCATTCAAAAAACAAGCAAATAGTCTGGAGGGAGGCAATGGGAAGGAGGGGAGGCAGACTGTCGCGGAGGAGGGACCCTGCAAAGCTGCTATAAGGGCCATATAAGTAGGTGTGTGCCTCTAAAGAGAGGGTCATACTGATGGGGTTACTACAGGTGAAAAGAAAATGAAACCTACTCTTTCCTTTCTTATGGGAGAGGGATTTTTATTAACTGAAGTGATAGCTGAATTCATTTTTAACCTTTTCATTTGAGAGCCAAAATATTTTGCCGTTAAACCTGTTCAGAGGCAAGGAAAAGTAAGTTTAAAAAAAAATAATCCTTTATACCTGCGAAGAAGAATGTATCTCATGACCTGGAACATCACAGATAGCATCTCCAGTAGGAACAGAACTTGAGTTCTAATGTGTCTTTCTGCTGGGATTTCAGTTGAGAAATTGTGCTTTGAAACCTGGTATGGGGGGGTCAGAGTCCAGGAGCTGGGCAGGTGGTTGTTTCAAGTGCTGAAATACAGGATGATGCTGAATTTCCCTTTTTTGCTGCAGTGTGTTAGAATGTTCCAGCAAAAGCCACAGCTGTCTCTTTGTGCATGGGTATACACAGGCACCTACTGCACCCTTTCCTTCTGTGAATCCAATGTGGGGCAGTTTGAAAGTGCAAACATGTATTTCACAGATTACCATGGGGATCACTTTAATCAGCTTTGAGACCTGCTAATGCTGTAGAGATCTTTGAAGGACTACTGCTGTTTTCGCTTCATGCAGCCGGTGCAAGAAGGAATGAACATCATGTCTCTGTGCCGTCGCTGGAAGAGATGCTTCTCTCTAGGTAACTGTACAATGGGCAGCTGCTTTTTGTTGTGTGTTACAGTGAACTGTGGGTGGACAGAATTAAGAACAATAGCTTTGGGAATGCTTTAGAGCAAAAGGTCAGTATGTATTCAGTAAATCTTCCTAATCTAGTGTTGGCTAGAAGCCAGCGTTACAGGCCTCTGGGCTTTTAGTAGAAGAATACAGATAGCTTTACATCATGAGCGTATAAATGGGAAAACATTTCTTTTTCTTGTTTAAATTGTTCTCTTGGAAATCAAGATCACCTGTGCTTGCAGCTGATACATTTAAAGCTGTTAGTAAACTGTTATAGGAACAGATGCATTACAGAAATGAAAAAAAGCACTTGTGTGCCAGAATACTAATAGAATTATGATGTGCCAAAGGTATTTTTAGCTTCAACCAATATTAATACAGAGAAACAAGCCTCAAAGGTGGGAGGGGAGAAGGCTGTAACTGCTCTCTTCTAAGGATTAGCTGTGACTGTCAGTTGTGCTAAGGAGATTTCTGATGGCTTTTTTTTTTTTAAATATTCCACTAATCACTTAACTATCGAGCACAGTGGATCTGTTATGTACCTGGCCCACAAACAGGATTACTAGTCATGGTTATCCAAGGTGTATCTGACAAAAGTGCTAGAATTCCAGGGTCTGCCTTGAGCAGTGGGATTATTCAGAGGAGAGATGTTTATTCTTGTTTGAAGCATAAAAATCCATTTTGGCTGTAACTTCTGCCACCTCATGTTCACTTTTAAAAATTGCTTTAACAATCAAACCTCTGGTAAATTCCAGGAACTGCAAAGAATGATACTGGAAGAAGGGAGTAGAACTGCTGTTGTGCATTGTCAAATACAACGGTTTCAGTGTTAAACTAAGTTTTTTCCTTTGTATAGGAAGATTTCTTGAGCTGAAATATCAAAAGGAACTTCTTAGTAAAATTGTCGTCATCTCGGAGGCTGCAAGTGCATGCAGAGCTGGCACAGTATGTGTTTTCATGTGTTTGCACAGTGGAATCTGCATTTCCGGTGTTGCGTGGTATATGAAATGTTTCTAAGTTATTGTTAGATACAGAGCTCCAAAACCAGTGTCCTCCAAACTGTCTCAAGTGCTGAAGACTTGTTCAGTGCTTTCTAATGCATGCAAATGTGTTTTGAGCTTGACTGATAGTTGGTAGGCCATGCTAATCCAGGAGCTTAAAAAAACCCAAACAAGTGAAAAGAGCAGTGAAATTTTGATGTGTGGTATCACCAACAGGTGAGCAGAAACATAGTTCCCCAAAGTCTCAAAACTGTGTAACCCTAAACGGGGAACACCAGTGCTTGGTGTATCAGGTTCTCAGAACCAATGCCTCCATTACCTCCTTCAAAGCTGCCTTACTGCTGCTGCTTATGGGGCTCAAGTTATGTGCTGTTATCTGGGGGAAAAAAAAAAAAGCTGACAAATTTATTGTGGGATACCTTGGTGCCTTTATAGTATTTGCTGAGTTGTTGGAAACCTGGGGCATATGGAACTCATAGGTGGTTTTCAGAGCGGAATGCCAGTTGTTTGAACCAGCTCTCGGAAAACCTGTTGCACATGAAGTGTTTGGATTTGGACTTGAGGCGTTTCAGGGACAGCTAGGGAGGCTCCTCTGGCTTACAGGAGCTGCAGTACTTTCTTGCCTATTTAAAGATCTGGTGTTGAACAGTAGCTGCTGAAGCTGAGTATTCAACTTTGTGTCAGGCTATTAGATCTAATTTATCTGCTACCTGAAATCTGTTTTTTTCAGGCCCCAGATGCATCATTGATTCTCATAAATCGAACACAACATTGTACACCAGAAAAAAAACATGCTTAAAGTCCAGGTTATGGTGACAAGCTGCTAGCAAATACATGAGTGAGTTTGGAGAACAGCTAAGGAGAGAGTGGAATAGGAGTGAAGCTTCTAGAATTGCTACTTCTGTTTTCAAGTTCCCACACTACATTGAACAAGAACGAACCACTTGTTTTAACTTGTATCAATTACTTGCCCTTAATGTTTTTGTAAACTTAATCTGGGAGCTGGGGCAGGGGTAGAAGGGAATAACTTCTTTTTACTTACTGATAACAGGTTCAGCATTAAAATTTAGCTGACAGTTGTGGCTATGAACCATGAGGCAGAATAACAATAGATTGTTTGTCTCATGCAGCTTTATTAGCTCAGCGTTACCAGCAGAAGCTGCTTGTTTTTGGCATTAAAGTGAACAGGTACAAAATTACTTGGGAGATGGAGAATAGCACTTTGCATAAATAGCTTTTCCTCTTGTGGTGCCACCAAGGCTGCATATGAAGATTGTTAGATGGAACAGTAATATCAGGCCTTTATTTTGCCATTGAAAGAAGCAAAAAGAAATGCACAAAGGAGACCTTAACTCAGACCACAGGCAGCCTTAGGCACCTTTGCTCTCCCATAGCTGAGCATTCTGCCAACTCATTTTTTCTTTGAATAATGTGGCTGTCCACTATTCGTACAGAGGGGAGTGAATTTTATTGGGTGGACATGCTGCTTATCCCTTGCCTCAATGAGAGTTCTGTTCTGTCTGTTGAAATACAGAGTATTTGTGCATGATCACGCATCTGAATTTTCTTCTCTGTATATATTTTCTGCTAAACTGTATGCTCTACTCCTACAGTAGCATAATCCTGGTTGCTGCTTTTCAGTTCTCTGAAGTCTCTAGCATTCTGCTAGGAATCTGTCCTGTTAGTTAGTGACAGCATTTAGCTGCTTTATCCAAATGAATTTGGGCATATGCATCAAAATCCAGGCTCCAGCTGTACCTGCTTGCAGTGTGTGATTCCATTCACAATCTGATAGAGTCTGCTCTTCAAAACAAGCTGTGTTTTTTTGCCTTGAACTTGGAGTTAAGAACTTTATAGTTTGTAATTTGAGATTACTCAAAGACCTTTTTTGGTGTTGTCAAATTTATCCTAAATCAGGGATAAACACAAGAAAGAAGCGACTTAGCTTCACAAGGCATATTTTATTTCTCTTCAGGCTTACATTAACAGGGCCAAGCAAAACGAGTTCTTGTTCTCCTAACTTCTGTAATCTCAGCAGTTCCTTTTGTATTGGCTAAGGCTGCAAGAAGTCTTTCATGAATGTGTGCAGTTCTAATCACGTACTGTAAGTGAGAGCTACTGATGCTGTGTGTCTATTAACATGATGAATCAGTTGCCTGTTAACTACTGATCCACGTAGACTATCAGTATCTCTGCATCTATCATAACGCTGTAGTTCTTCTGTAGCTACATCTCACTGGCAAATCAGCCCTCCTTGGGCTGACCAGTATATCCAAGCTTTTCTTTTGGCTCAGCTGACCTCCCAGTTTATAGCAGAATTTTTTGCACTGATCCCTGAAGCGCACTGTTAAGCGTTTGTACTGTAGGATTTTTAACATTTATATGTTCCTGATGACTGGATTAATGTATCTTTTTAAGACTGACACTTGTAAGGTGCATGTAGCTTTCCAGTCTTCAAAGTAAGCAAGCCCAAACTATTGGCTGCTCACCTGTCATGTGTTTTTGACTGATTGAATGGAACTATCCCGAAAATTGGTCTCAGAGTAGGTTGACGAGTGACTGCTTTCCAGCAAGACAGCTGTTGCAGAGAGAAGCTTGATAGAAGCTCCTCCTGCATGGCAGCTTCTCTTGTAGAACAATTCACTGTCTGTTATAGGCAACTACTCCTGAGTTTTAAGCAACTTCTGAAATCCATGAGCGTTATCACATTGGCTGACTTTCCTGCCCAACAATACCCTTCCTAGTCTTGTTAATTTTGATAATCAGTACACGTTGCATAGTTATGAAGAGAAAAAGTTAGACCTTTGTCTTTTTAATTTCCTTTGCAGTATCTGGATTAGTTTGATTGATGACAACTTTCTCCTTGCGCCCTGGAGTTCAGAAAATAAGCTTCCTTTGCTCAGTCCTCTCTTGTCATGCTTCTGAAGCTTTATTTATTCTTAATATCCTTTTGGGGGCTACTGTCTTCATCTGAGTCTCAATTTCTTTATTGGTCTGAAAAACATTCCTATCTTCAAATCTGATTTTATGCTGTGCATAAAATAGCGTTTCTTCCTCATTATGTATCTCTAAAACATCTGCTACAAGGGTGTGGATGCCTTTGTGCTCTGACCTGAACAGAGGGGTTATCTGAGAGCTTTAGTTTCCCTGTGTGCCAAGTTTGACTTTAGTAGGACTGTTCCATAGTGATCTCGGATTACTTGACCTGAACACTATAGCTTTAGCTGTTGACAGATGTAAATTCAGGTCAACTTTTAAGAATAAGATCTTGTGGAAGAGCTCTAATCTGACGTTGCTCACTCAGTATCCAAGTAGTTCTGCTGGAACATGCAACTACCTAAAAAGAAAAAAAAAACCCAAACAACAATTATAGGCATTTGGAGAATGTACCTACAGTGTCAGAACTGAGTTCACTTCCAACTGTTTTATATTGTCTCTAGCCTGCAAGAAAAACAGTACCTTCCCCAGCACTGCATATAATGCTGCTTGTGTGTATTACTGCACAAGCTGGTAACTGGAGGGCCTTGATCTGAGTAGTCACCCAATTTCTGAAATGCTAATGCAGACATCTAACTGTACTAATTTGTTGTCCAATTTGTTAGTGCTGCATGGTGGCAAGCATTTCATCCTTTTAGCGTAAAAGGCCCGTTGCAGTGTTCCTAATGCCTGGAATGATTGTGATGGAGGGATAGCTCTTGCTTCCAGCCTCAGACATTGGTTGATGATACTCTGAAGGCTGTGTACATGTGTTCTGCCATGTATGGTGTATGTTGCAGCTAGCAACCATCTGCTGTCACTAGAAATTGTTGTGGCCTCCTTGTTACCCTAGAGTGAAGCACTGAATGTTAGTATTCCAGTCTAAAAAGACTTGAACTGCTTATGCTTAGCCCTCATGTTAGCAGAACTGACACCATTCCCTTTTTAGATAACTCTTTGCCCTCTAACCTGATTAGACACTAGTAGAGGCTCAGTGCTAGTGAAGTCCTAGGGTAAAATACACAGTACTTGACTCTCCACTCCTTTTTCCTACTTGCTGTTTGCACTCCTGTGGAGATCTTATGCTTGTTACTATCACATATAAAAGATCATTTTTACTAAATGGCCTCTACAGAAGTTCTGGTTGGCCTCAAACCCTAAGGAACTCCTGTGGGAAAGCTGAGGAAAGGTAAAGGTATCCTTTTCCCCTCTGCTTTATAACTGCCTATTAAAATTGACAAGATTGATCATGGAAACGTGATCAAAGTTAATTGAATACCAGACTTCTTAACTGTACCTACTGAAAGCTTTAAGTTCCTGAAAGATGCATGCTAGTAACATCCATGGTGCCGTTTACAGAGCTTGAAAAGAGCCTGAAGTAAAATGGCTCTAAAAAGCCCACCTACTAAATATATATATTACTTAACAATATTTTTTCTGGAGAAAATAATAGCTTCTTCTCTTGATGCAACTTGCTTTACTCCTAAGATACAGGGTAACTGTCATCTGGGCGGGAATACTGTGCCATGTTTGCTTCTCCTTTAGCAAATGAAAGAGCCATTATGTCTCCAGTAACTTCAGGCAGAGCAGCTCTTGCATAATTCTTGAAGTGAGGTGTTTTGCAACTGCAGTATTAAATTCAAGGTTGTTGCTATTATGAACCCTGGTACTTGTCCTTAGATCATCTGCATGCATCTTACTTTGCAGGACATGTACCTACAAAGAAGGAAGCAAGTTTAAAATTACTCTTGATAATAGAAGACCTAGAAAATAAAAGCTCCACTGTGAATGAATTATTCCAGAACTTCCTTTCTTCCAGCTTTAATACATCAGAACATTTGCCTACAATCTTATGCTGTTGAACACCCTGGAAGTTTTCTAAATTCTAAAAAATAAAACCTTAATGCTGTTCATCAAGTTTTTTCACATGAACTGGTTATAATTCAAGGTTAAGGTATCCCAGTCCTGGTAGGAGCAAAGCTTTCCTGGAGGATCTGGTAGCTGAGTTCATACCCTGCACCTCCTGTGAGAGCATGCTGTGCTCTGCCTGTTTGAATTCTTATTTCTATGTACATTTTACATTCGCTTTCAAGTGCATTTCTGTTGAACAGTGAAGGCAGATAATGAAATAGTGCAAGAAAGAATGTATTTCAGGTAAAACCAACTCAGCCAAGCTTCAAAGTCCCTGTTCATATATGAACTTGTTGACAATTCTGAACTGCAGAACTTCTCATTTGGTGTCATATTTGGTACTTGGTTTGTGAAGGTAATGCTGTGTCAAGGATGTTATCCCAAGAAAGTGATGGTGAATCACTGAATCTGGGATGGTGTTGTGGCTTAACCCCAGCCAGCAACTAAGCACCATGCAGTTGCTCACTCACTTCCCTCCCACCCAGTGGGATGGGGGAGAGAATCGGAAAATAAAGTAAAGCTCGTGGGTTGAGATAA
>JAVKLA010000026.1:6208452-6224036 GCA_034782735.1 Sagittarius serpentarius
GGTCTGCGCCCCTCCCCGCGGCCCTGGGGCGGGGCGGGGGGCGCGGGCCCCGCCGCTCTTCCCGCTGCCAGCTGGCTCCGGGCGGGCCCCGCCGCCCCCTCCCCGGGCATCCGTTATTTATCAGCCACCGCTGTGGTAAACACCGGGGAGGGCGTGCTCGCAGCTGCCGCTCGCCGCCCGCCCCCGGCTCTTTTCCCGCGGCGCGGCCCGGGAGCTGCCGGCTCGGCTCGGCTCGGCCCGCCTCGGCTCTGGCGGGTGCGGCCCCTCGCTGACCACCTCCCCTCTGCGCTCTCCCGGCAGGACCTGTCTGTTCCCCCTCGGGCTATAAGAAGGCGGATGATGAGATGTCCGGAGCCACGTCCTCGGCGGATCTGGACGAGGCACCAGCCCGCACCATTTACTTGAACCAGCCCCAGCAGAGCAAGTTCCGCGACAACTGGGTCAGGTACGGAGCAATCCCCGCTTCTCCCCCTTCCCGGCGGCAACCTGCGCACCCCGCAGCCGTGGGCGGGGGGGGCTCTGGTCCGTCTCCCTGCCTCCCGTCCCTGCCCAGACCTGCTTTCAACACCGTAAGCGGTGCCTCTGCTGAGGCAGCCGCTTTTGGTGGCTGCGGTGGGCACCGGGGTCTGGCACCGCGGTCTGGTTAGCGGAGCAGGGGAGAGGCGGGAGGGAGGGAGGGGTCCAGCAGCAGCAAGGGCTAAGCTTGTATCCAGAGCAGGGAGCTCGTAGAGCTGCATGGGTAAGGTGCATGAAAAGGCCTTCGCTTCAGTAGGGCCACTGAATTTTGGAATAACGGGACCTAATCTAGTGCTCCTGGACACAAGGGCTAACCCGTGAAAACTTAGTGTGAGATTTGGATAGAATCCACTATGTAAACTCCATGGAGCAGTCTCTTAAAAAGTTACATCCAGCTGTAAGAATAACTAGACTAAGTACAATAGAAGTATAAAATGGGGAGGAAGAAAAGAAAAAGTAAGACTAACAGGACAAGAAAAACTACAGAGTTTACAAACTCGCATCGCCATGCATACAAGGCTGTGGTCCACTTGTGTTCTTTAATTGAAGACCAGATGGATTTTTCTTCAGCATTTGGAGCTTTTCATTGTGAGGGTGTGTGTTTAAGACTTATATTGGTATGATTAATGCCATGTTATTGCAGTTTGGAAATGCATAATGTGCACTGAAACAGGGAGTATGAGGATGCATAACATAAGCAAGTTGTGGCAGTGCTTGCCACACTTGTCTGGAGTTAGCTGGGTTAGCTAGGTGAACAGATGGCTCCTGCCCTGGCTAAGGAGGAGCGTTATTTAGCAGGTTTCTGTTTAATACAAATGTTTAGGTGGTTGTTCAAAGAACGGTTTACGCAGTGAGTGCCTTTATGAAAACAGGAATATTATATCCTCCTGAAAGGATGATTTCTATTAGCTGGTCTGTGTGTATTGTCAAGGGCAGTTCTAAGAATATCCTCTGGAAGGGTGTTGGTGTTTGGGTAGTGCAGCAACTTATACAGTATTTTCTCCTCAACTTTGACTTATTCTATACTTGTCTGGGAAGTTCTGTGGTTTAGGAGCAGCTAAAATGACAGATTTTCTTAGTGTCTTGCTTTTTGTAAGTGGGCAGAAACACTGGATATTTTCTCACTTTATTTTTATTTCTCCTTGACTAATTATGAGCTGAGTTTCAATGTTTTCTGTGGATAGGCTACTTGTACTTTTCTTCTTTTACAGAAAGAAAAGCAGGGAATAGAGGGTTGGCAGAAGCTGTAGTTTTGGTTTTCCTGAAGGGATTCTGTTCTGATCTGGCTTAATCTTATGGAAAAGAAGTGTGTGGCTCTGCTACCAGGAACTTGTTCCTGATAGTGCTATTTCCAACACCTGGGAGCTGTTGTGTCCAACTCGCTGTCTGGAAGCCATCCCCTGGTATCTGTGTAGAAGTTTTTCAATAGCTTTTTGCAGCTTTGCCTTCTGACAAGGGCAACTTGAGTCACGAGGAATATTGGTGTGTGAGGGATAGGACAAAATGCAGGTAGTGTTGTGGGAAAGTAGAGATGTTTGTATTACCTGATTAGGGATCTCGGCTCCTTAGTGTCACTTGGAAATTAAGTTTGCTTTATAATAACTTGCTGCTGCTTAGTAAGAAAGCTTTGATCTCTCTGACTTTAAAAAAGGGTGACCGGCTTTGGCTGTGCTCTTTCCATTCTCTGCATTAGCTTTCTTCCCTGAGCCCAGTGGGAATGAAAGCAAAAGTGACTTGAGCTCTTTACATGAGTAAGGGTGCCTTGTGTAGAGTATGACTGGTGGTTTATTTATTCACTTGCTTATGTGTATTGGAGTTTCTCTTGAGGAACTGCAGTTCTGTGTTGCCCTAGGACTTTCTTACTGTGTTCAGCTTCTGGATTTCTTAGTGCTATTGGATTTGAAGATGTATTGTCTCCATAAGAAGCATCAGTGTACCACAGCGCAAGGCTTTCTGTAAGCAGATGAACACCTGAACATAAGGGCTTATGGAAAATTAAACTGAAGGAGATAATAAAGCAGTTTGTTGTAAGTCACGTATCACCTTTTTGGTAGTCATCAAGGATTCTCTGAACAACAGTGGGAATTTGTGAGTGTTCATAGGAAGCTTTCCAAATCAAGGGGTAGGGTGGAATAGCTTGTTCAAAACTAAGCAAAATACAGCAAGAAATGGAGGTGCAGAGGGTGGGGTCAGTGGTATGGCTTTTTGTTTAAGGTGTTCTAAGCATCTTGACCTTTTTAACTTTTTTGGGGGAGAGGGACACTCTTAAAAGTAATTTCCTATGTTTGTAGGAGCAAAAGGAAAAAGTGGGAAGTACCAATGTTTTTTCATTTTGGACAAGTTAAGCAAAATTGATAATTTCCTAATACAGCATCTAAAAGTATGTAGTGCTATTGCAAAAGCTAAGTAGATGGCAAGATGGCACTAACAGTTCTAAAAGTCTTCCTTCTACATCCTCACACTTCAAGAACTGTTCCCTCTTTCCCTAGGCTTTCTGGCGTAAATAAGTGAGACTATGAGAACTTGCAGAGCAATGGCTAAATTTTTTTTGTCCTCTTCAAATTTTGTCACAAGCTATTTCAAAACCTAGTGCTGTAGAACTCTGTAGGCTGGATTTAGCTTGGTCCTTTACATGTGCGTATATATAGCTGTCGCCATTCTTTGTTACGCTCCTGCAGCAGTGATTCCTTTTATAGGAACGTGTCTCTTCTACCTGCATTAGAAGCTGTTTTCATCCCTAATATGTTCAGTTTGAAAAACTTTGTGTATGTGTAACTCTTTGGACCTTTTAATAAAAGGGTAAATGATGTTCCATTTTCAGCTGAAGCATTTTATAAGCTTTGAAATATTTAAAAAAAAAAAAAAAAAAAAAAAAAAGGAACAAATACAATTACTTTGTCCAACACAGCTGTAGTTGTGCCATTAAGTATGTTTGGTTTCATGGAAGCTAACTAGTACTTGTTTTGACTTGTTCAATGTATGTAACTTAAATATGTGCCTGTTTAATTTTTGTACTTTAAGTTCAGTAAGAAACGAAACATTTATGTCCTGAAAACTTCCAGCCAATCTGTACACAGGTCTATGCCACTTAAAGTCAATAACTATAATCTGCACTCAGGCATTCTACATTTGGGGATTGAAGTCTACTAACAGCCATCAAACTTAAGACATCCCTGGCTACAGGCAGTGCGAGATAGTAGTCAAGCTTTTACAGAGACCCCAGCCAGCATTTTATTCCTTTCCTTGCAAGGTGCTGTGGGAAACGGCTTTCTTTGTACTTCTTTAAAATACTGGCTTTTACTTGTAATTCAAGTGTGAAACGCAAAATAGTAGTGGATCGTGAATGTTTCCAGCCTCTAACTCTTCTGCTGTTGGCTTGATTCAATGTGAGCAATTATCGTAGTTTGTATACTCATGTAGTAGATCAGCACAGTGTGAAAATACTGTTTAGCAGAAGTGCCAGCTTGTCTGGTGGTTTTGACTTGAAAGGTTTTTTAGCTGTCTGAGTTTGCCTGATTGCTTAAACCGTAGCTCTTTATTAAAAGTTTGATTTATGTGATTACCTGAATGGTGAGTGAGCTGACTCAGAAGTCTTTATTTTATAGTTTGAAAACAAACTTGCCTATTGCCCTGTAAAAACACAGGGATACAGATGGGGTCTGATGATAGGGGTTTGAATGCTGTGTCAGTACTTCCGAGATTGCCAAACTAATGGCATGAATACTTTTCCAAATATATACCCAATGGAGACTGGTTTATTTTGCTTAAAGTGAGAATATTCTACAGGTCTGGCTTTCATGTAAATAAAATTCCATGATGTTTCTTATTAATATAGGAATCCACTCTGACATCGGTGGCTTATACTGAATGTATAATGGCAGCATACTGAAACTTTCTTCCAGTGCGTGCAGTAAAAATCACCAGTTAACTGATTTGAGCCCCTCACTTGCTGCATGTGTTAATGTTGATGCGAAAGTAGTTGGAACTTCTGGTTTCTTGATCCAGGAAACACGGAAGTGCTGAAATAACTTAAAGAACATCTGTAATTGTCTCCAAATTTTCTGAGTACATTGCAGTTGCTGTTGTAACTGTTGCTCTATGTAATATTCTTATATTCAAGGCCTGGTAGTGCATCCTGGTGCATGTCTGACTTGCATCTGAACCACGACTCCCAAGTTCAGCCTCGGTACATGGCTTCAGTGGGAGGTCTGGGGCAGAGCAGCAGTCAAGAAGGGCAAAATTCTACTTTTAATGTGCTTGTTGAAAAGCTTCTTGTCAGAACAGAGAATTTGGTGGCTTGATCTATTAGGGCGGTCCCAAAAGATGCATTCTAATATTGAAAAAATCCTCAGTTCAGAGACTTGTCTTCATACAGGCAAAAGTTAAATTATGCTAGAAAAGATAATGAGCAGAAAGCCTTCAGTGTTCACTTTCAAACTGTACAGGGTCTTAAAACTCAAGCAAACCGGTGAGAACTAATTTCTTGTTTCATAAGGCAGAAGCACCACCACTAGGAATTTAGCACTGAAGACTGAAATGAGGCTTCTAGTAGCACCACAAGTCCTTAGTTAAACAGGCTGATTATCTGTAGTCCCAGACTGTCCCATCAGTGTCTGCAGGATGCTCGCTGGTGACAAAATTGTAGGCACAGTCTGAATTGTTTGATTTCAGCTGCATGTTGGATTAAATGAAGCAAAGTGCATTGCTTTCTTGGCTTGTAAATAGGTACTGTAGAAGCTGCTTTGTGATTTAGAGGTGTTAATGCTTTCTGAGTGTGTGTGGAGGTTCTCACTGGTGCTTAGCGAGCCCCTGCTGCTGAAATAGCAGTTGCTGGTATCGCTAGCCAATTAGTATTGACCCTTGTAACATTAATATCTGTGTTCACTATGATCTGCGGTTGAAAATGTGAATGGTAGTCTGCTATGTGCAAGTGCATTTATCTGCACTTAACGCTGTAGACAAGCATTCCTCTTGCATTAAAAAGTACCTTTGCTCTTTAGGTGAAGCTGCCCCTACTTGTCTTCAGTTTATTCTTGGTAGAGTTCAGACTGTGGCCATTTGTACTAGTGGTTGTATTACATGTGGAAATATCTTCTGTTGTCATGTGAACAGATTGCTTGCCTGACTGCAGAAAAGCATTTTGGAATTCTTCAAAGAAGGGATGATGTTCTGAATGGTACAAGTCTAATTGTGTATTAAACTAATCCTCTAACTCTTTTCAGTTCTAGGTAGATACTGTTATTAACTGAGAAGAAATACTCTGTTGCATACTTCTCGTAAATAAGCAAAGCCTTAATTCTCCTACAGTGCAGCTGTTACTGATACAGTAATCTGTCACAATGAAAAGGGCTTGGGTATAGCTATAGAAGGATTCTTTTAGCTATTGAAACCTGCTGGTATTGTATGTGTGCTGTTGATGTTGTGTTTCCAGATTGTGCCGACGTATGTGAAGTTGCTGCATCTTTGGTCTTCATGGGCTACTTGTCGGGCCAGAGCCCCTGGACAGTTGAGCTGTTGCATTTTGCCTGGGCGAAATGTCTGGATGAAAAAAAAAGATGCGAGAGTTCTAGTACCCTTCCACCTGCTGCATGCTGAGCTCTCTGGCATCCTGAAGTTGTAGTGGTTTTTTCTGGCATCATGATGGATTTCATACATCAGCAGTAGCAAAACTGCAGGGGAATTAAACTGGGTCTTTTTCCTCTTTTCAGATAAAGTCACTGTTTAAGTGACTTTCAGACACTGGAGTCAAAGCATAAATGCAGTCTGACTTCATGCAAACAAAGCTACTTCCCCACATATTTGTTGAATAAATATTGGCTCATACTCAGCAGTGTGCATGCCCTTGTGACTCTGCATTTCTACTTAGTCCTCCACTGTAGGTGATCTCTGTCTAGAGAAATATGTGAACAGGAAGAGACAATGTTTTTGGTGATTCCTTGTGTAGTTTGAGTGAGGGTGGAGTCAAAGCAGGTGTCTTTCAGGACTTAGGGGTGACATGTACAATAAATCACACTTTCTTGGAGTCTCTTGCTGTTTAGTTGTGTGTATAGCCTTCAGCTCAGTGCTACAGACCTCACTGTCTGACAGCTGGTGGTCTGTAGAAAAGGGTAGAAGAGTAAGAAATTCTCTTTAAGTTGGCCTAAATAGAGCTCAAGAACTGTAATAACTGCTTTCCATACAGTTTCTGTGGACTGTGAAGGTATTTGTTCAGTTCTGAGAGAAAAGTAAGTATTCATTTCTTCTGCCACCCTACTGCTTGTCATTAGAACAACAGCTGCTTAAGTGGTGGTGACACTTGGAATTAAATAGTGGCTTTAAAACTGAAGTTAACTAGCTGTCTAAAAGCCAGGGTGCTATCTAGTGACTTGTGTTGATTTTTTTTTTTTTTTTGTAATTTTCATATCAATGCTGTGTGTTTACTGTGAAGCGTATTTCGGTTTTGCACAGTAACTAAATGTGATACTAAACTTCCTTTATTACACAGTAGTATTTCTAGGTTAACTGTTCCGGTCAGCTCTGTTTTAGAGTTGCACTTGCCAGCAGGGCCACTGAAAAGCAAGGGCATATTTCTGTAGTGATGACCTGACAATATCGGAGCATGCTGAAACAATATGATGCCTACAGAGCTTTTAGTGCTGTTTCTAAACAGTCTTTGTCTAATGTTTTTGTTGCTGAAAAATAGCTGGGAGTCTATTCCCTTTTCTGTAGGGATTGCATGAGTAAAGAACAAATGGAAAGGCCTTTTTTGTTCACATGCTTTAGAAAAAGCCTCCAGGGTACAGGATTTGAAAAGCAAAAATGCTATCACTTCTATTAAATGTGACCACGAGGTCTTGTTTTTAGGTTAAACTGAGCGTAAGCAGTCATGCTAATGCCAGCTCTGTGTTAAGATTGCCATGAGCGCTACTGTAGGAGAGGCCTTTCTAGTGAAGTAATACTTGCTTTGGCAACATCAATTACCTGAGTTCGTGCAGTCTTTCACTGCTTATGTATGGCAGAAGTCCTGCTGATACTGGGGCAATTTGGCACAAGACACTGTAGGTTAGAAGTTCTGAAACATCTTTACACAGTTAGGAGTTGATCTTGCTGAACTAGAGAGTAGTAACTGTCATGCTTCAGCAGAGAACAGTTCATAACGCATTTTCATGTGCTTTGGTTTTAACAAGGGTCTATACAAAGATATACCGAAATGAAGCACTTGAAGATAAGCTTGTTGCTGGTGCAGCTTCTGAGGAAGTACAGATAGCTCAGGCAAGCTGGGTTTGTCAGCTTAAACATTTTGCCCCTGAAATGGAACTTCTACGTTAGGGTAGATAACCCTACTTGCCAGCAGAAGCAACAGTAATCAATGAATTGCACTCTACCACCCTGCCTTTTTATTAGGTTTTGGAGTAGGACACAATGTTAATGATGTGCATTACTATAAAATAATGATGTAAGAATATATTTGAGGTGTCTGTGCTAATTTAGATTTCCCCTTGTGTAAAACACTCCTAAACCTCAGTGGTCGGTTGTCTAGCTGACAGCTGTCTGCTTGCCTTTTTTTTTTTTTTTTTTTTAAATTTGGTTATGTATGAGGTCTTGAATTTAACTTGAAGTAAACTCTTCTTCAGAAGAGCTTCAAGTGTCTTATTACAGCAGGCCCAAATCATTTTGGCCCACAGAAAACAAGTTCTGATGGAACTTGACCTGCAGGGGAGTTAGTGGGCTGCCTTGGTATGTCCCATGTCTTTTAAACCTGTGTGAAGCAGTCTTTTTCCTCCCCAAATCATATGATTTGAGAAAACAGGGCTCAGAGTTTTTAAGATGTGATCTGTTCCTCCTGTTACAAAGGAGGGGAAGAACAAGTCTTCTAAAACACACAGTGGTGCCTCTGTTTGCTTCTGGTGGGAGCCCATCCTATAAATAGGGAATACTTGCACTAAGAAACATGGGGGGAAGTGGTGAAGTCCTTGAGATGAAAACTGTCCCACTAGTAAGTTTGCACAGGTTACTGGGCATTGCAGTTTGAAGCTGCTAGAAGTGTTTTCTGCCAAAGTTCAAATGGATTAATTCTAATACATTTGAATACTCCAAATGGGTTTCATTGTGTGGATAATTTAGAACAACAGATTTATCCTCCTTCTATGGTATTGCAACTTGTTGGGAAATATCTCAGGGTTTGTTTCAGTGGCTAGGCAGAAGAATGTCCTTTAAACAAAGTTAAGACTTGTTTTATCATCTGACAATATATGAACTTGTATGTGTAAGATGTCATTGCAATTATAGAAAAAATATAGGGGAGTGTGGGAAAAGATGGAAGCAAAACAGATGCTTGGCCTATGGCCAGTGGTCGCTCCAGAGCTGGGTGACAGGCATTCTAACATGATGTTTCTCGGTTCTTTGCTTTGTTCTGGTAAGCTTTAAGCAATAATATCTTGTAGGATTCAAGTTTTGCATTCTACTGTACAAGAGCAAGTCTTGCTCCTTTTACACTCCTATTCTGACCTGAGCTCAGAGTCTCTCTCAAACTGTTCAGAGTTATTTAAGCGCCATGTACCCTTATCTTAGCTGATGGAAGCATACAGGCTATATACAGGGGGGTGAAAACCTTAGTGGCTGGAGTCTTCTTCATCTGAGAGAGCAAGGGTCTTTGATTAAATTGGGGGCTGCATTGGTTCAGGCAGAAATTGCTACTTGTTTTAATAAACCAACACCGGTGGTTGAGGTCCTAGTTTCCAGTCAACCAATAATCGTTGCATGGGCGTGTAAGTAATTGCTCCTTATAAGCCCTCATGACGTGTTCTTTGGGGAATTTGTAAGCAGTTGATTTTTGTGTCTCTAGTGATTTTCATGATCAAAATACATCATCTTCCATATGTGCAAGGAGACAGATGATCTTTCACTGTCATACGTGTGCAACTGCTAAAAACCTTGTTTGTGACGCTTGGGTTTGTAACAGCCTAGCCAGTATTCTGCATTGCAGCATTGTTTGTTGATGAGATGCTCCTATGAATGAGCTTTCTCTGTACCCAGCATAATAATTGTCTTGGGTTTTGTGCTAATGTAGTTAAATATCACTTGAAATATGTAAAGCTTGCTGCTGTGCCTTCTGCAGCAATGGTGACTGTCTGGAGGTAGCTTGTGCTCATACTGTTTCTGTAGTTGAGAGCTACAGCAGAACCTCTGAAGCTGATGTCAAGCTTGCCATTAAAAGAAGTGTCATGTGCCTGCAGGACCTTAGCATGCATATGCTCTTCCACTGAAGACAGTATTTCTGCTCTTAATTCAAGCAGATCATCTTGGGTTTTTTAATTAACTTTTCTTCCTTCTCTGTTACAGGGCATCTGGTCTTTTGTACGTGTTAATGAGAACAAAGCCCGTTTGAGAGAAGGGTTCATGTCTTTAACATTGACTTCAATTACCCAGCCCCTCTGCTGTGGTTCAGATGTCTGTGCCTGGCTTTCTTAATAATTATTCCTGCAAATTGATGTGTGTTAAAAGCACTAACATCAAGCAATACTCATTCTTCAGCTCTCAGATTTGAGAGCATTTCAAGTATGTGAACTGTGGAACGAGTAGCGGTGGGTGAATGCTGCCTGGGAAAGAACAGTTTGTTGTACTTATCACCCCTGGAAATGAGCCCACGTGTGTCTCAAGGATGTCCTGTTTTCTTTATCATGATTAGCCTGAAGGTGAAGTTAATCTCAGAGTTGTCAATCTAAACTCTCAAGGAAGGTGTGGAAGTGCTTTAGATGGCTGACTGGGAAAATGTAGAGGTGTAATGAGCTGCACATTGCCAGCACATGTACACTTCTCAAGGAAGTAACCTCTCTGCCTCTATTACTGGCAGTCTTTGCTTCTTCAAGGATGATTCAATAGAGTAAAACTTGACTTTATGAAAAGTTTTGAGGGAACGGGGAAAATAGCAGCTATGGGAGTTGTCATGCAAAAATTCTGTGTTAATAAATGGAGGAACTATACTGGAAAACTACTACCAAGTTTCTCAGCATGCTATTTGCTACTTTTCATTTGAGTGTTATCAAAATAACTAATTAATGCTTGGTACTTTAGTAGCACAGTAGTGAGTTGAGGTATGTGAATAACACTTTTTTCAAATTACACGGTGATTGCTTTCAGAAAAATCTCTGCACTGCCCTAGAAACAGTGGGGCTAGACTCTCTCAGCTGTGCTGATGTGTATCCAAACTCGTTTATTAAACACGGTTTGGTAGCGTTCCTCCTGACTTGCACAGTGGTGTAACTTGAAACATCACTTACATGAATTAAGTTGCAGGTATAGAGGAGACATCTCTTCTAATATTTGTACACCTGTTTAAACTTCAAACTTGTTAAACAACTTTGCGTAGTTAACAGCTGTTGCTTTAGGAAAAATCAGTTTGTTGTTTGGTTTCCTGCATGTGCTTCCCTCCTCCCTCCGCCACAACCTGTTCTGTGAGTTGCAGACATGGTGTTCTTGGAGAAGGGTACCAGGCACTTCAAAGAAGGTAAGGTGGCTCAGATTTGGGCTGGTCAGAGGGCTAAACTTTGCAGATACTTTAGTGACCAAAATTGAGCTGCCTAAATTTTCTACCTGTTCATCTGTAGATTTTGACTTCTGTCTGAGCTTTGATTTATCCTGAAGTCATCTACAATGCATCTATCTGCTGGGAGGGAACACAAAGCTTTTTTATTTTCTAAGTATTTTATTTGCTCTTTAGAGAGCAGTTCTTCAGAGCCAAATTTATCATACTCCTGTCCAGCTTAGAGTATTAGTTAGCTTTTCATAAGAAGCTTTTTTAATAATATGCACCTGCTTTTTGTACATACACATGATTACTGTTCCTGCTCTACATGGTAACAGCTGAATGTGCCCCTCTCTAATTAGAACTGTACCCATTTTCTGTAGGCGTCTGTCATGTTACTTAAGCAACAAAATACGTGGAGTGACTTAGTATGTATAAAGCTCATTCAAAAGAGCCTTATTGTGTTGGCATTAACACAATCATTAGAGTAAGAATATTGTTTGGATCAGTTAGCTATAAAGTTGGTAAATGGTAGAATGTTAATAAATGTTTCAGCTTGACTGCAGTCAGACAAATTCTTGCTTTAATATAGTTATAGCAATGTGTTGTCCAGGGGAACGCTATTTTGATATAAAAAATTTGCCAATACTTGATTTCTAATTAGTATGGCTTGGGGAATTCATTTGTAGGTCTAAACTGTTAACTTGATTAATCCATAGTTTTTAAGTCACAAGGTACTTCTGAGACACGTGTTTAATTATGTCTGTGTTAAAGGAACGTTATTACACATGAGACCAAGCAAACGTGGCTTAAAACAAAAAAATACTTGTAGTTCAAAGAAATTAATAGCATTTCAAGGAAGTAACTTCTCTTCATTTGTATAATAAATGTACTATGTTACATGCTTTAAACCTGGATGTGTGTTTTCACTTAGTTGGTGTAATCTATGTTGAAGTCCGACTGCCTGAAATTTCTGGAGAATATCACATTGAGTGCTTGAATACGTGATTCTGCTGAGCAGTAGTAGCAATAGAAAGTCTATAGGCTGTAGTGTTAGAAATGTTGTCATGATTACTTTAACTGGACCTCTAACAAAGGCATAACTGATTTGTATCAAACCCAGTAGGGGTTTGTAGTTGCTTGAAGAGGAAACTAGATGATAAGATGGGATCTTAATTGGTTTTTAATTGATCGTTTTGTTTAACTTGTCTCACTGGTTCTGCTGTAGTGTCCAAAATAGAGCTTCATATAACAAATTGTGCCATGATGTATCTTGTTACTGTTTCATTCTGGAGGATGCAGCAGTGTCTCATTAGGTGGCTTGGAGTTGGGGATGGGGAAGATGAGAAGAAAATGGTTAAAAGCAAGTAAGTGGTCTTGGAGGGTGCAGTTCTCTAACCTTCTACATACAAAGATAAGAAAACCCCACTGAACTTAACTGCTTGTTGATCAAGGTTGTAAGATTTTTATGCATAGCAGTCAATTGTGAAAGGTAAATCATGTAGATAAAGTATTTGATTACACTAGTCCGTGATTTGTTAATAGTAATGCCATGGATTTCAATTGATCTGGAAGGCTTATTGGTGGGAGAGAACCAGAAAAGCATTTCACAAAGAGAACCAGGCTTAATGGAAAGGTGCACTTGCCACTTCTAGGAAACCTCAGTAAAAAAACATCTTGGCTGTGTTCACAGAGTTGTGTTGTTAGTGCTTCAGGAAACAGGTTTTTCTTCTTTCTTGAGAGGAGTATCTTGGGGGTCTCAGTTCCTTGGAAATAAGACTTCTTTTAAAAGGAAGAAAAAAACCCACCACCCAGGTGAACAAAATGACGCCCCAAAACACAAACAAAACTCCTGTCATGAGTTGTCTTGCAGAGCTTACATTCAGTGTCTAGGGGGAGACACCTGAACTACAGCTGCAAGCACTTGGTTCTTAAAATTCCAACTTGGTCTGATGCCTGGTAGCTAACAGTGGGGGAAGGTGCCGTGCTAATTCAATGGGGGAAAGTAAGGCAGAGATGCTCTTTGTGATCTAAAAATATTTTTTCCTCATATAATGGAACACTACATGCTATTGGATAGACTCAGTCACTTGTACAGTTCAGAAGTGCTGCAGCACAATGAGTTGCCTTGCACTGTCTCAAGAAGGCATGTAGATGACTGGGTTGTACCTAATGTGTTCAGAGTGAGGACTTCACAAGATCAAGAGTCCTAATCTCTTTCAGGTTGGTTTTGGTAACTTGACAGCATGGGGGTGGCTTATTCAACTCATGTGAAAATTGAATGGTTAAATCACCTTATGATCTTGGCCGCTTTTTTCCTGAAGCTGTATTCATGTCCATCATGGGTTTGATGTGAGGGAGACAAGAAATTACATAGATTATTGAGACTAGTTAGTGCAGTTTGCTTTTGTTTTAAGGTAGAAGAAATAGTAATATAACTACTCAGGAAAAATAGCCAGAAAAGATTAATCAGAAGTGTGTATTGTTCTGGAAGATTATTCATAAGTGAGTGTAGAGTGGTTCTGAACTGGGAAATGAGGCATTTTAAAAATGGCACTGCAGAATTTCTAGTTTCTCCCATATTCAACTCTGGCTCCCTCAACATTTGTATTCAGTGTTTTGATGATGCTAAAGCACTTGATCAAGTGCTTGGAACTGAGGTGAAAGATTGCCTGTTCATGGTGCTGAAGTTTGGATAGTAAATTATCTGATAGTTCATCCAATAATAAAGGCACCAGTGATTAAAGTGGGACTGTCAGCCTTCTGGGTCTGTGTGATACCTCTTTTGTTCAGTACAGCTCTTCCTCATAACGCAGGCAACTTCTTCCATATTCTGTACATCTTTACTGTGTGATCTCTGAACCACTTTCTAACACCAGCTTTTAGGAGCCAACTTGAAACGTTTTTGTCATAATCCCTGTATGATATTCCAATGAGGTACTAAAATAAAAATCTTCTAACCTGCAGCACAGCCAAGTACAGTGTGGTGACGTTTCTACCTCGGTTCCTGTATGAGCAGATAAGAAAAGCTGCAAATGCATTCTTTCTCTTCATTGCCTTACTGCAGGTACTGCTTTATTGGTTTGCCTTCATTATAAAGAAATTGTAATCCAGTAAAAGTTGTTTCAGTTGTTATGCTTAACTGAGAAGAAATTCTTAGACATTTTAATAGTAATACTTGTATACTTCTGTGGAGGTATAGTACTTCTGTACTTATTTATGTGTACTTTACAGTTGAAATTAGGAGGCAACTTACAAACCACATTGAAAATAGTCTCTAAAGTTAAGCTACTTTTATTCTTAGTAAGTAAAACCAAGTAATACTGTAAAATGTGGAGCTATTAACCATGCTGAGAAAAGCATGTGTGGATTCTTGTAAAACTGCAGACTGTATAGATAGTCCAGATGATCATTGCTTCCAGGTAAATTACATCATTTTGAATGTTTTTCTTGTGAAGATAAGAGAAATAGAATAAAAGGCACGTACAACAACTTTATCTTCTAACTTTATGGTAGCAGTTTCTTCAAACCTACTGAGAGCTTAGGCTACTTTGCCTGCTGAAATTGGATGTCAATCAGGCACTAATTAGAAAGCTCTGCGTTCTCTTTTCTGAGAGCTTTGCTTAAAGTTCTAAATCTGCTAGAAATGGATTTTAAATGCAAATACAAAATGGGTATCTCTTCTTCCTCTGTTCACAGCAAATTCCAGATGTCTCTCCAACAGGAAGATATACCACCTTGGTGCCGTTGCTATTTATTTTAACAGTTGCTGGCATCAAAGAAATCATAGAAGACTATGTGAGTATGATTATGGGGAAGGCTGTGCTAATGACAGTGTTTGAAAAAAAGCTGCAAAATGCCACAAAACTGTGCATCTATGAAGTCTATTGAGTCGTGCTGAACAGCAGCAAAATATCCTTTTGACTTTCAAAGCT
Organism: Sagittarius serpentarius; assembly: GCA_034782735.1. Lineage (NCBI taxonomy): Eukaryota > Metazoa > Chordata > Aves > Accipitriformes > Sagittariidae > Sagittarius > Sagittarius serpentarius. Next base: position 6,223,408 of record JAVKLA010000026.1, read on the forward strand.
CTGAACTTGACTAGAATTTCTGTAGCATATGGAGATAAATTAAGCATTTTCATTATAAATAGTGAACAAGGATACAGTAGACGTCAGGACACTTGTTTCTACCTCTTCAAACTTGTTAATTCATGCTTTTATTGGACAGGCCTGGCTAGAAAGGCCCTGCAGAGTTCTGACAGACATGTGGCCTTTTTAGTTGGTCTTGAAAATGGGGGAGGCAAGCAACTTTAGCATGAAGCGAACTGTTTTGGGGAAAATCTGCTCTAACATGCTTGGATACTGTTTATAATGGAGGTTTTTCTGCTTTGCAGACTTCTGATCAGTAACATAATTTAGAAATCAGTTTAACCAAACAGCACATAGAATGTATAGTTCAGCTGTCGTGTAAATATACTGTTCCTCATTGTTCCTTTTGTTTTTCTTCCAAAACCTAGTTTTTGGGACTTTTTTTGCTGTTGATCCAGGTTTGAGCCTGACTTCCAAAGATGGGGACTCTCACTTTAAAGTTACATTATGTTCTTTTACAAACCATTTGGATTTAGATGATCTGTGAGGCTTTAAAAACAAACAAACAAAAAAAAAACCAAAAACACCAAAAACAAACAAACCCCCCCCCAAAACCCACAAAAAAACCA
>JAVKLA010000026.1:6224136-6279539 GCA_034782735.1 Sagittarius serpentarius
AACAAACAAACAAACACAAAACAACACAACCCCCCCCCCAAAAACCCCAAAACAAACCAAAAAAACCCAACAGAAAACCCAACCAAACCAACCCCCAAAAACACATAAAGGCAAAAATGACCCAATGTATAATTTTGCAGTTTGTCATGTTTCTAGCTCTAATGGTTTTGGAATCTGTGATGATGTAATGAAATGTTTTGTTTCCTTGCAGAAAAGGCATAAGGCAGACAGTGCAGTGAATAAAAAGAAAACAATAGGTAAGACTAAGAAGTCTTTAAGTTGAATATTTAAAGTGCAAATAGTGAATACCAGAACGCTTCCTTTAGAACAATTCTGTTGCTTAAACAGTCGTGATGGTGGGGAATGCATGTCTTTTTGGACTAGGTAGTTACTGGTGTGTTAGGATTTTACTTTACCAAATGTTTCAGACCGATGTGGATAGGATGACACTTAAGGGTGAGACATGGTGGGGATTATTAGAATTTATAAGTTCATGTAATGTCAAGGTTTTCTGAAGTTACACAGTTCTGAGCTTCTCCAAGAAAACCAAGCAATTTTTTCCCCTGCCAAACTCCATCCTCATTATTCTAAAAAAACCCAAAACAAACAAACAAACAAAAAATGCAACAAAACAATCCTCCAAAATGAACACATGCTCCCCCTCCTCCAAAAAACCCACCCAACCAAAAAAACCCAACAAACCCTTGAAACACTAAAAGTTGGTGTCGAAGGAACTTTCAGTCATTTTTGTAACTGCTGCTGCCCTTAAAATATAGGAAGAACTCTGGGGATATTGTGGATTTGCTTTCCTGAAGTGTCACTGAAAGAGAACTTAATGATATCCTCTGAATGCCTACATGGATCCCTAATGTATTGACACTACTTGGCACTGAATAGCTGAAGATGACATTTTTGTTTTCTTCATCTCCCTTAACTGAAAACTTGTGCAGAAAGTACGAAGAGTTCATAGTTTAGTTTACGGCTACCCTGTGGTCAGTCCGTGCCACGGTCATGGCATCTCTGTGTGCCTGTGTTTGACAGCTCCCCTGCTGTTCCCCCCTGGAGATCTGCAGGTGAAACAGAAAACACAGGGACTTGACCTCTGAGAAGAGCCCCTTCCTCCCAGACACACTTAGCTTAAGTGTCAAAAAGCTAGAGAAACACTTAACGGAACAAGGGGATCCGAACAATCTGCTGGCTTCATGCTTCAGTTAATAGGCATAGTGTTTGCAGGACTATTTTCAATGAGGAGTTTTTCCTTTGTCCTCAAGTTAAGTTGACCATTGAGATTGTATATTAATGAACATCAAAAAGCATTGCTTTACCATTTCTTCAAGGTACTTGCTCTACAAGAGTCTGGGAAGATATTTTAAGTTCAAGAACACTATTTATTAGTCATGAGAAATCAGCAATTAACTGGCTCTAGCACAACAGGCCTTGTTATAGGTAACATGAGACTGCTCTTTCAGAGGTCATGTAGAGGTTTCTAATTAATTTCTAGTTAGAGAGCATGTGCTAACAAACACTTCAAGGAAAGTTTATCACAGTAATTGTGGAGAGACAGCCTTAAGGAACACAAGGTATTCTTATGGAGCTAAGTGGACTTAAAATTATTTCAGTTCAGTTTTTTTTTATGTTTGAATATGGTAAATACAATTTTCAAAATGATACTTAAAACTGTCCTCGTATTTCTTAAGAGGAAGGCTAAAGAGGCTCATTCTTGAGATTTGTATTATGAGAATGAAAAGCTAATTAACGTTCAGGGTGGGATTAAGATGAGTTAAATTTACGTTCTGTATGTGTCTTTGGGTTTCTCTTATAGTCAGGTGAGGTCCAGTCAATGCAATGAGTATAGAGAGCAATTCAACTCGCTCAAAAGTAGATGTCTACTGGCTGCTTGGCTATGTTCTGGACTCCCGTGCTTGCAATGACCAGATGCTTGCTTCAGTAGCATGCATGTAGGCTTTGCATTTATCTCCATATTTAGTTTTTTGAGCAGTAGTGTATCTTCAAAGCACATTTCCTATATTAAATTTAACATTGAAATCATTAGTTTGCTTTGCAGAGTGGCTTTGGTATGCAGGAATTAAATTCTCTTTGGAGGAAAATAAATTGGAAGTTCTGCTCCAAGTGAGCACTGTACATCTCCATTAGGGACTGGATCGTGTTACGCTCTGAGCCAGCATCTCGTGTCTTGGATGGCATCACAGGGTGTATGTGGAGATGACACTGAATCTCTGGACCAGACTAAATGTAATCCCAAGTGAAGCCCCTGAGCAGCATATTGCATAGATGTAGAGAGCTCAGTAATGACTGTTCTGATGTATTGATCCTCTTGTTCTCAAATTACAGAGAAAGCCATGAACGTTTAATACTGTATGGAATGCCCTGGAATAGTTGACAAGCACAGGGCTAGCCGACTATTGCACAAAACTGATGAGAAATGCTTGCCTTTCAGGAGCAGCACTTCAAATGGCCCTACACACCTAGGTGTGAGGGACAGCATTAAGTCTTAGATCTAGAACAGAAATACACTGGTTTTAGTCTTAGAAAGTCTTAGATAGAAGGTTTATAGTGAAACTCCATTTTTGAGTAGGAGCAGTCTTAGGTACTTGTTCTTTGTTACTTTAATCAAATACTTTTTGACAGTGAATTATTTGTCCATTTTACCCTCCTATAAATATTCTAGAGAAGACAGTCTTTTCTGTCCTTTGGAGTTCTCCTATAAAACTGGGTTAAGCAGAGTAGAAGGTGCAAAATTGCATCCCCAAAACTTCTGAACTGTTTTATGCCTAATTGAAGATTTCTCTTTAGATTGTGGGGTTATAAGTTTTAAAAAAACCAACTTGCTTCAGTAATTTGCTTGACTAATTTCAATAGTTAAAATGATTTCAGTAAGCATGAAAGCTAATCTGTTTTCTTACGTAAATTGTCTGCAAGACCAAGTTCATGGCACTTGAAGCTACAAAATACCTTCGTTGCATGTGAACATGCAACCATGTGAACTGTTTGCTGAAACATCTCAAATTTTCTGGTGGAACAGGGAGGTGTTTAAAGCAAGGTACGGGAGAGATGTGAAGTGTTGCAGTTCTTCCCTGAGGGTTTGGGGTTTTGGTCAAGGCTGCAGGTATGTGGCTCTTTCACTTGAGATTCTGGGCTCAGGCTTTCTCCTGAGTTCTGAACTACGCAGAGCTCAACTCAAGCACAGCTTAGAAGAAGGAAGGAACGGGTGCAACAAAACTGTTCTTCCCCTAAACTGCATATACTTGTTTGGGTGGAAGCTCAGCAGTTTAGATGCATCACTAGCAGCGCTTCTGTTGCTGTTCACACATTTTTTGTTTAATTCACTGTGATCCATCCACTGTAATATTAAAATCTCAAGATTCAGTGCTCCAAAGCATCTGGCCTGAGGACAGGAATCAAGAAATATGTTTCTTGTGCTTGATCTGGCCTGACAAATCTTGTGTTGCTGTTTGTGGAGTGGCCTAACCTGATCAGGATGGCTGAGGCTGTATTCAGCAGAATTGTATCTTCTGGGAACTTGGTGTGGTTTTAAAATGAGCTACATATGTGAATTGCGTAGAACCGAGGAGAAAATTGTTAGCATTCAAAGAAGGGGGCTGGCCTCTTCAACTTTCTGTTGTACCCTACACTTTTTTTTTTTAACAGCTTTGACAACTGGCTGCAGCTGCTTTCAGTGAAGGGTGGGTTGGTTTGTGTGTACTTGGTGTGCTCAGACCTGGACTGGATTTGGTTACCCAGCAATGACTGGGCATAAATTTTTGACCTTACTGTTTTAGGCTAGGGCAGTATTAAGTATGCATAGAAGCATCTAGAAGAACTACTGACGTGGAAAAGCATGTTCCAGAGTAGACGACCAATGAGTATATTAAGACAGCCGTATGGGACTTGGGCGCTACAGAAGCCAAGGCCTGTTTCAGTGCCTTTTTTTTTTTTTTTGTTTCAATGTGAACTTCAGCATTTAGGATTCTCCTTCTGCCAAAGCTGATGTTTGCTTTTCAGTAGGACTTTGGGCCTGCTTGACGATTAAGCCTCAGCCTTACAAGGGCAATTGATATGGTAGTGAAGTTGGATGCATCAGAGACAAAACATAATAAATAAAATGCAAGGAAAAAGGTGACAAGTGAAAAATCTGTGGTGAAGTCATACATAGAGTAAAGATGCTTCCTGATATTGATTGACAGTGGGCAATAATGCCCTTTGTTTTAAGGAAGGTCACTTTCCAAACAAGTAACAACATTGCCCATCTGCAGGTTGGTATGAAATGATGCCAAGAAGAAATCAGGCCACCAACTGTTGTTTAGCAGGTGATAAAAATGATACAAATATTAAGGGCAGATGCTTCCTCTTTTAGATGCACATGCCTACAGCTGTGGGCAAAAGTGCGGTCCCAGCTTCTGAAAAGGACTTTTCTGATCTGTGTGTTAGTTCCCATTCTGGTCAGTGTTTGCTACTGCTAATACAGTTGTTCTGAAATTTGTCTGGATCCTGCCTATTTGTTCTAATCTAGCTTTAAACTTTCTTTCCAGTTCTGAGGAATGGGATGTGGCAGAACATTATGTGGAAAGAGGTAAATAAAATTGGGGTGGGAGGGAGTGGAAGGAGAGGTGTTCAAGAATTACTCTTGCCAAAATAAATTCAGAGGCCTAGAATTAATGTACACTATGTGAGAATTCCCTGTGACTTCGGGTAGGAGGGAACCTTTCTGTTGCAGCAGTGAAAATTGCCCTGAGCAAGGTGCCTGGGTACCCATCTTTAAATCCTAGTACTGTGTTTCAGTCAAATGCTAATGAACTGTTCTAAGTGGTTTTGCGTGGACAGTTAATATGCTCCAGGGTATAAACAGTATTTTGGTTTTAGTCCACATCTAGAAGAGTAACTTTCACTGCAATGCTGTACCTCCTCTGAAAGTCTGAGAGACTTATTTTGCTACCAGTGCTAAAAAGTTCTTGGGTTTTGAGGCTAATTAGTAAACTGTTTGCTCTAGTAAGGAACATAAGCCCTGCCGCTTCCTCAGGCACTTGGGACCGATGTTCTGTAAAGCCCTGTGCCAGGACCTGGTGAGCTTTATTTCTAGAACTTGCTGAAATCCCTCAGGATGTATTGATCTTATTGTGGCTCTTAATGCCTTTGTAATGACAAAATTAGCCCTGCTACCTAATAAATGAGGAAAAAGTAGACCCTTTTAAAACCTCAGGGAAATGAGACCCGCATCAAGAGACCTAAAAGCAGTCCTACTGAAGTGTTAGGCTATAGTAGAAACTAAGGATTGCCAGGGATTCTGATAGCTAATGCTGATGCCTGTTCATGCTGTTCCATGTCCTATTTGTAGTGAGGACAGTGAATTGAAAGATATTTAAAGCTGAGCCTGGAATCTGGTTTTCTTAAACCCTTAAGCACTTCTTGAATTGGCCTGTGTCTGCATCTGTGTATTGTCCAGACCTGTGTTTATTGTTAGGGAACAACAGTTCTGTACTATCCACCTTGTTTACTTTAAGGCAGACTTCTGATCTTTTTTGTGCTGAAATTGGTAGGGAATTTGTTTTCAGTGAGATCAGAGTAAGACTAATGAATCTGCCTGTTCAAACATGCCATCTGTTTCAATTTTTATAAGTTAATGTGTTAAAAATATTTTAAGCCCACTTCAGACTCTAAGTAGTGCATTAGTACTAAGCAGCCTGATAATCATCAGGCAAGCCTAGCTTACTGTTTTGAGCGCTACTTGGTCCTTCTTAGAATGAAAGTCCCATGCATGTGTAACTCCTGTTGAAGGTGCCAGAAACTCTTAGGTCTTCAGTATTCCAGAAATCAGGACTTTGAATGTCTCAAGTGACGATAAGTCAGGGAAGAATTGGTTGATACTATTTATCTGTAGAGATGATGCTCCTTGCTTGTGACTAGTAGAAGCAGTGCATCTAAAGAGGGCTAATGAAAAAGGATAGTGCTGACTGGATAGGCAAATAGTATGGAGAGGGAATAGGAGAAACTCTTGATACTTGAGGAAGGTGAAGTTTAAAGATAACTTTTTGTACTAGGAAAAAAACCAACTTCCTGTAGGTTAAATAAAACTAAAGGAAAAAACCCTCCCATTTGGATAGCGGCAGGATTATAGAAAAAAGTAATTTTTACTAAATATAAGCTGCCAAAGTTCACACTTTCCAACTGAGTGTATCTATTTTTTTTTTCTATAGTGAATTGTTTACTTTACATTCAAAAAAGGGAAGGCTTTGATACTTCCAAACTTGCAGTGAAAAGTACTCTGACTTTCAGAAGCACTGTCTCTAGCTGTTCTGTGCATGATGCTGTTCTTTTGACTGGGTGAAAGAAAATAACAAACTAACATTCCAGACAAGCAAACTGTTTGTTTTTCTTTTCCATGCTACTGTACTCCTGCCCCTGACTCAACAGGTAGCAGTAGGCGATATTGTGAAGGTCACCAATGGGCAACATCTTCCAGCAGACATGATCATTATATCTTCCAGGTATCCTGAGTGGGTGTGGAAATGATGTGTCTGATGAACTGAGGTGCAGAGGACTTGAAACTCTGTATTTGCTATTAATAGAAACAGACATCAGATGGCACTAATTCTTCTCCACATCTAAAATTTCAACAATGTCAAAACAGTGCTTTACTAGGCAGTGATTCATGTATCACTGTAGATAAGCTCTTGAGAGAAGGCTTCTTTAAAGGCTTCATAGTATTATGTACCTGTAACTCACAAAGCGTATCATTGAGTTTATTGGAAGACTGAAGGTCTGTTACACAAGCTTTATGCAGTCAATTGCTCTATGGCCTTCTGAGGATTCCTCCATTTAATTAAGGAAGCTTAAGTTTTCTTCCAATTAATTCCACTGAGTTTCCAGCATATTTTCCTGCCCCTCAGGAAAGATTTCTCTTTCAAGCAGTAATTCTAAAAGGCTAGCCCAGTTGGCATCTAATAACTAGCCTGCAAAATAGATTTGGGGCATCATTTGTTTACTCCTTGTCTTTGATACAGTGCATGTATGGCCCATCCCTAGCATGGTAGCAACAGTAAACTGTTGAGTCCTGCTGATTTTAGTTTGTGAAATACAGGACAGCTTGTTTATACTGGCAAACAAAGCTTGGTTGTTATTTCCTAAAAGCATTTGAGTGGTACTTGGCTGCTAATCTAGGTTCTGTATTGTGTTGAACAACTGGAGGCCAAATCAAGATCCCTGTCCACTTAGATGAGATCTAAACAAGAGACAAGAGTGCAGTTCATGTTCTTGAACGTGCTTTTTTCTAATAGCGAAACGTTAAGACATCTTGCTCTTCTCCTTAATTTCCTTCTGTCTGCATGATTTTCAACAGTGACTGCAGGTTGCTCTGGTCTCCAGGTTACAGTTCTTAGATGACCTAACTTCTAAGGGAGCTTGTTCTCTAAGCTACTGCATCTTATGCTCCATCCTTCTTGTCTGTGCCATTCCTGGGAGCTTGGTTTTCTGTTTTTGTGGTGGGGTTTTTTTTTTTTTTTTGGAAGCTGAATGGGGAAGCTCAGGCTTTTTGAACTGTCGCATGATCAAGGGTAGAGGTATCTTCATTTCATTTTTTTAAACCCCAAATTTTAAATAAGCAGTTGTCAACCTTAATATGCGGTTATTTAGGCTGCATTTTAACATCAATAACTTGCTGTTTCAGCATTGAGAAATATTTGTTCTACTTGAGATCTTCTCTACTGTATTATACTAAAAAACCCTTCTGACTTCCTTCTTAAGTTGCATGGTTCAGCTTTTTGTTCTACATTATTCTACTAACCATGTGTCATTGATAATCACATAACTGGAGAATTTAACCCCAAGTGTGTTGATTTGGGAGAAGCTTTGCTTGAAGTAAATTAAAAATTTCTATGGCAGTTCTACTTTACAATTGGTATTATTCCCATGATTCTTTTAAATGACAATACCAAGTGTCCTCAGTTCACCAGAAGGCTTTGCATGCTCTGAAGGCGGTGGGGTCTTCTGCTTGTACGTGTTAATGTTCTGTGTCCAAGCTGACTGTCAGAGGGGAAACAGTTGTTTTTATCTTGACTTTTTTTTTCTGCCCATAGAAGAAAGGTGCTATTGAGTGACTTTAACATAGAGAATAAATTTACATGAAGGAAAAAATATTTGAATCAAAACCTCAAGTTTGTATGGAAACACTTCCACATTTCTGTGGAAATGAGAGGAATTGTATTGTAAGAGGTCTCCCTCCTGAGTAAACCACTTCAGTTGTAGTAGATAAGGTATTTGTGCCAAGTGAAGTAGGAATCAAGCTGGACTTCATCTGTGTCTTTCTTGGATTTGGATTCAGATTGCCCATATAGGAGGAGACAGAGCAGATTCTGAACCTTTTTTTAAGAAAAACCTCTCTGGAGAGAAAAATCTCGCTTCTTACTGCTACAAATGTACCTGTCTGTTTCTTAACGATTTTTGTCCTAAGGAGCCTTTATTACTGACTCTTCTGCTGATCAAGTACCTTTGCTGTTAAAGCAGTTGGTTACTTTGGAAAAGAAATGTCTCAAGAATATGGAAAGTGATATGCTGAAGAAGCATTTGTTTGAGACCAGATGGGAAAGTGATACTCCATAGCAGCCTGAGAAGAGAGTCGTGAAAAATAGTTTTGGTGGTGCTATGCAGAGGTTTTAAATCCTAAGGGGCGTGTCAGGAAAAGATCCATGATAGCAGTACCTTTCCTTACCACAGGTGCTACCTATGGAGAGCTCCTCCATGTTAGATGTTGACAAGAGCTTGACTAATGGAAAACTCAGTTCTCAGGAAGATTTCCCCCCCCCCCCCCCATTAGTAAAGGCAGAAGCATCTCTGGAAGATATAGATCACAGCCCTCAGTTTCAATCTTATTGTACCTTTCCCAGTTCTCAGGAAAAAAAAAATAATAAAATTAGCAGTGACTTCAGATGTAACTCCACAAGTCCCTCAACTTTAAGGTGATTGTGTGCGCAGTTCACAGACAGAACTCAATAGCAGAGAGCACTACTCTCTCCATCCAAGCACATCCTCTTTTTACACTGTTCAATATGTAGTATTTTATCTATAGCTTTTGCAATCTGAAGCAACTGTATGGATTGCAATGTGAAATAGTCCACTTCAGGCATCTGAGTTTGTCATGACTTGTTCAAGTTTTATTAATTTTCTGATTTAGACTTGTCTTTTTCTGTAGTCTGTGGTATGACAGTGTTCATATGCAAAGATACCTCTGGAAAATGTGTACTTTCAGCTGGCTTTTTCATGGTCATATACCACCAGTGTGGATTTTTGTCTTCTGCAGTGTATTGAAGTGTTTTGTGGACCACTGCAGTGCAAAAGTAGTATACAAAAAGTACAGAGTTTTAATATTGAAAATCTTACACTCCTTACAGTGAACCACAAGCCATGTGCTATATTGAAACAGCTAATCTTGATGGGGAGACGAATCTTAAAATACGACAGGTAAAACCAACTGAATTTCATCTTTTTTTCCATTTAAGTATCTAATATTAGCTAGACAGCAGAGTCTGGCTTGCATGATGACAATACAAGTAGTCTTTTTAAAAAAAAAAAAAGGCATGTCTCTTTCCAGGTGACTGTAAGCTGCTTTTTCAACAGATACAAACCTAAGCGATAATGTTTTATGTTCAAGTGTAAGGAACTAATCTGGAGGAAGCCCACAAAGGCAAATCAAGCAGACCTTGGCTGTGTTTTGCTGCAGGTCCAGTAAGTGGAACTGAAGTGCTGTATATAAAAAAAAAAAAGGCTGTGCAGTTTCTGCTGTCACAAGTGCCAGTCTGTTTGCTTCTGCCTCTGTGGAGTGCTCAAAAGGACCTTTTATATGTTAAATTCCACTACTTATCACAAAGAGAAAACAAATTATTTGGATCTTTCCGGTTTTGTTGAAGAAATGCTGTTGATTATGATGTTTAGAAATAGTTTGGAATCTTTGCCTCCTTTCATAAAAAGAACGAACTTGGATTAGGATTTTGAAATGCAGATTATTTGTTTCTAAAAAGCTGTACACTTGCTGCTTGTTTACTGCCTTTGTAGAAATGTGATTTACTGTTCTGGATCAGCCCAATAGATCAGGTCTTGAGTTCCTGTCAGATTTTACTTGCTTCAGGAGGACACATGCTTAAAATACAAAAATAAGGTTGTGGGGCCTTTTAAGGCCTTGTTCTGTCTTGCAGTGCTGCAGTCAAAAATCTGTTAAAAGAAAGATTAAATGGATCACTCTTAACCAAGCGGAGCTGTTCGTAGATGAAGAGCAATGGAGTGTTGTATGTGTACTCTGAGATGGAGTAGCAATACACTAGGTTACAGTTGCATGATGGGTTGATAATTAACCTTGAGTAGCATCAGAGCATAATGGCTGCAGTGACCCAAGAGAGATTACACTTTTAGAAGTGACTATATTTAGCAGCAGTAACACATCAGTGGAGCTATACTTTGAGAGAGAAGCCAGGCCTGTTTATACTGCTTGTCTCCTACTTCCTCCTGCACATGTGCAACTTCGTGCTTGTGGATGGGACTTTCCTCTTGGTTACAGAGGGATCCATGTAGGTAATAACTCTCTCATGTAGAGGGATTTAAGCTAATCCTATATAAGCAGGATCATGTGTATCCATAATGAATCTTCCATGCAGGGAAGAGTTATTGAATACCCATTTAAAAACAGAACAAAAAACCTCCACATGTTTAATTACATCTGATATCCTAGATATTGGAAGAAAGCACTGTTTTCCTGGGTTGCCTTCTAATAACAGTTTTTGACAAGAATCTCCTTTGGATTGGTCTCTGCAGGGATTGTCTCAAACTGCTAGTCTCCAGTCAAGAGAAGAATTGATGAAAGTATCTGGAAGAATAGAATGTGAGGGACCCAATCGTCATCTTTATGACTTTACTGGAAACTTGCGCTTAGATGGTCAAAGGTATTGACTTGACAACAAAGTCTTAAATTCATTTGGTTAGGAAAAAAGCTTCCTGTGTGCTTTTAGTCTGCAACACGGAGTACATGCATGTTTTTGCTGGGGAAGAGGAGAGTAATAACAGAGCATCTGCCAGTATAAAAGAGCATACTTCTCTCTTCATATGAAGTCTTCTGCTTGTTATGGGAGAGTTAGTTTCTTTGGAGCTGTGATACTTTTGATAAAAAAACCTAACATCTAAAGAGAAGGAAGAATGGGGGAAATTATTGGGGTTTTTAAGACTGTCTTGTTACAGGAGTTATGCAGAGAAAATGGGGAAACCTTTCTCTTCCAACTAGAGCCAAAGGCTGCACCAAGTTCAGATCTATACAGAAAAATGATCATAGAATCTGGAGTCTTTATCAGTGTGACTTCAATCTGTTGCAACTCTTGAGAGAAATGAACTTAGTTTGACTACTTGAATTCATAGAACTTAGTCAGTAGGAACATACCAATTTTACCTGGTTGTACCTGTTTTCCTGCACAAAAACTGTATTCCTTGGGCACCTCAGCTGAATAGTGACAGATGCAAGAATAGTAGATCACTTGCATCCCACTTGAAAATCACATGGATAGTACAGTTTTCCCAAAGGGCCCAAAGACTTACAAGGGTTTCAGTGCTCTCTTGAGTTGTGTGGACAATATAAGTTCATTATATTACTTTCCTACTTTTGTGGCTTGTTTGCTCTTTTTTTGAGGGGGGAGTAAGGCTGAAAGGAGAACTACTTTAGTAAAGTGCTATCAAGAACTGTAAAATATACATACTTCTTGCTTTGCAGCCCAGTTCCTGTTGGTCCAGACCAGATCTTGCTAAGAGGTGCACAACTGAGAAACACTCAATGGGTCTTGGGTATTGTTGTGTATACAGGACATGATACAAAACTCATGCAGGTAAAGTTTTTAAGGAGGTTTAAGAGCATGTTCTTATAGAAGCTTATCATCTTTCCTGTATTGTACTTATCTTTTGGACTTGAGTTTATGAAATGGTTTGACTCATTGTAGCTGTTTAAGACCTGGAGGCTTTGAGGAATACAAGGATACTGTTGTACTTGAGGTTGCATGTGCACATGTGTAAACACTTACTAAGGTATTTGTCTCAAAACACTTCAATATGTAAGCAAAACTGACTGTATTTTATCTTAATTTATCTGGTAGCTGGACAACATTTAAAACTGAGGTTTAACAGCTGTGGAGATGGTAATGACCACCTATGATTTTAGCACTTGGAGATAATTAAGACAAGACTGCAGTCTCTGCCTTAATGGCAGGGAGAGCCTGGAGACACCAGCAACATGTATGTTTCGCTCACCTCTGCTGGCTGTCAGTGGGATGGACAGCCAGGAGATGAGCACACTAGGTCTTGAGAACTCTGATCTCCTGTCAGCTTTGAAGTCATGAGGAGTATTGGCTGCTATTACTACCTTGTTGAGCTTTGCATACTATATTGAGCTAAATAGAGTTGAAGTAGCAAGTTCTATAATGGACTCTAAAGACTGAATTTGCCTCAGCAATTTCCTCTTGTGTAAGCCATTGCTAGACTCTTGGTTTTTTTTTTTTCCCTGCTGCTGTTCAGAATTCAACCAAAGCACCTCTGAAGAGATCAAATGTGGAGAAAGTGACCAACATGCAGATCCTGGTTTTGTTCTGTATTCTCCTGGTGATGGCCCTTGTGAGTTCTGTAGGTGCCTTATTATGGAACAGAACACATGGCGAAGTCGTCTGGTACCTTGGCTCCAATAGTGAGTATGCAGGCAGCGTGCTAGGGATGTATCAGACTGTAGAGCCAGCCAGGCTCTCAGCTTTGCTAAATCAACCTGTAAAATAACAAACAAACACAAGAAACAAAGCCTCTTGCTTTTTGGTGGCCCAATTTTTTTTTTTTTTTTTTGAGAATGGGCTGGTGAAGTTGAACTTGCCAGTGAGGCTTCTGTTAATAAAACCTCCTAAAGGTTAGGTAAAGATTACTGGGCTACCATCCAGGGAGCAGGGTGGAACAGAAGAGGGGCAAGAGTTATTCTTGAATATTTGGTGTTTGAGTTCTTTCAGCTCTGTGGAGATGCCATGCATGAGTTTGTTTTCAGAGCAGGTCATGTACTGCTGCCTTATGTGTTGTATCCGACTGTACCTGACTGCAGGATAGCAGGTATCAGTTTGATACTGACTTCAACTTTATCCCTGTGTACAGAAGCAAAGGATTTCTCTAGCTGTTTTTCAGTCAGAAATGCTGATCTGATCTCTTGTTGTAGAGAAAACCGTGAAATGCTAGATGTTATGATTTTGTATTCATTGGGTAATGTTTAAGTCTTTTTGGCTTCTGACTTCTGTTATTTTGTAATGAGTAAACTGATCTCTTAGCATGCTTATTAAAGGGGTTTATTTGATTTCATTCATACACCTGAAATTTATTAGTTCAGATATCTAAGATGGCTTTATGCAAACGCTTAAGGATGAAATAAATTGCTCTCCAGTAGATTTGACTTGAGGGGGTTACATTAGCTAGCTATAAAATGCGTTGTTACAGATGTCTTGAGATGCAGATCTGAAAACAATTCTCTCAAACGGCAAATGGTCTTTCTGCTGGTGATTGCAAAACAGATGGCAAAGTGTGTCTTCTGCAGTTTAAGAACTGCAATTGTGATAGTTACGAAAAAAAAATCACGTAGGAAGAGCACGCAAGTCCCTTATTGACTCTGTTTTTTCGTATTTGTAATGTCTTCTAGTAGCAGTATTGGCAACTTTCAAAGCTTCTTCCCTACACTGCCCCTTGCTTTTTAATGAGGAAGTTAAAATTTGTGCCTTCCAATGACAGGAGTGATATTGGAAAAGATGAATGGAACAAACTCTTGAACTTGTGCTAATATAGAACAGGTGCAACATGTAATAAACTAGGATGATAGAGCAGTCTGTATAGGTGCTTTCTTGTAAATTGAACACAATTTCTATCACTTCTAACTGCCACACATGGTAAAGATGCTTTTTCAGGCTAGGCAGGTAGATGTTAAATGTCTAATTTCTGTGAAGATTGTGTTGGAAAAACCTTTTCTACTATCAAGTGTGCTTCTACTCTTTCTGTAAACTGATCAAAGATATGGAATTCACGTGTGCCCGCACTTGGAGGTGTCTGGGTCCAAACTTCAAGTCTTGCTCTAATTTTCATTAGGCTTCAGCAACTTTCTCTGGCTTCTATCTCTTCCTACTTTGTTCCCTTGCCTTCTTACAACTTATCTGTGCTGCAGAAAACCCCTTAGTTGTGGACTGTGACCCCACTGTGCTGAGTGCTGTGCATGTTGACTGAAGGGCCTCCCGAAGCTTCGAGGAAAGTGAAGAACAGACAAACGTGGAGACTTTGGATGTGAAGAGAGGCTGTGGGCAGCACCACGAACAGGAGCCTTTATCCTGTGTCCCTGCTGAGGCTTGTCCATTCCTGCCTACTGTCTATAAATGCTTCCCCTTCCCTTTAGGACCAGTTGTGCTGGCAGATTTACTTGGGCAACGTGCCCATTGTCACCATGAATAACAGCTCTTCTGCTTAAGCAGGATACTTTAGTTCATGTACTAGGTGTCTGTTTAACAGTCAACTTGTTCTCTTAGATTTGTTTATTGTGAGTAACTTCTCAATTCTGCCAATGCTGGCAGATTTTAGAACAAATTTTAGTCTTTTTTTTGTTTTCTAACTCCACTGAGACAAGCAGGCCCCTTCTGAAAGGTGAAGTTACGTTCCTAGTGATATTGGTGGCACTTAATTGGAGCAGTTGACACATTGGATGAGTCTCTAAATTTGGGTTATAATGTGGAATATCATACTTCTCACCATCTGTTTAGCAAAAATAGTTCAGAAAGCGTTCTGTTCACTAATATATAGCCTCACCAATCTTGCCCTTCTTCACCTGGCATAATATGCTGTATATCTAGGCATGTGTTCTGTGGGTGTTTTATATATGTACTATTGAAATCAATATTAAAAAGGCCCTTATACTAGGCCTCAACACACTTGCTGATTATTTTAGCACAACTAAATCTGATTAGGCCAACTGCAGGCAAATGATTGCCCCTATACTGCACCACTCAGACTTCTGCCTTCTGTCTGCTGATGTCTTTGTCTTTCGGTCCACAGAAATGCTGTCTGTCAACTTTGGATACAATCTGCTGACATTTATAATCTTGTACAACAACCTTATTCCAATCAGTCTTCTGGTGACGCTGGAAGTTGTCAAGTTTACTCAGGCTCTTTTTATAAATTGGGTAAGTAACAAGAATAAATGTGTTAATGTCAGTTTTGGAAAGTGACATTAAAAAAAACCAAAAAAACCCACCCTGAAATCTTTACCAGATTTTCTGATGACTTTTCTGATGCAACTTCTGGGAAAGGCAGGGAGAAGTTCAGAGCATTTATTCTGTATTAGTTTTGTGTTCCATAGGAAAATAAAATACTTAGTTGTAGGAAGATCCCCTGTGCAAATCATGACTGTTATGTATTTTAGGCTTTTGGGATGAGAAGGAAGGCTCAGCTCTTTTAGTTGAAGGAGATCTCTCAGCTGACTCATGTTCAGTAAATACCTTTTGAAAACTCTTCAGTACCTTATAGCTTCTCTCAACCACAACAGAGGGAAAGACTAGACTTGTTTGCGACGGTTGGTTTTTTTGGTGTTGTGGTTTTTTGGGTTTTGTTGGGTTTTGTGTGTGTGTTTGGGGTGGTTTGTTTTTTTTGTGGTTTTTTTTTTTTTTTTTTTTTTTTTTTTTTAAATCCTGAAGCTGGCCTTTAGGTCAGCTCTAGTATGAATCGTATTATTCCTGTAAGGAGATGAGTTGGTGATGCCTCATGCAGCAAAACAGTGATCCTTCTGTTAAGGCAAGCTTTGACTTCAAAGTGTGTTTCTCTTCAGTTGTGGATCAAAATGCTGTAGTGATGTCTCTTAAGCTGAACAACCCTGGGAGGAATACCTTGTCTTGGTATGCATTAGTCCTTGGACTTTCAGTGAAGTTGTAGTGGTTCCTCTAAAATACAAGTAAATAATGTCTAATGTGCCTGTTCTGAGCTGCTTATAATGCATTGGAGATGCTTAGCTACCTTATCTGAGAAATTGCTTTGGTTCATGTAGCAGCTGTGTTTTGTTTACCCTCCCAATTAAATGTAGTAATAGGAGGAGTTGACTTCAGAGTCACTTAAGTTGTTTCTTCAACCATGGGTGTGGCCAGAGTACATTGCCTTGTTGTAACTGAAGACCTATGATTAGCATGGCTAATGCCTGTTAGACCTTCTTCCTATTGTACTAGGCTCTTAAACTAGAGATGCAGTGAAGAAAATGATATTTACCTGTAATTGAATCTGGCTTTTCTTATGTACATGTGGTATGGAGGTATACTTTGGAAAGGAGACAGCCTTATTCAGCCTGGGATGCTATTTATGTCTCAAGCCTTCAGAACCTCCACCAACGGAATTAAGTCAGTCAAGCCAAGTTGGAGCTGACTAAAAGATGACTGGACACTTCATTTAATTTGCATAGCGTAGGTCTAATTTTGCTCTCATTTCAGGACATAGATATGTATTATCCTGAAACAGACACACCTGCAATGGCCAGAACCTCAAACCTTAATGAGGAACTTGGGCAGGTAAGACAACTTTTATCTTAAGTGTCATGTTTGTGAGATGTTCTGGGAAGACAGAAGGTATGAGAGCATGCTGTACAAATCTGCTTTATTCTGTTGCTCTGTGGCTTGGGTTAATGGTACATCTTTACTTTCATTAGTCCGAATCTTGAAAGTAAAATAATGAGATCACAGGGTTAAATCTGAGGTCACGTAGCCAGTTACCAACCTCCAAATTACAGTAGTGTTTCTGTCTGAAGTAAACTATTATGTGACATAATGTATATTTTTGGCCCATACATTGTTTTCAGAAATGGCTTACTAGTGATTCCATGTAACTAGACTGAGTTTTTTCATTCATCAGTTGAATTACTTGTTCACAGGTGCATTTTAAAATTTTGTTATATACTGGAATTATTAGTGACTTGAAGTTCCTCAGATGTTTGGGTACCCATGTTGACTTCTATCCTTGCACAGGCTCCCTTTCCAATGCTGTATTCAGCAGCTATCTAGTGCGTTGCTAAAGCATCACTTAACTAATAGTGTAGTGCACTGTCTTGAATTGAATTTCAAATACTGAGGAAAAGCTTTTTGTAACTTTAGGCAAAATATTCTGGTCTTTAAACTGGCTAATTTCTATGTTAGCACCATCCCTTCCTAGCTGTTGCTGGCTTAAAATCTTGCCTGGCACAGAGGTAAAACAGCGTGGAATTTAGCTTGCAATTGTTTAGTCTGTTGTGGCCTACTGAAGGTGGGAATCTTGAGTCTGCTAATGCTCCAAGAAGTCGTGTTGCTGTGTTGGAGCTGTCTCCAAGTTCTAGCTGGAAGTCACTTGTTTCCGTTAAGGAGTTACTAGCCTGGGCAGTGCTTACTGGCTATGTGTCTTGCACTTCAGGACTGCTTATGACTGGATACCAGAAAAAGCAGCTTATGTTTACCTGCAGAATACCACTTGGACTTACTCTAGGCTATTCCTTGGACAGTACTGTTTATGGGGGGAAAAAAAAAACCCTAAACAAATTCCTGGTGATCTTTGGAACACAGAATTTCTTCAGTTTGTTAAATTCTAATGATTCTTCGACAATCTTAAGAGTCTTTGTTTTAATTTCTAGTCTTGCTGTTTGATGTTAGTGCAGTTGAAACATTTGGTGAATATTAACTTAGCATGAGCAAGTACATCTGTGCTGATCACACTGGAGCCTTGGCAATTGATACCTACTATTTGAGCCTTTCTGCATTTAGAGATAAAGAAGAAGTAATGCCATTAAGTAACTTTACTGATTATTTTCCTGTAGCTTTGGTAAGACAAACCAAGCTGTAATAAGCCTGCATTGGCCAACACTGTGACATGAGCCATATGTCTCCCAGAATTTTCCTGATACTCAATATGTTTTCCACTTTGAGTTTTGTTACTTTGCAAGTTGAAAATTAGACCTTTTTTTGTCTTCCAGGTAAAATACCTGTTTTCTGATAAAACAGGTACTCTAACATGCAATATCATGAACTTTAAGAAATGTAGTATTGCTGGAGTGACATATGGGTAGGTATGGCTTTTTTAGAAGCTCTGTGGCTTAATATGTGCTTATTAATGGTGCATTTATATCAGAACAGAATTAGAACATTTTTTTTCCATTTTTATTTTAGTATACTTTGTGGTCTCGGTCAATAGCTTTCATGTTCATGTCCTGTAACACAACTTACGAAATGCAAACCTGAGGAGTACTTTACATGTAGTAAAGAAAACTTGCTTCCTAACTTACCTGATTGTGATTTAAAATAAACTGTAAGTGCTAAGTAACCTCTGGCCTTTCCAGAGGGAAGAAGATGCAGTCCAAGGGTAGCAATTGTCAGTCATGTTTCTGTGGCTTCTTCAGATGAACCAGGATTCCATTACAACCATGTAGCTGTAATTGTAGTTGTAGAGTTAAATATTCCTTGCACGGGAGGGATATACACTTACTGGTTTTGTTCTGTTTCTGTCAAAAGGGTCCCTTTGAGTCATGCTAGTATTCTAATAGCCTTTTAAAGGCCTTTTAAAGAGTCCTGAATACTTAGTTTTAAATGGGTAGTCAGTTTAACAATTGAATTTCACGGTAGCTAAATTAGATACCTCAAAGATAGAAAACTTGGTTCAAATTTATGAACAGCTGAACCCATGGTTCCAGCATATGTTTGTATGTGTGATGACTCATTGATCTTCGCCTTCTACCTATTTTTTGGCTTGCAAAGTGGAATAAATGCTTTTTTTCCTTTTTCTACCCTCAGTCACTTTCCTGAGCTGGAAAGAGAACGTTCATCAGAAGACTTCAGGTAAATATATTTTAAGATGTTTGTGTTCTGTATAGCAGAGCAGGGACAATTTATATAAAGACTATTTTCCAATTTGGGACTGGAAGAAGCCCAAGGGAGCAGTGTGTTCGAGTAAAATACTCTTCCAGCAGGAGCCTAATGCAGAGCTGGTGGGTGGTGATGGATCTTCTGCATAGAGAGATGGTGGGTGAGGGATAGGCAGTGGCTGGGGTGGCTTGGATGCATACTAATGCAGTGCTTACTTATAATGGCAGACAACCAAGTTACAAGCTAAGAGTCACCTTCTTTACACTAATCTTGCCTCTAGCTAGAGACTGAATGTTACTCTTTGCAATCACTAAGTTCAGACCTGACAAGGAGAAGGAAAGGAACGTCTTTATTAAAATGCTATGTTTTAATAATTAAACCTGGAAAGAGCCTGGTATGGAGGTGGATGTCTCATGTCAAGAGGACCACTCCTCTTTATTCAAAGATTTAATGAGTAGAGATGATGGGTCTGTCCCATTCTACAGAAAGGAAGGGGTGAATACCTGGAAGCATTATGCAGGTGTCACTGTAGCGTGTTCAGATTAACAGGAAGCGGGGAAGAGCCAGAGAGGGCTGATGTGGCTTTGGCAAATACAGGTAAGAAGTCAGTTCCCAGCCAAGAAACAGGTAGACACTGAATGCTGTTAGCCACTCGTCAAAAAAGTTAAGCGCTTCTACTGGTCCGTCTCATTTTTATGACCGCCTTTGAGGAAGGTGATATGAGATGATGGTATGTTGCTACTTTAGCTGAGAAGTGACTTCTGTGAATGCCTCTTTCTTTCTTCCAGTATGTTGCTGTTTCCTTCGCTGCCATCTTTTCTCTCCTTGTACACTTCTTTTCTAGTCAGTTCTGTCAAATAGTTTCCTCCAGGTACTAATTTGGAGTGCTCAAGCTTAAAATTCTCCAGGGATCAACTTGAAGCAGAACTCATTGACTAGAGAGGGAACTTAAGGATATTGCTCTCTGACCTAGCTTAAAAGCAAGTCACCTTGAAATCAACGTATTTCAAGTACACTTTAGCTGCTTCTGCTACATCTGTCCTAGGAAGTGCGTTGACACTTGGATGTTCTCAAATACACTTTCAAGCATAACTATTTTGGGTTTCTTGCTGGTGTTTTGAAGAAATTATTGCTCATTTTCAGCACTTTGTGCATTACTCATGATCTTTTCACAGTACTTCCAAGGACGGTGGAATCTTACTTTGTTTTTCCTTTGCTTTCCAACAAAATAGATGTAGTAGTAAGACTGGAAATGTTGCTGCTGTTATGTTTGAATATGCTTGTCTTGCTCTGCAGCCAGCTACCTCCTTCTACCAGTGAATCGTGTGAATTTGATGACCCGAGACTGCTGCAAAACATTGAAAATGACCATGTAAGTGTACTTATTGGATATTGTCTCTCTTAAACACCCTGTTCTAGGCTTCTGTAGAATTGAATGCTAGACAAATCTACTTATGTGATCAAGTCTGCTCTATGGGTGTGTCATGCAAGCACAGAATGGGGAAAAAGGAAACAAAATAGCTCCCCCAACCGCTTTCTGCCCACTTGTCTTACTACTGAATTAAAGAAACAATGGCATCGATATGGGTACTAGCTAACTATAAACCAGTTTTGCATATGCTAGTGTATATGGAAGATAGTGTCTTGTAGCAAATGATAAATTGTAATTCTTTAAAAGAAAAACTACTTGGAGCGTTCAAACATCCGTACAGTTAAAATACCATTTTTTAACAGTAATCCAGAGCATTGCAAGGTGGTTCTGGTGTAAGATATGCTTTAAATACTGTAAATGTTGGGAATTCCAAGTGTGTAAAGGTTGTAAGAGATGGGACTTAATTGCAAGCTTAAGCTTAGCCTGAGACTGAGTGATTAGTAATTTTAGCCTAACCAGTTGTGTCATAAAGGGACCTAGTCCTTAGGAGAGTGTCAGTTCATTGCTTATTCAGAAACCATGCAGCTATGCAGTGTCTGATTGGACACCAGACAACTTAAGTCACTTGCAGAAAACATGACCCTTCTTTTCTGCAGAAGCTGTCTCTCAGTAGGGGATCTGGGCACTGGCAAACACAAACTCAGCCCATTGCTCTCCTTAGTGTAACTTCTGTAACTGGGCTGGTTAAGTTTAGTATGAGCATCTAAAATACAGTTAAAACATACTGTTTGTGTGCAGCAAAGCTTTTCTTTCTGTTTTGCTTTACAGTACTTAAGAAGTTGAAATGCAGCATGGTGTAAATGCCTGAAGGAATATTTAATTACTTTGTGTGTCACTACATATTCCTCAGGGTGACAGAGCCTGTAGATGGCTCCTGTGCTGTAACCTTCAGGGTGGTGCCCCTGCCAGGACAATGTACTGGCTTCCTGTGTGGTACATTTTAATAGGTTCAGTAGAAGGCACATGTATCAAATGGTCTGTGAGATGGAGTTTCTCTTCTAGCCTTGAGATGGCTCTTTAACTTTTGGCTATCTCTTAATTCTTTGATCCTCTCTGGGTAGAGCTTCTACTTTGGGAGATACAAGGAACATTTGCTGTTGTAGTAAACAAAGAAAGGATTTTGGTAGTTTCCTTAGGTGTCACTTAATCTATGAAGCTCAGAAGTCTTTGTTCTTTACATGCTGAACTCTTATGTATCGAGTTTCCTTTTGGCTGGCAACTTCAACAGATAAATACTGTTGTCATTGCACAGCTGACTATTGGGCTCAGCGCACTGTGCGAACTCAGCCCTCAGACAATCAGTGGGGAAACTTCTGGCTGGTAAGACTTAAGGTGTACCTTATGAATGCCAAAGATCTTTTTGGAGCCTGACTGTACTGGAGGGATGGATTCCACCTACTGACAAGCAGTGATTCCGCACAAGACACAAGAATGCAAGGACTACATGTGACAGTTTGCTTAGGAAGTTGTCATGGTTTAACCCCAGCCAGCAGCTAAGCACCACGCAGCCGCTCATTCACTTCCCCCTCACTCAGTGGGATGGGGGAGAGAATCGGAAGAAGGTAAAGCTCGTGGGTTGAGGTAAGAACAGTTGAATAGAACAGAGAGGAAGAAACTAACAGTGACACTAATAACGACAATAAAGTGACAACAATAATAAAAGGACTGTAATACACAAAACAAGTGATGCACAATGCAATTGCTTACCACTTGCCGACCGATGCCCAGTTAGTTCCCGAGCAGTGCTCCTGCCCTGGCCAACTCCCCCCGGTTTATATACTGGGCATGATGTCCCATGGTATGGAATACCCCTTTGGCCAGTTTGGGTCAGCTGTCCTGGCTGTGTCCCCTTGCTGGCTGGGCATGAGAAGCTGGAAAGTCCTGGACTTAGTCCAAACATGACTGAGCAACAACTGAAACCATCAGGGAGTTATCAACGTTCTTCTCACACTAAACCCAAAACACAGCGCTGTACCAGCTATTAGGAAATTAACTCTATCCCAGCCAAAACCAGGACAGAAGTTCAGATCCATTTGTCAAACTGCATCAGTGAGATGAGGGCTGGATTCCAGGATAGTAGGAGAGGGAAGAGTTGCGTGTTTCTAGCCCACTAGGTTTTTTGCATTAGGTCAGCTGTTAAAGTGCATAAACTGCTTCGTTCTACTTAAAACTCCTTAGTGTCCTAGTTTTAATAGCTAGTGGATTGCTGCAAATGCCATTACAGATGTCTGACACTCTCTAGTTGTTTAGTGAACTAGGTGATAAAACTGAAATGTTCTAGCACAAGGTACCTTGTGGGGTCAGATGCTGCTGTACTCAGCTGGGCAATGAATTCCCTTTAAACATTTGCCCTTTTGCAGCTGAAGTTGTCAATGTGCCATTTCTCACAAACACACAGTAGGTGCTCGTTGCTCTGGTCTTGAAGATTTCTTTTTTTTTTTTTTTTTTTTTTTTTTTTTTTTTTTTTTAAAATCCAGTCTCAAGTGTTAGTTTAGAGCTGTCTGCGCCAAGTTATTTTCTTTCCAGGTTGGAAACAAAAAATATTTTACTTATCCTCATGAGACTCTTCCATCTGCTAGGAAGATTGTGTCCTGCATTGCCTCTAAATTTCATAGCTCTTCTGGGCCACTGGTGTCTACAGACTGACTGGTGGCCAAGTCCACTCTTGAGTAACAAAGTATTATTGCCCTGTAGGAAGTGTTCCAAGGAAAAATAACTTGTCTTGACAGCATGTAGAGGTTTCTCTTGGGTTCTCTGGGGTTTTAATGTGGAAGAAAGTACCTAGGTTTGTCTGCCTGTGCTTTTTGTGTATAACAGCTTCTGTTGGATGAGCTGTGCAGCAGTGCCAAGAGTATGATGCTGGCTTATTTTTATAGGGAAACAGTGTAAAGCCTTTATTAGAAGAAGAAAAGATCAGTTATTTCCAAAAACTTAAAAGAAAGTTTGGTGAATATGCTAGATGGTCTTTATCTTGGTGCTTGAGTTGCACATGTGCTGTGAATAAACTCATTATGGAGATGCAAGCCTCTTTGGTCTGGGGTTATTTTTTACCCTGATGATATGAGTGCAGGGAAGGAGGTCAAGAAGTGAAAGAACTAATAAACTTGGATCTCATCCTAGACTTCTCTATCTCCCTGGATTCTCACTGAACTTCCTCTACTAATTCCAATCCGCATATCAGCTCTTTGGCGTGCAAATTACTGCTGGGGCAAGAAGCAGCAAGCACGTTGTATAGCTGCAGATGCATGAATTGATTCAGTGAGTATGTGTGATGAATAGTTAAGCAGCTGGTCAGGCAGAACAGGTAACTTTTGTGCTAATGTTGAGCCTTTACCTCAGTGAAAGTGTTCATTTACATCTCTAATGTGTCTGCTTTTTTCATGAAGTGTGTGCGAACGGAGGCTTTTATCCCATCAGGCTTTTTTGAAATGACTGCTATAGTCAGCTGATTTTTAATTCCTTAAAGCAGAACAAGAAAAGCATATCACTACTGGAATGAAAAACTGGAATTTAAAATACAGTAGGGGAAAACACATTCAGGTGTTGAGAACATCTGGGAGGCTTTAGTTCAGAAAGTAACTGTTGCCTGAAAACTGTCAAAACATAGTTTTACATCGGACAATGAAATTGTTGTTATAGCTTGGTGAGAAATACCTTTCACTCTTTGGCTTTTGCCCTTAATTGTACATGGAACTTTGGTACTTTTCTTCTGCTCGGGTACAAGGCAGTATCTTTATAGGTCGTATTTCAGTGGCTTTGGACAAGATAAACTTGCATTTAACTCTGGTACTCAAATGCTGGTTAATGTTGTCTTTGAGTCTGTGCCTGAAATACCCTGATCCCCTCCAGCCTTACCAGTTTCATTGCTCTGGAGATGCCTAACATGGCTGGATCCTCACACTGTTCTCCAGGTATTTTAATGAACAAAACAGTAGGAAGCTCACACCTTTTTAAGATGGTGAGTCATAATTCTCCCTAGTAATGAAGTAAGTAAGTATTTTACTAGCTGTCATTGGCAGAATGTGCCACATTTAGGTAAACTAGTAAGCTCAGTTGTTAATGTGCCTTAATATCCCATTGGCCATTTCTAGGCCATTTGCTCAAAAAACCCGTCAGTCCTGCTCATCTGGAAATATTCGAAATGGAGGCACTGATCTGATACTGATACAAGTAAAAGGAGAGATGAATAAATATCTTTAACTTCATATGCAACTTCTTTGTAATTTTATCAGGCTGTGAACAGTTCGCTAGAATAATGCTGCTTCTCTCCTTAGAGTGAGAAGGCACAGATAAGGACATACATGACAGATGTGCAGATATGTAGCTCTGCAGAGTGCAGCTGGCTCCCCAAAAGACTGAGTTTTGACTCTGTTTTGTTCCCTCTGAGTAAGGGAAAACACAAAGGGACGAAAACTTGTGATACAGCTTCCTGACCAGTGGTCTGTGCCCTGCTTGATAATGGATAATGTTGTGCCTTCTAGACAGGGAAACTTTTGCTTTCAGTGTAGATAATGCTTTATAGATAACAATTCAGAAACTGCTTCCAGAAGTATGAGACTAGGTCTCTATATCTGTAGTTCTCAGCTTGTATGGGCTGCGTGCAAAGTAATTGTAGTCAGTGGGGTTTATTGCTGGTGTGTAGGTGGTTGTACACCAGATGTTCCATGAATCTTTGGAAAAGACATAGAGAAGGAGCAGCAATAGCAATATGCAAACTTTGTTTCTGCTACAGGTAAATAGAGAAGGAAGAAATGGGGTGGGAAGAAATAGAGCTGAGCTTAACAAGTGAGGAGGCAAGGAGTGTCTCACAGAGACCATCAGTAAGAATTGGAGTACTAAAATGGCAGAGACTTGCTTTAATAGAGGAAAATAAGTAATAAAGCAGAATCAGTTAACCTGTGGGATTTCTGTCTTATGCTGTGGTTAAACTTGGCATGGTGCAAGGGATGTATCACCACAGAAGCTATTAATGAATTTTCTGTTCACAGTTCTGAAGTAGGAATTTGAATGCTCTATCCTGATTCATGCCAGTGCAACAAATACTGTGTCAGTGCTGGAACAATATAGAAAGGAAACAAATGACAGCTGTGTGGAAGGAGCTGATGTGATAAGCTGGGCCTGTGGTGATCTCTTGCTATAGAATTGGAAGATTGCCAATTTATACATTGTGAGCTGTGAAAATAGCCAGACAGCAACAAATTACATTGCTGGCTTGAAAGCAGAAATATATACATAGGAAGGATTAAAATCTATGACATTACCAGAGACGGGTTGTTTCCAGCTGATAGAACACGTACTATGAAAGTGTGTAAGGGGCTAGGTGATACAAGTGTAAGAAGGCTGTCAAAGGTCTGCAGCAATGGATGCTGAAATGAGAATCGGGCAGGCTGTGCTCTTTGAGATGGAGATAAAACTTTCATTGCTCTCCCTGGAAGTAATGGAGCAGCAGTAACCTCCTGACCAGTAATTTGCTGTGGACTTAACATTTTGCACACTACTCTGATCATATCCCATCTGTTCATTTTCTTGAACACTGCCTCTGCACTCCAGCATGTCAAAAGCTACAACTGTTGTTGCTATAGTGGCATGTGACCACACAATTCAGAAGTTTCAGTATGCAAAGATAAAGGTCCTGTGTGAAACAGTTATTTTGAAAATATTCATGAGAAATATTCTTGTTTTACTTCAGGTACTAAGTATTGAATCTTCAGTCTTTTTATTACACTTTTTTCTGATATGCTTACTTTTTGTTTACATGTTAATACAACACTTGCTGTCTGATATTGTTTTGTGGCTTTCATAGTAATTTACTTCCTACTAATTGAACCTTGCTATTACCAGTGCATCTTTCTGTTGTGCAAGCATGTAGGCTATGTGCAACATTGGTTGTTTTTTCTGTTTGGTTTTTTTTTTCCAAAAACTCAACAATTTTTGCCCATTCTTAGCCTTGTTCCTGAAATAGGACCGAGATAGAACACAACTTTGTTTTTATCTTTGTCACATAGCTTGGCTTGGGGGGAGAGGGAGCCAGACAACATGTCTGAGAGCCAGTTGTGAATGCTGCTGGCCTAATTGTGAGAAGTTGCATTTTAAGTGCCCCTCGAAGTGGGAAATGGAGAAGTCTTTAATGTCTCAGTAGTTCTGTGTGATTAAAGGGTTTTATAAAATAACTATGTGCTGCCTTTCAGATAGTAGTGCTGCATGTACTCTTAGAAAAATACATGCAATACAAGTCAGAGGATTTTGGGTGGCAAGTAGTTTTCACCTGAAGTTTCATTTGAACATTGTAGCCTTTTTTCTGTTGTGAAACATTCTGGTGTACAGTAGCAGAATAAAGTGTGTAGAAGCATCCTTTAACTGTTTAAAAAAAACTTGAATCCTGATTTACTAGAATCTTGTACAGTTCTTCTCCATCTGATCTTCTCCTTCTGATCTTGTTTTTAATGTTACAGTAGTGGGTTTTTGGCCTGACCTTGTGCTAACAGCTCTCGTAATGCTCTTGAATTTGTAGTGGCTCTGTTAAGACAGAGTCATATGCAGAATATGCTATGCTAATTAAAACTTTGGAAACTAGATGGTATTTTCACATGCAAAAATTCTGTGAGTTTGCAAAGTCAGCTAAGGCTTTCTGCGAAGCTAGAACTGCTAAGTTCATGTCTGACTCAGTGACTGAGCAGATGACTGCTCTGACATAAGATACTGATGCTACCAATTGTGAATGTTACGGATGTAGCAGAGTTGAAGGGAACATGTGTTCACTTCAGCTGTTTCAGCCAGGTGTCTTAAAGATCTGTGTGAACTGTGGATGAATTTAGTATGGCAAGTTGTGAGCTGGGCAGCTCAGTTCCATTCCTAACTGCTGCGAGACTGGAAATGCTGTGCCGCAGGCAGGGGTGGAAAGGAGGGAAGAATGGGATGAGGGACTCCATTTCAAGTCACTATAGCTACGTTTGCCAGAATTTGCTGATCAGAGAGGCCTGTGATTTAAGTGCTGTAGCATCTTCACCGAGTTGTAGACCTGGTGTGGCTCTAAGCACTTTGGAATGGCTGGTGACTATGCAGTATGCGCACAATGTTTTATATTGTGTGTTTTCATGATGCTGAATGTGTAGGGACCATTGATCAAATTTCTGCTTGGCTGGATGATGTCTTCCTGTGGAAGAGCACATGATGTTGCCTTTACTGGCTAATCAGCTGCTGTCAGCTCTGGATGTTCATCACTAAGGGTACAGTTGCAATGAGTGTAGTTCTGGTGTCGTTACTGTCAGTCTATTGAAAGCTGTCATGAAAGCTACCAAAGTAGTATTCCCTGTTGCTTGATTATTGTCAGGATCTTGTGGCAGATATATTTGCCTATGTAAACCTTGGGGTAATACAAAACTAATGCTTTTATCTTTGGGGGTGTGGGGGAATAGTCTGGCTTCCAAGCTGTCTGCAGCTTAAGTGAGGTGTTTATCATTAGCAGTCTAGTTCATTAATGCTGGCCCTTAACTCTGCTGTATTGATGTTCTGGGACCAAGATAACTACTATAAATAGAGAACAGAAATTTTTTTTTTTTTTTTGTCTGTGGTACCAAGGAGGTTTTCTCAGGTTAGTGAACAGCTGCCTCTCAGTCTGTGTGTAATATTAAACCTGGCTCTCCTGATGTCCTGTCTAGCCCACAGCTGTGCACATACAGGAGTTCCTCACTCTGCTGGCTGTGTGTCATACTGTTGTTCCTGAGAGACGAGGAAATACAATCATCTACCAGGCCTCCTCTCCAGGTTGGTTGCTGCTTTCTTTTTTGGGAGGGAAGGAGTCGGGGACTAAATTAGATGGAATGAAGGTCTAGAAACTTCTGTAAAGGTCGTGGATTTTGAAAGCAAGACATCCCCCAAGATGCTAGCAGTAGATCTGTCATCAGTGCACACTGCTTTTTGAATGCCTCCTACAAAACCTCCAAGGCCATGATATTTCTGCAGACCTAGGTTGGGCTTATGATCCTTTCTGCTTTCATGAGACCTTCTACTCTGGCCTTTCTGCAGGGGTGAAAAGCAAAAGTAAAACTTTCAGTGCATAGAGCTGATCTATAGAAGTAGTGATTTGTTTCTGTATGAACAGTTAATTGCTTTATTTGGCATGAGTGCAAACTGTTTTTCTTGATCTAGTAGCTTCCCATCTTGCTCTATGCAGACACGAGGTGCTGATACATGGCACAATACAACCAAGGGCAGAGTCTTGGCCATATTTGGGCCTGCCCTTCACCTATTTCTTCTTTCTTTCAGGTAGCACAGAGGTGGTGAAGGAGGTAGGCGGGGCCAAAATGCAGAACAGCAGGGCCCTGCTCCCCATCAAACTGAGGATGTTTCTAGAAATGTATTGAGTGATGAAGGAGCATCACTTCTGATTTATGTCCTAATAGAGCACCTGAAGAGTAGGGTGAAGAGCCCGTGTAAGGCAGCTGTGGTCACAGTGTTGATGAACTGTGAGGAGGCTAAGGGAGCTTTAGAGACATTAGGGTTGCTTGAGGTGGGCACTAAATCCACCTATATGGTGGCGGTGCTTAATGCCACTTGCTCCTTAATGAGGCTGTATAACTGCCTACTAAAGGCAGAGATGTTGGCTCTGGTTTCAGCTGGGTTGTTTGAGCTCTTAATGACACTGTCCAGTCTCCAGATGACAATGCTGTATTTCTGTAGCACCTGAACTTGGTGCCTTTACAGCAGGAAACGGATTAAATGCACGCTGTAGCAATTAAGAGTTAACATAGCTTTGATCTTGCTTTTGGAACAGGTATTTCCCCTTTTTCATGTAGAGAAGTATGGCTTCTCCACAATAGAGTTTAGTGCTTCAGTAATTACAGGATGTTTTATACAGACTGAGTAAGAAGTTTGCGTAGTTGATGTTGCATGGCCTTTGTAGGACTACAATGTGAAGGTTCGTGTGGAAGTGTGTGCAGAGCTACTCTAGCAGCCCTACAGGCAGGGGAGTACGTGAGAAAGGGGGGCTTCTGTGTTTCTGCAGTGTGGCAGATTTAAGTGTGAGCTTTGCAGGCCTCTTCTACGTACCAGATTAAACTTCATCTTTTCTTGTATTGGCAGATGAAGGGGCATTAGTGAAAGGAGCAAAAAAACTTGGTTATGTCTTCACAGGACGGACTCCACATTCGGTTATCATTGATGCGGTAAGTAGTAGATGTGCATGGCACAGACTGCCAAGCTCATGCAGGGCATAAATGTCTCCTGTGTGATTTTTTTGTCCGTTACCCTTTACAGGGCCTTTCGGATGCTACATGCAAAAGGCTTTTGCAGACTGGCAAAAGTTGTCTTACTCTATTTTTAGATGCAAAGTCCTTTGCCCTTCTATGTGGCATGGGCAATAGGAAGTTGCAAGCTTGTATGGCGAGTGACAGCAGTTGTGCCTGAAGAATATTTCCTTTGTCTGGGAAGCACAGATGAGAACACTTCCATTATAAGGAAATCCATGTGTCTGGGAGATTTTCTAACTATTATGTTTAATGATTACTGTACTTTTGAATGTTTGATTTCTTGTATTAAAATGGAATTTTTCTGTGAGATCTTCTGTGGAAGATGTACCTGCTTAACAAGCTTGGTATGCAGGGGTGTGTAGTTAATGGATTAGAGTTGATGTAGGCAGTCTCAGACTCATGGGGCCACGTTCTGACTTAAGTTGTGGTCTAAGCTGAAGTGGCTCCAGGTTTACACAGATGCAGCTAGTAGGGTGGTTATTAAGAATAATGCATGTATTTTTTTGTCCTTCCTCTCAGGTGCATTCACTTTCAAGTTTCTTGGTACACTGCCAAGATAAGGGCTTAAAACATGCATCATTCTAGGACTTGTCACAAACTTTTTACAGATTCTTGGAAAACTGCTGCTTAGTTTAAGGGGAGGTGCTTAAGATGAGCAGCATCATCCAGAGCTATCTAGACTCCTCTCTCCTCCGCAGGAAGATTCAGGCCCACCTGACCCAGGTTTCTACTCATACGTACCAACTTGGGAGCATGGTCAGTCTATAGCCAGCAATAAAAGCTGTCACTTCCAGAGGTTCCTGTCTCTCCTCATTGCCTACCTCAATGGCAGGCCTTGTAACATGGGATTGAGATGGCTTTTAGTCTTGGAATTATCGCTGAATTGATTTGTGCCTTGCAGGACATAACTCTACTGCAATTAGTTTTTGCTACAGCCCTTTCTTTAACCATGTGCTACAAATACCACTGGAGTGCCAAGACTCCAGAAACTCCTACTGCTTCTTCCATCTGTTATACAACAGGAATGGCAAAGACAAGGTGTTTGGAAATCCTTTTCCTTCCTCAGGTTGCTCGTGCTCAACCCCAGCAAAAAGTTGTTGGTGATAACAGGGATTACTCCTCAGTTAACCATTTTTTTGCCACAAAAAAACCCCCCATCTAATACGCTTGTAAACTCAAGTAAAAGAAATGTTAAGGCGGGTCAGACAAAGATTATTGTAAAACTAAATCTGGATGGCCTGTTTGTTTTAACTTGGAATAATGCTCACGGTCTGAAGTATGTTTCTTAGTTGATAGCTGTTGAGAAGTAAATACGTGGCTTAACTTTCAGAGCATGCTTGTCTTTCTGGAGTAAGATATTAGTAACTTGAAATGGTGTTAAAATAGTAAATGGAGGATGCCACAATACTAGATGTTCAAGTAAGATTAGAATTTCTTCATTGAACAGGGCTCTAGATCACTTTTACCAGGAGAGGGAGCTGTTGCCACATGTCAGTTACACTGCGGGAACAAAGGTGTCTTAACCAACTTGTGCGTTTACACATGCAAAATATACTGCAAATTATAACAGTACATGCTTTCTTTTGTAGCTGGGAAAAGAAAAAACCTTTGAAATTCTTAACGTGCTGGAGTTTTCCAGGTAAGTTTTCCTGTAATATACTAAATGCAAGGTAACAAGAAAACCATTTTTGTAAGTACGGTATTGAGAATATAAAGATACAGCTGATGCAGTAGAAAAGCTGAACTTCCCTAACTGTGTCCTGCCCCTCCATCTCCTCATTTCCAACACAGGACTAATACAGAGCTTCTTACAAACTGGTGGCTGTTGGTGTGTGAATATGAAGCTCTCCCCACTCCAGCTCTGTTGGCTTATTGAGAAATTGCTGCCGTGGAAGTGTCATTCTGTGCCTCATTGATTTCCTGATGTATCACTTGTCTATTTCAAGAACATGCTTTGAGACTGAGATTGCACTTTTATAGTGCTCCTGTAAATTACTTGGTTTTGAGTAGGTAGAATGTACGGCTGGAGGGTTTTTTGGTGCCCCTTTTTAAGAACCACTCTAGTTACGAAAAACTAAACCTTGCAAGCACTTCTAACTTGTCTGGCTAGTTAGGATGGGCAAGAAACTGTGTGATGAATCGGGACCCTAAATCACTGAAGATAAGAGATGCTTTCTCTTTGTCAGTTGATAAAGTTTTGTCAGTTTGGATGGTGCTAGTCAGCAGGCTTTCCTGTTCTTTTTTCTACTCTTGCTGTGGCTTAAAGCCCTGAAGTCTTGTTCTCTGCAGTCTGAGTTGGCTGGTTCTGCTGTAAAGGGAGTATGTAAAACTATAGTCAGGGAATATTTGGGTAGGCAGCTTTTCTTGTCTCCTGGCTTGCTTTGAAGATTAGGCTTGACTGCTTTCCCCTTTTCATTCAAAATGTAGCTTCTTGGGCTACTTGTGGGAATATCTAAAAAAAAGGTACTAAGAAGAGTATTTTAGGGTTTCTGACAAGTTGACCAATACCCTGGTGTCTGTAGACAGGAGTAGCTGTAGCCTGCATGCAGCAGAAAAAGCTGTCTTGGCTCTTCCCTGTGTGTAGCAACTTCCCACTTGACCAGTGAAGGAGTTCCTATAATTAGATTTCAAAAAGCACATGGAAGTTTCCCAATGTCATTAGCTTGCTGCAGAAATTTTGAATGCAGCTAATTGCTGTCCTTCCACACTTTCTTTAGAAAGTCTCAGAAAGGATTGTTTTGTCTGGTCATACATGCCAAAAGCGTACTTTTTTTACATATGGCTCTTGAGCCCTGAAGAGGGGCTAGATTTCCCGGAGCAACTGCAGAGGAGGAGGAAGATTGCTTTACACTCTGATCTGTTTGTACATATTGGCAAGCAGGCAATGAGGAAGGAGGATGCTTCTGAGGTCTCCTTTCACCAAGGAAAAGAGTTATAAGAAACCACGTATTCTTAGGGCTCTCTTGATGGGAGTTGATTTGCTTGCCTTTGCCTCTTACAAGCTGCCTTTTTTCCAGTGGCTTGTTTAAAGGGGAGATTGATAAGTAAAATGCCAAAATTGATCTTTTAAAAAAAAAAAAAAAATCCTCGCCTACCTCCCTTTGTTAAACATCTGTGTACAGTATGCTACTGTTTGGGATATATTTTGAAAATATAAGGTAATCTTGACTGTTTTGATATGCAGCCCTGCTCAGAGGGTCTGATTGTTCTGTATAATCCCAACTATGTATGTCTGATTAGACCAATATAAAGAACCTACAGGGAGGCCAAGAGCTGGTGTTACACCATGATTCCTTTCTATGAGATTTCTGCGTCCTTTTGAGTTAGGAGGTTAAGTAACTGCCCTTGTCAGTGGATGGTTATTTCAGTGTCATGCCTATAATAAATATGCTTTCAGCCTTAAATGATTGTATTTCTGGCCTGAGTCCCCAAAACAATTTTGCTTGAGGAATAAGGAAAAGCTGAGAATAAATGTGATGCCCCTTCTTTCAAGAGGATTTTTGTGCCATCTTGTTCTCTTCCAAATTCTCACTCACATCTGGGTGCAAGTCTGTTCTGGTTGAGTGCCTGCCAATGGCAGCCATAGGGCTGAAGCTGGAAATGAGCAATTCAGTATTTCTCCTTGCTGTGAAGGATTGTGGGGTCTTAAGTCACTACTGTTACATCTCACCTGATCTCAGATGTGCTAAACACATCTGAGAAAATTCACTGGCTAGAACAGAACTTACTCTTCATCACTATGACTAATGAAAGAAAATACTTTTCTTTCAACAGCAACAGGAAGAGAATGTCGGTAATTGTTCGAACTCCAGCAGGACAGCTGCGTCTCTACTGCAAAGGGGCTGTAAGTAATTGTGCTACCTAACGGCGAACTAACACTACCAGTCACTATTTCGACAGCTGTGGCTGATGCTGGCATTTCGTGTCTCCAACATAATACCTGTTGGCTTCCTGTTTAGGGCCAAGTGTGCAGCAGCAGTTCAGGAGCTAGTCTAAATGCTGTTCTCTGAATCTGTAATACTAAAATCTGTTTTCAAGCGCTGGGCTATTGATCTGGCTCTGTCACATCTCTGCACCTGCTGTTATTTGTTATAATGACTTGCACCATGTTGTGCTTCTGTCTTCACTGACAAGAGCAATAACTTACCAAAGTACAAAGGCTACAAAAGTAGCATTGGCTCAAGCCAGAGAGTGGTTCTAATTTTAATGGAAGACTATGGAGGTGGCTTTTTGCAACAGGGAAAACTATTTCTGACTTCTGTAAGGATCTGGTTTACTTGAATTTGTCCTGACATAGAGGTCTGGGTGCACTGCTCTGTTGCTTTGGTTTAACTCCCCTGATTTGATAAAGATGTGCCAGCTTCATGCTGGTGTGGTGGGAGTGAATTAAGCCCACTGATGCTGTGCAGTATTTCAGAGCTGTATGTCTAGTAGGACCATACAGGTCTGCAGCTGCTTGTTGCTCATACCGTGCTTGAGTTCACACTGTTTCTTGGAGTGTGGCGCTGGAAGGGATAGAGAACAGGAGAGTTTGTAGTAAAAAATTCCATGCTGTCTTCCATATGAGCAGGCTCAGATGTCTGACAGAGCAAAAGGGTTGTAGTAATTAATGTAGTCTGGTGTTTTGTCGTGTGTGTTCTACTGCATCCACCACTCATCTAAATGGCAAGTTAACTGCCTATTCTACATGAACCTTTCCACATTCTGATAGTCCGTCTCCTGTCCTGTCACTTCCATCATAAATTACTTGTTTTGTATGCCTGTCTCTAATCAATGATAAATGTAGGCCTGTTTACTTAGCTGAAGAGTACGTGTTTGAGCAAAAGTAGGGTTTCTGTATTTTACATGTGTGTAGCAACTTTTTCTGGTAGTTGCAGAATAAAATCCAGAGACTCTAGATATCTGAGTGATGGTGCTGTATTTTCTTTGCAGTTGTTATCTGGGCCTTTTCAATTGCCCTTTGATTTAGCGATGAAGAAAGTTGCTGCAGGAGGAAGATAATTTCTGAGAGAATTTTGTGGTGGAATCTGATCAGTGTTTCTGCCTTCTATTTTTTTAGCATCAGTGGGTATCTTTTCTAAAAAGGATTGCAAGAAGCTCTTCTGCATGGGACTACAGTGTGTACTGAATAAGACCAGACACTTACATTCTCTGAAGATCAATGTGTTTGATTAGTAATTCAGAAAGGAGTATTCTGTACTGCCCAGTAATGGGGATCCCTTTATGGAAAGAGGGGAGGATGGCAGAGTATACTTTTGTCACCGTTATTTAAAGTGGATGCAGTATCTCTGCCGCTGGGCACAGTCCGTATGACTTACTCAAACCAGAGTCTCTAAAACCCAAATGTATTACTTCTAAATATAGTCTTGGGTTCTGATATTAGCAAGTCCACTCAGATTACTTCACTTGAGCTTGTAAATATGCAAATGGAAAATTCATATGTAGACTTACTCTGTTGTAATGAATTTGGTTTTAATAGGATAATGTAATTTTTGAGAGGCTTTCAAAAGATTCCCAGTATATGGAGCAAACGCTGTGCCATCTTGAATACTTCGCAACAGAAGGTAAGAGAAACAGCATGTCATGAGAATTCAGTTTATCAAATTACTTGCAGCATGTTCTACATAGACTAAGCTTTGTAGTGCCAAATAAGATGGTTATGAAGATAAATTAAGAAGTGGTGTGTAATCAGCAAATTAACAACTCTAGGATAACTTGAAGCTTAAGGAGGTTTGTGCCCTACTTCTGTGCAATTTCAGTGGGAAGGAAGAGATGGGGTTCTGTGTGCCCATGGTGAAGGGAAAGAATGTGAGTTGTATTGCCCAGAATGTCAATTACATTGGAGTTAGAGGTGTTCTTAGCAGTTTAAAAGTCAGATGACAAAAACCCTGGCTTTATGAAGCAGAGCGATAATCTGAACGTGCCGAGAAGGCTGGAAGCCCAAGACGTTAAAGATATAATCTGAAATGCTCTGTAAGGCCTTTATGACTGATGTAACACCTCTGTTCACAGAGAAGTACTTGGCTTTGTTCCCTCTTCTGCGGTAGCATAAGATATTTGCGTTCTACTAAAACTGTGAACCAGTGGTTTTCTTCCTGAATCTGAAAAAATTATTCAGCTTTTTTTAAAAAAAATTTTTTTTTGCAGACTCCCACATTCCCAGTAATGAAACATTTGTATTTTATGGCACACGTTCCTTTCTGCTTGACTCATGCCAGAAAAAAAATAAATCATTACTTCTGTATGTTAATTTTTGTCAGTGGTCTAATAAAATGGTTTTCATACTTCATGGGCCCTATTCTCTACTCTTTTGTGCATGTGTAACTCCCATTATTAATGTGAGTTACGTGCGTACACTGAAGGAGGAAACAGTCTTTCTGAAAGGATATGTGGGCTGTGCAGTGTGTTTGACTAAGTAATCTCTCCAATCACAATATGTAGCCAGTTCTTTAACTTGATCTTTTTGAAAATACATAAAAGCCAAGCTTGCTTTCATACTTAAACTAAAAAGATTAAAGATGACACTTTGTTTCTCTGGTATGGCTAGACTGCAATATTGAAAATCAGGAAGAAGTTTGTGCCCATTAGAGTCTGTCTTGATTTGCATCAACGTTAGTAACCTAAATGAGCTAGACTTTTTGTTTTACCTTTGTAAAAACCCAGATGCTTTAAAAATGTACAGGGAGATTTTTCTGGAATCCAGGGATTAACAGTATGCATTAAAAGCTGCTGTTGTTCCAGTGAGAGGGTTAGAATTTAGCATTCATCAGGGCATTAATGATTTGCTGGCACTCAGTGTAATTTTACTGTGTTTAATGGCTGTCTTCTGTTTTGTAGGTTTGCGGACTTTGTGCATTGCTTATGCAGATCTGTCAGAAAACTCGTACCGAGAGTGGCTGAACATCTACAATGAAACCAGTACAGTTCTGAAAGACAGAACTCAGAAGCTGGAGGAATGCTACGAGATCATTGAAAAGGTAAGACGCATACTCTTTTAATGATTGGATACAGATTCCCTTACATGTGTCTTCCCATGGAATTTGGCCTTTATGCAGTAAAACAAACTGTTGATTTAATTCTTGAGAAACTGAAAAGGTATTCTTAGTTGGCAGCCTTTTCAGTCCATGGACCTCTCAAGTTTTAATTCATACGTCTGAGATACTTATGTATAAAAGGTCATTGCTGCTTACAAACTCATTTCTCACATTCTTTTTATCTTGCTGTCTTGTGCAAGGTTGATGTAGCTTGATAAAGACACCATGAAATCGTTGTGTTGCACAGTGTTCCCACGTACTAATTTATGAAGAGAAAATTGTTCCTCTTCATACAGCAGTCACAGTTCAGCTTTTCTGAAAGCTGTTGTAGACACTGTAGACAAAACAAAGTGCTTACCAAGGCCTGTATTCACATGGACTGAAAAAAAGGTGAAAAACTGCTCTCCATGCAAGTCGCAGAACTCATAATTCTGGAAGGGCGAAAGTAGGTATTGGAGAACCATTTTGAAACTCTGTAATCCCACACGGAATGAAAGTTAAAAGTATCAACACTAGGGGCCAGTGTTTCTTTCATAGTTGTTGGTCTTGCTGCTTTCGGAAATGCTGGTGGTCACACTTCCCACCTACACTTGTTCATGCTCTTTCCCTTTGCTCCAGTTATTCACTCACTTTATTTAGTGATGTATTTAAAACATTCTTTGAATTTTAATTTCTTTTTTAATTAATATTAACAATGCAACTTAAGTTCTGGAGCACTGCTGGTTATTTAAGTTAATTGGGGCAAAAAAGGGAAAGAGGTCAAGTCTAGGATGGGAGCTAACCTTCATGGGCTAGCAGAAAAACTCCAAGAACTCTTTAATAGCTGAAGTTTGGGTTTTTCTTTTCAAACCAAGGCCTAAATTTTTCCTTTTTTTTTTTTTTTTTTTTTTTTTTTTTTGGTTGGTCAGTAGCAGTGTGGTTATCTAGTCCTTTTGTTCTGGAGGTCTGTATAGCTCCTTTTAGCTTTCTGCTTCCTGCACTGTGTTCTCATACTCTTCTGTTTTCACTGAGGTGAAAAATGAACATGGCTTGATTCTCTTACTTCAAAATGCGTTCTCAAACCTTAGATCATTTTTAGACATCTACCTTTGTGGCTCTTTTCACAATTTTAATGCCTTGAAAAACTGGGACCCATGAGTGGGTTGTAGAATTGGAGTTTGGACTTAGTGGATATTTCCTACCAATATGGCACTATATTCCTTTCCTGTTAATGTTTGCTTGCTGGTCGTACCAAGGAGCAGGGAACTGCACTTGAAACTTAATTTTTTATTTTTTTATTTTTTTATTTTTTTTTAGAGCTGGTATTTACCAGGTTAAATTCTCTGGTCTGTAGGCACTTCTTTCTAGACAATAAACTGGCTTGTGGCTGTAACACAATGTATTTTAACAGGCTGATTTTTTTTTTTTTTCTTTTTCCATCTAAGGGCTCAAATTAGAGTGGGAGAGCTACTTTGTCAGTCTGAGTGTTGAGATCACTAGATCATAGTACAGGTGCACATGTGGAGACAAACTGGCTTTCTTTCCCACCTGTACACTGGCTGAGGGGGCTTCAGCAGGCTCAGTAGTAACTCCCCTGCTTGGGTAGCTCAGCCTTGTTGATCCCTGTGCTATCATGTTTAACTACTTAACAAGTGATTTTGGGAATAAAAGACAATCTACAATTGCACACTTGAATTGCATTAGTAACCTTCAAATGTTGTTAGCACTGATAGGGCTAATGTTTCATCAGGAGGCTATAGGGTACTAAAGCACATGACTTAGGTGAGTTGATTCTACTACTTTTACCAGCTTAATATCTTGTTAAAAAGCTTAAGCTTTATCAAGAGCCTGAAACTAATGCCCCCTTATGCACCTGCAGGAATAACAACTTCCCTTGCTGTTCTTTATGCATGCATAGATGCAGTCAAGCAGGAGCTGCTCAGATGCCCGCTTCATAGAATCATAGAATGGTTTGGGTTGGAAGGGACCTTTTAAGAAATCATCTAGTCCAACCCCCCCTGCCATGGGCAGGGATTTCTTTCACTAGATCAGGTCACTCAAAGCGCCATCCAGCTTGACCTTGAACACTTCCAGGGATGGGGCATCCGCAACTTTTCTGGGCAACCTGTTCCAGTGTGTCATCACCCTCATCATAAGCAAAATTCCTTCTTTATGTCTAATCTAAATGTATCCTCTTACAGTTTAAAACCATTGCCCCTTGTCCTGCCACTGCAGGCCTTGGTAAACAGTCTTTCCCCATCTTTCTTATAAGCCCCCATTATATACACAAAAGCCACAGTAAGGTCCTCCTGGAGCCTTGTTTTTTCCAGGCTGAACACCACCAACTCTCCTAACTACTTTTGTTCACTTCATCTGTTTTCGCTTGTTTTGAATAATTATAGTCCCTACAAAGAATAGAAGCTGTTACTTTTTCTGTGCAGTTCCTGAAATGATACAGTGTAACTCAACTCAGTTTGTATCAATTTCTTTTTACAAGTCTAAGGAATCATTAAAATGCTTTTAAAGTTAAAATCTGAGTAGATTGTGCCTTTTGACAATGTTTATTTCTTAGGTATTTTTGTTTGTGTGACTTTTTCTGTAACGTGGCCAATCTCTTCAAGCAATTGCTGTAGAACCGCATAAGAATACGGCTAACTCTGTAGTATTAGATTTGTTGTACGAGACGTGTTTTTCTGGCAGACATCTCTATGTAGACTAGAGATACTTGGACTGATTAATGTTCATACCACTTGTAATACATAAACGTAGTTATTACATCCATAAATAGTTGCAATAATTTTTGCTTTGAGTGATTGTATCCAGTCTGTATATGCATTTTATGGGAGGGAAGTTAGTTTAAATGATGTGAGCCAGGTGACTTTTGTTTTCTGAGCTTAAGAAACACATAAACTGTGACCACTCATCATGTTGCTGTGGTGATTAGCGAATGCTGTAGTATATATGTTCATCCATAGGCTAGCTTTGGAGTTGTATAACTTCAATTAATTGCCCTTGAAACTTTGCCATCTTTCTGATCAGAAACACTCTGTTCCATTCTGTACCTCTTGAAATGTGAATTGTATGCAGAGGAAGTAGAATAGCCACACCAGAAATTTGCTGTAGTGTATATTGCTTGTCAAAAAGCTTTAGCAGTGAGGCGCAACGTGTTGTCTTCAATTCCTTTTTGAGTGTGTTCCAAAAAGAGGTTTATATTAAGAAAACGATCCCTCAAATTCTTTTTTCCAGGATTTACTGCTTCTTGGAGCTACAGCCATTGAAGACCGCCTGCAAGCAGGTGTTCCAGAAACAATAGCCACACTAATGAAGGCAGAAATTAAGATATGGATTCTGACGGGGGACAAACAGGAAACAGCTCTTAATATAGGTATCCATCTTTCTGGTTACCCTGAATTTGTCTGATATGTAGCAGGTTACATACTAGATCTGCTGAGTGGGGTTTTAAACAATATCAGGCCTGCTTCTTATAGAATGGTCCCTTGGTAGCAGGCAGGCGTGTGGTTGCCTTCCCTCTGGAGAAGGCGGGGGTTTGGAGTGAAGTCTTTGCTCTGAGTGTCAGGCTATATTCAGAGCCTTTTTTTTTTTTAAGGCAAAAGGGACATTTCAAAAGGGACACTTCTGCTCTTGGTTAAGTGCAATTCTTGTATGGAGTGAATATAGGTAACTCAGTGTTCTGGTGGAAACTGGAGAGCTCAACCAGACTGTTATGTTTCAGTTATACTGTGCATTATATCAGACTGTTTTACAGCTTTTTTCTTTTCTTACTGACTGCATTTTTTAGATTTTAATGGAGTTTGGGATATAATGGGAAATATGGTAAAACAAAGCATAGAGCTTACAAATTCTTGCAAATCTTGTCTGTGAAATAGGTGGATGCTTGAATAACGGCTGCTGCTGTCACCTTATGGCACATCTGTTAGTCATGTATGTTGTGATTGTTAGTGCAAGTGTGTTCCTGCCATTGAGCGTATGGATAGGGTTTTATCAGGGCACAATATGGATATCCTTGTCTCAAACTTATTAATGGTATTACCTTACAAACTATCTTGCAATGATGTGAACAAGAAGTACAAATTAAAGTATTTACCAAGTGTGCTTGGGTACTGATGTAATAGAATCGTAAGCTCAAGACATAGGTGTTTATCTGACCACCTGTTTTTGCAGCATAAAACTGGAGAGGTTTTAGCACTGTAAGTTTAGGTTTGTTATTAGAAGCAGCCCTTAAACATTAGGTTTCGTTTTAGATCATAAATATATCTGATAAAACCAGTCTGTATTTGTACAGCTCTATTTGTAATTTGTCAAATACAAAGATATTGCTGTAAGGCTGGGCTGAACTGGAGGTGCACATTGTAATTTCAGTCCTATGGCAACTAGATGTTGTGCTTTATACTGCTTCTGCTGTAGTGCTAGCCTCGCATTGGATATGCCGTGAGTGGGTCTAGCAAGTACTCAGAACGCAGATCCTTCAGCCTCTTTCTCGGTGTGGATGCTCACAAAGTAGGCAACCTGGGTAGCAATACCTTGTGCTGTCACAGAACGCTGCTGTGCTTGTGATGCTGATTTGTGAGTTATACCTATGCTGCCGTTGTGCTCTAGCCCTTCACACTACACTAGTAGCCTCCTAGGAAAACTATACCAGTAGCCTCCTAGGAAAGGGGCTATCCAGGTCTTAACTGAGTAGTAAAGACTTAGTAAAGGAACAGATCCCAATATAAGCACACCTCCCCCTCATGACATTGCATATCTCCCAAATACAGCATCCTTGGCAATACAGTGCCATGACGCTCTTGTATTCTTTTTGATGATTTTTCTCCCAGTAACTGGTAAATCTGCCCAGAGATGGAAAGAGGCAGAGTGGCAGAACTGAGTGACATTTCCGCTTTGTGGAAGTCTGTAACGCTTTGCTTATCCCCAGGGTCTCTAGTGTGCCCATGTGAAGTGCCATCCACAATTGCAGTCAGATTTGCAGATTAGTCTGTTTAGACGTACGGGTGTAGGTTAAGGGGATCCTTAACAGCGTAGGTTGCTTTCTGTTGAAGAAGCCATTTCTTTAGCCTTCTCAAGCTCATGTTGACTTCAAGATTCTCTAACTATATGAAGGAATTTAACCAATGAAGCTTCTTATATAGACCTGCATCTAGATGGGTCCGGGTGTATTTCAGGCTCCTCCTGGCAGAACTGTGATGTTCTGTAACTGAACTTACATTACCTTTAGCAAAACTTTGGGCATTTGTTATTTTTTGTCCATTTTTATTTTTTCTGATTTGATTGGTTTAGTGGAATTTCAGAATGTAGTGTGCTTGACTAGATTTTTGTTGGTTTTTTTTTTTTTAATTTACTTAGCAAAACTGAATCAATTTCATGTATCTTTATATGTCAAAGTTGGTACCAAGAGGTGAAACAACTTGCTGAACTGATACAGTTGTAGTAGAAATAAGGTGGATGGCTTAAGTAGACAATTGATTTAAGTGATAGTTATCTGGTTTGAAACACTATCTGCAGATTTTGCTTTCTTTAAAAGCAGTAGTCAGCCTGAGAGGAGGGAAGCATCATTTTTTGACGAATTAAAGAAAAAGTAGCTACAGATTTTGGCATAAATACCTGAAATAAGTTGATACGTTAACTGACAGCAGCTAACCTGAACAGAAGTAAATGAGCTTTACAACAATTACTTTGAAGGCTGTGAAGGAAACCAGCTTGTCTCTAAAACTGGTTTGTGGTTTTTTTTTTTATGATGGCAATTGAAAAGAATAACCATCTCCCTTACAACTCCTATATTATCACTTTTAGTGTACAGTTTGTTAGTAAAACTCTGGAACTTAATTCATATTCAAGTTGGCTTGAAGGTACAAACATGTGGCACCCTTCCAGTTTTTGTATGTAACCCATTAAAACTGTAACAAACATTTAGAACCCAATCCATATGTACACTTCATGCTTCAGGTGTAAATATGCTATCTGGGGAGTAAAAAGTATTTTCACTTTCTCATTGGGTGTAGAGATTATGCTTATGGACTCTTGCTGTATGAATATGCACATGTATCGAGGGATATTTGAGCTCTCGGCAGCTGCCCCAAGGAGCTGGAGTAGTTTGTTCTTCCAGCTTCTTGTTGATTCTTTGGCCTTCAGAATACGTCTGTCTCTTAACTGCATTCTTGACTTCTCTGAAGACTAATGATTGGCCTTGCTCTGGGGTGGTTGTATGCCTGCCACTCAGCCGTGTGCCAGATGATGGTCCTGCAGCTGCAGAAGAGGAG
Organism: Sagittarius serpentarius; assembly: GCA_034782735.1. Classification (NCBI taxonomy): domain Eukaryota; kingdom Metazoa; phylum Chordata; class Aves; order Accipitriformes; family Sagittariidae; genus Sagittarius; species Sagittarius serpentarius. The sequence continues at coordinate 6,267,010 of JAVKLA010000026.1, forward strand.
AGTGTTCCTGGTAAGCTTTAATACTGATCAACCATTTGAACTCTCTGCCTATAGAAAATAGGAGTTCTGGGTTCAGAAACATCTTTAAGCATGACATGATTTCAGTTTTATCAGCTGAAACTGTCCTTAGCCAGTGTCTGCAACCAACTCTAGAAGGCTTAACAGTGTTCTTGTAGCTTTATCATTCTCTTAAAACAATCTGCGGACTCTGGATGTTCTTTGCCCTTCAGTGAGGCAAAAAAAAAAAAAAGTGGATTTCTATTTACCACTATCCTGGTACTCAGCAGGCTTCTAGAAAATCACAACTGCTATATTTCCAGCCAGTAACTTCCTTAGTAACATATTGTTTTCTGGGAATGGGAATGTAATGTTCACTGAGCTGCATACCACCTTAAACAAGAAATCAATTCTTACAGTTGAGCTGAGTGCTCTTACCTAGAGTATGCATTCATAGCAGTGAGCACTGCCTTACAATGATAGAATCACAGAAGGGTTTGGGTTGAAAGGGACCTTTGAAAATCCAGTCAAATCCTTCTGCCATGGGCAGGGACGTCTTCCACTAGATCAGGTTGCTCAAAGCCCCATCCAGCCTGGCCTTGAACACTTGCCATGATGGGGCATCCACAACTTCTCTGGGCAACCTTTTCCAGTCTTACCACCCCTGTCATAAAAAATTTATTGTTTATGTCTAGTTTAACCTACACTCTTTCAGTTTAAAACCATTGCCCCTTGACCTGCCACTGCAGGCCTTGGTAAAAAGTCTTTCTCAGTCTTTCTTATAAGCCCCCTTTATATATTGAAAGGTTTCCCTGCAGCCTTTTCTTCTCCAGGCTGAACAACCCCAACTCTCAGCCTTTTCTCATAGGATAGATGTTCCAGCCCTCTGATTGCTTTTGTGGCCCTCCTCTGAACCTGCTCTAACGGGTCCATATCTGTCTTGTGCTGGGGCCCCCACAGCTGGATGCAGTATTCCAGGTGGGGTCTTCTGTGCAATTTTTCATCCACTAGTGTCCCCAGGTACTTCTCAGTACGGCTGCTCTCAGTCTGTTCATCCCCCACTCTGTACTGATGGATACTTGGGATTGCTGCAACACAGGTGCTGGACCTTGCACTTGGCCTTGTTGAACTTTGGGGTTCTCATGGGCATACTCCTCAAGTCTGTCAAGGTCCCTCTAGATGGCGTCCCTTCCCTCTAGCATATCAACTGTACCATTCAGCTTGGTGTTCTCTGCAAACTTCCTGAGAGTGCACTCAATCCTGCAGTCATTGGTGAAGACGATAAATGGTATTGGTCCCAGGACTGACCCCTGAGGGACACTTAATCGTAACTGGTTTCCACTTGGATGTTGAGCCATTGACTGTAACTCTTTGGATGTAGCCATCCAGCCAATTCCTTACCCATCTAGCAGCCCATCCATCAAACCCATCTTTCCAGTTTAGAGGTAAGAACACTTCTGTTACGGCGAGCTGTGATTTTTTTTTTTTTTTTTTTTTCATTTGAGGGAACTGAAGCAATGCCAGCACGCTTGCCTGTATCCCTGTGCGAAGTTTGAGCAGGGCATATGTGCCCTCTCTAAACAGAGGATAATCATTCTTGCCTCAGATGCTGGATTCTGTATGCCTGCAGTACGAATGTGCCTGTGGGCTATGATCTTGAACTCTGGTTCAAGCAATCTTTCTCCCAGGACACTTGAAGGGAAATAAGTCCCAGAAGTACCCGATTCATCTGCTTCATGGACTTTTAGTCAGGCTTTTAAATTAAAGAGCTAGATATCAACTTACAGGTGTGGACTGACATTTTATACCTGGCTTTGAACCAGCAGTTGATCTTGTTCTACTGAGAAGCACTGACAAAAATACACCCTGATCTTAGAGAATGTATTTTTGCTTACCATGTTAGTACTGCTAGTAATAACTATTATAACTATTATAAAACTATTATGAAACTTGAAAATATGACTATAAATATCACTTATAACCTTATGGTTGCCAGTTACTTTGCTTTATACTAGTGCTAGATTTTAACATCTTCGTAGTCCTGAAATTATACCTAATGTATAGATCTCCTGTAAACTGTTGTTAGGCTTGACTTACATCCTCCTGTTCCGGTCTTGATCTCTTTCCTGTTTAATGTGATGACAAGATGCAAAATGACCTCAACTGCAGGATTAGTTCTTCTGACTGCATGACTTCCAAGATGCACAGCAGAGCAACTCTGTTTTCCACAGTTCGTTTTTTCCCCAGCTCCACTTGTTGAGTGGTATTTTGCTCTTTTTTGAAAGAGGTAAACCGAAACAGTGAGCAGTGGTTTAGAAATTACAGCTTGCTATTGCAGCTGCTGTTCCAAGCAAATGCTACTAGAAAATCCTTTTGAATTAGTTATACTGAATTTGTAACAGCCTACTGCACAAGGCTGTTGCCATTCCCTGGGGAAAGAATAACCCTGACCTGGAGGGAAGTACTTAAATTTGTAATACTCTTTTTCTCGTTAGTAAAAATAAGGAAGTGGTTCTTCAGCCTGGGACTAACTTTCTAAAAATGGTAAACTGACTTTTTTCCCCAAGTTGGGGTTTTGTCTATAGCTGTTGAAGCTTCATTACTGAGTTCTCTACTCCCACCTAAGACTGGTTTACAGGCAGAATCTGAGGCTATCTGCAAAGCTTTTGTGTTGTAGGCTGTACTCTGTTAGAATAGATTTCATCCTTTTTCCCAACAGGTGTGTGTGTGAGTTCTGTGTCATATTCTGTATTGTTCTTTAAAGCAGAAAGTAAACCTTAGCTTGTTCACACAAATAAGATGAAAATGTATCTGGAAGGTTGCACATGATACTCATATTCCACACAGCTGTGAAAATGGAAGAGAAACAAAACTTCGCAGGTAATCAAACCTGCTGCCTGAAAGTGCCTGGGTATGTGATAGAAGCATGCCTTCCATAAAGGAAGATGAGGGATTTGTTTTCTTGATGGAAGTTGTTCATGCAGGCATGTTAACCCTGGATTGTACCTACAAAACTAGCCCAATTATAAAAATTCTGTAGCCTGAGGAAATGATTTGCATTGCAAGTGATGAGCCAGTTTAGCCTTCCTAAGGAACCAAGAATCCCACAGAACATAAATTCATGCCTCCGTTGTTCTCTTGCTGTTGTGAGATATGGAGAGAGACACTTAATCTTTTTACATTGACTATGCTGTTCTGCTTTTGAACCTGTCAGCCTTGCAGTGGTTCATCACGGGGACGTTACTCTTATACTGCAGCAGTCTCCATTTAAGAAAAGTAAAAGACATCTGAGAGCTCATTTTATTTCACAGCAATTTCTTAAACTTGATTAATTTCTATGCAAAAGCACAGTAGAAAGACAAAATAATTCAATTATATTTTCTTTTCCTGTGTAACTTCGATCAACGATAAAAGGCATGTGCTTCAAATAAAGGAATTCTCTGCTGTCTTATGAAGCTACATGACTGTGCCAGTCCCAAGAGAACTTGCATGAGCTTTTAGGATAATGCAGTGGGGTCAGTCTGATGCGAGTTTGCATTTGTCTCTTGCCATTCATATGAGCTGGAAATAAACTGTTTATTCTGTAAAAGCCAAGTATATATATCCTGGATATGACTCTCTCTTGTCAGTGACAATTGTGTGGCAGAGGAAGTGCCGCTTCAGTGGCATTGGGTGGTACCGCAGTCACTGGCTTTTCACTATTACAAAAGAAAGAGGCTTTCTTCTGTCTTGAGAATTTTTGCTTTGAATTTTGGTGTCCTGGCAAATGTTTAGAACTGCCTTCCGAGTGCTGCTCAAGACTATGGCAACTTGCTCTTGTTCTTTCATGCTCCAGTCCTACACTAAGAATAATCTAGTATAGTTACCTGATTCCTGTAGGAGTTGGTAGGGTCTCTGTGTGTGTCACTGATCTGTAGTTTTTGATGAAGCTCAGGACTTTCCACGCTAAACTCTCAGGAGTAAAAAAATGCTCAGGTAAGCCTGCTGTGGGCTAAGGGGGCTAGGTAGCACCAGCTGATTCAATGTGTGTGCTTCCAGTCATGTGGCATAGCTGCAACTGTGCATTCAGATATGCTCCTGTAATGTGTTGAAGGCAGAATTGCCTTCACATAGATTTTTTTTTTTTTTTAAAAAAAAAGTTTAGGTAGAAAATATTTAATTTTGCTGTAGGGCTATAGTCTACATTTACTGCATCTAGTTCATACAGTGTTTTCTTTAGTTAAAACATGTCAAGTGATGTATTTGGAAATGCAGATAAAACACAACCTGTGTTGTTAGTAAAACTGTCAAGTTGGAGTGTGTCCTATACACCAATGTTGCAATTAGCCTGCCTGATAAGAGTATCTGCTCAAAAAGTAAATTGAATCTGACCTATAAATGCTTATCCTAAGGTTTAGCTAAACCTTAAATATTTTTCCAAAAAGTAAATCCTTGTGGGTTTTGTTTTTGTTTTTTTTCTCTTGCAGGGTATTCTTGCAGACTTATTTCACAGAGTATGTCTCTTATCCTGGTCAATGAAGATTCGCTAGATGTAAGTAAGCAATTTCTGGTATAATTCTTGACAGAAGGTGTTGCTAACAAAAGGGAAAGTTGTTGAGCTTTGTCATTTTATTTCTCTCACTTGCCTTTAGGGGTAGCAACATAAACAATCCATGCTAAAACAGGGATGGGTTGTGCAAAATGTACTCCTGAGGTCTCCAGTCACAAGCTGTAGAGATCGAACTAAGGTCTCAGATCAAGAAACTAACTGGGTTCATGGGCTTGGTTCTGCTACAAACTGGTGAAACCTGCAGTACGACATCAGGAATATAGTTAGGCTTTAAGGTATAGGTATAGCAGTAACATGTTTGAAGAAAGGAAAAAAAAAAAAACCCAACCAAACAAAAACAACAAAAAAAACCCCCAAAACCAAACAAGCTAAGATTCATTTCAACATAATACGCTATCTTCGGCATTGCATGGAACAGCTGTAACCAAACCTATGTCTGAGCAAACTGCATTGTGAGCTTGCCTGTGTACAGCTTTTGAGACCTAGAAATTGAATTAAAAATTGCCTGCAAGTGGTTGCTGTGCTTCTCAGGTATGTGCAAAAATTAACTAGAAAAATCATACACTTGTACATGAGTCTTCCCAGAAGATTTTTTTCCAGTTTGCCTGTTTCATCATCAATATTGGCATTTGATTATCACTTGAATATCTGATTGCTATTAGAGGTACTTGTAGGACAGATGAAAAGATCTATAATAGGCAGCATCTGATACTTGGTTGCAGTGTCTCAGAACTAGCTCACCAGAACTCAGGAGATGCCAGTGAATCCAAGGGGAGATGATCTGCCTGCAGAGGCTGGATTGCCGGTTTCTGTGCAGCCAGCATAATGCACCCTGATGGGAGCTGTCTCAGTGCTGAGTTCTAGCAAGGAAGACCATGTTAGTTCTCTTGCAGAAGCTGTTTCCTGTGTTTCTGCATAGTTAGAGACTTGTTCAGATAATTCTAGCTGGGAAAGAGGACTTCCTTTTTTTTTTTTTTTTTTTTTTAAACTAACTGCATTAAGTGTGCGTAGATTGGAGTATATAAATTTTTCAAGCAAATATCTAAATGCCTTGCTGAAGAATCCTCTCTGCTCAGACCGTCTTCTCCCATTTTTCCACTTCTGTATGGTCCTTGTTTAAGGGAACTGTTTCCTTTTTGTGGGATCAAAATACTGTGCTTCTGTTGAGATTTCACCCCCCCTTGGCTGACTGGACCTCTTAACGTGAAGAAAAAGATGCAGAACCTCAGCAGAAAATGAGCAGCTGGTGGTCTTTGTTTTCTGAGGCAGGAAGGTTGGTTAGAATTATAGGAATAAGAAAACTTTGGGTTTCTTTTTTTCTGAATGTATTGTTTTCATTTTAAAAAAAACTTCCTACACGTTCTGAAGCTCTGAAGTGTTTTAACCCTGGAAGTAAGGCTCTTATTTCCATCCATTAAATAGTAGTTTCTCTAAATTTGCAGAAACAAACAATGTGCCTTTTGTGATGCCTGTTCAGAAATAATAAAAGATAAAGATTATGGCTAAAGCAAGGGGTGCAAACTGAAGACGGGACAGAATAAGTTTCTAGATGAGAGGAAGAAAATGGAGCTAGCGTTGCTTGGTATTTATAAACATCTGCAAGTTGGACAAGATAGTCCTCAAGCCATGTTAACTTGACTTTTTTTGCTACTTCTGGTTTTGAATACAGTGATACAGTGAGAGAGATATTTTTGGGTACCTCTGTTTCTCGTGAATATAATACAGAAAGTGCTGAGTAGTACCTAACAACTTCAGCATCTGCTCTTAAATTGTGACTTCAGTTAATTGGCTGAAAGGACTGTGAGAGGGCAGAATGAATAATTAAATGGTTTACTATGAAATGGTTTACTACGTATGCCTGAATGGCGAGTGCTTCAACCGTGGGCTTTTCCTTTAAATGTCAAACAGCAGTATAGGTAGAACGATTCAAGGACTTGCAGTGAGAGGCAAAAATGAACTTCCCTTTTCTGGGATGAAAGGCTGGACTTAAGTGAGAAAAATATACCTAGACCTCAACTTCCCCCCCCCCCCCCCTTCCCGTCTTCAACAGGAGGAACAGCCTGGCCCTGGCCTATGTGTAGAACCAACTCTGGGTAATCGGTGTGATTGCAGTCCTGTCTTGTTTACAAAACTGACATAGACTTACTGAAATGCATATCATGTAGCTGTACAAAGGAATACACTTACATATATTACTGTAGGATTTATAGACCCCCAAAAGGCTTCTGCGTTTTATTTTTAAAACTCGGTATGTTTTTCATTGCTTTAGGAAAGTAGGGGGGTTAGCTAATTTTATCTATGCACTTGACATTCTTGAAGTCCTATTAGATCCTTCGGCTTATTGGACAAGTCTGATTCCTTTCATGAAACATGAGAAAATGGAGGCCTGTGACAGCTGGTTTTGATTCAGTGGATACTATGTGATGTTAAAAGCGCTGCTTTAGCAAGAACTCATTGTGAGGCTGTATCTCTTCAGCTTGATCTGCTTGCAGCTGATGGACTGGGTATGTGGGTTTTGAGGAAGGCATGCTGACAGTCTCCTTATACCCCACTTTTGAGTCCCTTTCAGAGGGTCAGCTGCCTCTTTGACAGCTTCCGTTGACAACCTCTGCCTCAGTATAAACATTAAATGCCAAACCAATTGTAAAGAAGTGAAACCCGTTGTTCTTATCTTAGCCATTTTTGCTTCTGTAGATCTGTGCTACCAGAGAAAATGAAACTGGAGAAAGAAGTAAGAGTTAAAGAATATGGGGTACAGAAAATCCTGAAAGATGGAAACTAGTGTACTCCAAGGAAGTATAGAGGGAATCTCATAATTTAAAATACCTGAAGGCTCTTTTAATTCCTTTCTGTACTTAGCATATGCACGTTGAGGTTTTTATATATTCAGCTTTTTCCCAAATTTTAGCCAAGAGGTATGAAGGAAAGGTAATGTAATGTGGTAACTGAATTGGGAGAAAATGTCATTGACCAAAGCATCTCTTCTCACTTTCCCACATGCCAGCTTTGCAAATACTGAGTAGAGTGCCAAAACTTCATGTGGAGTGATAGACAGGACCCTGGTGGAAAGAAATTCATTAAGTTAGAAGGGGCTGTGTGTTCCTTTCCCCATCAAAGGGAGGGTATGAAAGGGAAAAGGTGACAGATCCATCCACCCACTTGCTGAATCTTGAATCTATTGCCCAGTTTCAGACCGAAGTCTTCTGAGGCAGTGGGGGAACGACAGGAATGAACAGCCATCTCTGCTGTTTAGGAGATGGAGACTAGAATCAAGTGAGGAATAGTAGGGCAAGCAACTATTTTCATAATTTTTAAGCTTTCTCATAAGTAACTGTTGTGCTCCTGTTTTGAGATATTCGGTTAGCTACTTGAGAAGTGGAAACTGGAAGTCTGGAAAACTGAATACAGAAGTATATTTTTGCAGTGATACCCAACAAGTGAGTTAATCTCTGGGTCTTAACTCAGGAGGGTTAACTTTTAACTTCTAAAGAAACTAGAGGACTTAAACAGCTGTATTACAAATGAGAAAATGGGTACAGATTGAGAAAAAAGATGGTAGTAAACTGAGAAGCTGAATGGAGTGAACAGTCTAGGAAGATTTGAGGTTGTATTTCTCTTCATGATATGGATTAAGTAAGGAGAAATTATGACTGCTGTTACAACTTCCTATTGACAATCTGTCCTCTTACTGTGTTGAAGTGTTGGCAGATTTATCTAATCAACGGTCTCCACTATGAATACCAAAGGTATATTGGCAGATAGACCCCATGATGGTAAAGGGGGCCATTGGTCACATGTAAAACGTGAAAATATACTGCAGTTTCCTACTGTCTCAATGCCAGAAAGCACTTTGGCTGGCTGGAGGGTGGTGGAGCCTGTTTTAAGATCCTTGAGGGACTCTGTATTTGTCCCTAAAGGCTGTGTGGGGATGGGAGAGTTTCTGACACTACAGAGTACTAGCCATTAAGATGGATCTCTTCCTCAAATAAGAACAGTTAGTCATAAAGCATGAGAGGTCAAGGATGACGCCATCAGAGCCATTTTGTATGTATCTTGCCACATGGCTCAGTCTAAGGACCCACTAGAATGAGAAGCCCTGATCAAACATGGGTTGACATAGAATGAAATCCATCCCTCCTCTCTCTTTGCCTGACCTCTGTCAAGATAGAGAAGTAGTATGCAGTCAACTTTATCAGGCATACGTTAAAATCTCTAGATAGAAAAGGAAACTCTGTCATCATCTTTTCCCACCTGCTACCTCCAGTTATGTAGCTGAATGAGGAGTTCTGTGGAATACAGTTAGCACAGCAGCTGCTCCTAATTTTTTAAGTTGGAATTGTAGTATTGCTGATGGCTCATGTTGAACTGAATGCCTTACACCTTGATTTTGGCCGCAATTGTGTTGATCAGTAGTGTCACAGTACACTTAAGGACTTACTCTTGCAGACAGCTGAAAATACTTTGTAGAACTCAATGCTAAATGCTTAGTGAATTAATGTTACGTGGTGCTTGGTGCACATGATAAAGTAGTGGTTGGAGAATGGGGAGGTGGAAGAAATAATAGAGGGCTTCCACCTGTGCATAGCAATGTATCTTCCACACTTTCTAACTTCAGCTGATTCCTTCTGGTTTCCCTTTCATGTGCCAAAAATGTGAGCTAATACTGTAACAGTGCTAAAAAAGATAAGATTGCTGTCTTTTTCCTGCTTTTCATTTGTGTAGCTTTACTTCTTTGAAATATCATGACCTAAATTTTGCAACTATAAAAAGCTGAGAGTATCTCTTTTCTAGTCCTGTAACTTTAGATAAGTCAGAGTTAGAGATGACAAACCTAATCTCAGCTGTACATGTCTCTGGCAGAGATTCTAAGCGAGGGGTCATGGCTGCTGTTGGGAGTGATTTGAGTTTGAAAAGTGATAGTTGTTAAACATCATCCTCTGTGCAAAGTTAAGAATTTACTTCAGACATACCATGCATCAGTATTCTTGGACCATTTCAGCATTAAGTGCAGATTTTATAGTTGGAATAGCCTGTAAAACATAACCATGGTTGATGTTGAGTATTGTCAGAGACCTTAAGAAGCCACTAGTAAGTGGATAGGTTTTAGCAAAAGCAACAAGTTAAATAGAATGTATTGCTAGTTTATTCAAGTTCTAGTTACACTTGTACATTAAAAAAAAGCTTTGGGAAATAAGTGTTGCATGTTTTAATTTTCCTCTGCTGCCCCCTCATCTAGAAGATGTTCCAATAATTTCATGTGTGGTAGACTTTTGGTTATAGAATCCTTTTGTAAACTAAGATAACAGTATTAAAGTTTTTCAGTAAACAAAAATCAGTGGAAGCTTTCAGAATATTAAGAAAACCCAAAACCCCCAAACAGAGAAATGAAGAACCATGGCATGTCAGACAAGCAAAACAAAAAATCCTCATTGATATATAGCTGCTGGTCCTTTAAGTGAAGAAAATGGGTGATTACATGCTACATCCTGAAGACATATCTAATATTGTAGGTGACTGTGATGCTTTAGCTCAGATAACATATGGTTTTTTTCCAAAACAGGAGCACAAACTTGTAGGGCTTCTGAATTGGTGCATTAGAAATGTTTTGTATTAAATCAGTCTTGTTTTCAAACCAGAGTAATTCTGTGGTTTTAAGTACTCTTATCACCATTTTTAATGTAGAACTGAATTTTGCATAAGATTAAATATAAAACTCTTATGTGTTTTGTTAATAATTGCCACTGGTTCTTTTAATTCTAAGGTAAGTGTCTGTAGCTACTTATTGCCAATTTTTCAGTGTCGAGTCTCCATAGTAATACTTATTTGTATGTTGCACCTGTAACAAATTATGACTTCTGTTCAACTTGGCCTAAAACCTATCCATAGAAGAATCTCACACTGAAATTCTGTAGCATTATATTTAATATATTCCACCTCTGAAATCCATTAATGCTAAAAATGAATGTTTACAAGATCCAAGTTGAGCTTAGAGCCTTTAAATATTGATACACTTTCCCCTTTGTACAGTCCCTGTGTGACTTTTCCCCCCCACTTCTGCTCCTTGGCATGCAGCAGCAGGTGAGATGTGATCGAACAACTGTCTTGGTTTGTTTTTGAGAGCTAAATTTTATTCTAAATCATGCACTTCAGGGAGAAAAATCAATCATTCCTCTTCTCTTCAGAGAGCTACTGGGAATAGAAAAGACTAATCCCTAGCTTGATTCAGCTGAGTTCTAGAAACTTAGCATAATAATCTGCAAATATTTATCCCTTATAGACTTAACTACATGCATACGTATGCTCTCTTGGTTTTTCTTTCCTTTTCCTAAGAAGGCTTTTTCAAGTGAAAATATTTTGAGCATGAAATTTACTTTGAGTATAATTCTTGGATTCCGTTTCTGCTTAATTAAACTGGAAACACCATGAAGTCTTACTGTGTGGCTTTTAACCTGGACAAATTTCTTTCGTTGGTGACTCATAGAAGTTGAGTTGTGAGAGCAGTGAGAGGAGAAGCTGAAGAAGGGAAATCTGATGACCCAGAGAGCCCCTGGAAAGCCTGAGATGAGACTAGTGGATATTGCAGCCAAGGCATGTTGGGTGTGTTTTCCCCCTCTGCCTTCAGTGCTGTAGAAAGGAGACCTGGGAACTGTATCAATTGGTTATCACATTGGTTTGTATTTAACAGTAGCGGAAGGGTGAAATTGGAGGGACCTAATTCTGAACCTGTGGATGGTATTTTGCTGTAAAGTAATTCCGTTGATATAAACGGAGCTACACAGTGAATGCGTCCTGCAGAACTCGTATGCCTGGACTGATGATAGTTGTCATCCTGTGTGATACATAGATGTGTGAGTAACAACAAACTGATACTCCAGTATAAGAACCCTCAATGCTAGTGTCTGATGATAATGTGACTAAATGTGTAAGCACAGAAGCAGAAGCTGGCCTCCCGTACTTCTCTGCTTGCTCAGCTCTATCTTTTTCATGCTTCACTGTCTGGGTAAGCTACTGAACATGAGCATGGATAAATCTGTTTGTGCTACCATGGTATTGTGTAGTATTCTTAAAAAAACAAAACTGCACAGTGTAATTTGTTGTCTGCAGTCAGTGTCTTGACTTCCCAAACTGGGTCTTAGTATCTGCAGGGAAGCCTTACATGCAGTTATAATTTGTATTATAGTGGTGAAGAGTGAGGACCTGGAAAACTTGGTTATTGTTTTTGCTACTCCATAGGTTAGCATCACTGTGAAGGTTCTATAACCTGTAAGGAAAATCTCTTAAGCATGAGAATATTACTGGATTTATCCAATGACCTTCATTCTTATGGGCACATTTCCTTCCCACACTTCTGAACAGGGTTTTAAAAAAAAAAAAAAAAAAATCTATTAAGGAGATCTTTAACAGGCACCATTATTCGTTGTATTTAAATACTTATAAATCTGTAGATCTGGGAATACCTGGGAATCATGCATGTAAACTGATCTGGATCTCTTTAGTAGTAAAGCTCTGGTCTGGTCACTGGATTTACCCATATACTAGAAATAAGGAGGTCTTGCTGGGCTGCTGCCTAAAACTTTTTCTAATAACCATTGGGAAAACTCAGCCTGTCTGTGGAAGGGAGAACTGAAGGAGTAGGCCATTAAAAAGAAATTGTCTATCAGTGTGTCTGTTTTCAAGCAAAGAATATTGTTCCAGTAGTGTTTTCTCTACTATACTCACCGGGACAGAAAGATTGTGTAGCGTTATGGCTTCCATAGGAAAGGGATCAGCTTTGCTACAGGAATTTCTTTAGCGTACACAATATGTGAGCTGTTTTATACAAATCTATGTTTCAAATTCTTGAGCACAACTACAGGAGATAGTGCCTATGAAGATCTGACAAATTTCTGAAGGTGCTGCTTTTTGGATCCTGATGCTCCTGCTATCAGAAGAAAGGATGTCTGTGCCTTGTCAGTGATGTCATGCTGATTACTCCCAAGGAATG
>JAVKLA010000026.1:6279639-6339192 GCA_034782735.1 Sagittarius serpentarius
TCCTGATGCTCCTGCTATCAGAAGAAAGGATGTCTGTGCCTTGTCAGTGATGTCATGCTGATTACTCCCAAGGAATGGGGGTAAAGTCATAGTCAGCTTTTCAGAGTAAAACCAAAGTTACCTACTGCTGGAAGCTCCAAAGCATTGGTATTGCGTACTTCTGTCCTATTAAAAGGTAGGAAAGTGTACAGATAACTGCTGGGAAGACAAGAGTAAGTCCTGTACTGCTAATGCCTTGTAGATGCTTTGAAGATTACATCTTGTGTGTTGCACGAGAGAGGAAACTAGGATTTTTTTTTTTTTTCCTCCCCTGCTGTTATCTGCCCAAATGGTTTCAGCCAGAGTTAGTGTTCTGGAAAACTGATCAATGTGGACAAGCTCAGTTTTGGCTCCGTTTTAGCCAACCATCAGCTCGCCTTCCGAGAGGTACCTGGGATGCTCCTCTGATGTCTTGTGGCTAATAAGTTACTACAATTACCAGTCAGCCTGGAATTGTAATCAGCTCTTCTGTGTAGTACTAGGAATTTGCAAAGGAAGCTAATTAGGAAAACTAGGGAAAGAATATGTTTCTCTGCTTATACTAAGTTCTTGCCCAAATTTCTGTTTTATTTCACCTAGAAACAGACAGCAAGCTAATAAGTAGTTACACAAGGAATAGTGTCTAGTAATCAGATAAACCTTCAAAAATATTAGGTGGAAGAGATTTAGTGTTTTTTCTTGTTTGTTTTTGAGGAACAAATAGAATCTTTCATAATTCCAGGTATTTAGTAATCTGCATAGAAAGTTAGTTGTATGGATGTGGAAAATACACAGCTCTTCATGTGAAAAGCTGCTTTGATTTGAGCCTACTGTGTAGAATTAAAAATGAAAGAATATAGGTGTTACCTGGACCTGTAGGTTTAAGTACACACAGGACTGTGTAACTTAAGTATTAGATTACCATTTTTTTCAGGAAGTAATACTAATAGGCTTGAGCTGTGAGTGGTGAATGAGTTGGGCTGGTATTTTTGTTTCATCCTGCTTTCCCTTTTCAGCATTCATTAATGAGTGTTTTCCCTTATCTGTGGTGCTTTTTTTTTTTGTTCGTGTTTTCTGGCACTGTGATAGTTGGTTTGGATGAAGGCACTTGGACCTGAAGGAATGCAAGGACCTTTAGGAGTCCGAAGACCAGGTTTCTAAATAACTCTTCTTACTGTAACTGAAATGCAGGGGCTGGGGAGGGCTTTTAAAAAAAAAAAAAAAAAAATCACCAAAACAAAACAAAAAAAACCCAAACAAAAAAAATCACCAAAACAAAACAAAAAAAACAACAAAAAAAACCCCAAACCCACATGAACAAACAACCCCCCACTCTTTTCTAAGTTACTTTTCCCTTTATTTCTTAAGTTCTAATAGTGATCACATTTGACAAGACCCAGAAAAGATCTTGCAGCCTAAAGCTGCAAGATATTTTAGCAGCTGGGGGCTCATCCTGCTAATGCCTTGTCCATGTGATAGGACAGAATAGATCATATTACCTAAAAATGGAAAGGAAGAGTGTGTCTTCCCCGAGTTCCATCTAAAACTTGCTGTCTCGTTTGCAAGAGTTCTTATGTGTTAGAGGAAAATGACTGGGAACAAACGTTATTTCTCTTAAAACTCCTAATGATCTTCACATATGTGAAGGCTTATCTCCCAGTAGATGATCCCTGACTGTTATCCAGATCTGTTTTCTGTTGCTTAAGTAACAATAATAATGGCTTCAGCTGGATGGTGAAGGAAGTATCTGTATGCTTTGAAGATGGGATTCTCTGCAGGATACTGATACGCTTCTTGCTAATAAGCACAAGAGACCATGGAAATGTAAGAATGCATAATGAAGTGAAAGCAGGATTTTGTTAAATGAGAAGCTACCCATGAAATACAGCTTGTTGCTTATGTTAAAGCATGATGGTGTGTTGGTTTTTCTGGGGGGAGGGGAATAAAACTAAGTGGGTGTCTGATCAGTAGGTAAATGAGTTGTGGATACTGATCCTCTTGATTGATGTGGCTAATGTTACACATCTGTAGAAACAGTTCAGAGTTGTCTTTTGTATTGAAGGGTAAGAACTAAATACTCCTTTCCTCTCTCAAGATACTTATTTTCATATCTGATCCTCTGCTTTCATTGAAGGGGAGGGGGAGTCCTTGTTTATGCAAGTTTGTGTGGGTTTTAAGCATAAGCAGTCTTCCGTTCTTGGTGTGGAGCCAGCCTAAAGCAATAGGGTTTATTCACCTACACTGTTAACTTCGTGAAGATAGTGGAGAACTACTGCTTCAGGGTAAGAATTAGGGTACATCTTCAGCACATCTTCAGAAAATGGAGATAGAAAGGTATAGGTATCTGTGGTCTTATTTCTGTGATTCCCATAATACTGACATACTACTTTGTTAAACCCTTTTCTGAAGATTATTTCCTTTTTCTTAAGAATTAGAATAACTTAAGGAAAAAGATGTCTTATGTTTGGTTGAAGGTAGAAGTCCCACTGAATTTTTCTGAGCTGATTTGTCAGTCAAATTCTCTAGCTGTAAGAAGTTAATACCTGCCTATGTGTGTTTTCCTTCTGCCTTATAACCTTCTGCATAGAGTAGAACTGATCAGAGAAATCTTTTAGAAACTTCTAGGGTTTTTATGTGCCTCTGCCACAATGATGTATGCTTACTTTTTATGGAAAAATGTGCCAAGGTGCGTTTTCACATATGTAACTCCAGTCATGTAACTGAGGTAGTGATGCTAGAGGGTCAGTTTTGCTCTTTCATATTTAGTAAGTGATTTGTTAGAAAAGAAGTTGATTGTAGCTAGGTAGTGAGTGCGATCTCCTGCATAGTTTCAAGACAAAACTGCTTTGGATATCTTGTGCTTTCAAATAATTCCCAAATCTTAAAATTACCATAACCAGTGTTCTAAGCAGGCCTAACAATCACAGTTCTGAAATGTCAGAACCTAATGCTTTTTTGGAGAGCTTTGGGAATATGAGTGTTAATCACAGCTGAGGTGATTCAGATGTCTTCTTGAAGCTTCCATTGTGCTGGGCTGCGGTGGTATGTACGCTTGTCATATACTGCGGTTTTTCAAGCTAGTCAGGCAAGGTAAGGGTGCACTTGTGAAGCTTGACAGCCCTGATGGACACCAGGGCTGTGGTGGTGGGAAGACTTCTAGAGAAATTACCTCATAAGCTTAGAACTGGTGTAATCTTTTTAGTTCTTGCAAACTTGAGTTTGGTGCTCTTCTCGGGTAGTCCTTTTTCCTTCTACCCAGAAACAGGGTAATCTAGGAAGAGAATCAAAATCCATGGAAAACCGAACTGTTCACTTTACACTGTTGTGTTCTTCCTCCTGCCCCACTCACTGTGATAAAAGTAGATAATGAGTTTGAGTTGAGCAATGGTAACAAGTTCTATGAGTGTGTTTCTTGGTCGGCTGGCTGTATTTCATGGCGTGCCTTAATTAAGTAAAACATATGTCACAAGATAAATTCAGCTTAATCACTGAAGCTGCTCCTCAAGCTGCAGCAAAGCCTCCTGTTCTGCTGTGTGTCTGTTGTTCTGCGAGATGTGCTTATCCTGGGAGTGCTTCAGGTTTTTTTCTTCTGTATCATGAACTTCTTGGTAGTGTTTTTATAA
Source organism: Sagittarius serpentarius (assembly GCA_034782735.1). Lineage (NCBI taxonomy): Eukaryota > Metazoa > Chordata > Aves > Accipitriformes > Sagittariidae > Sagittarius > Sagittarius serpentarius. Next base: position 6,283,281 of record JAVKLA010000026.1, read on the forward strand.
ATGCAGCATTATAAATGTCTTGTGACAGATTATTTGTATGGCAAAAGTAGCTGTGGAGAACATGATCAATTTATGTTCTGAATTGGTAGTTTTCCAACTCTTTTACTTCCTTTCCTTCCCACCCCCTCCATAAATCTCAAATTTGTGCATATACAGGAGCTGTCATAAAGTTTAGACTTTGCAGTTTGCCTTTGATTTGGTAGAAGAAAAGTATATGCTTGCAAAAGCAGAGTGTTTCCATACATCAAGGCGGTGCTCACACATCCTTGGTATTTGCTCAAATAAGCATTGTAAGATACTCTGTTTATTTGACCCTGTTAGTCTTATGGGAGCAGGGTTAAATCTTAACACTTTAAACCCAGTCAAACTTCAAAGCAAGACGACTATGGTATAGTCATGTTGTGGTTATGTCTTTCTATGGTAGAGTAGACCACCTGCATTGTCCTTTGTCAAGGAATGTATTACTCGTTTGTCATGAACAAGCTCTGTCGTTGGGAGAAATCTTATTTTTATATTTGAATCGGCTTTCCTTAAACCTGAAAGACTTCTCCAATTTATTTATTTCTAAATACAACGTATTGCGTAAATGACTTTGTTCTTTTGGTTTGCTGCAAATTAAAAAAAAAAAAAGTAACAGCTTGCGGAATTACTTAGAGAATTCTGTGGGTACATGTTTTGCTGTTGACTTAAGTACAACCATGATAGGGTCCATAAACTAGATGACAAATGAGTTCTTTGCAAGTGGGTATGCTGTAAGCTATGCCTGCACGAGTACTTACGGAGTAGTTGAGTATGTGCTGTGACGTTGAGCCACGGAGAAGTCTGAAGAAAAAAGTGATCTATAATTAGTCTGTTGTCTTTACAGTGGCATATATCCTGGAAGTACGGTGACCCACAGACAACCTGTGCTGCACAGTCTGTCATGACAGTTTGTTACTGCATCCTAATAGTTGAGGACAAAGTTGTCAATTGTAACCTCAGTTCTGATAGCCCTTACTCATTATGGGCAGCAGCTCTTCACTTCAGGATGTGGGATAAACTGGACGATGTCCTCCTGCTATTTGCTGCAGGATAATGCTGTTGAAATGGTTGGGAAATCCTCAGACTTAGCCCTGAATTACTTAATTTTTAAAAAATTGCTCGAACCTTACTCTCACTTCTCAGAACAGTGCTGATACTAGCTACTGGTGCAAATTCTGTTCAAATGGTAATGTGTGTGCGCCACAAACACGTGACAACCTCAAAGGACTAACATTTTTGGTCACTGAAATTGTTAACCATTGATGGCTTCTGCTGGCTGAGATAAATGCAAGGTACTTCTAGCATGTGCAGTTGTTTCACCTTACACATTCCCATTCCATTGGGGGTTAATTTGATGCAGGTCTCTTGCCTTTCTTGAAAACCTGTTTTGGGAAGCAGTTCTGGCAATGGCTGTACAGGGCAGGCAAGACCAGCCTGTAAGTCTGATCTATTCTTTACTTTTCATCTCCTGATACGCTCCCAATTTATGGCAATGTCTCAGAGATTCAAGCTTTGTTTTTTAATTAGGGGTTTGCAGTTCTGTATCTAAAAAACTGGGTTTAAAAAAATATTCCCTAGTGAGTAGACTAGTATTTGGGATCACTGTGTGCACTTAAGGGCTGAGGTTTATATTCGAGTGCTATTATAGCTGAGAAGGGGACAAGTGCATGGAATGGCTCACTGTGTGTCTGCCTGGTTGTATCTGCAGAGGTTCTGAACTAACTAAACCAGAATTATTTTCTATGTGCAGTGGACTTCAAGCCTTTATCAGCAAAACTGCCTTTGTTATGAAACGGCACATGACAAGAAGCACCTTTGTCAGTTTATCTCACCTTAAATTGAAGTTTGCGAACTATAGTGTTCATCTAATTAATGGATTATTTTTTTTTTAATTAGACCTGATTATGCTGTAAATTCAGTGTTCAATAACGCTCTTCCATGCGGAACTAGTTGCTGATCTGGTATGAAGGGACTACTGACACTTCTTTGATGAAAGACTTCATGGAAAAATATTTTAAGTGATTGAGTATGGCAATTCACGTAACAAAGCCCTTAAAAACTAAAGGTGAAAGCCTGGTTACCTTGTCCATTTTGCTAATGCATTTGTTCAATGCATGTGTCTTTGCATTCTTTGGTGCTCCTTTCTGGTCAGGTGAAGAGCATTGATCAGTACAACTTCTCACCTATCTGAAGCGTTAAAAATAAGTAACTAGTTCATCCTAGAAGAGTAACCTGGACGTTAGTTCAGTCAACCTGCATGTCGCTCGTGTTTGAAGTATGGCTGTAGGGCATTGACACCCCTTAGTTAAATCCTGGGGAGCAGATCTTGTCTCTGAGGCAAGAACTGTTCAGCTGGGGAGTGTTCTACTTTGGGGCCTCTGCTGGCTCATGTAACAGTGACCGGAGGGCAGAAATTAATGCTCATACAGACCTTCTCGATTTAAGCACTTGCTTCCTCTTCAGGCTAATATGCACAGCCTGCATTCAGTATTCAACTCTGATCTGCTGTGGCACTCCAGAAAAGAGAAAGTGACCCCTGAGACAACTAAAGGTTGAAATGTTTTTCAGCCCAGGATCATATCGGTAGTGGATTGAGAATATCCAAATTGCACCAAAAGACTGAGAAATGGTGGTGGGTACTTAGTGAAAAGCTGGATGTAAAAATCTTTGTCCATTTTCTGTGCCCAGCAAACCCAACACATTACAAGGAGGCTTTCCTCTGTTTTGAAAGATGGAGGAATTTGGTGTCTGTTATTAATTCAAGTTCTTGTAGCTAAAGTATAGAATTCACTGAAATAATAAGATACAGCTATTTGTAGAAAGACAAGGTATCAAATTCTACAGTACAACTGGGGACCATTTATGTGGCTAATAGTGACCAAACTTGTCTGGCTTCAAGAATTCTGTGTTTGCAGTGGGGAAAAAGGTCAGCAGAGCATGTGCTTTTGGATGTGGAGTTTAGTAGTCTGTGGAAGTCTGGGAAAACGTAGGTGAATAAAACCAATTAATAGTTAAGGGGCTTTAAGATCTAGGTTGGTATAGTAATATTTATGTCTTCACTATAGAATTAATATTGCTCAGCTTATCTGTAAATAACCTGTAAATAACATAAGGAAAGGGGGGATGGGTTTAAAAATTAACTAGCTGATTTCTTTGGAAACCTCTACTTTTTTCAAGGTATTAAAACTTAATTTGATTGCTCTGTCTATATTAGGTTTAATATTACCAAGTTCTCAAGGGATTTATAGTTCTATCCAGAGCTTGACAGACAAAGTCTACAGTTCAGTAGACAGAGTTAATAGGTTTAGTAAATATTAATAAAATAAATCTATTGTACAACTAAATCTTTAGGGAAATGACTCTGGTGGTTTAATTTTAAAAAAGAAACATGATCTTGATTTTGTGGAGTTTTCTTATTAAAATTATTTTTAGTAATTGAAGTGGGTATCATATTTATTAGATAAACTTTAATAAAAACTTCAGATGTACATGTGGGGTAAACTGATAGGGAACTAAGTGGTCTGTTTTTAAAACTCTGGAAAAAAAGATCTTTGAAAGTTAGTGTTCACCTTGGGGAATGGTGTTTATTTGACTAGAAAAGAGAAGTTTGCCTGGGGCTTTCTTACATAGCACCTTTATATTCTTGGCTTTTAAAGAAAAAAAGGTAAATACGGGAAACCATCAGGATGAAAGCAAATGAGGTGCTGTGTCCAGCTTCTCAGTTGAGTGGGTAGCAGTGTCTCTGCCGGGCAACAGTTACGCAGTGTCAATAAGCTTTTTTCCAGTTCTCTCTAGAATTGGACAAAAGGCGTCAGATGATGAGCAGTGCAGCAGCAGAGCTACTCCTGCTTCCTGAGATACTGGTGGATGTCGGGGAAAAGTCAGTTTGCACTAACTGTGTATGGGAGTAGAACATTTAAGTTGTTAGGATGAGGATCAGCAATGTGAAAACTTTGCTGGTTTTGGATGCAGAGGTGTTTCCGAGCCTGTCTGAAATGCCATTGTAAATCACTAGTTTATAATGCATTATAGAAAGGTAAATTCAAACTGTTGGCAATTGCCAACAAATATATGTCAATTTTAATGTGTTTTTGTTGCTTTTGAATCTACAAGGAATAAACAGACAAGTCTGCAGTAGAGGAAGAGGATAGAATGGGTTGTCTATGGGAGTCTGGCAGGGTATAGAGTATCTGGATGAAGATGCTCTTTCCTCTGTGGTTCATTACCTGCCATTAGCAGTTTTATTGGAATTTGTATTGTAGGTAGACAGAGTATTTTGGAGAAGTCAAGGACAGTGGAGAAATCCAGTGTGCTGGTTTTGGATGGAGGAAAAGGCAGCAGATAGTTTAGTTTGTTTGATGGTTGGGGGCAGGGGTTATGATGGAAGTATGTGAATCTAAGAAATTGAAATGATTTAGCTACTCGAGGTTGCAAACAAAATAGACCTTGTGACAGATAGTTTGTCCAGCACCCAGAAACCACGTGAACCTTCAGAAGAGAAATCTGCAAATCAGAAGGATTATTCTGGGAAAAAATGATAGAAAATGTTTGCCAAGAAGGAGTAGTTTCTATTTGTCAATATACTAGGAGAGTGCTGTGCTCAAGGAAATAGGAAGTTGTTGCTGTAGCTGTTGTACAGAAGTGTACTAGAATTACTCATCTCCTGAGACCAATATAGATCTTGTATAACTTTTTGTGGTGGTCACCTACAGGAAATTCTCAAACTAGATGTTATTCAAAGTGCATCTTAAAGTGAATAGTAGTCACATAAGACCAAGCATGTATCTAGCACATCTCCTGCCTCTATAAGAGATGAAGCACTCCTACTCATACTGCCTTAATCTCTGCACTGGGAACTTCGATCGTTGGACGGGCAAGGTAACCAACTGCTGTGTATTGCCTACTTAGTGAACATAAAGTCCTGGAGTGCCTCTACTTTTCAATCATAGCAGCATCTACCAAAAAATGGCCTGGTTCCTTACTGGTTTTTTTGGCTTTTAATATACATTCTGTCGTTACTGCTCTCACCAGTGTTTTTTTTTTTTTTTTTTTTTTTTTTTTTTTTTAATGGAGGGAAGCTTGTTACATGTGTGCTTAACAGAACCCTGTTGTTAATATGGGCTAAAGTAGGCTGCCTGTTTTAAGGACTAAATAGACTAAAAAACATGGGCTAAAATAGGGGAAAAAAATCATCTTTTTTGTGTTCCAGTAAGACATCAAATAGAAATACAATCTACTGGAAAAACTGCCAGTGTGGTTTTAAGACCATGCCTACTGCCTCATAAATGCAATTTCGATAGTCCTGAGTTTGGGTTCACATGTACAAATGGCTGACTACAATATTCTTTTCCATTAAGCATTTTTGGAACACGTGATGCTTTATGAGCAAAGGTTAACTAGGGCCTGAAGGAAGCTCGGAGCAGGAAAGTACAGATGTATTTGTAGCAATAAGGACCACTGGCCAAGCTCAGGATTATTACTGCTGCATATTATTTGAAGGTAGACTCTCTTGTTCCACTCTGCCAGTGTTTTCCAAAAGATGGTGTTCTGCCCTAACTAAATTTCAGTGTCCCAAGTAATTGTGGCTAAATCCCTAATTCCCATACAATAGGATTTCAGTTCACATGTCAGAAAGGTAGCGTGTATGATATAAGAATGAGTATTTTTCTCTTAAGTTTATGAATATTGTTACCTTAACTGTGTGTTACTCTACACTGGGATTAGAGCTCTGAAAATCTTTATGGTGCTGCCTTTTGAAATTGTGCATTTGTGTAAAATTTTTTAGTAGTTGAACATAATCATCTTGCCAGATAGTGGAATAAGCTTTGGGAGAAATGCAGTACCTGGAGCTTTGGGAGGCTGGGATAAATGAGGGCTCAGCATCCCTGTGAGTTTCAGGGGTCTTGCATACAGTCTGAAAAATTGATGTGATAGACTTCATTATTTTGGATATTTCTGATTCTTGTCAGAATTCATTGCCATAGGTAAAGCATTTATTGACTTAAGCTGGGATAAAGCTTTTTGTGGATTTTGTTTTATATTTGAAGTATTAAACTGCTGAAACTGGTTGTTATGTGATGGTAAGATTTATGTAATTCTAATGCTGTTTCAGTGAGTACTTACCTGTTTGGGAGCTCTCCATAGATGCTTCTCAGTACTGGAGTTTCAAGATGATTAAAATAGTTGTGTGAAGTGATTTGAAGTTTAACATTAGAGTCTGACATCAGGACAGCTCTTTTAAAACAGTCCTTGGATGAACTGTTCAATCACTGAAACAAGCAAATGTCTCTCACCTTCGTCCCCCTCACACTACCTGGGATTGTTGTCTCTTGTGTAGCTTTGAAAATGTGAAGACACTAAATTGTCAACTGAACACACGTAAACTGTCAAATTTTCAGTTTATCTGAAATAGCAGTGCCGACTATGTATTATGGTTGGTGAAGAAACTGCCTTAACCAATGAAGGATGTGATGGCAAGGGCAAATGACATTTTAATGTCCTCCTAATGTCATCCTACATAGCATTAAATAGGACTGTGTTTAGCAAAGGCCACTTTTCTATTCCTTTGCAGCTTGGAGGTGCTTGGAATGCTGAAGACTTTACTATAATTTTTTAAAACAACCTTACTTAACAAAACAACTGGAAACACTGTCTAGGGAACAGCTTAGTGGAGGCACTCACTTCCTTTGATCTGCAAGGAGGCCGGTGGCCAAGCTGCCCTCCTTCCTACTTGTATCCTTTTCTACAGCTACATAAGGATATTGCGAGGCCAGAGTGTCCCCGGGCAGTGCCTCTCTGAAGCTGCTGGCGGGAGACCCATGCTTGTTCATGCTCGTCACCCATCCCCAAGGATATATATAGCCTGTGCCAAGAAGGTAATGCTATTTAGGGGAGTCAAGTAGCATACGGTAATCTCGGGCTACTGACTAATATTCAGGAAAACCTTGGTGCTCTGTATCATCATCTTTTATAAACCCTGACTTTTTATGTTGGTTTTTTTTTGTTTGTTTTAAAACTCTAGACAAGGCTTCAGGCCCTTTAGGAGCCTCTAGCCATGCACTTTAGTCATTAAACCTAGTCTCTTCTGAGCTGTTAAAGCTGTGGTGTAATAGCAAACCTTTTTTAAAAATATGCACAAAAATTAATTGCATTTGACTTAAAGCTGAAGTGAAAATCAGCAGAAAGTGACAATTTTCTTGCAACTTCCGGACTAGCTGTGGTGAGCTAGTGTGTACCCCCAGGCCCCACTTCTGAGACAGTGACCTTCAGGAGGTGGGCAGTGGCTGTACCCTGCTGCTGGTTCATGTGCCGCATGGCGAGGGATGGGCTGGAGGAACTGGCTGCCTTGTGCCCAGTTTCAGGAGTGGAACGGGGGGCAGGATGGGGGGATTTGGATCTGTGCAACATCCTGTTCGCTGTTGCTCGCATATGTGCTGCCAATTGAAGTAAAATTGGTTGCTCCAAGAAAGCTTGCTTGTATTTGCTTTTTCAGAGCTTTTTGGTTTTTGTCCCTTTCTTGCCCATTAATCTGCTGTACTCAAATTGCAAGGTTTGTATTTCTTTTGGTACTTTGAACAATAGCATTGAGCATGAATTGATCTTGGTAGAACTCCATTAGAAAATCTGCTCTTCAGACTTCCTCTGACAAAAGGTGTTAAAGCTGGACAACCTTACAGTATTTACCTGATGTTATTGTAGTATAGTACTAATCTTGCAGTCAAACTGTGGCAGGAGAGTTGGCATTGTGACCAAATCTTATTTGAGCAAAACTAGTAAGTTGATTCAACAGGCTGGCTTGCATAAAACCACCTGGATAATTTGCCATGCTTTTTTCATTTCATGATCTAATCCTTTGCAGATAGTTCAGCTATGGGTCCTGTGTCAGCTGAACAAGTATATAGCTGTCTGGATTTCTGGTATTTGAGTGTAACACTAGCTTCTTCAGTTTTCATAATTTTTTTACATCTCTGCCAATGTCAGTCTTCTGGATAGCTCTCCTGTCACTTTCCATAAATTTCTGAATGAGAGTTATTTGATCCTATAGATCTAGCAAGTGTTCAGATAGTAAAGATCTCTGCTGATGCAGCAGGAATGTTTCCTAGCATCTTGCTTGTTTAACCCAATGGTGTTTTTCTACTTCCCTAGCGTATGCCTGTACTTTAGCACTGTAACTGATGGGTTTAGAAAACTGTAATTCAAGGTAAACACTTTTAGTCCTGCTACTGTCCTCTCCTTGAATGCTGAGCTATAGAGCTCTTACTTGTAGTTTTGGGGCATGACAGAAAACCCAGTTTCCCACATCTTTGCTGTTCCAGCTTTCCCATCTCCACTTACTCCTCTGACAGTCTGTGCCATAGTGTCCAGACTCTTGTCCTTCAGGGCACGCCTAGTGTTTTCTTTGCTTAGGATGTTGCTCAGCCTTCACCTGCCCTCGTGGGGGCAATTTGGGCACTGTTTTGTCTTAAACACAAGCACTGTAAGACTTGAGGGTCATCTTCCCTGTTGCTTGCTGAAGGGGCTAGCTCAGGCAGGAGAAAGCTGCCTTGCTGTTTGCTTGCTGGGCTCTGTTTCATTGGAAGTCCTGAGAGGGCACAGATGGAACCGAGGCCAGGAATGAAATGGCCAGGATGGCCTGTTGCACCCTGCCTACTCTTGGGCAGCTGCTAAAGGGCACGAAGCCTGTACTAATTCTTTAATGAGTCAGTGATGTTCTGGGACTGTAAATGAGCTCAGGAGTCCTTACAGCAGTCCCAGTTGGATGGGAACAGTCAACAAATGTGCATGTTCCCCATTTCCCAGAGGCTGTTGGGAAAGAGGTAAGGTCATGGGAGTACAGCTTGTATCAGATCCTTCTGAAAACACCTTTGTGTGGTGCTTTATCGCCTAGTCAGCCATGGGTAAAAGGAAAAATATATAGTCCAAGGACCGTGTGTAACTTCTGATGCTTGTCATGCTTTAAAGGTAGGAGTAAAATCTCAAAGGGTATTTCCAGAACTGTAACTTCTCTCATGTTTCTGTTCAATACCTGTATTGTGTCTAAATAAAAACCAGGGCTTTAAGAAAATAAATTGGGTTAAAAGCAATCTGCTTAAAAGCCAGTTTTATTACAGAGCTTGTCTGTGCTAATCAGCCACTCTGGAACTTTCTCGGCTTCACTTGGAGAAACAGATTTGATAGTACACAAGCACTTGAAAGGAAGACTAATATGACAGGTTGGCTTGTTGCATGAGTGGGACTGTCTTGAGTAGCTTTGAGTTTATAGTTTGCTGTTTGGCTTAATGCTCAAAGCAGTTTCCTTTTACTTAAGTACTGGAATAACTTTGGCTATGAGCTCTGACAGCAGTATGGCCTCTGTTACTTACACTAGCATGCAACTGAGCTATTAACTACACAGATGCTAATAGTGATTTTTTTTTTTTTTCCAAGGGGGATTTTAGAGAGGAAACTAAAGAGCAGAAGACTAAAAATAATTGAAGCTCTGGCTTTCTGTAGCCCTTTTTAAATTTTACTAGTCTGTAGAGAGGAAAATTCTGTCCTTCCAACTTTATTTTGATATCTTGCAGATTGATGCTACCTTATATGAAAAGGTAAAACCAAAACTTTCTTTTCCAGGCTACAGATGTAATATGACTTGAAAACAGTAAATGATTTTTTTATAGTGAACACTATCTTTGGAACATGCTTGTGTCTGTACTGGGAACATACTGCAGCATGAGAAAATCACGCTGAGGCAGTCCTGTCTTGTACAAATCAATCTACTCAGTACTACGTTTCCTGTGTATAGCATTCTTTTGGAGAAAAGATGGGTTCTGTCATCCAGTCTATATTTTATTGTGGCTAGTGTTCAGTCTTTTATACATTAATAAACATGGATTCCTTACTTGCTAGCAATGATAAAACTCTGTCAGTATAGTCTTGGCTATGGTGTTGGCTGTTCTTTGCCTTTCAGGAGAAGCTGTTCTAATCTCATTGAATTAGGAATCAGGATGGTTGTTTTATATATATCAACCAGGGTATTACAGTAGTGATAATATACATCCACATTACTTTGTATGTTGTTTTTTTTATGGACACACACATATGAAAAAGTCAGGATCTCCAGCTGAGATCTGGGTCTTTAAAGCACCCTACATGCATATAAAGAGAAAATACCACTATTTTTTTCTGGGAGTAAACTATAAGCTGATTTGTGTCCACACACCAGCGTCATTTTCTTGGCTGAATTCTCCTTAGCAGTTTGTGGGCATCTGAGTGTACTAACGACTTAAAACACAGAAGCATGTGGTTAAGACACTCTAACACAGAATCCTATATCTTCATGATCCAAAGCAGAAGGTTGTGGTGTTGTCTTGATCTGAAGATTTACCCAGTGAGCTGAAAGGTTGGCTTTTATCTTTGGGAAATTACTTAGCAGAAACATAATTTCCTTGGAGGCCTGAACAAGAGCTTGTTCCTGCTCTGGAAAAGCTGGAATCATACTGGAAAGAAAAAGCAATTGGGACTTGTTTGACAAAAGTAGGAGGAAATAAAACAAAAAGCCTACTCTGTTGAATGAATTTAATAAAGCTCAAATATCGAAATATAAAGACAGTGAGGCATTCTAGCTTGTTAGCAAAACTAACAGACTGCTTCCTCTTGGCAGAGTGCAGTTGCTTTTAATAATTACACAGATGTGCTAGTGTCTAGAACAAGCATTTCTTTCTTGCCCTTTCTGTAGTATGTGATATAAACTATCTTACGTGTACCATAAACTTTTCTGCGGTCAAACTTCTAATATGTATTGAAAGCAATAGAGAGATTGTCCTATGTACAGCATTTCTGGAGTAAATGAAAATCATGTAATAAGCCTAATCCTGTTCTTAGTGTGAAAAGAACAGGATTTTAGCTATACTATTCGAAATCCCTAGTCTTCCCAGCATACGTGTGTTTCTTGCTAAAGTTAGAAGTATTAAAAAATAATGTCAAACTGAATAAATGTGGTATTGTCTTTCATAGCATTTGAAGAACACCTGATGATGAATTGTCCCTTTGACTGCAGTTGTTTCTACAATTGTTTCTTATACTGCAAGCTTTGCCCTCTGAGAACTCAAAGGGTTGCAGAAGGCTTGTGACTTTCAAGATGGTGCCTTTGGCAGCCATGTTGCACTGGATGACTACTTGGAATGTCAATTCTTTGGGCTGAGAATGCTGAGACTTGTCACTTTTATTCATGTTTTTCTCTAGGAAATAAAGGTAGTATTTTAGTGAGGATTTACAGTGAAGACTGGCATTTTGAAGATACCACTTGCGTAATCAATGCCTCTTTAACCTGAGGGAAAAGTGATGTTGCAGGAAACTGGAGGTTTTATTTCAAAAGGCTAAAATGCTAGGACCACCACCTCTGGCAGCACGCGCTGCCATGATACTTAATGTGCAAGATGGGAGACGACTGGTTAATGAAATCCTGAACAAATCAGTTGTACCTCTTAATTTGGAAAAAACCTCTCTTCCTACTTCTCTCCTTCTCCCCCTGAGCCCCCTATTCCCTGATAAAGACACCACTTTTCTTCACTGAGAACCTTAAGATTAGCATGCAGCCATCTGGTGTTCTGCATTAAGTTTGAATTAAACACTTAACCATGCACTTTTCCAAGTGGTCAGCTGTTTGGTGCTGCTGTTTACTGTGATCTTGAACTGCCTGCAACGCTTTATACAGGATATGTATTTGAGATGGTATATCTGACTGACATATTTGAAGATTATTTTTCTGTGATCAAAGTTGTAAAAGATCTGTTTCATTTTTTTTTTTTTTTTTTAAACTACGTGGAACATGCTTGGACATAAATGTGCTGCTGACAGGACAGAGGTTCCTTCAGGGTGTGTTTCCTTCCCTATTTACCAAGTTCCCTGATCCTGCATAATCAGTATGTTACAGAACTGAAAACATCCTTAAATAATTATATACAGCTCTTGTTATAGCTCTTGATGGTCCAATTCATCTGGACTTTCAGTTGCCACTGGAGACAAAAGTACCGATAGGATCTGTTTATCTAATTTTTGAAGGCAAGATTTGGCCTGTGTGTGTGATAAACTGAGACTTGCTATACAGTTTAAGGACTCCTTGTATATAGATGTTTTAGATTACTTGGCTTACTGTGAAGGAATTTCATGTTGAAGTTAGATAATTTTCATAGCTTTGAATCTGAGTGAGGCCGTTAATATCTCTGGGTCATCCATATGATGTTTTTCTTGGTGTCGTAGGAGATCATATTCATCAAGGAGAATCATGGTGCTATTAAATGAGCAAGTACTGCTGCGTAGAATCAGTGACAGTTATTTGATTAACATGTTTTATGAGTGTGTTCTTGTTGTCTTGCCTTACATTTTTAGTGATACTTGCACTTGCTGTGTAACAATATTTGCCTAGTATTTTACGTGTTGTGGTTCTTTAAACATAGAATCACAGAATGGTTTGGGTTGAAGGGACCTTAAAGATCACCTGGCTCCAACCCCCCTGCCATGGGTGGGGACACCTTCCACTAGACCAGGTTGCCCAAAGCCCCATCCAGCCTGGCCTTGAACACTGCCAGGGAGGCGGCATCCACAGCCTCTTTGGGCAACCTGTTCCAGTGCCTCGCCACCTTCACAGGGAAGAATTTCTTCCTAATATGGACCCTCTTCTAGTTTAAAACTGTTACCTCTTGTCCTATCACTACACTCCCTGTTAAGAATCTCTCTCCAGCTTTCCTGCAGGCTCCCTTTAAGTACTGGAAGGCTGCTGTAAGGTCTCCCCAGAGCCTTCTCTTCTCCAGGCTGCACAACCCCAACTCTCCCAGCCTGTCTTCATAGGAGAGGAGCTCCATCCTCCTGATGATCATCGTGCCCCTCCTCTGGACCTGCTCAAGCAGGTCCATGTCTGTCTTACGTTGGAAGCCCCCAGAGCTGGATGCAGCACTGCAGGTGGGGTCTCACGAGAGCGGAGTAGAGGGGCAGAATCCTCTCCCTTGACTTGCTGGCCACGCTGGTTTTGATGCAGCCCAGAATGCAACTGGCTTTCTGGGCTAGGAGCGCACATTGCTGGCTCATATTCAGTTTTTCATCTGCTAATGCCCCCAAGTCCTGAGTTAACTTATGGTGAATTTACTCTCATAAATGGGTTTGGATGAACAGATGGCATATTGCTGGGATGGTTTGTGTGTAATTGTGGTATCTAAGCTTATTAAATACTTTTGTAAGACAAATGCAGATGTTGCTTGATCGACTTCTACAGACTCTCATGGGAAGGCAGATGATGACCATAATAACATCTTTTGGAAAAATTATCCACTTGTCACTCAGAGGTAAGCTTCCAGGGGCTTTGTGAGGAATCTTGGTGGAAATGATTTTGAAATGCAGGTTTTGTATATGGTACCTGCAGAAATGGTTTATAATATACTGTTTCCTAGCTATTGTACATATAAGTTCCTGCTCTCGCCAGTCTCTGAGAATACTAAACTATTTTGGCACTCCTGTCAGAGGAATCTGGGATCAAATATCTTATAGCTAGTTCAGGCTAAAGTTTTGTCAGAATCATGCTTGTTTTATATTAGAGAGGAAATATGGCACATTTTGTTACACATTTCAGTCTTTCTTTGGAGAATTGCTTCAAAGTGGTGAAGTCAAGTAATTGACTGGGACTTAGAAGATTTAGTGTTTATCAGTGTGAAGTGTCACTGGAGTGCTCACATAGTGTGTATGCTCTTAGGTATCTCTTCAAATTAGCATGTGACACAGGCTGAGCACTGCAGTAATACTGAGCAACTGCTATTGATGAGCCTAATTTTTTTTTTTTTTATTTTGATGTCACTGAGAAGAGTAAATTGGAGGTAGTCAGCTGGGATCTGATCTTCTCCCATGATCCATTTGCTGAGTGGTTTTGTGTGTAGAGGTTGAATTTGAAATGAATCATATATTTGAAGTAGTCAAGGCTTCCAGACTGGGAGATACTCATAATATTTCTTTTGAAAAGTGAAATAGTGAAGTATTCACAGTTGGAGTCTTCAGCTTTCAAAGGTTCTCTTGGCTTTGAAACTGGAAAGTGTCCTTATATTCTTTTTTTTCCTGGGAGGCTAAGGAATGGATGGACTCTTAAAACTGGATTTTAGAAATGTGTAATTTTCAGACTCTTGTTCTCAGTGAAGTCAGCAGAGCTCTGATTAACTTAACTGTGATTGCATTGACTTCCAAATTCACTCTAAGCATCATCTGAAAATTATTAGTATTTGCTCTGTTAAGCTACAAAATAATAGCCTGGGAAATCCCAGAATTTGTCAGCTTTGTTATTTAAATACAAAGTTGGGCATAGCAGGGTGTTTTTTCTGAGGCTTTAGAAAGTGAGAATATACAAACATGCTATTTAAAGGTTCGTTAAAGATCCTGAGAGTGCAGGCTGGTGAAGACCACACAAACTCTGCTTCAGGATTTTTTTGCTTTCTGCCTGTCAACAAATTATACTTTGCTATGGAGTTTTATAGTAGTGTACTAATAATGTTACTCCATGGTCTTGGATGGAAACTATGCGCACACAGAACAATAAAATCTCAAAGTTTAAGACAGTAATGCAAGTGAATGCTCTGCTCAAGGTTTGTATTTGTTGTTGTGACTTGATAAAATGGAAATGGGAAAACAAACAGGAAAAGCAGGTGGGGTAGGTTTGTTAAGGAATATACTACCATGTCTTGACTTTAACTCAAGCATAGAGACCATAACATCAACTCTTAAATGCATTTGTGTGAGTCAGACTTGTTGTATTTTTAGAATCAACTCCCCCAATCATGTCAAATGTGCAAAAGTAGAATAAGAATAAATGAAAACTTAATTTCCTTAGCTTCATCAGTTTGAGCTCTGTGGTTGACTTTCGCAATCTAAATGATTTTTTTTTTTTTAATGTTTGTGCTCTGAAGCTTTGATTTACTTGGTGGTGTTGTATGAATGGATTGTTAAGTCCTTGCAAAGCTCTAATTAAACTGATAATGTTGCTCTAATTCAACAGACAGCTTAAGCATGTGCACATCCTCTACTGACTAGTGAAGTGTCCATGTTTATTTGAATAGCCCACTGAATCAGGGCTGCTGAACTGGTGGACTTAAAAGTCAGAAGGTGCATCAACTGTAAAGTAAAACTGTATCTGTATTTTTACTGTTCGGTGGAAACTTATCTGATATGCCAGTATGATAAGGTATGATTGGCAGGCACCTCTCCAGGTTTCTCCAGAGCAGTTGGATGCTCTGTTGTCTAAAGGAAATATTGACGGAGGGAAAACCTAGTTTATTATGGGTAAGTGAAGTGCTCGTAATAATCTCCTCTGCAACATTCTGTCTCTGTCAAAATTCTTGACAAGCTTTCCATTTACTCTTGATTGGTACTCAGTAAAAATGGCAGGGGTATTCCACAGGTCTGGGTTTATCCAGATACTTTTAGCACTACTATTGATTTCTGCTCCATCATGCTTGTTATAGTAAAGGATTGATTTTTTTCTTGCTTGATGTGACTCAAAGAAGAAATTTACCCTGTGTTTGACATAAAGGGATAAAAGCTAGGTATCAAAGTAGAGACTTCTACTCTTATCAGTAATGAGTTACCTACAGAAGGATATAGTTCCCCATGGTTTCCAAATGTTTGTTCCTCTGCTTACTTAGGAAATCTTTATTATATACCCAGTGAGATTTAGGGTTAGCTGCTTTTGCTTAATTGCACTGGCCTACAGGAGCAGTAGTTCATTTTCTTTTTTAAAACAGAATTTGTAAGTAGTTGGAAAAGACAGAAATAATTAGTGCTTTTTTTACTGTATAAGCTATTAGGTTGTAAGTTAGCCACGAATATGGAAGAGTATATTGAGAACTTTACAAAATGCTGTTTAAACAAGGTGCCTGATTAATAATACTTGATTTACAGCTTTTTGGGGTATTAGTAAACCTGTGACTAATACTGTGACATCTTTAGTGTAAGGTAAGTTCAGTGACCAGGGAATGAATTGGATGAAGCTTACGCGTAGCCATGATAATAAGCTATGGGGACTAGCAATCTCATCAGATGAGAAACATCATCTTTTGCAAGTCTTCCTGTTGCCATGTGACTTTTTCTTTTGGGCAACAGATAATGGATTGAATAATTGAATAATCCTCCTGAACTTGCCCTCAGGTTCTCCTCTGCCTCTGCAGGAGAGGGTGGTTGAGTCCTGGCCCTTTACTTTCCTTTGGGTGAGGTGAAGAAGCAACAGGAAAATGACGGTGTTTCCTCTGAAGTGTCAGAAGGGTTAGGGAATAAGGGCAGGGATTGTCTCCCTTGGTTTCAAAGAGAGAGGTTTTTAATCCTGTGGGTGGATTTGGGAGAAGGACAGGGGGTAATTCTGCATTTGAGAGCAAGACAAAGATTTGAGCAAGACTGAGAGGAAGCAGTAAAGAAAAAGAAATGACACCTACCCTAAGATCCCAGGGGCAAGGGTTCTTGAGTTAAAAGTCTGTTACTGATGACATTACCCAAACTGTATCCCTTATGCCATCGTTGGGATTTCTGTGAACATTATCACTGCACAGTAGTGTTGAACTAGGTAAAACAGCTTCCTTTCCTCAAGACATACCCTTGTTTTTGCAGCACCAATCTATAATGGTTTAAGCACAGTCATCTACTTTGTGTTAAATTTTCAGGCACAGTGTAAATAAGGCATGCCATGAAGTCATAAATCTAATCCCTCACATCTTAACAGGGAAGCAGGGAAGGACGCAGTCATTCTTGTAATGAAGAGGTGCAAAATGTAATCTGTGTCTGAAATGGCTGAATTGCGTGCTCTGTCATACTCATTAACTTAATCTGTAAATTTGCCTCCAGTTTGGGGCTAGTTTCGTAGTGAATCAGAGAGAGTTTGACTACCATACCAATGAATGCTGCAAGAAAAAATAAATTGCAAAGCAACTTCACCCTTCCCTGCCTCCTGTGTCAAAATGGCCCGGTTTTCCTTCCACCTCTGTGGCCCAGGGAAGGTCAGTTGTTCTGGCTACCTGGTCCTCCTCCTCTGCTCAATAATGCTGTCTTGAGTGCCGTCATGTCCTCAACTTTTTCACCACCCAAAAATCATTTAATCTCTCATTTTTCTTGGGGTTTCTTCCTTGTCTAGATGCTGTTCTGCATCCTGCTTTACTCTAGAGGAAAGGTGACCTCTCTCCCCTTGCTAGCTTTTTGATCCGTTTCCAGCAGTTCTTGATGGTAACTGGGGATCGAGGGCTCTCCTGTTACAGACCCTGCACCTGGCTCAGGAGGTCCCTGAGCTGCCAGCTGTGGGGGTCCAGAGGTTCTTCTGGGAGTGCTGGTGTATGCTTGCTGTATTCTTGCAGTCATTCCCAGCTGGTTGCTTTTGGCCACGGACGTGGTCTAGTTTGATTGAATGTGGCTGTTTTTGTCTTTTATTTTACTGACTTTATTTGTGTAAAACTGATCTAGGCAAACTTCAGAACTTTATGCAGCAGATGGCTGAAAGTGCTGCCATGTTTAGCAGTTTTGCAAAACATTTCAGACTTTAACGTATTTATTGAGTTTTGCGTGAGAAACATGATTCAAGGCAAGGGAAAACCTGTAGCCTGTAACCACCACGGTACACTCGGTCTTGCTGCTCTCTGTACTGCAGTGGCTGTCTGTCTTGACAGAAGTCAGATCAAGTTCACTCAGTATTATGCATGGACAACATTTTTTAAAATTGAATAATGATATAATTTGGAAAGCTAGTGTATTTTTCTGAAACAAGGTGATTCTTATTTGAGCTGGAAATACAAAGATAAAGGAAAAACTACTTTACCATGATCTTACAAACATGGGCATTTAAAGGTCACTGATGTAATCCTGTAGTAGAAATCTTTGTACAAACAAACAAACCAAAACCAAACCACAACCAAAACCAACCATAAAACTTAAATCACAGAAACGGAACACTTTTGTTGCTGATTACTTCAGTAAAACATTGGAATGATCAAAGTCCAAAGTATTTTGGACGATCCTACTGTTACTGTGATGGAAATGAAGTTTGGACTGGTTGTGGTTGCTGATGGCTATGGTCAGGATACCTCTAGCCGGGGTGAATATTACTATTGCAACCAATATTACTATTGCCGCCAAAATGGGAGTGGGGGGGAAAGTGAGAGGAACAGAAAACAGCATTGTGGTGTGCAGAATCCAGCCCTCCTGAGGGCTGCAGTACAAGGTGCCAGAGCTGCGCCAGTGGCTCGTGGGACTGCAGCTGTTGGGAGGCTGGGAAGCACCGACAGACTGTATAACATCTGAGCAGCCATAATTTTATTGGTGCTTGGCCTTTAGCAAGTGTGAGATAACTTGGGTTAGTGTAGTCTTAGTGAAGTGTAGTAATAAAAAAAAAGGGGGGGGGGGGCAGAAGCACTGCCTGTTGTTCTTCATGCTGAAGGGTGTGGAGTAGTTCTCAGTCTCCTGTAGTTTGACATACTGAATTGATTTACCTCAGCTTTTCTGAGCACTGTAGTAGTGCCCACTGCTCGGGTCGTCTAGGTGTCGGCAACAAGGTGCTGGGGGCTGCCGGGGCCTCAGCGAGGAGAGGCTGGGTCTGCCTTGTGCTAGACACAGCTGGTTCTGCAGGGCACAGCTGAGCCCCTCAGCCAAGATGGCGGCACCTCTGGGAAAGCGTATTTAAGAAGGGACAAAACACTGCACAGAAGACTGTGAGGAATGGGGGGGTGGGGGGGTGGAGTGAGAAACAGCCCTGCAAGCACCCAAGTGAGAGCAGTTTCCCCATCACTTTATTTACAGAAAAGAAACCACCTCAGTATGACGTTTTTGTTCTTTAGTGTGCACAGAAACAGCTTGTGATAAGTTTGATGAAGAAATTAGGATGCCATGGTACTAGGAAGCCCTTTGTGGCGTTTTTACTCATTTCTTCCTTGCATGGATAGATGCTGGAGAGATCATGGAATGAGGTATTTTAGGAATGTAAACTTGTTTCTCAGTATTGTAGTAGTGTGGTATGGAACTGGAGCTTTTTGGCTCTGATGTCTTTGGTGTGAAAGAGGTGCAACTTTAAATACTACTTTTGCTGTCTTTGTAAGGGGGTTCACGTGTGCAGGTTTCTATACATCTGTGGTAGTTTGCTCAACCATGTGTGGAAATGCCAACTCCTGTTCTCAGCTGTATTTAGAGAAAAATCCAGACTCCACATCACTGCTGGCCTTCATTGAGGTAATTTGTTCCTCAGGACCAGTAGGTATGTAGGCCAGAGTAACTAGTTTAGCTACATTAGGTTTGTTTTTTTTTTTTAACATCTGTCTGCTAAACTCAAGGTGCAAATAGGAGAATGCAGCACTTGGCAACAGTTTGTGGCTTTGCAGTCCTCTGGAGAAATCTGGATCTGTAAAGCAATGAATGAGTTGCAATGAGGCATAAATACCACATTTTCATGTTTGACAGTTATGACTCTGTTCTAGTAGTTTTTTTCTTGCCATATAGAGGAAAAAAAATACATATTTTGCTTAGACCAGTGCAAGACAGATCACAAAATGAGTACCTTTAAATATCAATAAGCAGAAGCATGTGTAACACTTGGTTTAGCCCAGTTATTCAAAGCTGCACAGTTAAGATGAGCAGGAGTACATTTTCTCTTTTTTTGGATGGTTTAGGAGTGGAGAGAACATTAGACTGGAAACTGGGTAAGGATTTCTAAAACAGTTATTTTTGTGTATGCCACCGATACTGTTTTTTTTGAATAAAGGGGAAAAACTGAAAAATTATATAATCCAGTGGTTAGTGATCATCTGTCACCTAAAAGCAGTGTTTGACTGGTTCTGGAGTATGTTTTTGATGTTCTGCCATCCTATATCCTGTGTGTCAAGACCTCTGTCAAAAAGTGCGTGTACACTTCAGATTGTGAGCAACTTCTTGAACCGTTTAGCAGTGGTTACCTTAGCTGGAACTGATGGTTAAACTAACCTGCATGGGAGTGGAACAGACTGCTTTAAGTGTGAATTTCACTGCAGTAGGGAGGCTGAAATATTTGGGGTGACAGTGAAGTGTGTATGATTGAGATTTTTTTTTTTTTATTCCTCCCCCCGCCCCAGCAGCTGTCAGTGAAAAAGTTTTTAGGGTAGAGAATACTCTTTGAATAAATAGTAATACTCTGAATGGTGTCAAAAGCCACGAAAGGCATGAGGTTATACCTGCCCTATAGTTGAAAAGGATGGATGTATCACAACTACTGTGGGCACACACGTCATGCAGCGGTGTGTAGATGAGACGCCAGAGGCTGCACCGAAACAAGGCATACATTCCTAGGCAAGCGGATGCAGCTTTTGCTGCAAATGACCAAGTGACCCAAACTAATATGTCTGCATGAGGTTCTGTTAAAACACTAACTCATGTCAGTGATAGTTTGGATGTGTGTATACTGTGCTCCATTACATAGTCCAGCAATGCCTTGCTGTAGTTTGGATGCGCTTTTCTTATATTAAGAAGAAACATGATTTCTTTCTGTTTATTCTTCAGGCAACAAGAGCCTCTCTGACTCAACATTGTACCAGTTTGGGGGAGTCGCTGGGCAAGGAAAATGATATTGCTCTGATTATTGATGGCCACACACTGAAGTATGCCCTTTCATTTGAAGTCAGGCAGAGCTTTCTGGACTTGGCACTCTCCTGTAAAGCAGTCATTTGTTGCAGGTAAGAAATTCTAGGTCTCTTTCTCATAACAAAATGGTTACAAAATCTGTGAATTTTACGTAGTATGTTAACTTTCCTTTCATACTTATAGTGCTCACAGGAAATATAGAAGTAGGGGAAATAGTATGAAATTCAAGAGGAGGCAAACTGCAGTGGTAAGCCACTTGATAATATAATTGATTTCTCTGCTGTGGAACTATTATGAAGCGAGATGGTGCTGGGAGCAGTAAAGGAGAACTGTAGAGAGGTATTCCTCTTATACCACAGACAGGTCTGTGAAAGTGTTCATAAGGCTGACAGGCCAATGAAGTTGAAGATTTCAGTTCTTTCTGTTCTATAGAATGCTCTGCAGTGCACCAGTAGAGCTTGTACACCTTCAAGCTGAGCATTCAATCAGCTGCATGTTCTCTTCTGATGGTAGAACTCTTGCTAGCTGTTGGAAGCAGTTTCGGAAATACGCTGGACAGCAACTTGGTTAGTAGCTTCTTTCCTGCTCCTATGGAGGAGGAAGCAAGTCCTTCACTAAAATTAACTGCCATCTAATAATGCAATCCCTTCTGCCACAGTCAGTCCCAACCAAGTCCAATCTCTTTTTATAAACGATAAAAGATCATGAGAAAACATGCTTTTGATTATAGTAGACGCTGATGAGGAGCGGTATGGATGTGGTCATTTGTAGGCAATAGGAATTGGGTAGCAAGAAGTTTGTGCGAGTGTTCAATTCAGCTCTAGAGAAGGTCTCTGCATGAATTTAAATTGTCTTATCAATTATGCTATGCAAGAATGTGTGTAATAGTGCAATTTGCCCTATTTAAAGTGTTAGACTACCACTTCTTTTACTAGATCACAGCAGAATTTGACTCTGTGGATTTAGCTGTATATGGATGTGGGCCCCTGTCATGACTACTTCAGAAGGAAGAAAATAAGAGCCCCAAGAAAATGAACAGCAAAAGCTGGCCTGCTTTACTTTCTGTAGAGCAGGAAGGCTGCATCATTTTTGACTTTGAAAGATTGCGCGGCTTTGAGGAGTCTGTGTGTGTCTACGTTTGTGCTTGTTGCTGGCATTTGGGGAGCAAATGTGACCTAGAAGGGATTGTTGGTTTAGGTGGACAGGAATTTTTATCTGCATTCTAGAAGCAAGACCTGCTTTGTGGGGAATGACTATACAGATATCTTGTACTGCTGTTTTTCAGTATTACTTATTTTTGTGTGTGCACTAGCATACAAATATTGCATGGCAAAAGCAATTGCAGTCTGCCTGAAGTAGATGAGCCCATTGGCTTTTTCCACCTCTCACTAATTTCTTTCTAAGTGCTGGAACTCTTTGACTAAAGTACTGCAGGGTGCAATACTGGGGCTGGTGCTGTTGAATGTCTTCTTTAATGACCTGACAATCAGATGGAGTATGCCCTCAGCAAGTTTACAGACAACACAAAACTGGGAGGAGTGGCTGGTACACCAGATGGTTGTGCTGCCATTCTGAGGGACCCTGGCAGGCTGAAGAATTGAGCAGAGAGAAATCTCATGAAGCTCAAGAAGGGGAAATGAGAAGTCCTGTGCCTGGGGAGTTACAGCCCTGTGCACCAGTTAAACACTGGGGGTTGCCAGGCTAGAAAGCAGCTTTGTCCAGAAGGGTCTTGGAGTCCTGGTGGACAAGTTTATTTGTCCAGAAGGGTCTTGAGGTCCTGGTGGACAAGCTTACCATGAGCCAGCAATGCACTCTAGCGGCAAAAAAAAAAAAGGCCAACAATGTCCTGGGCTGCAGCGTGAAGAGCATTGCTAGCAGGTTGAGGGAGTTGATCCTCCTTCTCTACTCAGCACTGGTAAGGTCATATCTGGAGTGCTGTGTCCAGTTCTGGGATCCTCAATATAAGATACAAACGGGTTTAATGGAGGAGGTCCAGTTCAGGGCCACAAAGACGATTAAGGGACTGGAGCATCTTTCATACAAGGAGAGGCTGAGAGAGCTAGGAGTGTTCAGCCTAGAGAAGAGAAGGCTCAGAGGTGTTCTTATCAATTTGCCTACATATGTAGTAGGAGTGGATGAAGTTGAGGGAGCCAGGCTCTTCTCTGTAGTACTCAGTGACAGGACAAAATGCAATGAATTAAAACACATGAATGTCCATCTGAACACATAAGAACCCCACTATTTTACTGAGAGTGTGGCCCAGCACTGGAATGGGTTTCCCAGAGAGGTTTTTGAGTCTCTTAGAGACACGGAAAACTCAACTGGACAACATGATGCTGAACAGCCTGCTCTAGCTGACCCTACTTTAGCCAGGGGTGTTGGCCTAGCTGATTTCCAACAATCTCTTCCAACTTGGGTGATTCTGTGACTGGGGACAAATGTCTTGTTTTTTCCAGCCAGTGCTCTTTGTCCTTCTCTCAAGTCCTGTTCTAAATGGTTGTCAACTGAAATGACTTTCCTAAATTGGTTCTTTAACAGCAATTTTTTTGCTACTGCTGATTTATTTATTTGGGGGGGAGGGAGGAGGGTAGAGGGAGAGTGCATGAGGTGTTAGAGGAGGGGTTTCGCTTTTGCAGCTATTTCATGGGAGTGAACAAGAGTGTTTTACAAGAGGGAGCTCCCACAAATCTTCTCTTGAATGCAAAAGGCCCAGATGTAGGGCCAGTAAGAAGGTCAGCTCTCTTCTTTGTGCAAAGTTACCTTGGACTTAGAGAGCACCAAGTGCCCAGGAAGGGAATTGACCCTATGTGGTAGACTTATGCTGTTGTATTTGTGGGGACATTAACAAAGACTGAGCAAGTAGAAAGCTCTTACTTTCATAGTCTATCACAGTGCTTTGGTAGAGATCCTTCCAAGGCAGTTTGTTAGTTTATTTCTCAAAGATTTGACAAGCTAGGTCAAAGACCTACGTAGCTGAAACAAACTGTAAATTGCAAATTATTAAAATTACACTACATTAATATATGTAATTAACTGAAGAAATGAATGGCCCTGTTTCGCAAAGAGATGCATAATACTGGACACTTCTTCTCCCGTTATTTCATGACTGAGCCAACAGCAGTTTTAATTATTAGTGAATTAGCAAATTGAGGAACAATGTGGAAAAAAAATACTGTAAAGTGTAAATCAAAGGGGAAAAGATTATGTGATTTCATAGGCTTAAAGAGGAATAAAAATAACTGAGCTTTAAATCCCCAGGGAAAAAGAGGAATGCCTTTAATAGCCTTTAAGGCTTTGTAGGAACCTTCCATTTACTTGCCAGGTGCTCGATACTGAAAAAAAACGTTTTTCTTTCTTTTTTTTTTTTTTTTTTTTTCCCCTACTCTGGGTTGTTTTTAATAGTACTTTGTGTGTCAAATAAGACAGTGCACTTAAACTTCACAGGAAAAACTCTTAAATTCTAATTGTCATAGCAAGAGGGAATTTCAAATTAGAGTTAGTCTTCAAACAAAGATGTTATTTGGGGGGGGGGGGGAATCTGGGTCTTTTAAACTTAGTGGTATGATGTTTAACCACTCTAGGAGTTGTGTTGCTATTCTCAATGTAACAAATTCTTGGGACTTAATATTTCATAAACTTACTACAACATTTTCATCTCCTCTGGGGAGTTCCGGCTGCATTTGCCATTCAAAGATGTAATTTTTTTTAAATATACTGAAGATATACTGTGTATTCATTTGCTGGGCTTTAGGTATAAACTGTAGTTGAACTTGATTCTCGGGGGTGATCTCTTAAAATAAAATTGAAGTAAACCTGGCCCCATTTTGCATTAAGAGGGAGAGATGGTATCTTCTGATGGGGTTAAGTCTTCCACTGTTACGGTGTCTCTAACAGGGCCCTGGTGCAATGGAGGAAAATATACCCCTGGGGAGAGTTGGTGAAGCTTGCAAAATCAAACTAAACAGTTCTTTAAGAAAAAGCCTTCCTTGTTAAAAGTTTTTCCAGAGACTGACAGATCTTATTATCTTCCCTTATACCGACTGGGATGTCAGTATGTCAAGAGCTAGCAAAACTTATCTTCAGTGAAGTAAATGTTGTTTGGAAGGCAGTTGAACTCGTGACTTCGTTTGAGATCTGAGCTGTTGATTGCCTGTCTGGTTTTCAAATGTACCTCTAAAGGACCTGTTTTTATTGACGTTTTGTGAAAGCAGCAAAACGTTAAGGCTTAGGTAGAAGTGAGGTTACTGTTTTTTTTAATAACAAAATGGAATTTTATCATTCATCTAGTGTTTGTACCTCTTAGAAAGCTAGTTTGTACAGCAGACCGCTGTGTTTGGCTTTGAATGTAAAAGTAGCAGAGAAGTATGTAACTTGCGTGTTATGGCAGCATATTCAGTTCTCTACTGAAGAGCCTGCCTTGAATTGAAATATTTGTATTTGAAACATGTGGTGTTTGGAAATGCTTTTTTATGACTTTGTATGATTTGGGAATGATTTTTTTGTTGTTGAATAGAACTTTTCTGCAGGTGACAGTGATTCTGCCTTTGTATGGGTTTAATGCCATGTTAACAAGACTTGCATCAGGAAGAAGCGATTCATCAACATTTCATAGATTAAATCATTCCAAGCAGTTTATAAGTACTTCAGTACTTAAAATTGTTGGACAGCAGGATTAGTCTCTCACAGATACAAGCACACTAAAGCAAGCATCTCCAGAGAGATGTGCGGCATGAGGCTGAGACCACATCCCTCATTGGGCTGCCTCAGGGTGGTTTTTTTGCTCTTTTGCTTATATTACTGGCTATTTCTGCAATACTGCTTGAGGTGACAGTGCTGGGATGTTGTTTGAGCAGAGTTTTGCTTTTTTCCACACATGTATCTGCAGAGCAAGAATGTTTAACTGAGCTTTTGTACTTGGATCCTTTTCAACTCAGTGGACAGTGAGTTGATGCCCTTGTAGGAGAGCGTTTGGGACTTTGTGGCAAAAGAAACTGCACCACACCCCTCCCTCATCTCAACTTCTGTATTGCTAAATGGAGATCAGCTGGCATGCAGTGTTTGGATCGTAATTGCTCACCTCAGACATCCACTGTGTATAATTTGGAGCAGAGGCCAGTCAAAGTTTTATTTAGCTATTTCACAGCAAGGTGTTGAAAAGTTGCTTGTACAGGGAAATTCTGTTGCTTTATCCTGTCCCTCTAAAAAGACACTGATGCTTCACTGGATCTGATAACATGTTCCACTTAAAGGTAATCAAATTGCTTTGACTAGCCTCTTTTCCTATGCTTCTTGCATAAGACCGTCCCTATTAGAACACCTCTTACCCTTCATGATGTGTGTTTTTTTTCGATACACTACACTATTTATCTGCTTCTGCTGTTCATGTGTTGGTGGAAATCTGTATAGCCATGGGGAATTCAATGAAGCTATGAGGACTCCATCAGCCTGCTGTATTAGTAAAATATATCGCAATGTCTGTTTTGAACAATTTATTTTCCTGAGGTTCTATCTTGTTGCTGGGTTTTGGCTCGTGACAAAGTTCAGGCAATAGGAACACCAAGAAAAATGTCTCAATTGCCATACAGCCTGTCAACTTTTCTGCCCCGCTTTTATCAGATGTCCTGTTCTGCAGAGATCTATAAAGTGGTGCAGCATGAACAGAAATTGAGAAAATCCAGCAACAACAATTTCTATGGACTATCTGCTGTTTCCAGAGGCACTTGCCGTTTCATGACTACTACATCAGCATGATTTTGCTAGCTTTTAGGTATGAAAGGTGTGCAGCTGTTGCTCAGTATCTGAGCATTGACTGCAGGACTTCTGCCCAACCTCACCAACTAACTTTGTTAGGTGATAGTGGTGCAAACTGTTGCTTTCAGTACCTTGAGCAAATAGTGGAGCTGTAAGTGGTAATGGTTAGGAACTGAGGAAGGGAGTAAACAAGGTCAGAAAATGCATGTTCTTTAAGCAAACCAACAAAAACAACAAAAAAACCCTGTTTTCCTGCTTGGGTTGCTGTTTCAGATAGTAGGCAGAGTGGGTGGGGCCACAGACACTAAATGTTCTGAAATGAACATACACTTTGACTAGAGTGTGTCTGCTCCGGTGTTGAAAGTGAAGGGATTTAATGAACTAAAAGCAGAAGGTGGGTAGAAGGGAAGGAAAAAAACCCATGAAGAGTACCTGTTGCTAACTGGTAGTGTGACTCTGTCAGGTAATGAGAAGAGAGATGAGGAGACAAGAGAAGTTGTCTTGGTACTCTGAGTTGTAAGGCCATAGCTTGAATGCTTCTGGTCTTGCATCATCATTTGGAGGAGACATTAATAATATAGCTCACAAAATGAACATCTGGAACATTGCTTAAATATTTATGCCCTTAAGTCTCATAGTGTTGCTGGTGTTAGTATTTGACAAGGTGATTGATTATTCTATGCTGTAGTTCAGAATGTATTTATTAAATCAAAGAAGTGTCTTGTTGGCTTTCATTAGAAAAGATCCCCATTCTAGTGACAGAAAATTGCAGCACAATTCTGATGAAGAGTTTGCAAACTAATTCTAATACAAATTGGTCCCAAAGAAAATTATGGATGCGTTACATCTGTCTGTATGTACATCTTTGTTTTCCCTCATCTGTCACCTCCTTCATTATCAATGCTTATTCTCTTGTTCTATTTCTGACTGCTCATGACAGCAGTATTCATGTCATGACTTCAAAAACCATGAGGGAAGAACCATTCCGGCAGCTTTAATGTTTGTAGATGATTGAAGTGGGAGGAAAGTTTGGGGTTGCACAATGACATGGTCCTCTCTGCACTCTTAAATAAAGAATACTCACAGATGATTAGAAATGATTGCCTAAACTGTCCAGTGTGTATGTAGGTATGTGTAAAGCAATCTTGGGACTTTTTCTTAAGATTAGCTTTCTTAAAAGCTTATTGGCTGCTTTGCAAGAGTTAGGTAAACTTGCAAAATGCCGCCAGTTCTGTGTTGGAAAGCCAATGTGGGCAAGCTTTAGGAGAAGGATGGTCTTACAATTTTTGGTAATTATCTTGTCCTTTAAGTGACAGAGTGAGTTTCTGCTGAATGTTCTGGCTTCTCTTTGTTATTGTTAACCAGTGTCCTGAGCTATGACAGTTTCCAAGCCTCACTCTCATAGTTTAAATCATACAACCACATAGCTAGTGTTTAGAAGGGGAAAAAAAATTACTGTTAATTCCAGTTACTTGTCTGGTCAACTGAGAACTCAAAAACCAAAGACTTTAATCTTAAGTGCGTTAATGTTTCTCTTAAGTGTTGCTGTATCAATTAGATGCATAAACCAAGGTAAACATCCCAGGCTCGGGGTAGTCCTCTTATAAGGAAATACATGCTTATCAAGTTAGAAATGTCTATGAATCACTTGTTCGCTTTCCTAGAATTATTTGTTTACACTAAAAAAATACTTAGATACTGTTTTGACTGGTCTTGTTTGGTTTTTAAATGACACAGGTGAAGCATGTTTCACTCTTTCCCTTGGGTAACTATTCAGTTGCCTGACAGCCTGAACTTAATGATTCCTCCTATGTGGCCAAACACTTCTTTTGCTTAACATCATCCCATTGTTGTGACTATGAGTGTACTTAAAATTATTTTCCTTTTCTTTTTGTGTATTTGAGATGAGGAAATAATTCAGCCAAAGTAATCTCTTAAGTTGAACCACTAGTCCAGTTTCCATTGTTACTCACAATTTGGCGAAATGTTTGCTTTTTTTGAAGTTATTAATGAAAAATACTTAGTTAATTGAGTAAATTTGTATTGTGTTTTTTGGAACTGGATGCTTCAGTTCCAGTTGAGTACCTGTTTTGGTGCTGGGTTTGTTTTTATACTGGATGACCAATTGCGTGACTTCTTATGCCCATAACTATGAATGGAAAAACTTGTTCCTGAAATATTCTACTACGTTCACCTGAACTTCCTATTTCTGTAACCATTCTTACTAGCAAATTCACTTACCAGCATGTGCTTGGAAAAAGTTGGAGGAAAGGCATGAGTACAGCTAAAAGCAACTGACTTCTTTATTTTTCTTTGGAAACAATTTTGTAGGAAAAATACTGTATGTCCCAATAAAAACTAAGAAGTTTCTCCTCCAATTACTGTTTACCCTAGCTGTTATTTTTAAAGTTCATTTGTTGCCTTTTTGCATTGTGAGCCTAGTATTTAGGTGACCAAAATCTTAGTATTTCACTTGATGTATTTTGTAAAATGCAAGTGAAATTTCTGTCTTCAGCAATGGTGTGATAACTTTTGCCAACAGTTCCACACGGTATCGGTATCAGTTTCTTCACCGTGCTGCAGGACCTTGTCCAAATTGCTACCAGTCTTTTTAGTTTCTGAGCAGGAGCAGTCAGCAATGCTATGTTTAGCCCTACACTTCCCAAATTGGAAAATAAACATTCCATAGATATTGCACATGAGAAAACACTATGCTGCTGGAACGTGTGCTGTTTTAGAAGAAAGATAAAACTGTGGTTTGGAATACCTTCTCTTCCATGAGAAATTCATAGTACTAGTATATTTTTCTTTCCACAAGTGTTAGTGTGTTAACCCCTATATTCTGGTCAAGTTTCAACCTGAACAATTACTTTCTTCTCACTGAAATTCCCCCTGCCTTCTCTATTGAATATAATATTCTTCACTTCCCGTTCAAAGCTGTTGCAAGGGTGTCAGTGTGAATGCTGAAGGTTTCCAGGTTTTAACCCAGAGGTACTACAGAAGGTCCTGCTTGTGAAACCCAGCTCTAACTATTGGTGAGCCTTGGTTTTAGCTTTCTGGCTTGTAAAAAAACAATTTTGGGAGCATAAATGTTATCACCACTGTCTTTAAACACAATGTGTAGGGTGGGTTTTTTTGGGCAGGGTCTCGGTGTTATTTTTTTGGCTGGTTTTTGTTGTTTGGGGTTTTTTTTTGGGGGGGGGGTGTTTGGGTTTTTTTTGTTTGTCTTTTGGTTTTGGTTGTTTGGGTGTGTTTTGGTGTGTGTTTTTTGTTTGTCTGGGTTTTTTTACAGCTGGGAGATGGTGCATGTTGGCCCTGGGTTTACTCAAGTCCCTCCAATTTGCCAATGCAGTTGTAAATTTACTTTGTAACTTAGCCATCAGGAAAATGTTAGAGTTCTTTCAAGATGGCTTATGTCGCATATGTGGTCTCTGACAGGGAGTACAAAAACATTCATTGGTGTATATAGTTCTGTATCTGGTAAGAACAGTTTGTTAATATGAAGAAGTGTGTAGGCTAACTGCAGCTAACAGTCCTGTCTCAACTGAAGTTTCCCCCCAAACCCAAGTTTGTCTCAGACACTCTGACTCTCCATTAGACCCCAGTAATGCAGAATTTTTCCTGTTCAGGCATTCTGGCACAATCAGACGCTTGACATAGTCCTCTCATTTCTTACTGCTTGTTGCATCGAATACCCCTTTCCTGAGTTCCTGGAACAGTAGGTCACCTGCCAGGGACTGACTGAATGTTTCCTCTTAAGGAATTCCCTGCTGGTCCATCAGGCTGGATGGAGGCCCAGGGTGCTGTGCCTTTCTGCAACCTCACAACTGGTTTGTAAAGGCTTCTGACTGTTCACCAAGTTGCAACGACAAGGAAATATTTTTCCTTTTCTGTGTTCTTCTAATGGTTTGGAGAATGTTACGAGGAAATAGGTAGCTCTCCTCATCTTGATCATTGCTTACTGTTCTGAATTTCCTTGTCTGAATATCGAGTAGTTATAAAAGATCTCAAAACTTCCTAGGAGGAGGGGATTTGAGGATGCTTATTATTTTCATTGAAATACTCCATTTTTGTCTTCCAAATTTAATATTTGAGTTTCACTAATACCCAGATGTACAGAAGGTGAGGGCCTCTAAAGAATATGTGGTGCTGCACTGCATTCAGGAACAAGACACTCAAAACAGCTGTGATAATGCTCCTTTCAGAAGGTTCAGCAAAGTCTTGCGCTCTGTCCCACAGGATTAGCTTAAATACTGTATTTGCAGTACCAGATACAAATTTACAGAGGCAGGAACAGTCTGTTCTGCAAACTTCTTAGTACTGCAGGGAATTAACTTGATGAGAACTCTGGGCTTTAGTGCTCCGTAGTAATATGCAGGACACTAAACTGGTAAAATGACTCTGAAGTTTCCAAAAGTGCTTAGTGTTGGTGGAAGCTGGCTAGAGTATGACTAAGTTCTGTAAGAGCATAGCTGAATCCAAACTAGGTACTTGGAAAAATCTGACCTTGCACTGAATAGAATGGCTAGGCTTAAACTTATTTATCTGCTTTTCCTATCTCTGAAGTCATGGCAATTAAAACCAAAACTATGCTTGAGGGAAATGTAGTAAACCTGATCCTTCTGAATAAGAAGCAAACTCTTTGGGTTTGTTCATGTGAGCAGAAAGGTGAAGAGGCACTGGCTCCAGTGGGTTATGCAGTTCTTGGCATGCTTCTGTGCCTGAAATGTGGCAAGATCTATAGACTTGCCTTTTCTTTAACTGTATGAGTAAATTCCACCATACCCTGCAGGGCAGTCAAGGATGCCAACTGGAAGTGATTGAGCAAAATAGCCACCCCTAGTTGATAGTGTGGTAGCTTTGGGAGGATTTAGACTTTCCTTTGCACAGTTGCCCACAGACAGCAGAAATAATTCTTTTCAGGATCTCCTGTGTATTGCAGCCTGCTAATTGCTAAGTCTTCTGTAAGTGATGCTTACCTGCTTATGCAGAGCAATACTGAACTCATTGTTCAAAAAAGAAAAATCTTTCTCTGCCAGTAATTCTCCTCAGTACTTCTAAGAAAAGGCAAGCTAACAAATGTGTGAGGAATACTTGGACTTGCAAAGATATACTCCAAAACTTGCGGAAAAACTCATTTTTCTGCTGTAGTTGGAACTACCATTCAGGAGGCGTTTTGACCAACAGCAGTGGGGTTAAAATGGTAAAAACTTGGATTTACCTTTAGGCTTTTCTTGTTCTTTCTCTGAAAAATCAGGTTTAGATAGCTCCATCCTATTCTGGGAAGGCTGTTTTGATAGCTCCTTTTGGCATCTGTGTTGCCTTAAATTTTCTTCTGCTCTTTTAAACTTGCCTTTCCTGTGGTGTCTAGAATAGATGATACAGTGATAGGCATTGAAAATGACAATCTTTTTTTAATCTTGCTCCTTCATATCCTTCCCTTACTGTTCTTCATGTCACGGCACACAGACTTTGCTCCATCTCAAGTCTTCTGTCGTGTGTCACTTTATAAAATATGCTGTCTTTGTGCATTTCTATTATTGCTTTATTTATGCCCTACATATACCTTTTGTGTACAACACACAGAATCTCAAGATCCTACAGGGAGCTCTTTGATCAGCGCTTCTAAACCTGTGTAGGATGTTGCCTGTGGTTATTTGCCTACATGTGATCTTGTAAGAGCTTTTACTTGTGGACCCTAGTAAGGAAGAACCAAAAAGTCTTGAAAACAAACCAGCCTGTGATTTAAGTATGTTAGGGTCGCAAAATGAAGATGACGTACTAACTGGATGCAGGTGGGATGAAGACATCTGTTTGAGAACTCAAATGCTTATCATCTTTCTGCAAAACAGTGTCTTGTTCTTCAGAAGCATGTGCTGAGCATTCAAAGGTTGCTGGCTGAAGAACTGATCATCCTGAGTGGAGAGGCAGGATTTGGCAGCCTCTGTGCAGGCTGGAAGGTCAGAAGAACTTTTTTGCAGTTCAAGAAAGGCTGCTCTGGTATGTATGTAGAACCATTTGTTGTAGTTCTCTTCTCTGTGGTCTCTCGCTTAGCTTTAGTCTTTCATCTGGTGAAGTGTTAAGCTCAGAACTGTCTGTACTTGGAAGGTAGAGGGCCATTTTTGCATATGGTATATTCAGTGTCGAAGTCAGTGCCAGATCTTTCTACCTCTACATTTCTCATCTTGCAAGTGAGGTACTTCTGTATGCCTTGGCACTGGGCTGTATGCACAGGACCATCCAAACCCAGTCCAAGTTGTGTGATGAATCTCTTGGAACTGTAGGTCA
Source organism: Sagittarius serpentarius (assembly GCA_034782735.1). Classification (NCBI taxonomy): domain Eukaryota; kingdom Metazoa; phylum Chordata; class Aves; order Accipitriformes; family Sagittariidae; genus Sagittarius; species Sagittarius serpentarius. The sequence continues at coordinate 6,315,930 of JAVKLA010000026.1, forward strand.
GGGACTTTGTCCAGGAGATGGAATGAGTTCATACACTACCTTAGTGATATGAATGTGTCCAAGGCTGAACTGTGATGACAATGAGATCCCTGTCCAAGGATCAGATGAGTGCATGTCTCAGCTCTGTTGAGGGATGTTTGTGGGACCTTTGTGGTTCTTCTTTCCATCCCCCAAAGAGTATCCTTAAAAATGACAAAAGCAGCAACCAGTTCATAAAATGATCAGAGTTGGTATAGATGTGTTTTGAGACAAGATTTGGCTGTATAATTTTTATAAATAGAAAGCAGCTGTACTATTAGATTTTCTGCTATTCAGATCAGGTTTTTATAGACTGTGGAATACTGGTTGGTATAGCAGGAGTCAGAACCTGACTAAGTTAAACTTAGAGTTGGGAACAACCTCCAGAGCAAGAAGCAGCTGCTTGATTATTTTGATGCTTTGCAAGACGATGTTTGTAGCTGCATTACTGTTGGTTAAGAAGTTCCAGTTGCATCTCGGAAGGAAAAAATTGAACAATGCTTGTAAGCAGTTTTCTTCAAGGTACCTGACACATTGCTTTTAACCCCTGGTGCTTGTGGTTGTCCCTGCACTGGTGCTGGGTGGCTAACTTTGCCTTGTTTTTTTTTTCAATACAACTGATTTTAGGAGTCTAAGGAAGAAATATGTGCAAGCTTTCTCCCTCGTTGTTTCTCATGTCTGTTTCTTCTGATAACCAACATGTGTGGGCTGGAAATCTAAGCTGTTCAGGGATATTTTGTTAGGGTAGGCTTTTAAAGGCAACATAGAACTCAAGTTTTATCCTGCCCAAGTGTAAGAATCTAATGAATGTTTTTACTTTAATTGCTGAGCTCGGGAGTTCTTAGCACATTCATGGGATTTGTTAGTTTTGTCTGGCTAGTTGAATGTGTGAAGTAAATAGTGATGGCTTAAGAAAAAGTGGCTATGTAGCCCGTTTCATGCTTGTTTACAACAAGAGACCTGTTTTGGGAGACTGTCCTGCTGTACCTGGTCAGCTAGAGCCCTATTGAACTGTTTTGGCAATGTCTGCTACTAATGATGGATTTAGGATGATACCTGGTGACTTTCTGTCCATTAACTGCCTGCTACTGCCATTAACTTTTCTGCATTTTAGTAAGTCAAAGATATGGTGAAGTAATTTCAAACTAGTGAATAGTTGTTACGAAAACTGCACACTGCTTTTGTGAAAGGTTCAGTATCTCACTGTATGACAATGCTTAGAAACTGAGAGTTTTCCTTCTCCCCATGACAAGGTGGCTATTATTCACATTTTAAACTTTAGTTTTTAGAGTTTTAAAATACCAAGTACCTTCACATTTGCACATACTGCATGGCTGTTTTTAACAGATGACTACACATGATTCTCTGGTTTATAAGAACCTGATGTGTGTATACAAGTATGTGCAAGGTTCATGCAGGGTGTATGGACAAGAAGCTGCAGATCTCTCTTTCGTTCTGTGACTGCTTAATGTGGTGGGTTTTTTGGTTTTTGTCTCTTTTTTTTTTAATGCTGTGGCTAACCTGGAGATCAGCATGGACAGGACATTGGCATCCCTTTTGGGCTGGCACACCCTAGAAAAGCAGGGCATGTCCCAGTGGAGGCTGCTCTCCAGTGTGCTGCTGTGGCAGTGAGCATGCTGTGCTTGTGGAGGTCCTGGGTTGTGAGGAACTGTATGCATTAAAAAGTTGAATCCTTTCTCTGCACCGTTTCTAATGTTTAACCGGTTGTTTTGAGGAAGCATATGAATCTTTAGTGTTGTGGATTATTCCCTGCAGAGAAGAGACTGCTTAATTCATGTCCTTGGCTGAGGGAAGAACTGGCCTTCAAGTGCTGTGTGTGCTCCTTGGGTGTCAGTGCCTGTTGTACACTTATTAGGTCTCTATCTGGGCTTTTAAGGCACTTAACATGATGTCCTGATGGGATTGGAGAGTGTAAACTACCTCTGACAGAGCTGATAATCTAAAGTGTGAGTGGGTGGGGGAGGTGGAGGGCACTTTTGTATATAACAGCCAATGGTTGGGGGCCCCTTAGGCATAAGACAGGAGTTGTAGCGCTCCACAAAGCAAGCACTGCACCTGATTTCAGTTTAAAATAGAAAAACAAAGGGCTGCTTAAACAGTTACTCAGTTTTTATAAACCTGTTCTGTATAATTATTGCTGCCATCTTTGAATTATTTGTTTTGCTCATCCAAAAGACAAATGTTTTCTGTGATGTGGACAAAATGCATTCCATAGCTAATCTGTGGTGTGGTTTGTGGGGTTCCTGCACATCTCATCTGTCCTAGGTGAAGACCTGAGAATCAAAGGAAACCTAGCACTTGACCATTCTTTCCTCCTCAACCACCACCTCTGAATCCTGGGTTTAAAACAGAAATGTGACTACTTCAAATTGCAAGTAGTAAATGAATTCACATTAAACTTGAAAGTAACCACATGCAAAAGAAATTGAGTCTGATTTACATGACAAAAGTAAGGAAATGTAGAGTTAAAGTTTAAACTCTGACCACAACACAGCTTCTTACTATACCACATGTTGCAAAGTTTTGGGGATCCTTACAATATTCAGGAAAAGAGTTGTGACTAAAGGATGCAGTCCTAGTTTTAATTTTTCTGGTTTTAGTTTCCTTTTTTTGTCTTCTTTTTACAATATTCTAGAAAATAGCAGTTGATGGGGGTAGGGAGAGGCTTATATAGAAATGTCAGAGCCCAGAAAACAGATGGCAACAGCTTCTTTAGAGCTTTTTTGGTTTATTATATGAATAAGCACTCAGGGACCTTTTAAAAGCATGTATCCTGGACCCAATACCATATCCTTAGTCCTGAGAGCTCAATATTAATGTTTTGATACAGTTGGGATCTATTACAGTACATAAAAAGCTCCACTGATTTCGAGCTCTGTTTTAATGTGTATTTATCAAAGGCTGGCTCCTGATGTGCAGCTTATGGCTGTGCTGAAAGGGAAAGAAGCATTCCAGGAGCTCTGGCTTTTTCGCAGGCATCTCTTGGAGTAGAATTAGCGCTTGGTCTCTGCAGCCCCTCGCTTAAAGGATGGGTCACATGAAGCACCCTAAGTGGTACAAGAGGTCAGACTTGTTGCTCTTTCAGTGGCCGGCAGCTTGGAAGAGGCATATTTTAAAGTATGTAAAGCACAGCAACATTTTCTATACCTTGGCATGCTAGGGTCAGATGACGTTAATATGTGAAGGCAGGCAAAAGGTTGAGTGTTTCCTCTTGGTCCCAGGTGTCCCGTGGTGTGATGGAGGCAGGTCTGTCATTTCAGTGTGTGCTCCACAGCAGTGTGAATTTTCCTGGGCCATCTTGACAGAGGGAGTTGCAGAGAGCCTGGAGAGCTTTGCGGGAAAGTGTAAGTTGCTGGGATCACAGCAGGGAGCTTTGAGAGTGGAGAATGCAAGGGGGAAAGGGATTCCTTCAGCCAACCTGGGAGATTTGTTTTGCTTAGTTTTTATGCCATTACAAATCGATTTGGTTAATGTATGACACCTCATTCCTCTCTGCTACTCATCAAACTTTCTCTGTGGTTTTGTGTTTAAGGAACGAGAGTGTTGTTTTATTGTGGGATTCCAGCATGGGTTCTCTAAATTTATGCTGATGCTTTAAGGTGTGCAACCATTTTATACACACACTTGACTACTTTCTCATCCTGTTTGTTGTTGATTACTAATTACTTTAGTTGTATTAGTAACTATTAAACTGTTTCAGTGCCTGTGCCAAAATTTCTCAGGGCAGATGAGTGTGATGGAATCATATAGACCATCACTGGCTGTCCTGTAAAAATGCTGATACAGGATACTGCTCTCTTACTACACTGTTGTAATAAGATGTAACAAACTTTCTCTCACAATCATAGTCTCCTTTCCTTGTCTGACTCTCCTCTGCTACAACCAGTGTTTGCATTCCCTTTTTCCCTGTACACCTTCCCACCTTCTTCACATTGTCTCTTCTGTTTGCTTTTGGATGCTAGTCTTCCATACCAGGCTGACAGGCTGATCTGTTTTGTTGCCAATTTGCTGTGTCTAGGGGAAAATTGATTTCCCCCCCCCCCCCCCTTTACTGGGTATGTACTGCAGCAATCAATATTTTATGAGATGGTAGAGAGCAGGAACAGTGGCGGCAGCAATTTAGCTGAAGGTGCAGCAAACAAGCCCAGTGTGCATGGTCAGTATTCATAGTCCAAGTCCAGAATGGGAGGATTGGAAAGAATTTTGGTTTTTGGCCTGAGAACAAGAACAGGATTAAAACACCACTAAACTTATTTTAAGTTTCCTTTTTGAAAAAAAAGAAGGAACTGAGTGCAGAATGGAGTACGGTATGGTGTTTTATGTAGTGATGACTGAAGATCATAAAAAGACTTTCTTCTATTGTCAGTCCTAATTGGCAGCTGGCACTGATTAGCAAGAGGAAAGAAGTCTAGGAAAGGAAAGACAAATGGGGAATTTTATTGAGTGGAAAGCTGCTACACAAAAGAGGACTTCTGTTCCTGTACATTCTAGTGGTTTTAAAGAAACCTTCAGTCCCTTAGAAAGTATAGCTCGGAGAGCATCATACAGAGATCAGTTTTTTTAGTTGTTTAACTTGTTTAGTTAAGCTTCTACATGCCTTCATCCATTTTGATGTCCAAGTGTGAACTCGGGGTTTGCCTACAAACTTGATAATTCTTTCTCTCACCTGCTTTAAAAAATAAAGGGGGGTGGGGGAAGAGGTACGAGGACAAAGTAACTCTTTCAAAGATGGTCTGTAGTATGGTTTGTTAAGAATTCCTATACTGTGGGCTTTTCTCTCACCATTCATGCAGTGGTGCCAGTGACATGAACAAACATTCTGCCTCAGTTCTTTAGCAATGAAATCAGAGATCTAGGACCATATCTCCAGGCATTATGAGAAGATCCTGTTGGAATGTCAAACATTAAGCGCTACCAGCATGAAGGCTGTATTTCTGGGTGTAATGCATTATATAGGTCTGTGAATAATATGTATTTGACTCTTAAGTCCGTGCAAGTCAGCGTTTATCTTCCCATTTAACGCAAACTTGCAAAGGTGGAGTCTGCATATGGCTTAGTCACTTATACCTTAAGTTTAAAAAAATTAATCTCAACAACTATGTGAAAGTGAAATTGTAATTCTGAAGTTCTCAGGCTGTAGAAGCACGGATAGTGAGGCAGAAATGCTCTCTCTGGAAGGAGACAGGCTGAGAATCTATTTTGGGTTCTTGCCTTTCACATTCAGAAGAATTTTCAAGGAGCAGTAGAAGTAACTGGATGGCTTTGCATCTTTGGTGCTTGTTTTGGAAGTCTGGACACCTGATTTGTGTTCCTAATTTGCTACGGAGACTTGAGACACCTGACCTTCCTGTAGTTAGCTCTCTGCCTGTAAAATCAGGGTTATGTATGTGATGACACCTGTTCCTGCAGACTTTGCACTGCAAGAGGCTGTATTAACATCTTGTTTGTTCGTTCCAGGATGGCTTCAGACAATGGAATGGTTCTGCAGATATGTGGATGGGAATCTGTGTTTCACAATAAAAGTGAAAGGACATCTGTAAATGAAGAGTAGCTTTATTTTTAAACATAAAGGGATTAGAGGTTAGCTACTGAAATTACAAAATAAGCAAATGGGTTTTAAAAGGCTGGTGATAGTAACAGATAAGAAAAAAATGCAGCACCACTATCCTGAAGTATGAGAAGAAACTGCCGTTTGGCCGTGAAATTAATTAAATATCTAACTGGCTTAGGTGGTGAAAGTAGTTTAGCTGCAGCTGCCACCAGCTTCTTCAACAGGATAAACTGCATAGTGTGAAGCCTAGGTTTTTGTAGCCAGGCTGTGTGTATCTGCTTGCCAGAGTGTCTGCTGCAAAGAAATGGGCTCTGTATATGTATGCTAACAGTAAGAGTTCTCAATGTTAATTCCACATCCATCCTTACATAAAATACCAACACCAACACTGGGAGGTACATCTCTAATAGACTTGAAAATAATAGAGCTGTGATGGACGAACTGCTGGTGTGTGTAAATGAAAAAGCATACTCTTTCCTTCTAAAAAATCAGGTTACGGTATTTTGCAAATAGAGGGCTACTTTATATAGTGAATACTTCAGTAAGCCATTTGGAAGAAATTCCTCATAAAACTTGGGGAAAGAAACCTTATTGGCCTAAATATTGCATGGACTGGAAACTTGCTGAAAGACCTTAAGCAAAAATAGTAGATGTAGCAGTAATTTGAGCTGCAGGGCAGGGAGTGGTGCTTGTAGGATAAGTATCAGATTCAGTTAGATTAAATGTCTTTATTAATGATTTAAAGGAGGAGGCTAAAGAACTAATCAGTTGAATTCACAACTTGATACTAAATGGGGATTTTTTGCAAGCTCAGATGGAAAGAAAACAAGGAGTACAAAGTATGGAGTGGTTAAATCTTAAGAGAGTATGAAAACATGCTGGAAAAAAATGTGTCTGTTTTAGTGAAGAACTAGAACTGGCATATTTTTACATGGGAGAAGTTTGTTCAGCTTGTTTTGCCTGGCTGTACATATGCCTCTGCTGTACTAGTTCAGAGATGTGCTTTGGCAGCTGTAACTAGTGTTGTATTCTTATTCATACTGAAGACTGTGGGTAAGAATTAAAATTGGGTCATAAATACTGTAACAAATCAGAGGCTATTGTTCATAAGACCATGCTTCTCTAAACAGCAGTCTGATTCTACCAAGATGCTGAGGGGCCATGTCCCATAAGACTTAAAACAAATGAGGATGTTTAATAATTTATAAATCAAACTAGTTTTTAAAAGTTTCTCTCACAAAGAGGTAGTTACCCCAGTTTATGCCCTGAGCTAAGCTGCAATTCAGCCTATTGTTACTTGGTGTTCATGCCAACTGTTCTCTTTTAAAATATTTAATAGTAAGTGGCTCAGTGAAACAAGTTTTCTCCTATTCTATCTGTACGCACTAACTGGAGGAGGGAGGGAGAAGCCAATTGTTTCCCCCCTGCCCCATCCATCCATGTCTGTGTGTGGTGCCTGTGGGGTATTTCAGCGAAGCAAGTGAATGATCTCCAGCAGATTTTTACATTACAACACACTTTAGCTGTGTAGGCCAGAAGTAGGTGACATCAATGTCCTTTGCTGTGCTGTGCAGAGTCAAGAGCACTGATGTACTTTCAATAGATCCCTTATTCAGAACTTCATTAGCTTTCAGGGATCAGAGCAATTCTGGATCTAATAGTGCTATACTTGTCAGTCTTGCCAAAAACATTTTACTAGATGCTGTTGTAACCGATGCTTGATATTATTACAACTTGGGGAACGCATTGTTTTATAAATGACATTAGTAAAACATGTAATACCGAGGAAATCCAATGTTAGCAATTTTTAAATTAGCCATGCTCATTATAAAGAAAAGTTTAAATTCCCTAATAGAAAACATTGGATAGTTTTCTCCAAAATGTCCACTAATATATTCTGCTTGATTTAGTGTAGATAATCAAGACAGAAAAATGTGAAACAAAATACTTAATGTTCATCATTACTCTTTTGAAAAATGACTTATAAATTTTTTTCAAAGCCTTCCATTCTTCCTATCACATAATTCAAGTATTTTGAGGACTTACTGCTACTAAGCCTTTCACGTTCCTGGTTTTAGTCCTAGTATCATCAGTTTGCCTTACTATTGGTGTTCTGAAGATGTTCTGAATGTTTCTTAATGTCTTGCATTTGAAAAACTGTCCAATAATTTTCATAGCAGTGCTGTGATACTGAGTTTTGGCAGTACTAAAGAAGGGAAACATCCTTCAGCTAACGAAGGATGGAACTTGGGTGGGCTCCAGCAGGAAACTTTGCATCAGGCGGTTCATAAACTTTTGCTGAGAAGCCAGCTCTTGAAAAGAGGCAGCCAGTGTGTATGATGGGTTTTGTGCTGCCTGCAGTTGTTACGGGATGACTCTGAATGTCACTGTGAACCCTAGTTACTGGGTGCTTCATCACTAAAATTGTCTGTGGATATTACTGCAGAGCGGTTGCTGCACTGAAAGAGAAAGTCTGGAGGATGGAGTGCCTACAGAGGTGCTTATGGGAAGTACAGAGAGCAAAAAGGGAGTAAGCTCAGGAAAAGTGATTTTTTGGGAACTTGAGAGTTAATGATGAACGGCTGAAGTAAAAGGTAGGCCACTTGGTTTGTAGGTAAAATCTAATAGGCAAGGTAGGAAGAATATTGAAAATTAAATGAGACTTAATTGAGATCAGAGTTTGATCATGAATAGTGGTCTCTTAGAAGCACCGTTTTGTATTGTTGTGTGGGAAGGCGGGGTTTGTAGAATTAAAAGGATTGTAGTAGCTGGTGAAAGATGGTGAGGATTAGAGTTGGGGGTTCCTGTTTTGTTTTCAGACCTACAGGTGTTAAGTATGGCTCCTACTTGAGAATCCAGAGTAGATTTGAACTAAAGAATCCCGTGCTACTGCTTGATAACCTCTTCATGACATGACAAATATTTCTTGAATAAGCTTCCACAGTTCTGTATGTAGCTTGAACATTCTTATGGTGAGCAAGGGTTTTAAAAAAAAGATCAGAAGAATCTCATACAGTGGCGTGGAGTATTTCTGGTGCCTGGGATCTACAGGGGAGGTCCAGTTTCTACAGTCTGGGGCCTGTCATGGATATACTTGGCCATCAGTCACAGGAAGCAACAGGGGGAACATGAAGTGGGTCATATAGTAGATATAGTTTTTCTCTGACAAGACATATGGAGAACAGATAAAACCATTTTCTTGACTTGTAGAATGAGATTTTTGGCCTAATAGTGTTCCTGTTAAGTTAGAAGGAAAAAAAAAAAAAAAAAAAAAGAGGGGTTTAAACACGGATTTATTGTCAAAATATTGTCCATTCTCTTCATGCAACTATATCCAGGTGACGAGTGATTGCTGAATCAGGTAACTGAGTTGGAATGCCTCTTGGGGAAAATTTAGTTTGAAGTAGTGGATCTACCACAAACTCAAACAAGTCTTTCTAGTGGCTTATTATGCTGTTCCTAGAAAGAAGAAATTTTACCCAGCTTCACCAACTAGACAGTAACTCTCCTGTGACCTTTGCCTGCCTAGATAAAAAAGCGATCCCATTGTAGAACAGTAAAGAGAACTTGTCCCACTGTATAAAGACTGGAATGGAATGAACCTTGATACATTGAAATTATTGAGCTCCTCAAGTATTTCACAGTGCGTAAAGCTCTTTGCAGACTGTCACCTCTGCTGCGACTTCTGCATTTTCTCCTGTATTGTTAATTCCTTTTAGCTCAACGACAGATACCTTTTGGAAGGCTTGATGTAGAGAAAATACTTTGTCCTCAGTAAATGGATTATTGGTTTTGTGATTACATTCAGATTTGTTGACTGGGTTTTGCTGGCTAGTAAATCAGAAGTTGTAAATTGGGGTTTGTGTTTGTTTCCGTGATGGCTGGGGTTTTGGTGTGTCAGTAGATAATTGTGAATGTTAATAGCTTAAGAACTTATCACAGGAGATGGTGGGGAAAAACGCTTATTTTTTTTTATAGTAACCTTTCTCTTAGACTTGTAATCTGAACTGAGTTCCAAATTCACTTAACCTAGGCCTATCTTTGATTAAACAGATTAGCTTTTGATGGGTGTTTGACAGCAATCCAGCAGCGAATGTCTTTTTTTAACCTGATTTTGCTAACTATTTCTCTCTAACAAATGGTATAATTGTCTGGAATTCAGGAAGTTGAATGCTCCTGAACAGCTGGTCTACTGCTATGTGTGTGAGCACACTTTTTTTTTTCAAGCAAGCAGCTTATTGAAGGGTTTTTACTTTCATTCTGTGTTTTTCAGACTTTCATGTTACACAAGTAGCATGAAGAAAAGGAACATAACAGAATTTTTAAGTCAAGTTTGTGGAGTCTAGTTTTCTGTCCTGTACCAAAAGGAGCAATAGTTAAAGTGGCAGAGGCTATCTCTATCCTGAAGTACAAAAAATGTAAAAGTTCATTTTAAAAAACTAACCCAAAGAATCTTTAGGACAAAGGATATACTAGATGTGGAGTAGCCATTTTAGAAAAGAAATGAATGGCTTGTGTGTAAGACAGTGAATGTAGGAACCAGGCATGAAATTGTCTGCTACTAGAAGATAGGAGGGTACTGTTCACAGCTGGCACCGGAGTGCCTTTGGGGAAAGGAGCTCTGTCGTGCAAGAAGCTGGATGAATTGCTGAAGGTCAAGAGAAGAAGGGGTGGTTCTTCTGAGAAGACTGATCCCAAATCATGACAAGGTACCAAAAATTGTTGGAGCTGTCTTATTTCTTGTGTCCTGTCCCCCAATTTATGTAATATTTAAACCCTGAAGCGATAAAATTATGCTAGTACTATTTGTGGTGGTTTGAAAGAGAAATAATCAAGTATACCTGTAGAAGTTAAGCTTCTGTTTCTTCCTCTTGATTTTACTGTTGTGTGCATAGCTGTCAGACATGTTAAAGAAACCTTTTCTGAAATGTACTGGAGAACCTTCTGTACAGTGCTATGACTAGAAGGCTTGAATGACCCTCCAATCTAGTTTTAGTCTTAACGTGTGAAAATGACTGTGATTAAGGAAGATAACGTTGAAGACAATTTAAGGCATCCTGATATTTGGCTTAGCCAGTTCTTGAGGAATTAATTTACATGAGTTGTTCTGTGGAGGTTCAGGCATAAATCCTTTCTAGAAGTCAGCTGCAATAGCTTCTTAGTCCCCTGAGGATGGCAGCCTTGTCATATATACTGAATTGCCAGGCATAGTATTTATCTTAAAGTGGTTTTACAGGTGAGAATCTCTCCCCTCCCATTGGCTGTGCCCTGGCTTTTATTTCTTTGTTTTCATAGGATCTCTGAGCTAAACCCATCAGTTTTTCCCAAGTACTGTGTCTTTCAGAATGTTTGTGTACTGTTGTCTTTGTAAAAGAAACAAATGCAAATCTATCTTGAAATCAACCCTGATGAATAATCACTTAAAACATCAAATTGTTTATCCATGTTCTTCTTGTTTAACCGTAACAGTCTAGCAGCATTTTTCCAAATAGATTTGAACAAGAGCAACTACTCAATTTTGGAAGTTTCACAAAGCTATTTCCCAAGAGGTTTGATATCAGGATGCTGTGATTTACCAGAGTGATTTGAAAGGCTGTAAGGGAGATGTTGCTTTAAGGTTTGTCTTTGCCATGCGTAGCCATCACTGTGGACATGTGGCAGGTTTTCATAAATTCAAGAGAGCTAGCCTGTACCCTAGTGCGAATGCAGCCACTGAAATATAACCTCAGACATGGATTTGCAGATAATACCTACAGCTGCCAGGCTGTAGAGGACATTGAGCAAGGCGATTCCTTAAAGGTAACTGATATACACACAAGTTTGAGGAGTAGGTGAGCATTTGTTTTTTCCTCTTCTGCTCCTGTGCTACAAAGCAGAGTGAAATGTCTGCACAGGGAAGGGCAGTGGTGTCCTCCCTGAAAATGTTTCAAATTTCCTTAGTTTTTGGAATAATAAAGCTGTTGGAAACATCTGAGGACTTCCTTTCACTGAACAACATGGGGGTAGCACTCTTTTTGGGTGCTAATATGTTGGGGAAAAAGCTACATGAGTCGTGGTCTAGCAAGGGACCTGGGCTATTATACAGCAGTAAACCACCTTCCTGTTTTAAACCAAGTCAACAGAAGGAAGGAAGGAAAAAGCAGAAATTGCCTGGTGGGTATGTGTGGTGCCTTTGCCCACCCTTGTTTCTCCCCAGTAATTTTCCACTTCATTGTCCTTTGTCTACCAGGTGCCAAATTGTGTCTTCTGGGGGTGTAACTTTGGCTGTAGATGTGGTTTAAAGACTCTCTAATAAAATTCTCTTTACAACCTGATTCTGTGAGGTGCTAAATGCCTCCTATTAGATGCTGAGTGCTTGACACACAATGTGGGATTAGGATTTTGAATCAAGTTTGTGCAGAGATGGTCCTGTGATGCTTTCATTATTAACAAGTAATGGTAAAAGGCTCTGTAGAATGTTTGAAATGGCAAAAAGAGGTGGTATTTAAGGGACAGACTACTGAAATTTGGGTGTCATTTCAAAGGCGTTTACAATGGTGAAAATGGGATTTGACTCTGACTTCAAGTCTGTGAAGGTATTGTAAAAAGTTATTCACCCTCTGAAGTGTTACTTGGTTTGAAAAACATCAGAATGAGGGTAAGTATTAAGCTGGCCGAGAGATTTGTGTAGACTCTCATACTGTGTGGTCTTTTTGCACAATGTACCAAGCACTATGACCGGTGTATTTGTTCTTGCCTTTCTCCCTAAAGGCAGAAGCATGTGCAGTAGAAGGCTTGGTTTTGATTTTTGGGATGGTATGCAAACATGTTGTGCAGTAAAATTTAAGATAATGAGGCACACTAGACTGAAGTGCCAAATCAATGAATGGATCGCTGGATAAATGTTTTAAGAGCAACCAAAAGAAGAAAATTTAAGGCACCAATTGAAACATAAGCATACAAAGCAGGAGTACCTTTAGATAGTGATAAAATTCTATCTCTGAGGTCAGATTCAGCATGGTACTTAATGCCTTCGGAATAAAACTGAATACCCCACTAAAAGCAAGGGAACTTGGTTTGGGATGTTGCTGCTTTGCAGGCTTGAACCTGTTTCTTTGTTAGAGATTGGGCATAACTGCAGTCTTTGTAACGGGCAATTCGCTGCTTTAACATCTTGAATAGTCTCTCTAAGACTTCAATGCTCATCCATTTGAAAGCTGATAGACCACGTAATAGCTTTTAATATAACTATTTGACATTGCTTTCTTGGCAGTGGTAGCATGGGCCCTATAATGTACAGGACTAGGCTAATACAGAGACGCTAGCCACTCAACAGTAGCTGCCTTTAGGTACTGCTTAACAATTTTTCCATATGTTTAAATGCTTTTGACATAAATCCTTTTATTTGGTAAATCACTATTTTGTACTTCAGATTAGGACATAACTTTAACAGAAAAAAAACCCTGAACTTCTATCAACTGTTAATGAAGAAATTATCAGGAAATTCTGATAGGTACAGTTTCTTGTTGTAAATTCCTTCTCTGTATCTCGTCATCAGATTTTTAAACGAATATGGAAAACTTCAGTAAAACATCTCATTACTGAAGTGTAATGTAAAGGTGGGTTGGTAGCATCTTGTATTTGTTTTCCAAAGCAAAAATTTTGCTGTTACACAAGTATCAAATATTTGTGTTGCTTTTATGATGAGGTCTCTTCAGCATCTTCTTGTAGGCAGTATTGTATAAACTCCAAAAAATTGTTTTGTTTGAGAGTACTTGCTGTTTAGATGATACTTACTTGCAAAATTACTTGCATTGTGTGTTTTCTGGATTTAACTATACTACTATTCATTATGTCTCGGAATTAAAATAGAAAGATCTAGGGTTGTTTTTTAGTGTAAATGGACCTTTAGGACTTCATATTTTTCTATTCCAATAAATGATGATGAATTAAGCATGTTCTGTTGTAGGATTGGCTGAGTTCCTGGAATTGATTGTGTAAAAGTGGTTTGAGAGCTATCAAGGATTATTTTGCTTTGTGCGTTCCAATAATGAATAATTTTGTTGCTGCAGCTTTATTCATAGCAAATTAATAATATTGTTATGAAAACCTGTGTAAACTAATAAGGTAGGATGTGACATGAAATTCCTGCCTTCCTACTATTACTTGTTATTGGAGTTGGCTGTTGTATTGTATTGCGTTACAGGAGTAACAGGAAAATTTTCCTAGAAGTTATTCATAGTTCACTCTAAGCAATTGTGCTTTTGCCTGTTGCTTGAGGATGGTGAAAATACCTTGCTTATAGTATAATGGAAAAGCTTATGGCTCTTCTTGTACCCACAAAGAGAGAGACCGTCATGAAGTCTGCCTGGATTTTTTGGGAAAGACTATACTGAATCCCACTCATATGCAGTAGGGGCAGCTGTATGCTACAGAATGAAATGCAGAGCACTCGATTGAATTTTACTGTAGCAGTGAGAAGGAATAGTGGGCGTTTTGTTTTCTTTCACCTGGAAGTTGCAGTTAGTTCACAGTATAAAGCAGGGAGTTGGAAGCACAAGCTACAATTCCAGTTTCCTTTCCTTTCTTCCACTGCCTTCAGCCCCCCAAAAAATCCAACCCCCAACAAAATCCATAGGAACCCCCCCAAGCATTGCAGTCTGTATTAGATAGTGAAAACGAAACAGCATCTGTGCCTAAGAGATGGCCAAGATGGAATTAAATTATTACTAGAGAGTAAACATTTTTCTGTTACTTTGAGGGAAATAACCCTCAGCAGAAATGTTTTGCTTCCTAATTTGACCGATTTACACAATGCAGTTTAATGTGTCTTTTGCCCTTGCTGTGACACTTGCATTCTCAGACACAGAAGGTCCCACCAGCGAGGGGAGAGAAGGCAGCCAGGCAAGGGGAGCGATGTTTGGTGCCAGCTTCAAATATGGAGAAATGTGAGAACTGACATCTGTCTGAGACAATTCTTCTCAAACACTGTGACATAAAGCAGTGCTCTGTGGGATTTAGCAGGGGGAATGTGTTACAGTATAGTAACAGCTGGCTGCAAATATGGATAGCAGGCCTGAAAACACAAACAAAAGAAAGCCCATGCCTAGGTCAAAACAGGGAAGGGAAAGAATATATTCAATATACATTTGCTAAACTAGCTACTGTTCTCTTCCTCTTTTCTAATAAACTGTACGGGTAGAAGTAAGTTCTTTTGGTTACTCCATCGATTCTTCTGGTATTTACACTGTCAAACTGTTTTACTTAAGCAGTTTTTGCTCTTGATTCATTACAAGTATCTGTCCTGCTCTCCACTGTGTCTTCCCCTTCCAGCCCAAATATTCACCAGCTTTTGGAATAACTTTGCATTTTTTTTCTCTAGGTTTGAAAAAAGGAAAAGTTCCTATTTTGCCCTTATGCTGTGATAATTAGATTGAGTTAATGAAGATCAAGACAGGGACATAATCAGTTAAAAAATAATATGCTTCTGAGCTGGGAAGGCTTTAGAGATTAATCGAAATACCTTGTTGTCATGTAGCGTTTTAGCTTATTCTTGCTTTGCGCTGAAACATTCTACCAATTCTGTACCTGTTACATTGAAAAAAAATTATTTCAAACTTTGTGTGTCATGTTCTAACCAGTTGTCTCCCTTGAGCATGAAAACAGCTTTGAATAGTGTGGAATATTAAAAAGACACTTTGTGGAATATTAAAAAGACACTTAATACTTTCCTGTTTTAAAAAAATAATAAATTTTGCATGATAACAGTCAGTGGTTCAGCTCTTGAAGAAACAGGGACATGCGTGTGGAATTAGCTCATGCAGATGGTGTGGACCAGTAGAAAAAACAGGAGTAGCAAGGACAACCTTCATTCTAGAAACGTAAATGAAGAACAGCTTGCAAGATTGTTCAGTCTGGAAAAGACTACAGGGATGTAAAAAGCTGTTGCAAAGAAGAATGGAGTGACTTTGTTCTCCTTGTCAAAAATGAAGATTTAAATTGTATTGATGTGATTACATAAAATGCTGGAGGAAAATCTTGAACCAAGAGGCAGTGTGAAGGAGAAATCTGGTGCATCTCCTAATGCACTGAGAAGCGTTGGTCCTGTGAATTTTTATGTCGCATTCTTTATGGCCCAAGAGCCAAGCCAGGAGGGACTGTGTGAGAAACTCCTTGGAGAAGGAAGGAAGCATAACAGGGGGCCCATGAACCCAGCCTTGGTCAAAGTTTTACAATATAGAACCAGAAATTGCTCTTTTAGAATACATTTACCACCAGTTTCTAGCTTATGAGTTTCTTCATATCACATGTAAGAGGTGGGGCCTAGGGGGAAGATGTGTATGCAGGCAATGAAGTGGGCCCCTAGAAAATCTTCACCATTTCTTGTGCCTGTCCAACTTGCGTAAGTCTTCAGATGTGGCTTCACCAGGTGATTCTGCTGTGCTCCTTGGTGTTTTGGGATAACATAGAGGTGGACCGGGTAGCCATGCAACATGCTTCTTGAGAGACTGTTTTATGAAAGGCCCTGGACCTGCAGGTACATGCAATCAGGTGGCTCTTTTGAGCTGTACTAAAGGGTTAAATGCTGCTCATAAGAATTCATGCAACTATGCAGAATGACTGCAAATGCCGAGATAAATTTCAGACCACTGGGGCAGTGTCCCTTGTAACTGGTGCTTCAAAGCCTTCCACAAAGGTGGAGATGAAAAGTTGCAAAGCAGCCTAGTCAGTAAAATAAATTAAAACAGAAGAATCTTAGCATGGCAGGGGAATAAAATATATTTGGTATGCCATAGTCTGAGGACATCAAGCCTGTGTGATGGGCTGGATGAAACACCAGGCTTTGAACCAGGCAGTGTTTCAGTGGAGCAGTTGCTTTGGATCCCCTATTGTATTTGTGATAAAATGAAAGCTGGGCATCAAGCTGGAAGATGACTTGCTTCAAGACATTTCCATGACCTTGAAATCTGTGTGTAACTCCAAAGATTTCTAATAGAGGTTTCAAATTTTTTGCAAACAAATCTCCTTTAGGTAAGAGAACAGAAAGACTAGTTGAAACATTGAGATTTGAATACATTCAGATGAGTGAAAAATATCTGCCTGAGAACGGAATAATGTGTTTTAAGGGGTGTAATTAATTTTTATAAAAATGTAGGAAAGATATTTCAGTAGGGGAAGTGAGGATTATAAATGCTTGTGGGGCTTTTGTTTGGACTTTATTTTTTTATTAAGAAGCAGGTATTTAATCTTGCAAGGAATAAACATTGCTTTACCAGAACTTGTTGCCTAATGAGATGGAAAATGAAGGTGTGAAGGCTTCTGAAACAAAAGTACTTAAGGAATTGGAAACTTGCCCTTTCTAGGTCTCCAGTATTTGTAATGTTTCTGTTCTAAGAGAACTTATATTAGCCAAGGGAGATTTAAGTTGGACAGAATTCCTGTCCTTCCCCCAACTCACCCAAATCTGCAAGTTGCTGAAGAACAGATTTCTCTCCACACACTTTTAAGACGTGTGGACCCATGGTGTCCATAAGTTATGAGCGTTTGCCTGTGGCTTGATTTGGGTCTGAAAAGCCTGCTGAGCTCAAGCTTTTATGCCAAGTAGTCTTAGAGGCAAATGAGAGGGAAAGCAGACTACAGGACTGAAGAGGTGATGTGCAGGTCAGGCATCCGCATTTCCTAGATGTGTGGTTTATAGCATAGGGTTAAGCATGCAGCACAACACAGGGATGTGCTTCTACAACTAGATCTTCCCAACACACCTCACTTCTGCTGTGGAACTAAGACAAAATGTGTTTATAGGTGCAGTGGATTGGAAGGCAATGCGAGGGCGTTGGATGTGTGGCAGGGATTAAAGGAGAGAGCAGTGGAGCTGTGTGTGTGAGGAGGGTTCTTGTCAAGTCTGTTCATAAATGTCACTTTGCTTATCAAAATGAGATAGTGTCAGAGGAAAGCAGAACTCTTTTAGGAAGTTGCCTTTATTTGTGAGACTTGGAGTTCATACAGGCTGAGTTAAAGCCCCATTAGCCGGAGTACAATCTGATAGTCTGTGTTGGCTAGGAGCAGGTAACAGCTTAAGGCGTGTGATGTTAAAGCACTGAAAGATAAAAAGACTGAGATAGTCACAGATGATTGATGAAAGTTTTGTCAGCCATGAGCTGCAGTGAACAGGGGAAGACAATTCAATCAGCTGCAAGGAGGCCTGTGAACACATTGAGGTAATTTGCCCCAAGGCCAATGTTTTACACTGTGCAAATAATGGAGGAAGGACTTGTCTGAGGAGAGTTAATTGTTGTTAAGTATCAGGCTGGACACCAAGCTGGAATATGAAAGCATAGTTTTGTCTTACTCTCTTGCAGTGCTAGCTGTTGCTCAAACCTGGGATTACTCTGGGACATTTCAGTTGTGTTTAACTTTATATTAGCAGGTCATGCAGCAAGACTCTGAACTCCTTTTGGAGCTATGGTATATCAGAATCTGAAAGTTAATGTGATCACGTTCTTAAACTGAAGAGGAGTAGTCACAGTCAGTAGACAAAAACCATCTCTTTTAGTGTGTGTGTGGAGGGGGTGATGTGGCAAATGCATGGGGCTAAAAGGATGCTGTTGTCAAATGTGTAGTGGTGACTTGTAGCGACTGAGGAAAGTCTTTGTAAGTACTACAGTGCACTTAACTCAGAGGAAATCATTTACACTGGAATAAACAGGCACTAGCATTGTTTTATGGAGAGGACTGGAAAAAATGAAAGGTGGACAATAACACATTCTTTTAAAAACTCTTAGGGGATAGGATGCAAAGCAAACTGTATGACTTGAAAATAAGTGTTCAAAAAACTTTCAGTGCAAAGCTACTTGTGTTTAATTTTTTAATGTACAAATGGACCTAAATTATAGAAAAAGATGAAAGAAAACGGAACATAGAGCACTGCTTGCCTGGAAAAGGTATGTGCTTGGTTTGTGTGTTTTTGTGGGTTTTTTTGGTTGGGTTTTTTTTCACTGGAAACTGACTTTGGGCTCACTGTGATCCAAAAATGTCTCTTAATTTTGTCTTTGCCAGCAAGATCCCTTCTTTCCCCTTGGGGGAAAAAAAACCTCAAACTGTTTTTTTTACTTCTGTATTAGGCTAAATGTGTTTACACAAAGCTATTATTGGGGGGGAGGGGGACCCAGAATACGAAACCCCCACCCTTTTCTAAAAGCTAGAACATTCTTGACATTTCAACTCTTGAAAAGTTTGATTTATGTTATCCTAAATCAGTCTCCTTGATATTAATCAATACTTTCTCTCAGTTTTAAAACAGGAAATAGCTTCAGTCTGTGTTTAAACCCTGCGATGTCTCATGTCATGACCTTTTAGTAGTTTGTTCCTTTTCTCCCCCTTCCCCTGTTTTTCCTTCTTTTCCTTCTCACAAAGGCCCCTCAGCCTTTCTTTGGGTTTTTCCTAAAGAGTTGGAGCTGTAGATATTTCAGTTCCAGTTCCTGCTTTGGTACACGTGTCTTACAGGTTTCCAGCACAGACTTTCTCACCTTCTTCGGCCTTTCCCTTTGCTTTCCATTCCCTTTCATATCATGCTGTATCTTTCCCAGCTCTTCCGCTTCTTGCACCCACTTCAGCTCTGGGGTGTAGGATTCTAGTAGTCTGAAAACCCTCTGCTCCATCTGCGGAGATAATGAACTTCTTGACACCAGCTGTGTAAATCACTGTTGTAGATGGTAGTGTCAAGTAGGTAGGAGCATATGGGAGGCTGATCCTGCTGCCCAAACAGGCAGTAATAGGCATCCAACGATACTGTGCATTAGGAAATGGAAAGCCTATATTTCTTTGTGGCATTCTGTTCGGTAATTCAATAGTGTTAAATCCGTTCCTGAAGGGGTATGGGGACACTTAGTATCTCTCCATTGGTTTTCATTTGTTTCATTTGGAGACCTGACAAACCAAAAGTATTGGAGCGCTATTAGTCTTAGCTGAGTAGATGTGTATTGAGAGAACCCTGTACATAATTTTAACAGACCTTGGCATAATTAACAGGATCTTCTAGGAGAGGCCCCAGGACTAAACTGGCCAGGATATCATGCTTGATTTTTGCAGACATTAGGAGTGGAGGCTTCTGGCAGGGCAGCTGTCTGACAGGATGCCAGTGCAGTGAGGAATGCTAGTGTTAACTTATCCATTCACGTACCAGAATAAACAGATGGCACTGCTAGACTTCTGCATATTTTCTTTCCTTTTGGTGCAGATATTTAGTGTCTTTAGGAACAGAAAAGTTTTTTTAAAAAAAGTGCAGAAGAAACTTATGCTAGCTTACTGGCTGCTTTATTCCTTTTTCCTTCCCTACAAGATGTTTGGTGGTGGTTTTTTTTTTTTTAAAGAGCCGAGTCTTGCGAGTGCTGTCCTCAAGTTCAGTTTCCTGGTTGAAAATCTGCATATGGTAATGCAGTATTCCTCTCCAGGAAAAAAATTTTATGGCATATGTAAATGAAATAAGACCAGCCCCTGGTGGTATTGACAGGATACTGAGAAGGAAGCTGACTGTGTATTAACGTGCTTCCAGCTTAGGTCATTCTCACCGAACCCTGCAGCTCTGTGAGGTTCAGCTGCCTGGTGGAGATGACTTCACATTCTTTCAGTGACCCTTTGTAAAATACTGTTTCATTAATGAGAAATATTTTTTTTTTTTTTACAGACATCTCTCCCTAACCGTAGATGGTACTGCATTGGATGTGTAATAGTTCTGTGTATACAGGCATAATTAAAGAAGTATGAGCAGGAATCTGGCCAAAATCTGGTGTAAACATATTACAATGGGAATAATCACTTTCTTTTGTGATCATTCAGTTCTCTGGATCAAACTGGTCTCTCCAAATTTTAATCCCTTTGGGACTGGTATGGTTTTCTTTACTTAAACTTTCAGAGAAACTTTGATGTCTATCAATTTCTTTGTTTTCAAAAGCAGGGACATTTAGTGGGAGTGGAATGAGGTTTCAGCAGACACAGAAAATATCACTGGTACATGGATGTGCCAGATCAGTTTCCAGGCTTACTGTGGCATTAGATATATTGCCCTTTTAAAAAGTCTTCATTCGTGTCAAGTTGGGTTGAGGACACTGCATAGTTCTCTATCAGGAACAGGAGAAAAATGATCTGGACAAAACTGATCCTCAACATCTTACTGTGCGCTTCCTAAAATATGGTGTTAGTTGGTGCATTTCTTGTGGAAGTCATCAAGTTGCCTTATTTCACAGCTGGAAGCTTCCTTGGGATTCTGGAGCATTGAGAAGAGTATTTATTTCCTATGTTCAAGAAGCAGTAAGCTTCCATAGTGCTGTGTTCAAAGCAAAGCTTCACGCAGGTTCTTTTCCCTTTTATAAAATCTGTTCAGCAGAAGGAAAACTATCCTTCAATGGAGTAATTGGTTGTTTCCACCAAGTAGAAGGTATGTTGATAGTAAAGCTGAGGAGCTTCTGTCAAGCAAAACACTAGCGAAGGAGACAAATAGCAGGAAATTTTCTGTAGCAGGAAAATTGAGTTTCTGATGCAAATTTTATTGTACCACATGTGGACTGACGAGCTCCTTGACATCTATTCGAATGGAGTAATGAGTAGATGTGATTATCCAAACCAGGGTAGCTAGACTGATCTCTAGAAGTCTTTCAGTTAAATAGTGGCGCCCAACATTTTGTCATAGAACACATAGTACAGTTTATGTTGAGACACTTGCAGGCCATGTGTTCCATGAGTATCTGCCATGTAACAAAACCACTGCCTCCTGTTCTCCTGTCCTGTGAGTGGTGACTCTTCCTCCCATCTGATCAGGTGAGCAGCTGTGTTTGAGTCACACAGTGCATTCACTTTTCACATTCACTTCAAGTAAGAATAAAGGTATTACCTGAGGTAAAAGTACTTTGGCAAAATATTGTTTTAATGTTTTGGTTGATTTTTGAGATTGCTTTTTATGTTAAAGGATGACTTGAGAATGGTTAGGGAAAAATATCTGGTGTGTTGTTGCGTGTACGCTATGACTGACTGAGTCCTTCAGGGGGGAAATCTTGGTGAATAAGATCTTCCACTTTGTTACCCTCTCCTGGTGAGAGCTCCTTGGGATTTTGCTCTCTATCCCCTTGTCTTTCCTGTTTGCTTTGCCTTCTAAAAGTGCGTTAACTCAATTAAGCATGTAAGACAACTGCCACCAAAGAAACGAAGGAACAAAAATATCAGTAAATACCAGATTAATGTGGATGAAGAGTTTAATTCTCCCTGTTAGCTGTCTGACACTCTAAGAATAGCAGTAGCTGTGCTTCCTTATTTTTTCCTATGCTTCTCATTTCTCGAGAGGATTTCCTTAGTACTAATAGTTAAAGTCTGTCAAAGGCCGAATATTCTTCTTAAAACATTCCACTGCTGTTGCATGTTCTTTTTATTTTTGTGTCTTACTGCAGAAGTAAGGGAGAAGGAGCTGTGGTACACATGCAATGTAATGAAATTAGAACATTGAGTTTTCTTTGCAGTGATTTTTTTCTATTAGAAATTGTTATCTTGGGATATTTTTGTGAAGATCTAGATTATCCTGTCATAATATTTGACTCTTAAAAGTTATTGCATCTTTCAGATATGTGATTTACAAAAACTGAAGAGTTCCTGAAGCCTAGAACAAGAAAAAAGCAAAAGGGACCCTGCAACACAGGAGTGTAATGACTGACTTATGCTCTGCCAGATACGGAAAAGGCCAAATATGAGGCAAGAGGATGATAGCAGACCAAGCAGATTAATCCGTGATGTTCATGAAAAGGCTCACTTTTCTGTTTTGTGAATGCCCCCCTTCTCCAGAAAGAAATAGGGAATGAGAGTAGAAGAAGGAACTTTAATTCTCAGTGTTCATAAATACTTCAAATTTTCAAAATCTTTTGTACATTTAACCTGATCGTATGTTGTTAGTGATAACTGATTTCTTTTTGCCTAGAAGAAAAACTTGCAGAAAAGCAGGCTGGCCACTGTCAGGATTTCGGTTCAGAGCAGTAAGAAATCAACTACTTGCCATGACAGTGCGTTGTGTTTCACTGCACAAATTGCTATCCAGTTCATTGCAGTTCTAGAATTAGGAGGTGAGCTGGATTCCAGCTTTTCTCTTCCAAGAGGTTTTTAGTAGGGTATCTCCAAACTTAGTGGATAATACTGCAGTAGAGCTGTTCTTTGACTAGTGGTATATCTGTATAGAAACTTATATTTGCTGTAGTTGTCAATTAATGATCTTAAGCCTCGTTTCATACATGAATGTCTGTGTTGGACCAGACCCAATCTAATGGAGTTTTTGGTTTCAAACAGTGACCAGTAGTAGCTGCCCTGGGTATGTGTTCATAATGAGTGAATGTTAGACCTGTGTTGCTAGCAGCTGTTTCTGTATCTTGTTTTCATAATCCTAGATTGATTTCCACACACCCCCCCTTAAATTTTAAATCTTTCTCTCTGAATGTGTTTAAACTCTAATGTCAATTGGAGAATAGTCTGTAATCTCATCCTGGACAGTGTGTGTTATATATTGTGCAGAGAAGGTATTTCCTTTTGCTTTTAAATCTGCTTGGTAATTTTGTTGGATGTCGTCAAGTTCTTGCATTTGAAGAAATGATGAATAATCATAACCTGGCTGCTTTTCTTCCCCCTACCTCATCAAATATGCCTCCAGTATATTGACTTTTAGTT
>JAVKLA010000026.1:6339292-6405389 GCA_034782735.1 Sagittarius serpentarius
TGATGAATAATCATAACCTGGCTGCTTTTCTTCCCCCTACCTCATCAAATATGCCTCCAGTATATTGACTTTTAGTTACCTTTTTCACATAAAAGGTCCTTGTTTAAAAGCATTTCCAGGTATTTGATCTTTCCTGCCTCTCTTTTTTTTTTTTTTTTTTTTTTTTAAAAACCTCTCCTGGTTCTTTTTATCCATTTGAGAGAGAAGAGCTGTCTACTAAGAGTGTTGATACACCATGGATTTATGTGCTTACACAATGGGGGGTTTTGGCATTTATATTTTGCGGATTTATAAAGTTGTTTTCCTCTTTGGACATAGCCAAGCGATTTCCTTACATGGAGTTGAGATTCCTAGCTCCAGAAATACAATTTATGCCAAAGCCTTGCCTAACAACTCGTACTGAAGGTCTGTAAATGTACGGCTTCTAGCTGGTCACAGAAAAGGCCGGAATGACTGATACAAAGGGCTGTTGGTAGAGCTGACAAGTAGCTATTGTGCCCGAATTTGTCCAAGACGCATGAAATAGGCCTCCCTATATGTAAATGCTTTTAAGGGCTGGCTTTGATATGCATACTGAAGGTACTCCATGAGCAGGCTTAAGGTCAGTGTCTTCTTTAGACTGTGGGAGTTTAAAACCACAGTTACCTTTTGGGTTTTTGTTGTTGTGGTTTTTTTTTGTTGTTGTTTTTTTTTTTTTGTTGGAGATCAGGTTTGGGTAAGGTGTGCTACCCATCTCCTGTTGGGCTACTGGAAGAGGACAGGACAGTGGATCCTGATTTCTAAATTCTATTCCTGTTGTTGCTTCCACCAGTTACCCAGAGGACCAAATGCTTCCATCTGTTGTAGCTTTATACCTGTCCCATGAAGTGGACTTAGTCATCTGCCTTTATCTAAAGGAGCAGTTCGGTTATCCTTATGTGTTTTGTGCATCTGGGACATGGTCAGTTAAATGTAACCAGAGATTTGTTTTCCTAGCAGTTAAGTAACTTCCAATTATAGAGTACTGTTGCAAATGAGATTTTGGCACATGGCTTTGATTTAGCAGCAATTTAGGATTTATTAATATTTTTGAGATAGATCGCAAGATTAACAGAATCTCATTTCTGACAAGTACACACCAGGAAAAAAAAGAAGACATCGTGCTGAACCCTGGGAGGATAAAACATGACACAGTGGAGCCAGAGTTTGTACTACTTGTGGCACACTTGAAAGAGTCATAGACTGTTTGTTCACATTTATTTTTTTGTGTGTGTCTTAGTGTTCTTCTGTAAACGCTATCGCAGCTTTGTAGAAAAACAAGGTATTGGGACTAGTTGAAAATGTCTTCAGTAAAGTAATGCCGCAGAAGTTTGTCACTGGAAACTCTCCAGTGAAAGGTTGTTGAAAGAAAGGTGAGTCAGTGAAATGGAAGACAGAAGAAGGAATTTTAAGCAGCATAAAAAGGAGAGAGGTCATGTTTGTTTTTCCTAATTATGATTTCAGGAGAGTAACTGGCTGCAAAATTACTTAATTATCTTGTGTTTATTGTAAACTCCTATGCTTTTTCTGAAGACACCAGAAGTGCTTTTGCTTCATAAATCATGTTAAATCAAAGCACTTTCATTATATTACAGAGCTCTATAAATTGATGTCACAACTTAAGAAAAACACTTTTATCTGCAAGCACTTAAGAACGCTGGCACTTTCAGAACCGTGTAAGACGTTAGTAGCTGGCTTGTTCAACTTCTTTCAGCTTTCATGCTGACACGTACCATATTGAAGGCATTGGTGGTTTGTATAATACTTGGTTTGATCTTTTTTCCTGGTACTTTCAGTACTGTTGAATCAATCAAAGGAAGTTACTGCTCTGTTGGGCATTAGCATACATTCAGATGTTTCTGCATTAAGAACTGTTCACAGTGGAGGCGGCTTTTATGTAAAAAAGGAGAGTAAACAGTATGACTGCAGCTGCTTTTAGCTGTGCTGTTATTTTACCCACGTATATTTGAAAATGAGCCTGTTAGTACTAGCAGTTATTCCAGTTTGGGTTACGTGGGTGTGAAAGGTCCCCCCCAACTCCTCCTCCTCTTTTTTTAGTTTTAATTCTGTTAGCGTGTCTAGTGACTAGGCAAATGCTATAGATGGGGAGAGGACTCTGGCTCTTGTGATGGTTTGCTTCACTCATTGTTTAGCATGCACAATTGAGTTCACTTCTTTGCTGCATAATATACTGGGAATAGTAATGCAAAGACAGTTGCTAGTGCTAAATATTCAGAATTTCTGCATGACATGTGGATGTAACTTCCCTTGGAAACTTCAGGTGAACTTACTGGGAGAACCCATGTCTACAGAGGACTGACTGATCATCTGGACCTTACTCAAGCCTCATTAAAATCTGTGGAAGGACTAGCTTTAGACTGGGTTCATAGTGATTACTGTCAGCTATTAAATTGAGTGAAGAGCCACTTAAAATGCATCTGTGGCTTTCCTAATAGTCTTATTTATGCTGGTTTATAGATGTCACAGATATGTAGTCAAACGTAAGAAGGGATAGAGAGGAATAAAAGTAGCTCAGATAAAAAAGGCTGGGAAATCTTAATGTAGAAGCTAGCATTGACCATGATAATTATGGCACAATGCAACCGAAAAGGGTTTTGTTTTTCTGAAAACATCTGTGTCTTCAATCAAACCTCTTCTTCGCAGGAAAACACAAATATATGTGACATAACATTTAGGAAGACTTCAGCTCTTAATACATATGCTAAAGTTTCATAGCCACTGTAATACAGAACTGAGGCTAACGGTCAGTTTTCATTTCTACTACTTATTCCTGATCAGTTTTCTTAAATTAGGAGAATTAGATCTAGTTCTCAATTTCCTTTGACCTAGCAAAGGTGAGGGAAAGAAACT
Source organism: Sagittarius serpentarius (assembly GCA_034782735.1). NCBI lineage: Eukaryota > Metazoa > Chordata > Aves > Accipitriformes > Sagittariidae > Sagittarius > Sagittarius serpentarius. Next base: position 6,342,182 of record JAVKLA010000026.1, read on the forward strand.
AGAAATATCTGTTACTACAAGGTCTGACTTTCTTTGAAAACTGGGTTATGATCAGACATTATACACTAATGAGATGAAAATGTTAATCTTTGCTAGATTTGGAAATAGTAATGTGCAGAGTGTTTCTAAAAAAATGTAAGTCTTTGAGAGTTGACCCTTTTGGAAGGAATCTTTCCCATGTGGAACTTTTTTGCTGGATCAGAGCAGTTTCTGTTGAGTCTACACTGGCTGTCTAGCTTTCTCAAGAGATCTGTTTATTTCTTTTGATGGATTGGCTTTTATGCCAGATGTATTTTTATTTTTTTTTTCTGAAGAGTCTGTGGCATAAAAATAACCAAGAAATTTTATAGTGTCTACCCATAGCGTTGTTAACTTAAAGTTGCCAAGTCTAATGTATCCACTGTTAAAATACAAAAATCTGAAGTTAAGGAAATGATGCACAAAGTTATTTATATAACTTCAACACCAGCGGGTTATTCAGGCAAAAGAAAGGGAATGATGTGATGGTGAGAAGAGTGTGAAGTGCTGATGGATGAGGAAAGGCAAGGCTGGAAGAAGACTGTTTACCTGGGGAAGGTGCTCCAATAACATGGGATGATGACTACATGCAGGGGAAGGAGATGAGGTCACTTCTCTACTGCAGTGCCCAGTTATACTGTGCCTCACTGGAGACCTGTAGCACACAAGGCAGCATGTGTACTGAGCATACTTGTTCTTGAAATCCAGGCCTCACTGTGTGACAGAACCACATGGGAACTCTCTTCAGGGACCATATGAGTCCTTTAGTAGGAAAATGCCTCCATTGTCACTAAACTGAGACTTCTGGTGTAGAACAGTCTAGATGGAAGGGACCTCTGGAGGTCTAGTCCAACCTCTTGCTCAAGGCAGGGTTGTCACCCACAGTAGATTGTCAGCCATGACTTTCTGTAGTTGACCCATGGAAAATGCTTATGGGCAGAGATTCCACAACCTCTCTGGCAAATCTTTTTCATTGCTTAACACCTTCACAAAAACATCCATGATATCCCACCTGAACCTCCCAGTTTGCAATCTGTGGCCGTTGGCCCTTGTTATATTGTTTGATGTGACAGGAGGGTTTACATAACTCCATGTTAAGCAGTAGTACACAGTTGTCGTTAAACTGCCCCTTACCTGCACAAGCACAGGTGACACAACCTCTTCTTACAGGTTATGTTTTTTAGACCCCTGACCATCTTAGTAATTCTCTGCTGGATTCTTTCCAGTTTCTCTCCTTCTCTTTTCAACTTGGGCTCTACACCTGGACATGTTATATATGTTGCCTCACCTGTGCTGAGCAGAGGGCTGATGATAACATCTGTCTTTGTGCACCGGGTAGTGACCCAGGACAATGTGCCTTGATCACAGTAACAGTGCGCTTTTGGCTCATGTTGAACCTGATGCCTGCCGTAACAACCAGGTCCTCTTCAGCAGGGCTGCTACTCAGTCGTTTCCCAGCCTGCAGTAGTATGTTGTGGGGTTATTCTGTCCCAGGTGTGGAGCTTTGCCTTCCTCTGTCTGAACTCCATGAGGTTTGTTGGCTCAGTCGCTGAATTTCACAAGGTTCCTTTGAATAAAAGCCCTGTGATTTCTTGTTATCTTGTCCTCCTAGTTCAGTGTCATGAGGGTATCCTTTTTGTCAGCATCTGGGTTACTGATGAAGTTAAGCAGGATAGACCTCACAGTACTCTGACCGTTGCCAGTTGGACACTGAATGTTTGACCTTATTCCTGTGAACTATATAACTACATTTTGTACAAAGAATGATGTATTAGTTTAATGTCTCAAATACATTAAAACAGTTGGATCCTCACTTGAGCTAATCACTCTGCCCTGCTCTAACATACTGGTTTGTGTTTGGGGTGTTAATTTGTACTGGATATGAACAATGTGAATGAGAATAAAATCTGTATTCCTAAAAATTAAACAGCAGGGCATCTACAGTACTATTATAGCCAAGCGCATTTAGAGAATAAGCAGATTTTCTGTTCCATGTAAATTGTTCAGGTTTTTTTACATCCAGAAGATTTAGTAATTTACTTTTTTTGGCATTCAGTCTGTTTTTTATGGAGGTTTTTTTTAAATCCAAAATGTTAGCTTTGATTTTTAAGTCATGATCAAGTGTGAGCATAAGGCTATTAGTAGTATGTAATCTTGTTTTTCCATTATACTCATGGGAGAGCTGCTCATATATTATCTTCGTGAACTGAGTGGTTTTGACCACTTTCATGTTAAATTAGAGTTGCCGAGTCCTCCTGGAATTTTGCTGTAGTAATCTTTGACTATGTCTTGCACATCACTGCCAGCAAACTCCTAGCAAGGCTACTCTGAGCCTATTTGGAGAAATAGGGTATAGAGAGTTCTGTAGATACATAGATAGTGAAGTGGCTTTTCATTACTTTAAGAAAATGTTGTGCCCTGAAGATGTATGCTGGTGGCCCAGCGAGACAGCCAGTTTCTTTGGTGGTTAGAGTACAAGCTGTGCCACATGAACTCTGACAGTGAATTCCCATACGCAGTTGTCATCACCAGAGCAATTGGCACATCTGATCTTAAGAGGCTTGTGATCAGCCTCTTGTGTATTCTCCCCATCTTCCCCCACCTCCCACCCTGTGGTTCTCTAGGCTCTCTTGGGCACAGTTTCTTTAAAGATAGTATGTACATTAGTATGCCTTGTATCCTGCTGTGTAGACTAGCGTGTAGAGCTAGTAGGACCTTGTAGAAGGCACTATGTGTCTGCTGAGTCCTTCGAACATTATAGCTTTTCACATTATCACGTTTATGTTCAGCTTCTGCAATGTGTCTTAAGAGCTTTCCAGTTGCCAGGTCGTATTTGAAAGTGAGGCTCGCTTTTTACCTCGATGGCCTGTTTGGCTATGGGGTTTTTCAGTGCATTGTATTTTGAAAATGAACTGCTGTTATTTGAATTTTGCCAGTGTGTTAAATATATAAACTTATAAACATCTGATATATAGTAAACAGGTTTATGTGAACTTAGGCTTCTAAATCTTAGCTTGTAACTAAAAAATAAAATAATTTACTGTATAAATTGAGAGTAGACTAAATGCTACTACAAAAGCCATTTTATTAAGTCAGGTGAGCATGCATAGGATCTAAGCCTTTCTCTAGACAAAAAGCACTATAAGCTGACTTGCTTTTAATGGCTGAATTTAAAAAAGAAATTATCAACTTAGCCATACTGATATATTCTGGTACACGTGGAGAGTATCCTGTCTGACTCACAAAAGCCGCTTTCCTGCTTCCTGTAGAGCCCATGAATTTTTCAGCACTGGCAAGTCATCATTTTTCTTCCCAGTTTCTTTTACTTCTAATCTTGCTTGAGTCATGAAGAGTGTCAGTGAATACAGTTCAACTTCTAGCAATTCCTTTTTTGTCTCAATTTCTATGGTATCTTTTTAAGAAGATGTTTCATGTGGTCTGGCTCATTCAGCTCTGCCAGTCGTAGTCTCGGCTATGGGTGATTTAAGTTACCTTAGCAATTGTAAGGTAGCTCTGATACTACAAATTCCATTGGCACTAATGACTTGGACGCACTCAAATTCAACGTTACTGTGGCACTAATGGTGTGAAGCAGCTCAGTGCTTAACACTACTGTAGCAGTGAAAGGATGCCTCTTTTCTTCTAAGACGCATCTGGTATAAAAGTGGATGTGGAAGAAATCTGCGCTCCTCTGCCCCTAGTAATGGGCTGGTACATTATGCTGTCTCTCAGTTGCCCAACTGTTCACCTTAAAAGACCACAAGTTAATAGAAAAGGGCTCATTATAATGCCTGTTGAAATGTTTTAAAGTTGGTTTGCTCTCCAGGAAAGAAGGTCCTTCAGGCAGTATCTTTCTGCTCGCTTTCAGGAAAAAGTTAACTTAAATGCACCTATTTTGTCTCTGCTGTTCTAAAGCTCCTTATGTATAATTGTTCGGGTATCTCTTTATTCCCCTGAGGTAAAAGGGGTGGTAGAAGGGACGATCTGTCCTGGCATCGGTTACTTACCACCAGCTAAGCATGCCCTGTGAAACATGGGCACGTATGTTACCAAACGGGAACTGCAGCTTTTCGTGTCCTTCCTATAAAGATGCACAAGTTTGTTGTGAAGACTTGGCTCCTAGTTCTGAATTCTTAGTGTAATTCAGGAAGCAAAATTGTTGGCCTAGTTTGAGCTACTAAGCAAAGTATTTGTGCTTTTTTGACTGTCTGTACTCCATGGAGTACTGTCCTGTGCAAAGCTCTCTGTACTGCTATGACTGATCGTGTGGTTAGAAATATGGATGAGACTAAAACTAAAAATCATATATGCGAAAGAAAATCGTCTCCAAGTTGAGACACACACAGGAAATGGAAATTGCAATTTCTTTGATGCATTTTTTTCAAAACCTCTGAAGATTCCTTTCAATAGTAGCAAGGTAGCCAGCTTGGAGCTCTCAAAAGAGGCATAATTCTGAAGTCAATGCAAGTTTGGAAAAAACAGAGGGAGTTGATTTTTGTGAAGCTTTTCCTCGTGTTTTAAACACTTCAGGCTGCGCATACACTGTTAACAAGAGTGCTAAGGAGCAAGCATGGACGGTAGACGGTGATTGTCCATTCTGCACTGTTAAAGTACTCCCTGACCCTGCCTGGACTGCCCCAAAATGCCTGGGCAAGCTTCTGGGGACAGTCAGCTCAAGCAATTGCTCCCCAGGTTTGGCAGAGGTGAGACTGGAGCAGGTTGGCTGCCTCTTGCCCAGCAGTTGCCAATGCTATTACAGCAGGTGGCGTGCCCGTGCCCTGTGTGACAGCCTGGGATGTGCAGCTTTGGTTTCACATGCTGTTCTCTGCAGCAGGGTCCTCACACTTGAAAGGTGCTTGAAAATCAGGGTGCAGGGGACCAACAGATGTTATGTTCACTCTGCTGTCTGTTTTTCTATTTTGCTGTTACTGAAGCAGCTGCTATTAATCAACATTGTTTTCACAAAACACAGGCAGTTTCTCTGATTAAACCTGAATACGGAAGCGTCCACCAAGATACAGATATGTTGGAACCATGTGTACAAGGGTTACAGGTGCCCGACAATATGGCCATGTTAGTGGCTGGCTGTGAGCAGAGATGCTATTACTAAACCTTCTTGATGTAAATTTGGTCATATTAACTTAGAGTATAGGTGGTGACTGAACATGACAAAAGCGCACCCTTACCCTAGATGCCATATCGTAATGCTTCAATTTAATCATGAACTTGGTGTATAACTGAGTTTGCTCTAGAATATTACTCCTTTCTTTTTCTTCCTTCCCTTCCCCACTCTTTTCTTAGCAGTGTTGCTTGTGTTGAGTCTGAGGCTGGAGGCTGATGTAAAGGTCCTTTCTTGCAGCTTGTGTTTGGGAGCAGTGAGCATGCTGTGAATGTTTTTCTGTAAGTTAATACTTAACCTGGCTTTGAACAGAGCGCGGATTTAATAGTTGACCAAGACTGAGCTGGTCCCAGTTGTCAATGTCTTTTCTGTCTAAAAGTGGTCTGGATTTTTTAAATCTTGGTGGTAACACCTTGGTGCTCAACTTCCCTAGTTGTGGAGAGAGCGTGAAAAGCAGAAGTTTGGTTCTTTTTTCCTAAATGCCTAAAGATTTAGGGACTTCACCACAAGCATTTTGTTCTTGTTAAACAGAGGCTGGACTTCAGGGGAGGGTGGGAAATAACTTGTGTTTCTGTGGTGTTGTCATGAAAAAAATTTTTTAGGAGCTTGCCTTTCTTCCCTGACACATGACCCTGACTTTTGAGGTGTACTGATAATTCTGAAATGGAAAATGTCACTTTTTACAAATAGGTGGCACTTTTGGTTTGGGTAGTGAGTCCTCAACATGATATATACTGGTACATTGCAGTTCTCTGACAATAATTACTGGGTGGGATACCCTGCTTTGAATTGTCTCTGTCCGTTCCAGGAGCATGTAATTCAGAGATCCTGGGCTTTTGAACAGTATAATGTGTAGTTGCAAGTTTATCATTTATATGCGTTCTCATTTTAAATTCCAGGAGACTTTTTTTATAGAGAGGGAGAAAAATAAATTGTGCAGAGTTACGAGAACTCAGAATGAAGAAATAAAACTGTCACTGCTTGTAGTGCTGCTGAAATGGCAAACTATCTCAAATGTACTAGCTACATCTCCCTTCATCTTCCTCCCGTGTCAGTGTTTGTGGTACGTGATCCTGAAAGAAGCAGTAGTTTACAACGGTAATGCTGTCTGAAGCTGCTGTATTTTGTGTTTCAGAGCTGTAGTTAGCGTGGAGGAGCAGAGCGCCTGCCAGGCGACAGTGCTGCCGATGCGGCGGGGTCGATGCTACCACAGCATTGCTGTTCTGCTTCTAGAGGCAGGTGCTCACCCTGGCTCTCCCGGTTGATTTGTTGGCTTCACTGCAGGGCAGAGCCTCACTAAATGGGCTGATGTGCTTATTAATGGTCATAGTCTCAATTGTCACTTAATATCACCAGGTGTTGCACAAGTCTGTAAACAATTCTGCTGTGTGAAACATGGGTGCTCATTCTCTGTGTGTGTCCTCAAGGTTATAAAGGCACTAATCTGTACGTTTTACAGACTGAAGTTTTTTTACTCTGTCATTAGAAAAAGGCAGACTCCTGTGTTGCATGAGAACTGCTCGGGCTGATTAACATGGAAATGGATGTGCCTTAATCAGCTTGGGGTGAGGGAAGCTCAAAATTAATTAGATACATTAGTTTCACTTTAAAAACGTATTATAGCTGTTGCCACTAGTGACCGTTATAGTTAAAAATGCAAAATAGTCTTCCATTCAACACCATGTTCATGCCAACTCATCACTTTCCAAATAATTCATTTTCCAAACTGAATTTTCCCTATTTAGTCTTTGCCCCATAAAGCAGGAGGGGGGGAAGGGCAATCGAGAGAAACATGCAGGGAGGGATATCAGAGAGGAAGAAGATGCTACTTGAAACTTAACCCTGTGTTCACTGGGGTGCTGTGTGTTATATCACACTGCTTAATACATTGAATCCAACTCAAAGACATTATTTCATAGTGCTTGTCCTCTGGAGATCATTTTGGTGGCAGCTGTGAATGGCAAATGACTTGTTGAAATATGGAAAGCAAGTGAGAAATTATCTAGTGATACATATATTTTAAAAAAAGAACACATGATTATCACAAAAGGATTTTTTTCTAAAAAGGTACTAAATGAATTTGGGTTCTTCCTTTTCAGAAGACTGTGTATGATTCAGTGCCTTTATAACTACAAAGAGAGCTTTATATTAAGAAGGCATTTCTATTATGCCTAAAGTGATGCAGAAGGAACTATTTTTGGTAACCATAAATTAAAAAGAACTGCTACATGTTCTGTGAGCTTGTACGTAGGGGTGCATGCATGTATTTTGAGTTAGAGCCATGCTAGGCATCATAAATACCCTCTTCTGGATAACCTGAAATTTCGATGTAATATGTTGCCCAAAAAGTCAGGCATGTGACTGGCACGTCAGTAAGACTGAAAAGCTGAAGGAAAGTGGCTTTTTTTTATTTATAACAAGATGGAATGAGACTCTTTTAAGTGAAATAGGATGTAAAACTGTTTTCAGAATTAAACAATAGACTTGAAACCAGTCTGATAAACTTTGACAAGTGAAGCAGTTTGGAGGATGGTCTGCTCAGGAAAAAAAAAAAAGAGGTAAGTATGGAGAAGTGAGATTGCAGCTGAAATGACAAAGTGGGATGAAGCTGTGATGGTTTTTACAGAAGCCAGTAGAGGTTTGGTAAGACTTTGTTGTCTGTGTTCAGAAGAGATGGGACTGGGGAATTACTGTAGAAAAGAATTAGCAAGAGCTGGAAGCATAGTCAAGAAGTGAGAATTTTAAGAGATGGGAAGGAGGATGTGGTATATCAATCAGTTCAGCATTGGGTGCCTGTGTCGGGAGGAAGCAGACATTCTACCTTGCCAGAAAGCAAGAGAGGAAAAGCTTGTGTGCCTGAATAGTTTGAAGGTATTTAGCACTGCAGTTATGTAAGAGGAGTTTCACCCTGTGTAATTTTACATGTCGGTAGTAGGCTTTTTCATGTGAACTAGTTACCTTCAGCCCCCTTTACCTTGGTGGAGAGAAAAGGGCACTTGCAAGAGGAGACGAACTATACCCTTAAAGTACATGTCTAAAATAAGCCAGATGAATTGCACTACAGAAGTGCCTGTTTCTCTCCCATTGACTATAAAAGGAGCGTGGCGTGATTAGTGCAGATAGAGATGTCTCCATTGGAGGCACTTACATTTAGTTGGATGAATTCCTTTGGTGCTTTTTATGAACATTAAACTATCCGTCAGTTCACTCGGTGCTGTCTCCAACGTTGTAAGTACTGCACCAGAGCCAGTCCCTGTGAAATTGTGGTTGTCAGCAGGTGAAGGAGATTCAGAGTGCTTGGTATATTAAAAGCATTCAGTGTAATGCACATTTTGAGTTGATAGTTGAGTTTGTTCACTCATCTTCTGTGTGGGTTACTCTATCATTATAAGTCTATTCCAGATATCTCGGAGCATCATGACTGTAATTCAAGACTAGCCCTTGTTTGGATGACACGTGGTTGAAATCTGCAGTCTGGTGTGTGTCAGGAGAAATCAATGTGTAATTAGAAACTGCTAAATATGACATCATGGTAACATTCCTTGGTTTCAGAGCATTACTTCTAGTTGTATGTTAATTTATCTTGCTTCTTTTTCTGGGGGCCAATGCATACGCTTAAATGTCAGTATTATTGACAGCTCTCAGCTCTTTCTGGGCTGTCTCCCATCTCTGCCTTTTCTGAAGATGAGGTCACTGAGCATTTTGAAGTACTAGTGTATTTTATGATAGAACAGGGTAAAATCATATTCACTGCAGTAAAGGTGGGCTCTTAAGGGTCTCTTGCCTTGCATTAACAAGGCATTTCAAGGAAGTAGAATATCAAATTAATGTTTCATGTTAAAGACATTAATGTCCTTATGTTTAATCCCTGTTACAGCATGGAAGCAGAAGGAGGTAATACTTGAAACATCTTCCTTCCTTGCCTTCCTCTTTTCACAAATGAACATTAAAAATTTAAAAGTGTGGGTAAGAATGTCTTAAGAGTATTTTTTTATTGAACTGAGGGTAGGGGGAAGTGTGCGGTCTTCAACAGAAATGCTCTAGTCTCCTTGTTTTCAGGGAGGGGACCCACAAACAAAAAAATCCCCACAAAAAACAACGCAAGTAGACAGAACGGTGAAGAGTGCTGAGACTCGGTATCAAGCTGTGCCTTGGTCAGGTGTGGAAGAGCTTGTGGGTTTGCCTTCTCTTCATGGCCTTGTAAGATGGTCTGGATATAAACTGGCCTCTTATAAATTACTTAATCTTTTTCTGCCTATGTCTTATAGATAAAAGGACTCCAATAAAGTTTACTTATCTTGTTATTCATTAATCATGTCTCTCTATATACAGTTGGTAGTCTCAGTTGCTAGTTCTCTAGTAGAATCCTGTCTTCATTGGATCCTTTAGACTTGAATGCAATAAATAAAAAATCATTTTCTGAAAACTGCATTTTTATTTCCCATCTGTGGCTTATGTCTGTATACTTTGAAGCATCTGCAATGATGCGGCTGTAGTTTAAGGGCCTGTGTGAGAAGTGTTATTTACAGTTGCCATCAGTTGCTCTCATGCATCTGTCCCTGTGCAATAAATACAGATATACACAGGGACAGAATGAAGAAACTGTTTCTCACTTCCTGCTGGTAGTATCACGTGATGTGTAGCTGACCTATGTGACACAGGACCAGTTGTGCTGATTGTGTCCTTCCCATCTCATTTGTGACTACATCCATCTTGATACATTAGATGGAGCCGGGGAATAAGAGGGATAGCTGCCTTGCCAGATTGCAAGAAGTGCAGTAAAGGAATTGATTGCTTTAAATCAGTTGTGGTATATTAAAAATTAAAGCTGTATTGCATTGCTTTGGTTGGTTAAAATGCATATTCTAATGGTTTGCTTCTACTTACTTTTGAGGTTTTAAAATTTTTTTGTTACCAAAACAGGTTTCTAAATAAAATGTTTGCTATTTATTTTTGAAAGTATCACCACTTCACTGGTTGGTTGTTTTTTGGGTTTTGGTTTTTTTTGTGTGAAATCTTTCACTGAAAGATGATAGAGCTGATATGAATTTGTGAATTGCTCTGGTTTTCCCATAAGTATTCCCAATGAAGAAAATTGAACTGGAAGATCCTCCATCTGTGCTTGAACTCTCTTCCTAAAGAAACAAAGTAAGCCTGAGCAAACCTTCCAGCAAAATGCAGAGTAGAATCATAGACTATCTCAAGTTGGAAGGGACCCATAGCTCCCTGCTCCTTGCAAGACTACCTCAGACTAAACCATATGAGGTAGAACTTTTCTGAACAGGCAAAACATATCAGTTAGGAGATTTGCTCATAAATGTCTGTACCCAGGCTAAAGGAATAAATACAGACTGAAAGTTTAAAGCCATTGTGAGCTGATCTGCGGAATTCAGTGGGAAGCCACTTACCCTCTGTGGAAACAAGCTGTGTTACTGCTCTGTGCTGTGCCCTGTGCTATTTTTTTATGAGCTTCCTCTAAGTACAAGAGGGACCTTGACGTATTTACTGATAGTAACAGTACTGTGTTATCTGAAAACTACTTACCCCTGCCTCCTTTCACGGTTTCCTTATGGATTTAAGTGACCTGAGGATAATTAGGTTCATATTTTTCTGAGGGTCCTTGGCTCTGGACTGCATTTCTCTCCCAGCTTCTTCCCAAGGTATAGTACTTTGTGCCCTCTCTTGCTTCTACCCATCCTATTACAGAGGAAGCAATGTGATACGAAGGCATCAGTCATCTCATTCAGGATTGAAACTGCTTTCTGTATTAATCTGTTAAAGGTGCTGATAAAGACTAAGCAAGTTTGAGGCTGAGGAGAACCTTCCATTTTTCCCTATCAGCTTTTACCCTTTCAAGAGCAAGGCTACTGGAAGAAAGTCCCAGAGGTGGGCAAGTAGCAGGTCTGCTGTATGGCTGACACTTGACTTTATGCATCCCTTCTATCATCCACAAACACTTCATGTTGCATAGCCAGATGTTGAACGATAAACACTTTATAAAGGCGTGGTCTTGACCCCAGGCTCTCTGCAGCCTGAATAGGTTAAATTCAGATTCTCAGGGAAGCAGTTTGAGCAAGAATCTGAAGACTTTATCTGGTAGCTATAATTGTGGTATTTGAAACCTGACCTTTTTTTTCCCCAGGAGTATACGTAAAAGAGAGAATCAGTGTAGCCTAAGTTGATTGTATCTGTTGTCAAAGACTTCCAGTGAACTTTTTTGAACTGTACTTTAAGAACCTTTTTAAGAAGCGTTGCTGTCTGACCAGTGAATGAATACATGAGTAAGCAGAAGATTTTGATGCAGCTGATGTTTTTCTCACATCTTAATTCTTATTTGGGTGTATATCAAGGCAAGGCTTGCATCCTGATATTGCTGCAGTGAGCTCTGCAGTGAAAGCCAGGGATGTTCCACCAAATGATAATTACCAATAGTTGCCTGTCGCTGCAAAATTTTTCTCCAAAGTAGCTAGTTCTTTCCTTGCGCTTTTTACTTTGAACTTATTCATTTGTCCAAGAATCTTTGTGAACTTGGCTATTCTTCCTCCCCTTCCAAGATACCACCTGGGGGAAGCTGCGGGTTAATAGTGTCCTGTGCTATAATCTTCCAGTTACTCATGCAGACAGCCTATCAAATGTGCAGAAATGGACTGCAGCTCTGATCATCTGGCTAAGGGGATTAATGTCATCTAATGCAGTGTGTTGCTACCAAATAGATTACAAGGAGCAGAAGAGGTTTGGAGGCTGAGAGTGTGTGTTGGGAGAGGAGGAGAGTAAAACCCCTCAGGAAATTAGTAGCCATCTCAATTTGCAACTTTTGTAGTTAATCTGTTGTGTGCAGCAAAACATGTTCTCTGGAGTTTGGGGCTGTACTTGATGGGGAGGTGTCAAAGAGGATGCTTGCTATAAAGCTTGTGTTTAGAATAAACTACTATAATCAATTAACACTTTGTGCTGAAATCTTGTCTTTGATTTCATCTTCTTAAACCAAGTGCAGTAACATTTTTGGTGTTTAAAGTATAGCTAGTGTTCCCTGTAGCTTGTTTAGTCTTACTAGGCATATAAAGATGTTAGTCATTAACTGGGTGTTATATAACTGTGGGTACAGTTAACTTTGTTTGGTCAAGACAGTAAAAGCATACTCTGTTATGTAGTAGTTGATAAATGCATTTATATTGAGGCATTCCATTGATTTGACAAATAATGGGTCATTAAAGGCAAAGTCGACTTAAAATCTGAAGCCACACCTATATTGCAGGCACAGAAGTGAACACAGGCTATATTAGTTTGCCTGACATGTCGCAGCTATAAACTGCACTAGAACAAGCTCGAGCATCTCTGCCACATTCTGGTCATGTCTGAAATGTCTGTAGACAAGCTGCTAGTTTAAACTACAGAATCAGAGATGCTGTTCACAGTCTGTCTGTTTTCATTCCCTTGTTACTTTAAGCATATTTGAAACCAGGGAACTTCTTAGCTATTTCTATTGCTGTGTAACTGAAAACTAAATGAACACAAACTGGACTTCTGAGAGATGTGTATGTCTGAGGAGGACGTTAGCAGATATGCACAGTGCTCAGCTGCAATGAAATAATTGCACAAGGGGACTGCCAAAAGTATATGGTCCTGTTCACTGGAGGTACCTCTGGGGCTGGTAATGGGGGTCTGTGCACTTGTCAATCCCATCTCTCCAGAACTGGCTCCAAGTCCCTCTGGAGTTCCCTTTTTATGGCTTGAAGTCCTTGTTGACTCCTTCCTCCATGCTTTAATATTTTATTATGTGAATATTGGCAGGCGGGGGGTGGGGGGCAGTGGTGGGGAGGGAAGTGTGTGCGTCCACATATATGTACATATGAGATGTTAAAATTTTATGCAGACTATATTCAAAGCTGCTTTATAACTACAAACCGACACCTTTCATGCACCGTAGGATGGCTGGTGTGTTTGGGGGTTTGTGCTGGTAACTTAACTGGGCCCCTACAGTGCCCAGTGGTGTTTTCGTTGCCAGGTAGAGTGCTTAATAAATCTATCCAATGGTATTAAGTAAATTTTATGGCCCAGTCAACTTTTTCCTGTTTTCAGCTTTTAGGAACAGGACAGCTGCTAGACTTTTCAGGTGGTTTAGTCACGTGCGAATTTTGAGCCCAGCAAATTTTTCTTAGAAACTCTTTTACCCCCAATTACTCATCAAGTTACTTTAAGAGGTGATCAGCACTAAACAAAATCAAGGCCATAAAGCAAAATGCTGAACAAGATAACTGCTTTTTTTTAATCAGCCGTAATACAGCTGGGTGTATTAAAGGGCTATGTAAGCTGCTCCCACAGGATTGTAGACTCTGGAAAAAATGCCGTGTAAAAAAACCTGTCTCCCCCATTCCCCAAGCTCCCTATTCACCCCCTATTTTAATAGTAAAGCTTTTAGATATCAGTTGGGTTTTTTTGTTGAGTGTTATGTGGCTGATTTGAGAGGTGGAAAAGTTTTGTCTAAAGCTTTATTTAAGGAAATATAAAATAATTTGAAACTTTAACTAAAACCGATGGGGAAAGGAATTAGGGTTGTTTGTACAGATGGGGTTAGAATGGAAATATTTAATCTACATGTAGGTATTTCCGGAATACCTCATAGGATTTGGTAACCTGATCCACCTTTTCCATGAAAAAAAGGGCATTTTGGGTGTCTTACCCAATTTAGTAACCTAGTCCTGAGGATTTTTCCACTTCTCCCTGGTTTAGACTAGTTTAACTCTATTGAATTCCATGCATTTTTATTGAACTGGAACTGATGTAAAATGAGATAAAGATCAGGTTAAAGTAGCTACCACTAAAACCAGTAAGAATATTCAGATGTCCTGAAGTCAGCCTTTTGTTTTTGAATTGGCATTGAGCAACATCATCACTGAAGTCAGAGTTGCACCAGCACGCAAGGTGTTATGTGAGATCAGGGAGAGGCCTTATTCTTTCTGATCCTAACTGCGTGGTCTGAGATTGGAAAGATGGCCTGGCAAGTGGGGAAGTAAGCTGGAGGAGGGAATAAGGTAAGCCAGCAGTACCTTTTTGCCAAACCACTGAAAATGTCTCTGATTTACTCTCTGAATGTATTAGTGGTCTGTCTTCTCCTGAATGGAGATGCACTGTTGATAGCAGACAGGGAAGCCTGCACTGTTAATCTGTAAACCATTATAGTTGAAGAGGGAACTCCCTTCTCCGTTGTTCCCAATATTAACATCACTGGTGTATTCCAGAGTGGATCAGGTGGGGCTGGGGGAGGGAAACAAAGCTTTTTTTTTTGAACAAACCTTTCATATCTGTCCGGTCTCCCTTGCATAAAATATGAGCAAGTAGATAAACGTTAAACTATTTTTAAAGCTACTTTCTCCTGAAATACTCTGGCACAGTTTCTGAAGCTTAGTTGTTGAATAAAGGAACTTCCCAGCAACTGCCCTTTGATAACTTCTAAATGTAGATTACAGCTGTCCTTTTGGGAAAGGCACGTGGCTCAGCATGTGAGAAACTGACACCTTTTTCTCTCCTTTTCAGAGTGTCTCCTCTACAGAAGTCTGAAATAGTAGACATGGTCAAGAAACACGTCAATGCCATAACACTTGCCATTGGGGATGGTGCCAATGACGTAGGAATGATCCAGACAGCTCACGTTGGAGTGGGGATCAGTGGCAATGAGGGCATGCAGGCAACCAATTGCTCGGATTATGCTATTGCACAGGTCAGAGGCAAAAAGAGAGCAACTGCCATATCCTGTTGTCAGAAATGCGCTGTGCAGTCAGGTAGTGCTTGATGGCTTCTCCTAGCCTTCAAGCTAGGCGCATCTCTGCTTGTTTCCTTTTTCAAGGCAGCTGTCTAAAACAGATACCTTGGATGTATTTTTGGGATCCATTATTACAACTTTGTATTCTTCGGGGTAAAGCTCCACCTCCCCTGAAAAGTTTCAGTTTTGTCCTGACAGCTGTGCAATGTCTTGGTTCTTCAGTAATCGGGGAGAAGCACTTTTGGTGATGCTTATGTTAACGTGCTTTTAAGTGTAACTTACCTCTCTTGGTGCAAGCTGTTTCTTTTACTATGAGTAGGCATTATAACCAAGTGTGTAAGAGTTCAGCTGTTTGGAAATACTTATTTTGAGGTGCTTCCTCCATTTATTTGTTGTTGTGGGGGTTTTTTGTTTTTTGTTTTTTGTTTTTTTTTTTTTTTATTCCCCCCACCTCCATGATGTATCCAAGAATTGGTCACAGTTCTAGAGTGCTGGCCAGTGTTTTCATTTTAGGTATGTTATTTTGAGTGCTGTTTGGGTGAGTGCTCCCAAACTACTATCCCATCAAATTCAGCACTGATTACTTCAGCTAAAGAGGAGAGTAAAAAGCCTTTTTTATTTCGCTGAAGAAACCAAGATGTAGAATAAGGACTTGAAAAGAAACATAGAAAGGAAGGAGATGCTTCAGTTGCCAGACATCCTCTGAATACTATTTACAGCTGAGGTGGTCCGTGTATGTGTTTGAGACTGATCATAGGGCAAGAACAGGTGGAGCTGACAGAGAGCAGAGATGATCCACTGTCTCCTCAGTGATCTGTGATCATCAGCTGATGTTCCTTTCTGGCAGGGTGTAGGCAGATTTGCTTTACCAAGAGATATGAAATATTACCGTCTTTAGTTTCAGTAGAAGGTGAGGTCTTGAAAAGGCATGGATAATGCTGCTGTTTGCACAGATAACTGTTTATTGTGTTAACCCTGCTGTGAAGAGAAGTGGCAGTCTTGTATTGCTGCTCTGTTCTGCAGTCTGAGGAAGCACCCTGGGTTTCAGGTTTGAATAACTGAGACCTTTCACCAAATTTATCTTGAAAACTTTAAGCTGTTTTATCAAGGCTTTATTCTGTCATAAACAGTGGCATATTCCAAATACATAGCATTATAGGGACTGCCATAATCATGAAGTCTGATATCTCATTTTTAACTTCTGCAGACTATGTTGCTTCTGCTGTATAACTTAATTGAACGCTCTTTACTTAGACTTCCTCAGATCACTTATTACTTTCGTTTTAATAAGTAAGCAGAAGCACTGAGAGTGTTGTCCATAGAGGGCCCTACATGCTTAATTCCTTTTGTGTTAGTTGCAGTAACATAAAATCTGAAGAAATAATTCCATATTCCTGTGTTGCTTCTGCATTGACAAAACCCCCTGTCTTTGGATTTAGTGTTAGAATGTGAAAGTAAGTTGCTCTTGTTTTAAATTCTAGTCAGGGTTTTACTGACAATAGTGATGAATCTTCCTAGTTCAATGAAATATAAAAGCTGGTCAAACTAGCACAGAATTTTAACTGTGAAAAATTAGTAAAACGCTGCAGAATTGTATTTTGTGGTTGTGTAGAAGAGCTTTGTGCTGATTAGAAAACATATAAAGGAATCCCTCTTGTAAAGGAGACTAATATTGTATGGTAATGTGTGTTTTAAAAAAAGAGTTTAAAAGAAAAACTTGATCTCCGTGGGGTGTATTTCTTTCAGCAAAGACATATAACTCCCACTAAAGCATTACTGTATGTGCATGCCTTGAAGGCAGAGTATGTTCTTATTGAGTAATTTAAGACGACCACTATAATGTAGCATCTCATGTTCAAATGGTATTTCAAACGCAGTGGTGCCAGAAGTAGGCGCTTATGGAAGAGAAAGTCTCCGTATAGGCTCGTTTAGGATTCCAGGGGGAAGCAAAGCATAAACGAAACAAAAATAAAAAGGTAACTTGTGTCTGACTCTATTCCAAATAGCTTCCACAGGTGCAAGGAGCATCTGTTTGAATCATCCTTTTCCCTTGAAATGATATTGCACTAGTGATCCATATTTAGCGAATCAAATGACCCTATTGCTTAGAGAGACAGTAGTAGAACTCCGTAACTTTTTTCCTCAGTAAAAGGCTTTATCATCTTAATCCAGAGAGCATCTGGTGTCTAGGCACTGTTTCCTTTTCTTAACTAGGGAAACTTCTTTCTTAAACAAATGTTCGTATTTCTGTTTTGTTTGGAAAATTTGGCTTGCATTTTGGGTGCATTTCACTGTCTTATCCCCCATCTTGACTAAAGGATTAGGTGATGCTATATTGGGAGGGGGTTATCTTTTAGAAAGATAATCTCTGTATAAAAAAAGTTATGCTAGGGTTGACACAGGGACGACTGTGAAAATTTATAGGAACTGTTTTACAGGTATGTTGTAACGTTCCCTTCTGCTTTAAAACTTTGTAAATGCAGTAGTGTCCAAACAAGGGTAGTGTCTTAGTAGAGCCCTATCCCTACAGTGGCTCAAGTATGCCAGTAGCTGTACGTTTGCATTATTTCAGTGACCAGCATCAAAACAAGTTTAGTTCCTTGCCACACCTTAATGGGACTCTTCACCAGTGTGAGCAGGCTCAGAACTGTTATTTAGGTTACTAATATCTTCCTTGCTGTGCTATGCAGTGCACTCGTTTTCTTAAGAGTACAGACAAGAGAGCAATTAATGGTAGGATTTTTCTTTGCCTTGAGCTGCAGAGAAGACTGTCTGAGGTGATCACTGGTTAAGCTCAGCAGAGAGAAGTTTTTAGGGTGTGTCTTAACAATTCTCTACAAGTTGTTTTGGGATGACTTGTCGGGATGTAGTGGCAAGTTTCCCATCACTGCTGATGTGGTTTGTTAGTGAATTTTGATGAGGAAAGTTGTAGCTGTGCTGTATATTAACTGAGGTATTAGGTGTCTGGTAGGTCAACTGCTCCCTTGTGAGTGTCCCACTTTTAGTCCTGACTAAAGTTGGGCAGAGACTGAACCGTGAAGCTTGGTTCACTTTTATTTTCTCTTTCTTTCATGCTGGCATATCCTAACAAATGTGAGTTGCTGATGCATGGGAGAGATGCTGTTCTTACAGGATTTGTGGTTCAGTGATTTCGGTGCTGGAAATCATGAGAGCAGAGCTGTCTCATGACAGTCCTAATTCATTACTGTAGCTTACAGTTTCAAGTAAGTTTTGGTTAAAGTAAATGATCTAGAATCTAAATTTAGGAAGTCAAGGTTTTCCTATCAAGTCACTTCATGGAAAAGGAAGCAAAACAAATAATGGTCCCGCCTTAGTGTCCAAGAACCCTTCAGGTGTACACATGCTGAACGGTAAATCTAGTTACCAGTTTGAGCTGTCTGTAACTGAACACAAGAGAAATGCTGCAGGCCATAAAAAAGTTCACTGACAAAGCCAAGACTAGAAAATTACGTGTTTCCTAGGCTGCATTGTGAGACTGTTTCTATAAAAGTCCATTTTCAAAACTGCTGAATTGAGAAGCTGAATTTGAGCTGTATCTGTGGTTCAACCTAGTATTAAAAGGTATCTGTTTTTACAAGATTCATTTACTTGCCCTTTTTGGCAAACGCTCCTTCTTTCCCTACACAGTATTTTAGGTGCTTTGCGTAACACAGGATCACATACATTTTGTGGGCTGAAAATGTTAATATAAGTATTGATTCTCTATGAAAGACTCTGCATCTCTTTTTCCACTTGTGTTCCCCTTTGTGCATTTCATTTCAGCTCAAGACAGTTCTAATTACCAGACTGTTCATTTAACAGAGAAAGGAGATGCTGAACCTTGTAAGCCCTCAAACACTGGAATCTTCTTTGACTGTGAAATGAGGAGTTCACATTTATATTCAATCCTTGCTTGATTTTGCTATCAGGATAGTAATACTAATTGAAGACTATTTACTGTTTAAAGCCAGTAAAGACCACTTAAAAAAACACTCAGAGGTTTTGCTACAGAAAAAGCTTTTCCTGTAAATATTTTAAGTGTGTTTTGCATATATGTTCAGCTAAGGTATTTAAACATTGCACTTGAAGAACAGCTTTCATAGCTGATCTGAGGGTTTTTTTTTCTGACAGCAGGGGTTTACTTTAACCAATTTTTTTGAACAGATCTTCTTATATGTAAAAAGCTTGTTTTCTCTCTTTCAGTTTTCCTACTTGGAGAAGCTGTTGTTAGTCCATGGAGCTTGGAGTTACAATCGAGTTACCAAGTGCATACTGTATTGCTTCTACAAAAATGTGGTTTTGTATATTATTGAGGTAAGAGTAACTAAATGGCTGAGTCTTACTGGTGCTTACTCCTCAAATAATTTCTTATAAAAACTCTTCCAAATGGATTGAGCTAAAAGGACTGACATTTTTTTTCATGTTTAACAACTTAAAATTCTATTTCCTTTCTTAGATTGTTAGTTCACTTGAATCTTTTAATGTTTGCAAAAGGAAAACTGAAGGTTTCAGTACAGCGAAGCCTTGAATACAAGATGTCAGGGACAAAGTTCATTCCTTCTGTGCAAATGTTCATATTGAAAGCTTCTTTGTAGTCATGGAAACATTTCAATTAGAGCTTATATTTATAAAACTTGAGATTGGGGATAAAATTAAATCAAAAGTTCATTTAATAGAATTGGGAAGAACTCTACAGGCAAATAATAAACTAGGCAAAAACTATAGCTCTTGCTTCCAAGTTATAAAGACCATAGCTTAGCTGGAACTGCAATTAGTTTGCCTTGTTTTTTGGAAAGAGAAGACATAATTTTGCCCTACAATGCCACTGAAATTATAAAATTAATCAGGTTATTTGATTTAATTACATTTAAAATGTAACTAACTGTGTTTTTGAAAAATTAATTGCCTGAAGATGTCAAGTAGTGAAACTGGATTTTAAAGAGGGCTGAATACCATTATAAACATAAATACATTGCATTTCAACCTGCTTAGATAGGAGTGTAGTTCTCATGCTTCAGGGTATAGCCTTGAATTTAAGAAGGATCTGGAAGGGATGTTTATTGTGTGCTGTTGGCTAGTTAGAAACAGACGAGGAACTTGAACTCAATGGATTGGTCACTTGCTGTACCAAGTGACCACTTGATACTCAATTTCCATGTTGTTCCTCAGTTTTGTTTTGTATGCCTGTCTATATATTAGACTTTCTATTTCTTTCTACAATTAAGCAGACATGAATGAGGTTAACAAATAAGAAAATTAGAACATTTATAATTACGCAGCTAGTTATATTGATTACAGGAGATAATGAGTAAGTAGTGTTTTACTATTCAGTGAAACACACCGTGGTCAGTGTGCATATACCTGACTCCCTCAGGCTCTGATGTCTTTTATGCATGATGTTAGGCTCTTAGAGAACAAATACTCTCCACTAACTTGCTCCATTTTTCCTGAGCTAACTATTTCTGAATTAGCTGTTGACTGTTACAATTTCAACAGATTAGTGTGTTTACTGTGAGAGAGTTACACTATGCCATCAAAATAATGGAAGTGTTCTGCTGTAGTGGGTGAGAGCAGGATGGTTGAGTGATATACAGTATGCTAGTTCCGTGAAATAATACAAAGAGTTGATTTTTTTTTTCCTACATTTTAAGCACCTAAACCTTGACTGTGTCCCAACTCTTTAGCCAGATTCTCTGCCAAATTTAAATCCATGTTCCTGAGATTTTACAGGTGTGTTCTTGTCCTAGTGTAGAAGCCACCTTCACAGCTCTGAGACAAATTTAGCACACTTAGGTAATCAAGATTTGGTTCACATTTTACTTTCTGAAAGTCCTTAATTTGACTTGGGCTGGTCATAACTCTTGTTTTTAGTAAGGGTTTTTGAGTGTTGTTGTTGATAACAGTAATTTTCATTATTGTGCAAAAGGAATATAAATAATTTAAAGAACAACTTTCCTAGTGGGTTTCTTACTGAGCATGGGAATTGCTAGGATTTTCCCTGAATTGTTCAGAAAATGCTTAACAGCTTCATGATTGCCTTCTAGGATTCTTTTCTCCTTTTGAAAATTAGTTTTGAAAGTCCTGCTTCTTGCCTGTTGCAGCAGTGTGTGTCTTTGCTTCATTTAGTGTAGTCTGACAAGTAAATTAAGCTCTGCATCAAATGTTGTATAGCTATATTATGCCTTCCCATGTGAGCAGCTGTGGAAGGGGTTGAAGGCAGGTGAAGGCCTCTGAGGTAGCTTAATCATCTTACTTCAGGGAGGAATTTTATTAGCCAGAGATATCACTGAATGATACATAAAATGCAAGTCTGATCTGAGAATGTGAGGTCAGATGTTCTCTTCACCGTATTAGTTTGTGTTCAGTTCTTTCTCATACTGTACTGATGCAAATGAGCTTTTGTGTCTCCTGATGCCCATGACTAAGGGTAGGAGTTGGTTACATCTAACACCTGAGCACTGAAAAATGTGTAATGAGCTTCAGCCCTGTGCCTTGGTTACCCCTCTGTGCTCATGCTGCGTAGAAGTTGGGAGCAAGTTTAAGGCTTAAAGGAGGTGAAGTGACAGAAGAAATCTTGTAGACCTGCAGCAGTGGGAAGAGCTTGACTGGGTTGTAGTTCCCCTGGTGAGTTTGCTTTATTAGT
The DNA here is from genome assembly GCA_034782735.1 of Sagittarius serpentarius. Lineage (NCBI taxonomy): Eukaryota > Metazoa > Chordata > Aves > Accipitriformes > Sagittariidae > Sagittarius > Sagittarius serpentarius. Next base: position 6,363,722 of record JAVKLA010000026.1, read on the forward strand.
GGCCTTAAGGAACTTCCCCTCCAAAACTGTATAAAACTAGCCAAACTGCCTGGAAACTGAAGAGAGACCAACTTTTGTATCCTAGGGATGCAAGGGAGAGAGAGAAGAGGTCTCTAATTCCCTTCTTAGCTTTACACAAAGCAAGCTGAGTTGTTTTGTATTTCTGCTGTGAGGCTCAGGAGCGCTGCTCAGTTTGCAGTGTGGAGGGATGCTCATGAAAGAGAAGCTCCATGAGGGAATAAATCCTTCAGCTTGAGAGAACGGTAGTTGAGTGCCCAGCACTCCTGTGCTGTTGCTTGTGCATATGGTGTGTTCCTGATTGTTTCCCAGTGCTCTGGATAAGTTTAATATTTACCTCTACTTCCTGCTTGGATCTGTGGTGTATGGGGAGTATTCTTTTAGCATCGTAATGAAACAGGGATTTGAACTTGAACTACTTTCTAAGTTAATCTTCTAAAGGATTGTACTGAGTAAATATTTATAGAGTTGAATCAAAAAGCACATCGGTGAATATGACTGTCAGTTACACCTTTGTTACTGTATCTGTTTTATTTCAATGAAGCTTTAACACCTGAGGAATAACTATAGTAAGCCTTATGTAAATGAGTTTTGCAGCAGTGAAGTGCTGGGTCTCATAGTAACTTTTATTCCCTGATACTTTCCAAATATCAGAGAGAAATAAAAGATAGTACTCAGGCTTAGCACACAGAACATCCGGACACGACTTGCAGAGACATACATTAAGATTAAACTTAAGTTAATTAAACAGTGGTTAATGTTTGAGGCGAACCTACTGCTGTCTCCTTTCCTAGCACCCTGACATTGGTATATTAAACACACTTCGAAGTTCGTCTTGATACCAATCACTCTTGTACCAGGAGGATCCAAACTGTGGCATCTCTCCAACGTTAAATTTCATCGGCTTTCCTTTGGCTTCTGGAGAAGTGGTAATTAAAATACAGGATTTGGTGGGAAGCGTACTCAGGTGACTGGCATAATGGACTTTACTCCTAGGAGGTGCTGCTGGGTTAAGGCTGGTGCTTACCTTCCCGCAATGGCTGGTTCTTTGCGGAGAGGTAGGGTCCCCAGGAACTGTGTTTTCAGCTGCTTTGATAACACTGAAATGTGCATCCATACCGGGACAATTTCATGCAGCTAGAGAGCTAATATAGCAGAAGGCAGGCCTTGTGTCTAGCGATTGCAGGGGAAATGGAGCTAGGAGTCCATCTTCTCTCTCTCTCTTGATTAGGCCTTCCTAATATTTTTTTAAGAGGTGAATTCTAAGTCATTAAAGTGATAAAGCTCAGTGAGGTCTGAGATTTTGGTTTGGCTTAACAGCCAGAGACTTGATGTTGCTCTCCTTTGTCTGTCCTGATCTCTCTTTCCTTTTGCACTACTTCATCGTCATCTTCCTGCTCTTCTCTTAATTTCCCCTCTTCATTTTTGAAAATAGAAAACTTGGTGAAATATGAATCAAAAGCAGAAAGAGAAGCGGGTCCTGAAAATTCAAGTCCTTTCAGTGTGATTCTTAACCTGATTCTTGAGCCTTTGCATGTTACTGCTGCCAAGGTGCTTCAGGATATAAAGTTGGGATTCCTTTGCTTGTAGCCTCACTTACCGGCAGAGCTGTGCAGAATCAAGCCTTTCCATCCACAGAACTGGTTGATAGATGAATTGCTGCCCCTTCCCCACTCTGGCTCTGCTGGGTCTGTCCTAACAGCGGCAAGGGAATCTACATACAAGACTACCAAGATGACTGCAGGGATGAAATGCAAATACGAAGTCCCCTCTGCGGTGTCCATTCCTGTACTTCCCGTGTCTGGCTGCAGTAACAGTGTGCACTAAAGCTGTTACTGAGGAAAGCCAATTATTCAGCATCATCCAGAAGCAGAAGGTCAGTGACAGGGTTTTGACTTTTAAAGATTTGATAGACAAATACCTGGGCATCATTACAGCACACCATCTCATTCAATTATTTATGTAGCTGGCTTTAAACTGAGTAGTGAAACAAAAGATCTGTTTCACAGCTGTTGAGCAGATTTATTTCACTGGAGGTGATAAAAAGTTGTCCTGATGATATCAGAGCTTTGAAATATAGCGGATTTCAAATGTGAAAGAATAAAGGAATGTTGCTTTCATGTCATTCTTGGGAGAAGGGAGAAACACAGCAAGATCAAAGGCAATACCAGCAATATCAGGTAAGAGTTCAAGGCATTTGGGAATGCTTCTGTGGAAACTGTAGTATAGAAGATAGCATTCAGACCAATGCAGTGCGCAGGAAAAATGTGCTCAGTACTTCACTGGAGCATGTTGTTTATCTGGAATGTACTTAATATGAAGTGCTCTTGTATTATATATTGCAGAATGGGAGGCGAGGGGCAGGGAAGTAGATGGTCCCTGTGTCAAGGTCTGGCAGTGTAGGGCCATGATAGAGAAATGAATGGCAAGTGGGAAGAGGAGAGTGTAGTATACATACCCTGATGCTGCATTATTTTCTTTTCTGCCTTAAGAATCCAGAGATAAATTGTAAGCCCAGACTGGAAAGCTGTTTCTTTGTGGAGGCTGAGAGGGAAGTCTTATATGTGAACAGTGTTAAAACAAACGAGATAAACGTACTAAAGAACAAAACACCAGGATCAATAGTTTCTCTTTTAGAGTGGAATATTCAAGTCTTAAAAGCTCTGAGTAAACACAATGCCTAGATAAACATGCTTTTAAATAAGTGGTGATTTTGTGAGTCCAGCAAGGTCTGGCAATGAGAGCTGTGAAGTGCTCCACACACTCTTAGTGGTCAGCACTTCAGACTAGCTGATAGCACAAGCTGAAAGCACACATGAAATGTTGCTGAATGAGACCTTTCATTTGTTTTTTCCATTTTCATGCTTTCCTATTAAACACAACAGGTATCTTTAAAAATACGGAAAGCAGACATGCGAATTTCAGCCGTCTTATCCAAATGGCATGCAGAATTGAGTGTATCTGATATAATACTAAAAAATATACAGCTTTCTGTGTGCTTATCCCTGATTTATGTAATCTGACTTTTTACCTACGTCCCTGTGCTTTGTGTTTCCAATTGACTTCACAACTCTGAGGGTGCAGCCAGGCAGTAGAAAACCTTAAGCAGGGGTATTTTTGCAGTGAGTTGAGAACTGAAGTGTAGTAACTGTTGTCGTAGAAAGCAACTTTGTTAAAAGGTAAGAGCAGTGTTTTCCCCCAGTGTTAAATTAAGGATAAGAACATCTGGTTGTAAAATTCTGTAACAGGGTTAACAGTAATACAGGTAGCTGGCTGTCTTGTCATGCTTATGTATTCAAATTATTCAGTTGCCTGTGGAAATACTTCAAATGCTAGTAGGCATTTAATAGTCATTACTTCTGTGGGCGCATACTCAGTTGGTGTGGTAAGCTTATAACAATGCTCTGTCATGAAGAAGCAAAGTAGGAATGTGGGTGTGATTTCCATTTTATATGATTTGGAAATCTGGCTTTTGAATTCTCACAAACGTATGCATATCCTGAAAAAGTAACTTATTTTCTGTGGACAGGTACTTGCAGATAGGCAAAAGGTAGGATTCTGTGTCCTTAAGATTGGTATCCAGCGTAAATTTAGGTGCCTGAGAGAAACCTGTGTAGTGTCCATGTAGATGGCCTTTATGGATGCTCTGGGGTCATGGAGAGCAGTATGGGGCTGGCAGGTGTGCCACAGGACCTGCCAAAGACCTTTGCCTGTCTGAAGCAGCAGCAGCATTATTGGTACTAAGAGGTCTCTGTTGAGGTAACTGAATCCTATCCAGAAAGTGAAGGAATCTTTTGCTGTTGTTGTTGATTTGGTTTTGAAACATGCAAAAAGAGAGGAGTCCAAACCCCTCAGCTTGGGTAACATTAATCAGTTTGAAAAGTGCAGAATATTTATAGAAGTTATAGTACAGAAGTTGCAGACCTGGAAAGCACAGTAATGGACACAGTGTGAGGAGCAAAGCATGTGAGACTCGGCACTCTCTCTTGGTAATTTCTGGAAAAACAGGTCTTGCATGTGTGCTTATTTTGCTCTTGCGCTGTTTCTTACCAGCCTCGTACACAGGTTTAACATGCAGAAGTAGAAGACCTAGGGCAGCACAGAACGTTGTTCCCTTCTCACCCACCAAAAAAAGCTAATCGTAGGCTCCAATTCAAGAAAACATTCTTTAGTAACAATAGGTACAGAAAACAGATCTTGCAAATAGCCTGCCAGACTTCTTGGAATATCATAAAATACAGTTGGCCAACCTAATCCAAAACTGTCCAGATAGTGCTTTGCTTTTTGTTCTTAAAAATATATCCTAATTCTTTCTCAGCTCATTTACAGTGCCTAGTTTATATTGCTACCACTGACAATTTATTCCATATTTCAACCCCCTGTTGTCTGAAGAAATTCAGAATTGCGTGTAGGCTGGTCTCACCAACTTTAATCCGTGATTGACTTCTTGGTTTTTTTAGATTTGTAATTGAGTATGTTAATCCCAAGAGTTTCCAAGGAATCGGTCACAAAGATAAATCCATGCTAATTTTCCTTTTTTAGTGCTGTGCACTGCACAGTGAATCATTAGAGAGCAGTCCATCTTCCCTGAAAACCAAATTGAGTCGACTATTAAACAGCTGGTTTTGTATTTTTTCCAACCTTTTTCAAAAATGATGGAAGCAGTACCAGCGTTGCTCTGACTTTTTATGAACACTGCCTTGATTACACCCTACAACCAACACAGATTGTAATTTTTCAACATTCCAAATATAATAAATTATAAATTATGTTCCTTAGCATGGTCTCAAAATCTCTGGGTGAAACACCTGCCAGGTTCAATATGTGCTGCAACAGAGTACTTCAGGAAGATATCTACTGTGATACAGTATTAGGCAGATATGTTCAGAGTGCCTGGATCCTTTTTTTGCGTATATTTATATAAATAAGGGGTGTATGACAGGTGCAGTGGTGTGTGTCCCCCCCCCCCCAAATATATGCTTAATTTGGTGTGAAAAGTCCTAAATTTCTATTTGGAGGGCTTATAACAGAGCAATAATAATGCTGCTCTCTAAATTTCAGGCCATTGAATATGAAATGTTAGCCATCTCCTGTGCAATGTGTTCATCAAAGCTAGAATTGTCTCATCAGTAAATGTTTTTTTGGTTTAACTATGTCACCAATGAAAATGCAAGTTGATGTGTAGAAGGGAGATAACCTAATGGGAGGAACCTTTTAAGAGGGAAGCTAAACCTGCATTATGAAATTGGGAAAACCCAAACCTAGGGTTTTTTAAATCAAATAAAACCAGCTTTAAAATTCAAGGGTTTATCGTTGTTGATTTCAACCCCACTTTCTTTCCAAAAGCTAAAAGTTTTCACATCAGATATAACTTTTTATAGCTTTGAATATTGACTTGAAAAACATTGGCTGCTCTGACTCAATAATATTGGATAACCCATTGTTTTAATAAAAATAAAGGGGAACAGATCCCACTTTCCCATCCACGTAGACCAATTCAGTACATATGGCATTACTCGTGGGTACAGAGAAAGCCAAATTTCAGATTTTTATCCATGTTAAGAGTGCAAATAAACCTTATCAAGGAATAACTTGTGCTTAGCACATTCATGCTGAATTTAGCAATATATGCTGTACTGCACTGAAGGGGGTAATTTTGAGAGAGCTTTTCTAAAATCCAACACCATGTATATGTAGATGCATATATGGTGATACAGCTCTGCACAAATATATGCTTTGGACCTGTCCTGTTTTTCTTTACATATCTGGCCTATACCCCTATAAATAGACTTCCTTTAGTAGAGACATTCCTGATTTACGTGGGAATAACTGGTAGCAGAGTAAGGTCCTATGCATGTCATATGTGTGAAGAAGGGTTTTTTGTCTGTCTTTTACTAGACAGAAGCCACGGGGCTGGCAGGTTGAAGGTTATGAGGGTTTCTTCATTTTCACCTGTACCTCATTGCTCTAAATAGCTATGTTTAAAATGCATCTCTACAGCAATTTACTTTTGAGAATGGTAATACAAATGCTTTCAAATGAGGCTACATTTTGCCAAAGAGGACTTGGTGATAGACCCTGGCCCCAGCGACTGCTGGCAAATCAGAACAATCAGTTTAATTCTCTGGTTTGGAAGCTTTGAGGCACTGGTGTTAAAATGGCCCTATAAACGTGGTTGTTCTCTAACTTAATGTAACTTGGGCTTGTTCTGTAACTTAAGGCAACTTGGAAGGCTTCAAGTCTTCTAGGGGAGAGAAAAGCAGAATCACTTTTACTCAATTAGCTGTATCTGCTGCAGTTGAACTCTGATGTTATCCTGATATTTAAAAACACTACTTTAGCCTAGGTGTGAGGAGGGGTTTGCAGTTCTTATTGCACAGCTCTTTGTAAAGCATGTTTAGGTAGTGCCAGAGAGTTTGGAAGTGTTGCAGACAAGGTGTAGTATTGATTCACGAGTCGTGCTTTTGTGCAATTTCACGAAGTGCTTTAACTTTTTATTTGAGCCTGAAGTACTCTGAAATGTAACTTGGAGCCTGCTTTTGGAAATGTGTGGTGGCTTGCCTGTGAGCAGTCCCAGTGAAGTCACTGCATAGTAACTGCGTTTTCTACTTTCCTGGCAGTTCTTCGGAATAAAATGAGTTTATTTGTTTCAAGCCATGTGCTAGGATATTGTTTGTTGTTGTGTGCTTGTGAACAAAAGGTGTGCTGGTCTGCGTGGGCTGCACTTCACTTGTCCGAACTGAATAGAATTCTGCCTGGCTCCCAGCTGCTTGCTCAGCAGTAAGGTCAGGCTATATAGCTTGATATTTTTTGAGCATGAGTAACTTGGTCATAACACTGAAACGTTTGTTTTGGTGTTCAGTTTTATGATCTTGAAGCATTTTACTAGTACTCTGTCCCTTTGTTCTTAGGAAGTCAAGCAAAAAAGATAGCCTTACCTGAGCTCCTCTGTCCAACAGCAGTCTCATCGTCAGCTTCTCCTTTCTAGTTGTTAGCGGCATTTCTCTGGCATGTTTGGAGGCGCAGTGGAGTGTGTTTTTAATGGCCACGTTTTCTAGTGCATCCTGTAGTACAGATGCATGCAACTGATGAGTTCATAACTCTTACTGTCTTAATACTGCTCCACAGACAAGTACAAAAACCTTCTGAACACTAGCTCAGAAATGTGGTGTCACCATGGTTTTTTTTTTAATGTAAAATTTCTTTCTTTCCCATATCTGCATCATGAACTGAGCTGGTCCTGATTATTTTGAGGTTTCTTGTCTTTTTAGGATTATGACCCAAAGAAGTTGGGCAGAGATCAAATTTAACTGAATACAGACTCCATTTTTAAGTGCTGCTAGAAAATAATTTTGCCATTTCATCTAAATGAGCACTAATGATAAAAATACATCTGTCCTGTTTCACTAATTAACCACTAGAGATTGTTTTATTTTGGGATTCGTAAAAGGCATCTGTAACCTAGTTTAAGTGCATGTACAGGATTTAAAATAAAACTTATCTTATGTTTGTGAAGGAAAGAATCTAGAATATAGGTTTGGAGGTTTTGTTTGCCTGAGTTCAAAGTCTTAAACCAGATTTTTTTAGCACAGCGGGGTCAGAGGTAAAAAATACACCATATTCTCCATGATCAGTCCAGTCCTCTGTGCAAATCTGGAGCAGCATAGGTGTTGCTTTCAAATGTGCTTTTACAGCCTCTTCTGCTGTAAAACCACTTCAGCGGTTTGACTGTGTTTGACCCAAGGGATATCTGCCTTGTAAGGAGGTAGAGCTCTGTGGCTAGAGACAGGAGAAAAGGAGTTGTTATCACACAGTGCCCCTGAGAGGCTCCCTTCCTGTGTGGGAATCCTGCATCACTTAATTGAGCTGGCATTAGGATGCGTTGGACTGTGTGATAGCACACAGCAAGTGTAACAGCCTGGAGTAACCTGTCCAAAATAGGTTATTTTTTCAATTTATACGGAGATGCTGAGCACAATGCAGATAGCTATGACTATTTGTAAGCTTTTGGTTATTTCTATACTCTAGAGAGCATATAATTGCTTTTTGTATCTCCTTGCTCTTTTCAACAAAATCATTTAGAACATACTAAAATACACTAAAAATAGCAAGGCGTGCTAGCAAGTGATAGTGTTACTTCTGAGTTATACAGTCTCTTTTTCTGAAAAGATGTAAAAAATGAGTCGGTTGCAGCTTTTTATCGCCCCAGATATTCTATTGCCATCCTATAATGTTTTCCATTACTTCTAGTCTTCCGCACTGCTTTGAACCTGATTCTTTTCTTGAACCATTGCAATTTGAATGTAGCTGCTCTGAAGTAAAGGTATCCTGGACCAAGGTATTTTTTGGTTTTTCTGAAGCAGGATTGACGGTTCACTGCAAATGGGCCTGTGTCAGACAAGGAAGAGGAGAATCAGGACTAGTACTTAAAGGCTGAGAACACCATAACCTTAACGCATCTTTGTGGGTATACTTGCACGTTGAATATAAACATCAGTATAGTCAGTAATGATGGGCTTATGCTAAAACCCCAGAACTAGACCCCAAAAGGCACAGGGACCCGTTCTGTGGAAAAGCGAGAGTGAAGTGGTCTTGATGCATGTTTGTGTGTGTTAAAATCCAGTTCTGCCCCATCAAGACAAAGACATGGATAACCACTCATGTCAGAAGAATGAAGGAGGTCAAAACTTGGTCTGCCAGCTTTTAAAAGTGACAAAATTATTTTGCTTGCTTTCTTCTTGCTGGATTTCTTTGCATTCATGCAAAAGCAATTAAGGATTTGGAAAGTGAGAAAATGGAATATATTAGCCTTAGCTTTATCTAAGTTCTGCAGGGATTCAGTGAAAGTATATGTATTTTTGTATAAACTGTATAAATACTATGTGTGTAAGAAAAGAAATCTAATATGGTATATTCTCATCCAAAACCAAATAATGCTGTCTTTGTTAATAAATGACAGCGCAGACTGATTTTCTTAACGTTAACTGACTAAAATATGTAATGGCTCGGTAGCAGCAGAAGTGTAAGCCATCAGTAACCAGTAACACCTGAACCTCTCAGCATTATTTGTGATGATGGTTCCTGTCAAGTTCAATTTTGGTAGAAAAGTGAGTGTCTCTTTTGGATTTACTAACAGTGTCTTGACCTTTTCTCCCTTTTGTTGCCAAGGAGTGACAGGTGTCTGGAGCAGCTAAGCAACATGACAGTCAGCCTGTGCTTTGTGTCAGCTGGTATTCATTAGCGTTAAAAATGACATGTGGTTTTGTACTACTCAGAAATGTGTTTATGTGTATTAATACATCCTGCTTCATGGACAAGACAGGATTAGACTATTGAGTTGCTTTACTTTCCCCTGTTTTGTTTGTTTCTTTATTTAGTATTGTGATGGAATATGTGAATGCATGAAATCTAGAAATTTCCAGATGTGACTTCCATAGTGGTGTCATTAATCCTTGTTTGCCTGCCGCAGTCTGCTTTGGTGGCACCATGCCATGCTGTGGCGGTGGGTCCAGCAGCTTGCTGCTCTGGGAGCTTTGTGCGGTGCTTGTCTTCAAAGTGCCACTTCCCTCAAAGTCCAAGTCCATCCAACTGTCGTGCGTGTTGCTATACCCATAACTGGGCTGTGCTTTCACCATCACTTGAATCCAGAACTGAGCTGTGCTTTAATCCGACATAAATGCACACTGCCATTGAAAAGGGCAGTCTGATCTTCATTTCTCCCTAGGACCGTGTTCTCTTCCCCTTTCCTTGCCAAGGCACTAGTGTTTGCACAGCTGCAGGATGAGCTCTTTAAGGTTAGAGTTCAGCCAGATCATGTTCCTGATGTACACTGGAGTTCTTGGACGAGAAGTATGACCAGCTCTTCTGATAGCAGCGCAGGCTTTTGTCAGACTTAAGAGTACATGTTATTTTAGTAAGCTAAGGTGAGAGCTTTTGCTTGTGCATGTGCAGAGAAGACAAAAAAATGTTGAGGTAGAGCAGGTGAAGGGCATGAATTGGTGTTTGTGATATCCCTAGTAATCTTGTGGCATAACCACTTGGGGACTTATCAACCAATTTTTCACTTTTGGGCTGTCTGGTATCTGTTACTCAAAGACATCTCAAACGTAGAGCTGGGGAAGAGGGAAGGAAGTTGAGAACTGGAGTTGATCCCAAAGGCACATCTGAACAAAAAACCCTTTCCCAATGTCAGTCACGTGTTGTTCGTGTGCACAAAGAAGCTCTGATCACTCAAAAACTGAGAATACATTGGAGACCATAATTTTAACAGAATGTATGCACAATTACTGGATTTTGTGGTGTGTGATTTGTGGTATATGAAGGGGATGATCTTTAAGAATGTGCATTAGGCCATCTGGGCAGCAAGGAGGAGCTGACTTGTGCTAAAATACAAGGTATTCCTGCAATGGAGGAGTGATAAAATGATAGCAGTGAAAGTCCTGGCAGACTTTGCTTCTCTGGAAGCAGTTACTACTATTTTTCAAGCAGTTCCTAATTTATGCTGAGTTGAAATAAGAACGTGGGAGCAGTAAATCTAGGGGAAGAAGCAGGACTGTGTTACCTAAAACCAGGATAGTGCTTTGAGGGATGCGAGAGTGAGAATTACCATTCTCTTCAAGTTGTCTGATTTTGCTGAGAAAGCGTTCTAGGAAAGGCATGAGAGGAAAGGTAGAACATTTTAAAAATATGGATTAGGACTGGAAATCTATGTGTTTGGCTCTTGGCTACAGAAGAAGTTACCAGTAAGCCTGGCAAGCTCTCTATTCTTGGGCTTGGTGAAGAAAAGGGAGTTGTGTGCTGGTGGTCTGTGAAGGGTGTCTGTGGGGTTTGTAAAGCTGTAAAGCTACTTTGGTTGGGGGGGAAGTGGCATTTGGATAGGCACAAAGCTCTCCCCTTTTAGCTTACCTCTCTCCCTGAGGAGGTCTGTTGTCTCTTCAGCAATGAAGTTGTTAACTTATTTGCATTTTAAAAAGGGTAACATAAAAGAGTGCATTTTTAGCACGTTGATTTTGATACTCATATTGCTGGTACTTCCATGGTTTCTAACAAATGACACTTCTATGGCTGGCTTCTGCTTACTGTCAGGATAGCTACACTCAATGAGACCTACTGATGAGCATGAAGGTATATCTGCCTGGAAGCTTGATTTTTTTTTTTTTTTTTTTTTTTTCCTTTTTCTGTCTGACTTTGTTCCTTATAGAGCAGGTTGTTGGATTGGTAAATGACGGTCTGCTGAGAGCTCTGCTCTTGAGAAACTCAACACAATTCTTCTGGTCGTTGCCTGTCACTCTTCACATAGCTGACTGTGTTGTAACGTGAGTGTTGGTGACTGACAGGGGTTTTTGAGGTGGGATTTTTCTGGTTGTGTTGACTGAGTCTGTCTTCCTACTTATTTTACTGGTGCATCGGTGGGGAATTGTGCTCATGAGAAGTTTCCAATGCTCTCTTTAACCACACTGGTATTCACTTGAGATTCATCGCTAAATTTGTTATTCCTTTCTTAAGAAGAGGCAAATCTACACGTTTTTATTGCAGCCCCAAAGCAACCTGCTTGGGGTTGTGTTCAGGCACTTGGGGTTGTGTTCAGGCACTTGGGGTTGTGTTCAGGCACTTGGGGTTGTGTTCAGGCGCTTGGTTAAATTTCTCATTTGCAAAAAAAGTGGGAGCTGCATGCACTAATATAAAATCTAGCAGTACTCCCACATCTACTGTCACATTAAAAATAATGAAGATCAATGAAACTGCCATTATCATATTTCTCCATTTGGAGGTACAGCTGGAAGCCGCTCTGTTGGGCAGGAAATGTCTGCTCTCTTCTGTTCAAACAGAAGTAATTACTATATAATTCTAGCAAATGGGGAGAAACAGACCTTCACCTGCCAGGCTTCAGCTATTTTCAGCCCCTGTTGGCATCAGTCACAGTAAACTACTGCAGTGAATATGTATCCCATTCCAAAATGCGGTTTTGGTAGATGACTGTCTGTTTAATCCTATATGAGGAATGATACCCTAAGAAAATGACTTTTGTATTGCATGTAAATAGCTCCTGCTTCCATTGCAAATATGAAGTTCTCCTGGCCTTGTTTTGTGGAGTTTGGTACTGAGAACAATCTTTTGAGGTGTCATTGTAAAAATAAAATTTAAAAAATACTATCAGCTCTTGTCAGGGCTTCTGCAGTTGGTGTAAATTTTGAGGGTTGGCCAGTTCTTCCACTGGATGCCTGGGTCCTGCAGCAGTGTCATCTTTTGGAAGACGTAGGCTCGTTCCAAGCCAGCACTGTTACACACCTGGCTCCTGTGCTGGGAGCTGCAACATCATACAGGGGACAGTCCTCCTTAAATCTTTTTTCCTCAAATCACTGCTTAGACAGTAAAATACAGAATCCCTTTTTATTCCAAGGCTCTGCGTCTCCACTGAGTCTTTCAGCTTTGAAAAATAGTAGCAGAAGAAAAAGTAAACTTCTACATGCTGTAGAAACTATGTGAAATCACATGGTTGTTTTAGAAAAGCTGTTTGAGTTGCAATTGTGCTTTGATATCAGTAAGGGGAGTGGTAATGTGTCTTCTTACAGGATTTCACATTCGATTCATTGGTTTTGTAGCAATAGACAAAAAATATTTGAACTGATCACTTATATCAGCGGAAAACCCTTTAGTATAGAAAGTAAAAGCATCTTTTTACATTCCAAGTTATTGTTTGAATATGTTCCCAAAAATCATTAATTATCTGGTTTTGCCAAACTGGTCTAGGAAGTTCCATCCCCCAAAAATCATTTGGAGTAATACTAGTGTTGTTCAAGTGTTCTCTGCTGCATCATCCTGAGACTAATTGCAGCTATATTAGAGAAGAATTAGAAGTTTTATGGCATTTTCCTAAAAATGCAGATGTTGTTCTGTAGCACTCATAGGTTTTTCCTTCCAGTCCATTGAAAGGCTTCCTTCTAAGCTGAATGTGCATGTTTGTGTATGCACCACCTGAAGGTGTCTTGCTTTACCATTCATAAAAATGTTTACTGTCTGCTGCAAAGCAGAAGGGATACCTTTATAAAAGTTGTCAGTCACAGCTGTTCTACTATGTTGGAAGAGGGGTAGGGGAAAAAAAAAAAAAAAAGGATGAAAATTGTACTAATACCAAAATGAAAACAGACTTCCAGGTTTCTTTTTAGTATTTCAAACAGCTGGAAGGTCCAGCACAGTTCCATTTGAGAATTAATAGCTTAATAGATTCTATTAATGATCAGTGAGTTTCAGCAATTTCCTGACAAGCATTTTGAACTGACTCACTTGGATGCGCCTGTTCCTCTGTATCCTTGATGTATTTCTCAAAGAAGAGCTATTTCTGTGTTTGCATTACTCTTGCCTAAATCTGTTTCCCGAACTATTTTGAAATCCCCATTGTATGTACAGCAGGAGGCTATATAGCTACAGTGTGTCAGACTTGGTAATTCCACATATCCCTCATCTTTAAAAGAAACCAGTTGCTAATGAAAATTTAAAAGGAATAGAATAGAACAAGGGTATTGCAATTAGTGTTTTCAGTATGTGAATTTGTAGTGGCAGTTTCCCAAAATCTGAAACAAGAGTTTAATTCTTTACTGAATTTTGTGATATGAACAAAATCTTCTGAAAGAATATCTGTAGCCTTAAGAAAATGAATCTGATGGAGCCAAATCAATTGCCTTTGTGGTATGAGTGAAAAATGTTTTCACTTGGTGCTGCTGAAAAGAAAGGGTAAAAAATTGAACCATCTCACTGTTTCCTTTTTCCCTAGAATGACAACTTCTCTTTCACCAGCAAGTCATTTGTGGTCACTTCTCCAGTGAATTGATATCTGCTTTATGTAGTAATATAAAGTTTAAGGTAAACTGCTGTCACTTTTAAAAGGTCAACAACAGCTCAAAGATACTGCATTTATTTTTTCTAGAAATACGCATGTGAGATGGCATTGATTTAATGTTGGAAGGCAAAGTTTTGTTGAAAGGCTGTCTTGTTGGTATACACAAGAAAACCTGCCCTTGGTACCAGTTGTTATTTGTAATCATTCTTAAACTTGACTTGGGGCGGCTCCTAAGAAAATCTACAGTGTATGCAATTTATGCTTAGAAGCCAGAATTTGCAGCAAGGTTGTTTAAATCATTCTTTTCTGCCCCAGTTTCCACCTCTACTATTCAGGTCTCCTTGGCTCATTCATCTTTGAGCATGAGTGAGAAGACAGAAACCTCCTATGGGTCAGTAAGGGTGAGAGTAGCAGAGGATCTGTTGCTATGAAATAGCAAATCTGAACTGGGCTCAGATCATCTTGTTCCCATGGCCTGCTTCTGTATGAAATGTGGAATCTCTCTATCCTTTTGAAAGAGAAGGTTGGCCTTGCTTTGAGTCGTATTTAAATAAAATAGCTTAAGCCTCTGTCTTCAGCTTCATTGTAGGTGCCTTCTTGCAGAGTAAGTCAAGTGGATCGAGCTTCAGTACCAATTGTAGAAAGTATTCAGAAATGTCATTGGCAAGCGTTAACAGCCCAGAATCTACACTGGAGCAAGGCTTTTGTCTAGACAAAATGAGATGGACTAAGGTAACTTAACTAAATACAATTCAGTTTCACTATAAGCAGGTCTTACTTCACTTTCTGCTGAGAGCATTCTCTCACAGGTAATGAATAGATTGACTTGAGAAAAAACTCTAGCTTGAAAAGATACTGCTTCGTGAGCTGACAACTTTTAGCTCTGCCAATCTAGAGGATCAGTGTGGCATTTCTGGCAGTTGTGCATGTTGGTGCTCTTCGTTGCAGAGTTAAATGCCAGCTTGGGGGCTCAACCCCCTGTATTTTCCTTTCCTTCCTTTCCTTCTCTTCTCTCAGTTGGACACATGCTGGCAACAGCCGTTAGCTGTGGCTTGAGGCATCGGTCCGGTTCCAGATATAGTAGGAAAACTTCAGCTTTATAATGACAATCAATTCTTAGCCCTCACAAGCCAGAGCAGAAAAGGTAGTAGTATGGTTGGAGTGAGGTTAGTTCTTCCCCATTTAAGGAGCAGCTCCATAAACAGTAAACTCCTATGGCTCTTCTAAAGTATGTTCATCCTGTGCAACTGCCATATACTTAGGTCATGGAACAGCTTTCAGTTCTACTATTAGTCTTTCTTCAAAATAATTCATGTTTTGTTGGAGTAAGAGTGAAGTTACTTATCCACTGGCTGATGCCCTGAAAACAAAATGGCTAGGAAGCAAAAACAAACTAAAGAAAAAAAGTCGGGAAACTACCTGCATGGGCAGTGGTTCTAGCTGTATTGCTGATGCTATTTATGTTAATTAATCACGCTTTGGCCCTTCTTGCTGAACGTACTGAAGACATAGCTGTGATTTACTCCTAGGCTTTGATTATATCTGTGTTCTTAAAGGTTTTTGCCATGAAAAGCAATGCCTGGCTCCCAGGCAAAAGATGCAGCATAGTTTGTGACATTACTCATAGATGTTCTTTAGGAGAGACCAACTATATCCACAATGTGTAGTTCTGTGCTCACCTCTCTTCTAGGCATGTAGCAAGTCTGACAAATTATTTTCAGGGTATTTTGAAAGTAAAAATATCTGCAATAACTTGATGGCTGCGTCACTGCTGTCCGCATAGTGATTTTAGCCTGATGGTGGGTATGTGGTGCACGCGGAGGGGTGAGATGAGGTGTATGGTGCCACTAATTCTGGGTCAGTGTTGGAGGGAACTGAACTTTGCATGTTTTTTTCCTGCGTTATCTGTAAAGAGCAATACCTGAAGCAAGTTGTCCACAGAAGTGACACCTGCCTTTGCTGTAAAGGGAACAAATACTTCTTTCCAAAAGAAAGGCTGTTGAGCTGCCCTGTATAGTGTGGATGACTGGGGACCAAGAACCCAGTTTGGACTAGGGAGCTGAGATTTTGACAGTTTGGACTTAGCACTTGCGCATTTACCCAGGCAAATTCACCAAGTGCAACACTGGTGATACTCTGGTCATGGCAGTTAGACTGTATGGTGGCCTCCCAATGCATGCTCTGGCTCCCTAAAGGAGTCCTGAATGGTGTCTGCTTTGCCCCAGAATGTACTCAGCTCACTAGTTCTGTCCCCGTGCGTTAACAAAAGATGTATTTGTTCTGATGTCCTGGAGATGAGCTGCTGTGTATGTGACCCAGCATCCACACAGGAATAATAATATGTTCTTGGAAGGTCTTGCAGCTACTCTTTCGGATGGATGGTTGCCTCTGGAATGCCAATTGTGTGTCAGGCTTTTTTCTTACTGGGATACAGCTGGCAATGATACACAACTCTGAGTGTTCAGGTTGTTCTGACAGGAATTGATCCAAAATTACTAAGCTTCTTAACTTCTGATATCGCTCTCTTAGTTTCTCAGGTCAGTAGCTTGGAACATGAGATATCAGTGGGTACCACTGATGTTTGGAAAGTTCTTTTCCAGCTCTGATCTGGCCCCAAAGCTGTAACTTGAATTCTGCATTTAGAAGAATACTCCTTTATATGGCAGTCACGCCCGTCTGTGTTCTAGGTAAAAAATTACTGGGGCTACAACAAACAGCTGTAGGATGCAATAGCCACGTTCGGAAGGAGAACAAGCTGAATTTTGGAGGAAAATACCACATTTATTTTTTGGGGTAGGATCGGGGCAGTTCCTACTACTTGAGATTGCTGTGCATTGGTGACACATCATGTCTCAGAGCTGCCTGCCCGTCTTTCTGCCCTGTTTTTAAAAGTTTACCTAAAAAACAATCTCTTTAGCGAAGAATATAAAAACGTAATGCACCTGAATGCAAGAAGATCTTATTCCATAATGTGTTTCAGTGCACTAAAGGATTTAACCAATACTGTTCCAAACTGACAGCTGGGGAATGCCTGGAGGATGACAGATTGTCACCAGGGTGACACAGGATGCGCTGTGTGTGTATTTTTAGTTAGAATGAGTCTCTCTAGAGCGCAGGGGTCTTAAGAAATGCAGGAAACTTGAGAAGAAACTGTCATTCTGGCCAAACCCTACAGGAAGGCAAGCTCATTGTCTCGTTTGTGATAGTCTCTATCATGTTACTCCTGGTCAGGATTGGGAGGATCTCTAAACTTCAGGAGGGTGTTTTCCAGGGGGTCATGGTTTGTGTAATGATTATGAACACAATTCAGAAGCGTAGCTTATGCATCAGTAGTGTTGGTGTACACATGTCCATCTGTCCTATATGAAGGAAAGACATCCTTGTGCTGCACTTGATTTTTCTCTGAAGTTGTTCTTGCTGGCCCACCACAGGTGATTCTTTTTTTTTTCCACATTATTTATGAGTCTTCTGATCTAGATAGGCTTCCCTGAAGTGATCCTGATCTCTCAGAACTTGTTATAAAGTTGTTAAGGATTTACATGGTGTCTCATATCACTTATTTCTATAATATATGAGCACTGAAAATGGAAAAGAAACAATCTTTATATTCCCCTTTAGTCTTCTGCTGCAATGTCACTGCAGAACTGAAAGGTTAGAGTGAAGTCCTGGTTCTTTCTCAGGCTTGGTTTCTTTGGACCTGAAGGCAGATTTGCAAACTGCCAGCTGATTGGGGAGCCTCTTGTTTAAACAGGCAATTCATGAGCTCTGAAAGGGGAAGATTTAAACTATTTGAAAAGAAGAGAATACAGCAAAATTATTCTTACAGCTTATCAACAGAAATATATAAAAATGATACTTTAAAATAGGTTATACATGATATATATGGTTCTCTTTTTCCTTAATCTATGATTTACAGCACGGCTTTCCAATACAAATTTGTGTGGTGTGTAATACAATGTATATACTGAAGTTTTGATTTGAACCTGAATAACCTACACTAAGTTTGATCATGTGTGGGTATTAAAATAGTTTACAGTAAGTAGTAATCAATCATAGTAAATGACATATGTTGATACCAAGCTGTAGCTCCGCTCAGTCCCCATAGCAGTGTTCTGATTTGAAGTAACCTATTGCAGTTAAATTGAGCACTTAGACACAATTGGCTGAATTTAATTGACTGGCTGTTCACTGTTTGGTTTCATGGTATCACACAAGCTCTGAGTACTAGAATCTTTGAAAAATGAGGTGTCCAAAGTTTTCAGCTATTTATCTGTCAGACATGGTGAGGTGAAGTGTAGAAGACCTTTAGAGAAAAGACTGAGAGGAGAAAACAGTTTTAAATCACTCCAGGGAGAGCTTCAGAAAACCAGAACCCAAACACAGTGCTTCTCTATTTTCAAAGCAGCATACACAGGCGTAGCTGCATGACTCTCATTAAGTTCATCTGAGTCGTGCAGCTAAAGCCCCATGCAATGTTTTGAAAATGTAGGAAATAAAAATGGTCTTAAACCAGACATCTGGGCTTCTATCCAGTTTTCCGATGATAACGTCTGATGCATGCCGTTAATAAAGCATTGTCCACGGGCTGAATTATTAAACTATAGAACTCTTTGCATGAAGGCTTGTAAGTCAGTTTTATTTAAAAAAAAAAAAAAAAAAAAAGCAAAAAAAAGGCCAAAAACTTGTGTGATCTTCAGCAACCATTGTGAACCACAAGGCTCGTTTCCTTTTGAAGTTTGTTAACCTTTTTTTTCCCCCCCTCATACTTTTCAATTGTCTTTTTGCCTTTTTCCCCAAAGTTCTCACAAGGTACCCATCTGAAGTCCGTGTTCTGCTTCTAATTTTTCCTAGTAGAGAGAAAGTGCCTTCTTTCTGTTAGTTCCTTTATCTCAGGTGAAGTTCTATACAGTACAGGCAACAGGATAAGAAAAAAAAAAACCCTTTTCAGAGGTGAAGATGCTTTGCTGGCTCCCTGTCTTCTGTATGTTGATGTTGACAGGAAGGTAGCGATATTAGTAACTCTTTAGAAGCTTAATATTAAAAAAATTTTCAGTAGTGAGGAAGATGATCTAATTAACTGCTTCTATAGATGAAGGTCTTCATGAGTGAGGTTTAATTTTGCCTTCAAATACCAACAACTAAGCTGTGAGTAGTTAACAGGTTATTTTAAGAATTCCAGAAATGTAAGTAGCTTAATCATTACTGTAGTGTCACGTATGTTACCATTTCGTAAGTGTTAACAGTTTGACAAGGGTTCTGTTTTGCCTTAATCTGGTATAAGTGTGGGAGGAATTACTAAAAATCTCATTATGAAAAGATGAGCTACTTGCTCTGCTTTTACACTACTGTCTTCTGTGGCTTTTTGGAACACTGGAATCTAATAACTTGCCTGTAAAATCTGCAGTTTTGGCAAGCTGATGGCAATGCATGCCGAGCAAGCTAAGAGAAATACCTCTGTAATGGCTTTGGGCAAGTAGGAACACTCTCAGCTGTGAGAAATAGCCTGCAATATGCTTTCGTGACGTACTTACGTGTTGGCTTTTTTAAATTAGCCAGGTACAAATTATTTTGCAGCACTGGATTTGCTTCAAGATACATGGTTCATCTTTGTGTAAGACATTGGAGTTGTTGGTTATGATTCTGAATGTAGTGCTGTGTTGAGAAGAAGCATTGTGCTGTACTGGAAACAACCTTGGAATGTTTTAAAATCTCCATCAAAAGCAAAACAGCTTTTCCATGGGCTGCATGTTATACCTTAGCTGAGAAACCCTTACACTGAGCGCGATTAAAACCTGTAACTACCAATATTCTTTTTCCTCTTCTGTTAATTTTTGGGGAAAACTAACACAGCAGTTTTGAGTACATTATCTTGTTTTAAACACAATTTAACCTGCAGATTTATCCATAACAATGAATGTGAGTTGATTTTACAGTTCAGTAGTGTGCATACGTGTGTCATACTGTGAACTTGCTGTATAAAAATGAATGCTCTTTATTTGCTGTGTGGGTGCCTTGTTCTTCATTTTTTTAAATCCTAGGTAAATCAGAGTTCCCAATGCTCAAAAATATTCATATAAACTAATTTCTTCAGAGAAGCGTGCTGTTCTTTGAAAAATTACCCAACAGTAGCCCTGGTAACTCCTCACTTCCTTAAATGTATGGTTGCATCTCTGACACTGGGCAGAAGGTAAAAGCTTTTATAGAATATAATAACCTGTTTTCTCATGTGTGGTCTGTTTCTCAGTATCTGATCTTGGAGTCTGGAAAGATGTAAAATAGTTGCACTGTAGTTCCAGGGGCAGGGTGGTGATTTCAGCTGAAGATTGAAATAACTTCTGCTCTGTTTCAGCAGCATGAAAAATATTTTGACCCCAAAGAGAGCATGTTGATTGTGGGGTGATTGAGATGATTAAAATCCAGCTGCTGTAACTTTTACTTTAGGAAATATTTCCTAACTTGTCAAATCCTCTTCCCTTCAAGAAGAAAATATTCAATAGTCTTCAATTAGGATGTTGTTGTATCTGAGCAAAAGAAACATGCGTACATGCTAGAAAATGATAGTAATAAGACAAACAAGGTAGAGTATAGCTCCCTGGGAATGACCGAAGGCACCAAGGGCCAAACGTTTGTGTCAGCCCCTTGCAAGGGACTTAAAGCCTCATGCAGCCCAGGAATTAGCTGTGTTGTACATATGGCAGTTCTGAGGCTGGGGCTTTTCCTCTCTGTGTTATTTGCAGCACTGCTAGGGGAGGAAAAAAAAAAAAAAACTTTGAATGGCAGCTTTTGAACGGTAAGATGACTGATGCAAGTAACCAGTTGCCATCTTAAAATTATCTGAAGACTTAACGTTGTGGCAGTGAGAAAGGATTGGATAGTGTTTCTGGGGATTAAGCAAGATTGAAAGAAAAGTTTGGGGTTAAAATCATTAATTATATTGAATAGTTTACCCCAAAAATGCCTAGGTTACTAAGGGTAGAAGATTCTACGTGTGAATTCTGGATGTATTTCCCCAGAAGTGGTTGGACATGGCTGTATGTGGTGGTACATTCTCTGTTGTTAGAACCGAGTGACTGAGACGGGTCCTGGTGTAAAGTGGTTTAAGGTTTCTTCTAATATTTGAGTAGCGCAAGCAAAATAATAAGCTTTTTCCCTCACCTTTCAACCTTCAGTGCTGAAATCCCCAAGCCATGAAGCGAAGGCTATTTCTGACATCCTCTTTCTCCTCATATAGTCATCCAAACTATAAACAAGTGTTCCCTTGCCTGCCATATGGGCTTGCCTACACAAGGAAGTTACAGTGGTTTAACTGTGATGTGATTGTAAATCCGCTTAAATTGGTTCCAAATGTTCTGTGACCACTCCAAGTCTGATTTAAACTGAAATGATAGTCTGGATAGTTTGTTCCATGGACTTGAAACCTGCATTTTAAATTAATTGAGTTTATTGTTGTGCTGCAGTATGGAAGATATAGTCTTAAATGAAACATTAAGTCACTGTCTGTTGTGATATCCTATTTGGAGTTGAAATGACACTTTCTGAGAAAGTGCTCCTGAGTGACTGGAGGCAGGGAGAACACCATGCAATGCAAGGGTTGTTTGCTTTGTTTAATTCCAGATGGGTCTCCGGTGTCTTTTGAGGGAGGAATAGCTATGCTGTGTTTGTCAGTTCTTCCAGAGAGCTGACTACCAGGCTTATAGATGTGGACTGGCTTGTGTCCATACTGCTCAGTGTTAGCACCTGGAAGAATAGTACGTTGACCGTCTTGTGGCCCTTTGTACTTGGTCTGAGTAGACCGACTGTGTGGGGTGGTTTGTGGGGGTTTTTTTGGTTTGGTTTTTTTTTTTTTTTTGAAGTGCCAGAAAGAATGAGATCTGTGTTTATAGCATTGGTGAGGTCTCATGTTGTAGATATGAGGCAAGATAAGAGGATATTTGACGGTACTAAGTCTGCCAAGATAGCTTAAAGGACTGCATGGGTTGAGGGTGCCCAATTTCAGACTAGCTGTGGGCCACATGCAGTGAAAGATGTTTCATAGCTTAAATGCTTTTGCCACTGGAGAAATCTTTGATGCCTAGATTAAAAGCCTACTTGTCTTGCCTCTTAGCAGCATTGTTTAGTACAAGTATTTTTTCCCCATCCTGGCCTGAAAACATCTATAGGTGATCTAGGGTACCACTCTATTTCATATATATTGCTCACCCGCTCTATTCTGTGTGTAGAGTTGGTAAAAATCTGTTGCTGCCAAAGTATTCAATATTGCTTATTAAATACCCAGTCGAGTTGTTGAAATTTGATGAGAGGCATTTCTTCAACCTTACTTGACTCAC
Source organism: Sagittarius serpentarius (assembly GCA_034782735.1). Taxonomy (NCBI): domain Eukaryota; kingdom Metazoa; phylum Chordata; class Aves; order Accipitriformes; family Sagittariidae; genus Sagittarius; species Sagittarius serpentarius. Next base: position 6,385,904 of record JAVKLA010000026.1, read on the forward strand.
TGGTTTCCTGTTCATAACATTCCTTCCGCTTGCTACTCAGGTAGGTCCTAAAAAATAAACTTGTCAGCTGCTGCACTAGCTTTCTGCCTCCTGTAAAGGCTTGCACTTGAGCTCAGTGTTTTGAACCCTACCTAAAATTCCTTGTTGAAGGATGTTGTGTTGTGGGATGTTTACAGGGGCTTAAAAGGAAAAACAGTAAGACCACCAAGAAATAGAGCTGTTGCAGGTTACTATATAGGCAAGGCACAGGAGACTTGGAAAATCCACAGAGCTGGATATTTGCAGATACTGGGTGAGTACCTGGAAATCGTGTTGTTCATATTCTTCCCTAGGGCTTGGCATGTGTGCGCTATTAAAGATAGGCAACTAGGTGGGACGAGCCATTGGCCTGATTGGGTATGACTGTCCTGATACTCTTCTGCAAAGTTAGCATCTGCAGTTGTTTCTGGAATTGAGATGTTCCTTCAGAGAGCTGAGCACTTTCTCCAGTAAGCAAGATCTTACGAGGGCTGCTACATGCTTCCAAGGAGAAAAGAAACAGTAATGCATGTAACTTGAACAGAAGTCTTCCCATACAGCTGATTACTCTTCTTATTTCCTGGTTGCCTTCAATTTACATAATGTGCTGTGCTTGTTCTGTTTGGTGTGTGTGTTGGGGTTGTTTTTGAGGTCTCAGTGTGTCTGAACTCAGATGTTAAATTGCTACATTCTGCACCAAGGAGAACTACTATTCTGAAGATGTATGCTGTTCCTATCTGGAATGAGAGGAGAATGCATTAGAGGGAAGATGGTTACTATCATTTAGTTGGACAAATTTTCATATAATACATGGCTTCCGTATAGAAGAATGTCTTTTGGAGCCTCTGCTGTGTTCTGAAGAGCTCACTGTCCCAAAAATTCATTAAGAGGGTGTAAATAAGCGTCTCCTCTGCATTTAATTCATTTGGCTTGCAAATGGAAAATACCTATTTACCCCCTCTTGCACTCTTTAGGTGCTTTTCCACACCTGAGTCTAGTTCTGAAGTGCAACTGCTGTTGGAGGACTAGAAGGAACTTGTACAGCAGCTAGAGTCACGCTGTTCTGTGTAGATCAAGTGATTCATGGTATGGATGCTTTCTGTGCGTGTTTCCCTGCCTCCAACTGTCTGTTGTATTAAAAGCTAGCAACGCTAGTGCTCTTTACTGTAGTTAGTTTGTGGAAATTCTGCTTGGGATATAAACTCACTTTGTTTCTGAAATAGCTTTGGAGTCTTATACAATTAGTGTTTTCACAGTTTATATGTATTTACCTAATTTTCAGGTAAGCTTGTTGTTTTTGTTAGTAATTTTTTGTTCTGTGTTGCATAAAAGATGACATATATCTTCATTCTGAGAGTTACTACTTATAGGATCGCCTACGCTCAAACCTGATTTGTAGATCTTATTCCTGTGAGTGTCACCTCAGGTGCCATCTTGGATTTCCACTGTGTGTAACCACTTAGTCTTACTGTGTTTTTGTGGAACTTGGTTAAAAGCTACAGAAACCAGAGGTATATCCCTGGCCCGCGTTGAAGCAGTTTGGTGGTCATTTGTCATGAAGGGTTTTCCCAGCGGGAAGGTGGTGAGGCGAGTTAGCTTGCTCTGGTTAAAAACTCATTTGCAAAATGCTGTGAAACTAAGAACTGCTTTGCAGCAAACGTAGTCAGTCTGCCATAGGCTCTCCTTTACTACCTAGCCTTTTTGGGAGAGTCATTCATAAAAAGGAGCAGTTTCTGCTGCTCGCTGGTGTAGCGAGTGAGTGTATAATACCCTACCAAAGCCACATAATGAGATCTTGGACTGAATTCAGGAATCAGGTGAATGCATTGCTCCTGCATATGAACTCTGAGGGTTTTCTTGTCTAGGGTATTTTTCCCAGCTACTTTGATTTTTCTTTGTACACAGCTCTTATCAGAAGATAGAGTAAATGCTTTAAAGACACACCAAGAATTTCTTTGTTTGTATTGCAGTGAAAGCAAGCTAATCGTTCTCCGAAAGAAGTTCAAGCATTACTTCTTTAGTGAGAAATACATTGATAAGTAATTTACCAGGGAAATGATTGCATGTGCTTACAATGTGCTGCATATTTTGGCAAAACATGTTTAGAATCCAAGTCTTTTAGCTTTTGCCAGCATGTGAAGGAATAAATTTAGATTTAAATTACCAATATTGTATGTATTTTCCACATACAATGGAAGAGAAGTGGCAAGGAAAGCAGGGGAGAGACCTTTTGTGAACTAGACTTGGAGCCTTTAGGGGAGGGGTAGCATGTTTAAAAGCAGCTGTGTAAAAAAGAAAATGCTAAGTCCTGTCTGTTTTTAGATTGTCTCACTGACCAAGAAAATGGTTGTGTTAATAAACAAAAAAGGAACAAATGTAAGATAGGTACTAGGAAGCTTTTTAGATTGCATCGTGTGTCCTGGTCGTTTTGGGCTAGAATGTTGTCTCTGTGCTGCAATGCTAATAAGAGTTGTGGGTAATGAGAAACATGGGCTGCTCCTGGGATTACCAGTGTAAAGGTTTACTCTTGTCAGTGTGACAGAAGATGAGCTGCAGTTTCTGTAGTGGTCTGCTTTTCTGTTGCTGATTTTGCTCTTTTCCTTGGGTTCCAAGCTGTCAGAAAACTTTGTGTAAACTTCCTGGATAAAAGTAGCTTAATGCAAGGGCTTACAGAGACTGAATTTTATTTCATAGGGAGGGATGGGGGAAAATAGACTTGCAAGGGGAACCTGGCAGTTCATGTAGCCATAATAGGGAATCCTAAGGGGACTGCGGTTCCAGACCTCAAATGACCTTGCTGCAGAACTGCTCCTATTACACTTAATTCAGCAGCTCTGCAGAAGGATTCCTTTATGCGGTGACAAGAAAAGCAAAAACTGTGAACCTGCGTTTATAAGTGTAACATAAGGGGCTTGTGCAAATAAAATTAAGAAGGGAAAGGATTGAAGTGAAATGTCTTGTAAAATAGGAAGTGAATAGTGACAGGGTCTCCGTCACCATCAGCTTTATTCGGTCAGTACTGGGAATGCATTTGGTCCTTGGAAATCTTAAAATAGTTTTGATTACTGTAGGACATTGCGTAGGTTCATATCCAAGAAATAAGAACGCACAACTGTATTTTAGCTTCATTAGTGAATATTGATCTCCTTACCACTTTTTATTCTAGTGCCCTTTGTACTGGATGCAGGTATCAGTGAATGCATTTGTATGTGGATCGGGACCTCCCTGCTACATTAAGCTACATAGAGGCTAATGGAAATGGCCGGCTACATAGTGCTATGGGAAGAAGCAAACTAAGAGCAAAAGTAGTACCATTTTCTTAATGAATTACAGCATTCTATACAGTCCTTTTTCTAATTCAGTTCTGTGTTCCTCCATCCTGATAACCTCTACTCCTAAAGCATTAAGGCTTCTAGATTATTCAAAGAAATACTACATGTTTCCGTGTTCTTACGATGCCATCCCAGGGTACCACATGAATGAGGTTTTGGTTTAGGATTTTGCTTGCTTTCAGCTAAGAGGATGTGAAACAGGATACTATGACTTTAGAGAAACAGATTTCTTGTCGCTTCATACATGTACATGCATGTGCATGCATGTATGTGACAAAGTATGTTATGGTAAGGCCAGCTCCAGCTTGAGTGGGACCAGGTGTATTCCACCAGTGTCCCACAGAAATACAGATCCACAAGGGTACAGGGTCCCAATGTGGGTATTTAGATACTGGTTTTTGACATTTCCACTCTCCCCTTCCCAAATGTGCACAATGTCAGGGGCTTTTTTTTTTGCATTTTGTGTGCTAATTTGTGGGGTCAGATTTGTGTTAAAGCTTCTGGTCTCTATATGTTCTTGTTTTGGTATGAGAGGCATTGAAATATTTTGTTGTTACAGGTCTGTGATGATGTGCTTTGTTCAGGCTGTGGTGAGCCCTAGTGCCCGTCCCAGGTGTGAAGAGTCGCGCCGGGTTTAGCCTCACTGTTGACTCACGGCATTATCAGGCTTCACTCATGGAGTGCTGTGTGTTTTGTTGGCTTTCCTTCTGCTTGTACATCCAGTACCAGACTTGCTGACCTGTTGATCTTTTCTGTAGCTGTTTCTGTGCTTTCCTTCCCTTTCATTGTCCTTATGTGGGTAATAGTAGTAGCATCCTTTTTTTCCACAGTCTTCTATTTCAAATACTGCTTTTCTTGCTTTCTGACATAATTTTTGTTACTGGATTCTGAGTGCCTAGCAAAATTGCAGGTGGATAAGTTACCTGAAACTGTTGATGTTTCCTCACCTGATAATATAAATAGTTAAACTTACATCTTTTTTATCCATTTATTTCAGCACTAGAGAACAAATCAAGAATAATAAACCCAAAGTACTTCTATTACTTTATTGTTGGTTAAAAATACCACTTTAGCTTCAGAGAAGCCGGCAGGTCATTTAAAACCATGTAAATAGTATGTCCATATCTTTTTATGTGAGATGTGGCTCAATTACACAGTTGTGAAGGTTCTATCAATACCAGTCCAGAGTAACTACGTGCTGTGGAGATACCATAAATTCTCATTAATACATGCCAAGCTATTAATAATCATATTGTACTTTTCAGTTCCACAGTGATGTGCTAATATTCAAGGGCAGTTAAAGAAGTTGATCGAAAAAAAAAAAAAAACCACCACAAAAAAAACCCCACCAAACCCAAAAATGTTAACATTACTGAATTGGCTCCAACACTGCAGTCACTGCTGCCGTGTGCATAAGCATAAGCATGTCTTCTTTTCTTTACAGCTGCTCTCTTTTTGCTAAAGAAAGGAGTGTTACGAGTAGTGTTTGTTTTGTAAGAGAAGGCTGGTGGTCCTGGGAGTTCATAGCATGACTTTCCATTGCTCGGCAGCAGACGGTGGCCTGGTGTGGTGTTTCAAGTTTGCCAACCAAGCAGCTGAGCCCACCTCACTCCTCATGAAGGGATGAGAGGAGGATGTAGCCAACAAGCTCTTGCCTTGTTTCCTCTTGGCTTGCATCTTCTAGCCATCTCAGCCTGACTTCTGGCCAGAGCAGGATGCTCTGCTGGCTTTGTAGGATAATGACGGGCAGCTTGCCAGCATCATCAGTCTTGATAGTCTTGCTCTGACTGTGCTTTGGACCCCTTTGACCATGCAGGCATGCTGAAACTCTGCATCCTGGTGGGGCTTGACTGAACTGTCCTGGGCCGTGTTGTTTTTTCATTTGACTTCTACAAAGTCAGTATGAGAGTCCTGTCACCTCTGGGGTGTCACACATATACGTGATGAGACAGTCCTAGTGTAGCAGTGTCAGCTTTCTTGATACTCCAGGAAACTTAAGGAAGGATGAAAAATAAATTCAGAATAGAGCTGGCTCTGTTTGTAAAAAGGAAATCTTCTGAGGGACTGCTAAGTTTAACCACATCTTTTGGCAAGTATGTTTGCCCTTTGGCAACACAGGCCATTTATAATCACATTATCGTAGGCTTGCTTCTGCAGCAATTAGTGTGCTGGAGAAATATTAAGTCCCTGGAACGCTTTACACCAAAAAAGCTGGAGAAATATCCTGCCCTTTCTTTACTTGGTTTCATAAGATTAAAAAAAAAAAGTCAGATCACAGTGTTTTGTTAAATTTGTTCTAATGGGCTGCATGTTCATTTTATCAATGATGTAAATATTAAATGCATAGTTTGGCATACTGATTAGATGTTCATGTAACTTAAGGAACACAAAAAAAAGAAAAACACCACCCCACTGTGAAGAAAAGGAGTTTGCATGGCCTGCTATGTTTTGTTGGGTTTTTTTAAACACATTAATCGGTATATTGGGGTCAAATGTTGCTGGAAGAGGCAATCTTCTCATGTCTTAATGGCTAGATCCTTTTATGTATACTGCATAGTCATCTGCAGATGTGACATCTTTCCACAGTGCTCAAAACTCCTGGGGCAAGAAACATGGTTGTTACCTAATGGTAACCACTGAGGGGAAAACCCCACGAATTCTTGCTCTCCTGTTGAATGCTATTTGTGCTTTGAAGGAAGGATGTTGGCAGTTGATCGGTTAGAGAAGAGGAGCACGGAAACAGCATGTATAAGGAAGAAATCAAATTTTCTGCATATGCCTCTTCTATAAGCAGAGAAAGATGAAGCTGATAAAACTGTGCTCTTTAGTATGCTGAAATATAAACTGTCTTTCTGTAGTCAGCAATAGAAGAAATAACAGCTGTTCGGGCTTATTTAATAAATTAGCGTTTAAAGCCAGGAAATCTCTCTTATATTGGTTGCTTTGATATCTGTTTATCTGACCAAGCTTTGCAGTAAATGTGTAGGGTTTTTTTAATGAGACAAAAGCAGCATGAAACTTTAAAAATAATTTTTAACAGTGGGGGAGAAGATTGGAGATGATTTTTAAGCTTAAATGGGCAGTTGTTTGGGGTGCAGAGACCTAGAGCAAATGCTTTTTAATTGAAAAATACCAGTCTGTTTTCAGCAAAGAGTTAATAACAGTGGGGGGAAGAAAAGTAGCAAGGGAAATATTCCTTGGCAAATCAAGTGAGTTTCAGGCAGCCATGCCTACCCTGTCAAATCTTATTAATAAAGCTCTTTACCTATATTATAAAAATGGTGCTGTACATTCTCTAATGAAGGGATTATTTTAAGGCTGTGTGCATTTGGGCAGGAGCGAGAGCCCGACATTGAGACAGTCATCTGTAATGAGAGATTTTTAATCAGGATACATTATTAATAAACTGCACAGGAGACACACAAACCTGCTTTATTCGCCAAACTGTAAATCAGCCTATTTGGTAAAATCATGCAGAATGTGTGTGTGCTGAGAGAGGATATTTTGAGAATTTAACTCATTTCTGAATAGTAAAGGCATCCAGTCTGGCTGTAATTGGTGCCTGTGGCAATTGTTGATACCCTGACTACATTAGTTTTCTGTGCCCTTTAGCAGCATTGGGAAAACATTTCTAGTACTCATTAAGCTGTCTGTTATCAAGACTTCATAAATATACACATTTAGAATAGATGATTTGCTAACTCGGTGCCTTAGAGCACTTAAATAAATTAGTTCCTACTAATTCAGGCATTAATGTTGTGGTAATTATGCATGAAGCAATAATGCAATTAAAATTGCCTTCCAGCTTGCTCAAGTGGGAATATTTTTTGAAAATAATACTTGATCTTTTCTCAAAAGATACTGTAGAGCAGGTGGATGGGCTGTGTGGCTCAAAACAGCAGTGCGGAACTGTTTCACCTCGAGATCCTCAGTTTGCCTGCAGCTCAAGTCAATATTAACCAAGTATTACCATCTGTTGGCTTTTGTTGACCTCTGGAAGGAGGCAGCAGACTGATTTCCACCCCCCCCACCCCCGCCTTCTCCAGTGGCAAAGTGCCCACATCACAGCTGGCATCGAGTGCTTCAGCAGTGGGGTTTCTTATTTAAAGAATGCAGCCACACTTCAAGGCAGGAAACATGGGCTACAACATGTTTGCAACATGTTCCACTTCCTTTGTGCACAATACCTGCTGGTTTCAGATCTTTGCAATACCCGCTATAATAAAGCGCAGCAATATATCAACCCAGATTTCAGCCTTAGGTCTGAATTTCTTTACATTTAAATTGGACCTCTTGTTCCTTGGGAGAAAAATATATATTTTGTAGCTGAGTTACAAATAAGCTTTTCCAGCTTTTTGGCAGCCAGGTAATAGTTAAAGTGAAAAGGTTTCTTTTTTTCAGCCAGAAAAGTGGTTTAATAACTTTAGGTCCATTTGTTCATAGCAGCACTGGAGTTGAGCCCTGCAAACCCCTGGAGCTTGGCAAGCCAGGCAGACTTGGCAAGTTTTCCTACCAGCTTACCAAGTCTGAGTCGAGTATGGGTTGTTGCAGCTTCAAATATATTTAGTACATTTTGTTAACAGGAACGCTGAGGTGGAGGTTGTTTGGAGTTTTTTTTGTTTGGGTGGTTGTTTTTTTTCTTTGCTGACCTTAAAGAATACCATACTCTCTCTACAAACAGCTAGTCCTTAAACCATGCATGACAACTTAAGTCTTGTGTTAAATTTAAAATAAGTGTATGTTTTACGCAGGGTATCTGATTTACTCTTGATGTTAAGGTATTGAGGAAGTATACAACACTCTTTCTGTCGATTCGCATTTGATAACGTGAATCTCTGGAAAAGATAAGCATAGCCTATATTTTTCAGTGCATTGTAACTGTAACAGCTTTTGCCCTCTGTTTGGAGTGTGTGGTGCACACAGACTTGCATAAGCATTGGGAATGTTCTCACTTCTAATTTTCATCTGTATGGATTCTGCCAAAAGAAGAATAGTTCAAATTTGCTTTTTGAAATAGCAGAACATTGAACTTTCTGAATGTTAGTTCTTGCCCCTCTAAATCATACTAGCCTTGAAATAAGGAGGAAACTTTTCTGTAGAAAATTCTTTCAGTATTGAAAGATGCTGCAGAAGACTAAAGCCAGTGGCGTCTAGATACCTGTTTAACACAGACACATACATTCATCTCAGTATTCTTTTACAGTAATTGACTAATCTCAAGGTGGTTTTGGCGGGGTCTTTGATGAATCACCCAGTTGTGGTAGAGTAGGAACGTTGAGCAGAAAGAACTGGGTTGTTGAGGGGGTTCTTTTGACTTGTACTTTGACAGTCTGTCTGCTGCTTTGTAAGGCATTTTAACAGTTTTGCTTTTTCCAAGTTTTATATGACTATCTTCACTTCATTACTGCTAATATTTTTGTTGGGAAATGTGAATCTAAGATGTTAGCTTTGCCTGGTCTGGGGCTTTTCTTCTAGCCATGGGCCAGCTACAGAAAGTTTGGCTGCTTTGTTTTACCCTCTTGATGGAAAACCAGAAAAGTCTGTTGCTGGAGGACTAGTTGGGGGAGGCTGTGGTTTCAGAAAGCAATGGTTTCCTAAGTAGCATGAGCCAACGTCGTAAAAGGCCTCAATGTTTGCTACCAAACCTTTGAAGTTTGCTTTGCCCAGTGGGATCTAGAAAAATGAGCAGAGCACAGGCTGAAATTGCCAGCTAGGCAGACAGGCTTCTGACTTGTGAGCTATTTATGTTTTCTAGGATTGCTGCCTCGTTCATAGTTGCAATTAATTGCAAGAAGCCTGGAGATGATAAACGCCTAAATTGTCAGTGCTAAGTATCTAGGAGTATGCTTGTTTAAAGCTCTGTTTCCTCCTAAGGAGAAGCAGCCCTCAAGTTCCTTACCTGACAGCCCCAAATTAATTATAGTTTCTTTTTGGGACCTCAGGGTTTGTACTCAAGATCTTTCATTTCTTTCGTTTGAAGAGCTGAGGTATGCAACTGCTTGAAATGCTCCAAGTGTGAGAGTGGTCAGTAAGCTGCTTTGGGCCATTAATTGAGTGCTTAGAGCGAGATTTAGAGAGCAGTGATCATTGAAGGTGTCAATACAGTAGAAGTGATGAAAAAAGTTGGGATGTAGAATGTGTTTTCCTTCTGTCCTTTTTCTGGACAGAGCTGGAGAGGTGAACACTTAAATACTTATTTAATTTAAATTAATGCATGATTGACAATGTAAAAGAGGACTTTTTTTTAGGAAACCGGAGAAATATTTTGCAGTTTATACTAGGTTGATGCACTTCTATGTAGAAATAGAATGAAACTGCTGGCCCTCAAGAAAGCTTACAAGGGCATTTCAGAAATGCAAGCTGCAAGAAGAGCAACAGGTATAGAAAAGCACAAAATTCAGAATAATGTAGGGTGAAATCAACAGAAACTCCCTACTAGAAAGAGCAGCTGAAGGTTTTTTAAAAATTGTGGGAAGTAGGTTTGAATAGCTGGCCTACTGTGCAAGCTGTATCTATAAGCAAATGAATTTAGATCAGTGTCATTGATTCTCACTTGAACAGTGAGAGTGCATTAGAATTATGATTAATTTTAAACAAGAATGGTGATATAACAGATGTAAGAACAGCTGTAGAGGTTCAGAATAAGAGTCAGACTAACCTGGTCTCTGATCTGCTGTGAACAGTGGTAATTCTCTGGCAGACTAATCTGCTCTCCATTTTTCCTTCCATGATTTTTTTTTCTAATTGCTTTTTGAATCCACGGCATCATCTGGCAGGCAGTTCCATAGATCAACCATGTATTGTGTGAAAACTTTTCACTTTTTCTTTTTGTAGCCTGCTAATCTAGCATCCTGCAGCAGTGCCTATTTGAACAGCTATTTGTTATTCTTGTCAGTCTTGTAAATATTTTAATCTTCCCTTAAGTTGCTGCTGTCCCATCCTGAAGAGTCCTAGTCTGTTTAGATATTGTGTCTATGAAAACAGTTGTAGGTCTTGATGCAGTCTTGTTATTGTCTCTTGTCGTCTTTCCTAATTATTCCATGTCCATTTTGGGTGGGAGCAGAGAAAAGATCAGATGACATACAGTTAACTCATTGTTATCTGACATGTTTTGCTAGCACACTAATACTGCTCAAGTGAGCCAGAGAATAAACCATGCTGGTAGGAGAGTGTCACTATATATGAGTGACAGAATGGTGTCGGAAAAGGTGCTTGGCAGTGAGTGCCATGGGCTCTCGGGCAGTGAGAAGGGAATAGGTGTGGGCATCACTTGACTGCTCTGCAATACCTAGTGCATCCAGTGCAATGGGAACTTGTAAAGTAAACGGAAGACGAAACATGTTGAAAGGGAGTGGGGAGGGGGAGGGTTCCCACACACAATTTTGAATTAATTTTGAATAAAGTGCCATGGTGCAGTGTGGATTTTAAAAGAAACTACAGGCACAAATTCACAAAAATCTTTTCTTATCGGTTAAGTGCAATGATTGACATGCAAACCATTTCAGGAGGATGCCCTTAAACTGCCTATTGTTCTTCCACTTTCCAGTTTACTTGGGAAAAAATAATTCTTTCCCTTCTTTCCTACAATCTTTCCTAAGCTTCTTTCCACGCCCACTGACCAAGTAAGAAACTTTGTTCCAACCCAGTAAAGCAGTTCTTGCTTCAAAAAGCTGTTTAAACAAGATAAGAAGTAGGCTCAAGGAAGCTAGATCCAAGGAAGTGCTGAAAAGAGTTTTACCTTTGCACTGCAGCTTGCAGTGGTTTCCTGGGATCGTGGCATTACAGAATCCCCTCAGTTGGAAAGCAGCTTGGAGGGCATCTAGTCCAACCTCTTGCTTAAATCAGGGTGAACGCTGCCAGGTTGCTCAGGGCTTGCCCCGTTGGGGTTTGTAAACTTGTAAAAGGATGGAGACTCCACAGCCTCTTTGGGCAACCTCTTTCAATGTTTTGTTATTAAACTGATAGTTTATTAAGTAGTAATATTTATATCACGTAGACAATAAAATTGTAATATGATTATGTAACTGATAAGTTGGTGTCGCTGTAATTCTGGGACTGTAAAAATAGGACACAGAAGTCAAGCACAGCATCCATCAAAACACACTTACCTTGAAAACTCTTGTCTTTGCTGACCATGATGGAAATGAGGTTGGCTTCTGGCTTCAAGCATGTTAATTTGCCAGTGGTAAGGATTTTGAAATAGTTTGAGGCCATTTATTTTTTTGAGTAATGTTGCAAATACAGCAAATTACTCCATCACCTGAGTGTTTTATTTTAAATAAGCAGTACTCTTGACAGTATTTAAAGTGTAAGACTTTAGAAGAGAGTAACTGCTGGCACTGCTGATAATTATTTTTAGAGCATGACAAGCAGCTATCTCTAGATGGTGGTCTGTGTTCCACTTCTCTACTGTAAATGGAAACAAGTACTGCAGTAGTAATATAAAGCTTCTTATAACTTGTCTTTTTTTCAGCTTTGGTTTGCTTTCGTTAATGGATTTTCTGGGCAGATCTTATTTGAACGATGGTGCATTGGTCTGTATAACGTGGTAAGTGCTATGTGTTTTGACTTGATAGTCCTTGGGACTTGTATGTTATTTTGTCATCCCATTTCTCACTGGTGACTGTCTTGGATGTATGTCAGGAAAGGTGAGTTCATTTGTAAAAACCGTTTTGGATCCACTCTGAGGTAGGAAAAAAAAAATCCATTTTGGATGGTGTTTTGATCGCAAAAATAAATTTGGCAAAATGCCTTGGAAAATATATATGTTTGGCCTAATATAACCTCCATAAAACTCTAGCTTTTGGGTGGAATTTAATTTCCTCTTTGAAAGCATCTTCAGTCTTTTGTGCTGAATATTTTGCTGACTGTTCGTGCCCAGAATAGATAGAGAATCTTAATCTTTGAGTTTTGGGTTTGTTCTTTTTCTCTCAGACCCTCCAACAGTTAGATGCCCAGAGAAGTGTCATGCAGATGCTTTGGGTTGACTCATGTTACATTAGGTACAGAACGGGAAGTAGCATCACTGTGTCACCAGCATTTTTCACTTCAACCAAGAGCAGGATGTGTCAGTCCAGGAGTGATTTCTGATTGTTGCCATGCTCTGCAGAGTGCCACGCTGTGCTGCATGACTTTGTCACTTGAATCAATAATATTATTTGGTCAATAACATTGAAGTCTGGAGGATCTCTGGGACCAAGTTCATAGCATACCATAGACCTGTGCTGTTTTTTGACAGTGTTACCTTTGTAATGTTACTGATGAGTGGCCTTGTGTCTGGATTTATGAGCCATTAGGATACTTTGTCAGTGTTGAAAAATCCTTTGCATTTCTCTTTGGAGAGAGGAAATTTAATTTTTTTATTTAAGAAGGCTCCTTCCAAATATATGGTAATACAGAAAAAGCCAGCAAATTCTCTCTCTCACTGAGCAGTATTAATGGAAACACTTAACTTCTGTCACATTAATCTTAAAAATGATGGCACAAACCTTCATTTTCTGTAAGATTTCATATTCTTCATGAAAGATATTTATTCAGGGATTTTCCACTCCCTTGATTCTCTTCACCCTAATTTCCTGACTGTTAGTCAGTCTCCATCATTTGTGTTTAGATATTTGCATCTATTATCTTTCAACCTGATTTGATGGATCTGCCCTGCCCTACATAAAGCTGATGGATGAACCCCATCTTCTGGAATCAGTGAAGTAGAAATTAACCCTTGTTTTGTAAGGTCCGTATTTTCTAAAATTAGAACTGGTCGCATGGACTCTGGAAGAATCAAGTGCTAGTAGCATATTAGGGACTTTCACAGTTTGAAGGGGTTAGATTTTAAAGTGGCCTTAGCGCTGTCATTCTTTTCTGTGCAGATTAACCCTTTATTTCATTAGTAGTCTCATTAAAATATTAAGTGTAGGAAATCATAATAGCATTGTAATTCCTGCTTTTGCACTGGTTCACACTGGAGGTTTACCTTCCTAAACAAAAACACTAGAAGTGAGAATGTAAATGCCCCAATAAACACGGGAAACCTGGGGAAGTCACTTAAAGCTGTATGAGAACATGCCCTTTTTTGGAATATACTGCACCAGTGGACTTAGTTTCAGTTCCCCACCCCCAGCCTGCTGCCATTTTAACCATCAGGTTTATCACTTCGTAAGCAAAAGCAGCACATTCCCAGTTGGATCTAGGGATGTAATTATTGGTTCTCCCGAGTCTCTGGTCCTCTGTGTTGCTCTTTGTCTGCTCCCCGACTGCCAGCTCGCTGCTGGTGGGAACCACAGCCCCACTTTTGGAAACATGCATACGCGCTAGAAACGGTTCATAACTTCAAGCTGCTTCCTAACTTCGAACACTTCTCAAACTGTTAAAAATATATGTATGTATAGGATTAGAAATTATTTTTCTGATACAAGCTGTTAATGTAAAATTGAAGTGAATGAAGCTTAATGTTCAGACATGTACACTGGTAATATCTTCACTCTGTGCCTGCACTGCAGACTACAAGAAACATGGATACCCAAGCTGGCTTTAAATGAGCTGCCTCAGATCCTGGAAACACTTTAAAAGCAGCAACGTGGGACTCAGCAGAGGCTAATTTACTCTGCTTCTGGCAAAATGTCCTGCTGCCTCTACTGGAAAGCTTCCAAGGCTTGGTCATCTAAGCGCCTATCCATAGCACAGACACATACTGCAGTGAATTTGTTCCTATCAGTTCATGCCTGCCTGGAGAATCCCCAAAGTACAGTAGTACAGAATGGCCTTTGTTTTTCAGTAGATTTTTTTTAATGTGATTTCCACATTTGCTTTGTCTGTAAACTTAGCTTTGGTTAAGCATATTACATATTTAATTATGGCTGCAACTACAGCTATATTTGAACCCATTCTCACAAGGTTTTTTTGAAAAAGTATGTGTTGTCTTTCCTTTGGAGTCTGATGTGTTTTACCTTCACTAGATTAGCTGGTTCATCAGAAACTAATGATGCTTAACTTCTTGGGTTTAAGCTAATTGGTTAATAGTATGAAATTTCTTTCATGTTTCTTTTGTTCATAAGTCAATATTTGAGAGTTACGAATTGCTGAAATCCATGTTTGGACTTGTTTGGACATTTGAAAATTATGTCAAATAACATGCTAGTTGGTAATAAGTCTTCACTGAAGTCTGTGGGAATTTTGCTACTGTCTAGATACTGAAATATTATCTGAGATCCACTTAAAACTAATAGCTGCTTTTAATTAGTATTTGCTTTCCTTGCAGATTTTCACAGCACTGCCACCCTTTACTCTGGGAATTTTTGAACGATCGTGTACTCAAGATAGCATGCTTAGATTTCCGCAGCTATACAAAATTACTCAAAATGCAGATGGGTTCAACACAAGGGTAAGGGAAAGTCTGCTTCTTTAAGAATAACCATGTGCATTCTTATTTTCCAGGTCTTTCTCATTAGAGAATAACTTATTCCCCACTGTTACTTCTCTTTATGCTAGCCACTGAGATTAAGATTGTTCTGCCTCCCAGTTCTTTTCAAGGGCTTACATTTTCTTATTAAAAAAAAAAAAAAAAAAAATCCTTGTTTCTAAATAAGGATTTTCTGCTATCACTTCAACTGAAACTGGTCCTGAAATATATGTAGACTTCGATTCAAAGTAAGATTTGTATCTAAGTGCGACTTTTCAATTCACAGCTACTGGTAAGTGATGAGGTTCACCTGGACTTTATTTAATATGCAAGTTGTCATAATGCTCTCTACTAGGGGGCTTTTTCACAGTTAGTATAGCCCTATTCCCATAGTTCTTTTGGAAAATAAAATTTGAATTCATTTATCTGGACTTTGACTTTTGAAGAACACATTTTACTTCATTTTGCTATTTAAAATTTTGCTAGTTAAATGCTGGAAAATGCCAGCATTTGGAATTCTGTCTTTATTCCATAACAGGCACATCTAAATGTACTTCTGAATCAAGGAAGATGTATAATTGATTTGTTTACGTACTCTACAATTTCCTCTCTAAAGCTCTAGTTTGTGCGAAGCGGCATTATATGTAAAGTTAAAAATAGTGGGGCACAGAGTATTTGCCTGTTAAAATAGAACATTTCATAGTACTGGATCGATCTTTTAATATCATTCTTTGAGGTAATTAAAGAAGGGTAACTCCATCTGTTTGCTGTATTTTGATAAAGATCTTAAATTGCAAGCGTGCTTGCCTATTATGTTTAAGTTGTTAGAATAAAACCATCCAACTGGACCAGTGTTTTCTTGTGAAAGAGAAGAAATTGTAGGAGGAAATAGATCCTGCAGAAGTTTAGGTATTTCACTTCAGGACAAACATTGTCTGACTCTAAACTACACAATGAAATGTTTGTTAGGAGTTAGAGAGAGGTCAAGAGTTTTGGACCTTACTGACAACTTGGTTTGTTTTCCCTCAGGTTTTCTGGGGTCACTGCATCAATGCCCTGATCCATTCCATCATTCTCTTCTGGTTTCCACTGAAAGTGCTGGAGCATGGTAAAGGCTTCATTATTTCTTACGTCAGTAACTGATGTTCAGTCTTACAGAGCCAGTGTGTTTGCAGAACAGGAGGTCGTGACAAGTCCCAAGAAAATAATGCTGACAGACAGTTCAGTACGCTGTAACTGCTGAACTTGGCTAGTTATCTAGTGGCTTTCAGAACTTATTCTAATTTAATGTAATTATTGTTTGTATCGTGACTTTAATGTGTGAAAAATTAAACTGCTGCTTTGCCAAGAAGTCTTACTCGAATACTGAATAATGTTCTATAAAATGCCTTACTTTTTTGATAGTGGGTTGAGATCTCAGATTTTTACTGTATAATGTTCTTACAGCAGCTGCATTACAGCCATTTGCTTTATATCTTGGTGGACCTTTCCCATTCCATAACACAGTATTGTAAAATGTAGGGTAAAATAGAGAGATTTCAGTACTGTTGAAGTCTGGAAAAAATTAATTGGCTGGAATGGAAGTAGACCAGATTAAGAGTCAGATATTAGAGAACTGAGACTTTTTGTTGTCCAAATTAGGCCTATTAAGTCTTGCTTTCCATGGAAGGTAATGCGACTATGTGGTGTTTTGGGGAACAGTAAATTCCGTATGGTTCCCACCTAGCTTTACAATATGGTTGTGTGGGCATGAAAAACCATGGGAAATCTGTTCTTTTACTCTTGGAAGAAATAGGACTAGATCAGATGAGGAATTTTGGGTTAGGGGCAGGAGAGAATAGTATTTATGTAAAGTCATTAATTTTTCGAAACTGAAGCTCCTTCCTGAAAAAGACTACTTTCAAGACAGCCTTCTCAGCTCCAGGATAGATGAATTGGGGAGGAGGTGAAAGAAAATGGGGAGGGAGGGAAGGTGAGTGCTCGCATCAGAGGCATGATGGTAGATACTTGTGGGAGGCAGGTTTGTGTTTCTCTGCCTGGCTGACTGAAATGTCAGTATCGTATCCTCAGTGGTGGCTTCACATCCTGTCTGATAGACCACAGAAGAAAGGGACTTCCCTTTTGTCCGTATGTGGGCTGGGAGCTCGGTTCGGTTTTGGGGAAGAGGGTTTTTATGGTTGATTGGTTTCTGTTCTGATTTGAGGGGTTTTGTTGTTGTTTCACGTAAAAATATTTATGAGAAATGTTAATCTCGAATGGCTTTTCTTTAAATCCAACTTCAGAAATTTTAGGCTGATGTCTGTAGTGGTTACACTTAAAGAAAAATACAGGTTTTGTTTTAGTCTTCCACAAATGTTTTTCTAACTAATTCCTGAATAGATAATGCACTTTTAATTTCAACAATTAAAGAAAGACTGGAACATGTACCCACTCAAATGGTAGCTTTCTGAGTTCCTTGGAATAGGTTGCTTAGTTTGCTTTCCAAAGGGGAATGAATACTGAATTTTCAAGTTTCTTTGTATTTCCAAGTGAAAAAGGGATTTCAGTGCCAGAGACAAAAATGTGCCGTTCACACTGGGATGTTTTTTAACCTCTCAAGTTCCTTAGAACGTGAAGTGCATATAGTTCATGAATGGGCACTTGTATAGCTTTAGAAATGCATGTTCGCTGAGTGTCCTGCTGTTCTCATTAACAGAAATATCATTCCTTTCAGGACTTTTTAGCCTCCCAAAGTGGAAGGTCATGGAAATCACTGAAAAAAAGGCATTAACTTACTGCATTAAAATGTAACTTCAAAAAAAAATTGAGACTTACACCAAAAATTATTCAATTACTTAAAAGTGCACTGTGATGTTGCACTAGAACAATGTACTTGCAGAGTCATTAGGTCAGTTTATTCTCCATCTATCAAAACCAATATGTATTTAGGCATGCCTTTTTCTTAATAAACTAAGATTTCTGGCATCAGCAGGGTTCGTTGGACGTGGAAGTCTCAGTTCTCTAGTCCTCTTCACCTTTTTTATTGACATTAGAGAGGAGAGCAAAGTGACTGTTAAAACTTGAGGTGTATTTGTGAATGATGTGGTAAATGTGTGAAGCCACAGCGTACCAGCGGAGGAGTTGGGCTGATAGAGATGCCAGTGGCTAGAAAGAAACCAATTCCTAACCAAGCCCGCAGGCTTTAGCTCCTGTTGCAATGTTAGTGACTAGTCTATCTGCTTCTGTTTCTTAGTAGCTGGGGTTCTGAAGAGAAAAGAAAGCAGGGATACAGAAGCAGCAACTTCTGGAGAATATTCACAACTTGTCAGTTCTTCGGAGACAACCACATGCAGCCATTGTAGAAGAAAACCTTAATAAGTAGCTTGGGGTAACTGCGCTGACTAAATATATAGCCTTTTTATCTCTAAGCTGGGCAGAGTCTTTACCACACAGGTCAGGGTATCAGGGACTCTCCTCTATAGACTTAAAAGTTTAGTGATCCTGGAGACCTACGTTACAGGAACATACTTAACTACATAGATGACCCTAGTTTAAGAATGTCCGATCCAGTTTTGCAAATAAATCTAGCAAAATGGTACCCTCGTAGTAGAAGCACTGTGCTAGGCAGTATGTGTTTAGGAACAGGTCCAAGGTTTTATCTTAAGTCTTTTTCATCCCTGCTGTTTGTGTGTTTCTCTAGCAGTTGTCTTAAAACCTGTGAAAATAGCACTACTTACCATGCTTGAGTAATGCTTGAAAGCTCCTGTGAGTACGAGTTCATTCAGCATTAGCATGGCTGTCGAATGTGCTTTCATGGTGTTCCGGTTTTATTCAGCGAGGGCTAAGAAAGACTAAACAGACATTTGAAGTATTGCCAGGGTTGGCACTTTCAAATGATAGATTAACATGTACTTACCCTTGTGCACACTTGACTAGAGCAAGGGTGCGTAGAGACTGAATGCTGCTCAGTTACTGAAATAACCTTCAGTAAGATATTTTAGATGTTACATGTGTCCTTTATGGATGAAATTTTTGCAGCTTTTTTTACTTCAGCTCTATTTCGCCACAAATCAGCTGGTGTTTTACAGGCTTTTTCTTCACAGGCACAGCAAATAATGGGATTTGTTAGAGGTGTCACTAAGTAGTGCAGAACAGATAGTCACAGAAAAAGTGACACTGACATACCTCAGCTCTTACAGGCAAATTACATGTTAGGGTCTGGCAAACACTTCCCCTTTTGCTAGGACAGCTTCTGGCAACCAGGACTACAGATATACGCTCTATCCAAGCATTGTGTCGCTGTCCTGGCTTAGCCCAACTTCTGCATTGCTGTTATCTCACAGCCTCTAAAAGTGCTTTTAGATGTTCTAAAAGGCAAGGTTGGGACCAGTTGTTTTCTCCTGAAAATCTCCTTGTTATTTATCAATTTTGTTGATAAACTGATAATAAATGTGCTAATTTTTTTTTCCTTTCAGATGCAGTATTCACAAGTGGCCAGGGAGTTGACTATTTATTTGTTGGAAACATAGTTTACACTGTAAGTTTCTGTATCCTAGTAATTTTTGAGTGGTAGAATTTCTTTACAGTTTTTTTAATACCATCAGAAAATGGTGTAAACCAGAAGAAAGTGTACAAGTAAAATAAAATCAAACTTATGCTGTGTGCGTGATTTTTCTTCCTTCTTTTTTCATTTCTCTGCGGGGGGGGGGGGGGGGGGGGGGGGGGGGGGGGGGGGGGGGGGGGGGGGGGGGGGGGGGGGGGG
>JAVKLA010000026.1:6405489-6437563 GCA_034782735.1 Sagittarius serpentarius
CGCCCCCCCCCCCCCCGCCCCCTCCCGGATGCACACCGACAGTATCTTCTGCTCTGTCCTTCCCCCATCCCACACTGCCAAGGTCCTGGGTTGGTACCTAAATGGTAGTAACCTTTTAGGTGTAAAGGGGAGATTGGGCCCTGAACACCTTTGAATTTGAGAGTGTTAGTACTGAGGGTGTCTTTTTTTTTCTTTTTTCCTTGCAGTATGTTGTAGTCACTGTTTGTCTGAAAGCTGGATTGGAAACAACTGCATGGACTAAAGTAAGTACTTCCCAGTATCTTTTATTTTATTAGCACATCTTCCTTCCTAATGAGTATTATGCAGAAAAGTACTAAAAATCATTTGAAGCTTCAGTGTTTTAATTGGGTCTTTCTTGTAAGCATAAACTGCTAAGCTCTGTAAGTACAGATGTGAGAGGAAAATGAACTCACAGATCACGATATGTGTGATGAAAAAGGGCAGTCTGTCAGAAGTAGGAAGAGAATACTAGGAGTATATTGCCAACATATCTATTTAAAATTGAGAAAATTTTGCATGAAATAAACATACTACTGTAATTGCTTAAGGAAATAGATCAACATCATCATCTTTGTACTCTGTAGCTCCTTTAAAAATTAATGCAATAGGGAATGAAAGGTGTCTGCGTACAGATAAACAACTGGGCTTTGAAAACATCTTTGAAGCTAGTAAAAAGCACTAGTGACTTCATGTTGGATGAGATTTTTTTTTGGTTGGAAACTTAATGCAATAAGGTCGTTAGTCAAATGGTTATGTTGATTCCTAGATTTGAGTCATTCACTTGCAGTGAGTGAATGCTCTGTTACTGGCAGGTGTCAGAATCCAGTAGGGCAGTGACCCCCAGGGAGTATGGGGGGTAGGAGGGTTTCTGTGTTGATCAGCCTTCAACACCTTTCTCCCCTTCTTTCCCCCAGCCCCTCTGAAACACTAATCTTTTGAGTTTGGAGTCCCTGTTTCTCCGCAACTGTGAGATACTTGCGGGAATCTAGTTTTTATGACATGCTAAGACACTCTTCCCTCAAGACCAAGCTGTTTTGAGGACTCTCATATTCTTATTTTACCAGTTTGGAGGGGGCTTGGCTTAAATCTCATAACCTCATTGCTTATGTTAGTTGTGAAATGTTTTCTTTCGTTCCTCCCAGAGGAATTGTTAAGATTAATGAGCTGGTGTCTGTTCTGAATTTTAAAGATGAAATGCTATCTGTATGGGTTATTTAATTATTAGGGAGGTGCTAATATTCTCTGCCTCATTCTCTCATCTGAAAATAAAATCTGTTCTTTTTTTGCTGTTGCTTATGCGCAAGTTCTATGTTTTCTACCAACATTTTAAAATGCAAAAGTACTTCAACAAATTAATCCCTCATGCACTAGGAGAGGATATATCCAAGTCTGCATTGGAGGCATGTGAGCCTGTTTAGATCCTGTTATGTTGTGAATTATTTGATGGTTCCTTCTCTCTCCCCTTCCCTGGGTAATTGGTGTCTTTTCAGTCACTTGGGGGTAATTATGATCCCCTATTTTCTAAATTTTCTTTTAAAAGATACCATAATGTTTAGTAGATCTTAGTTTTCTTTAACGGTGGCATTTTATAGAGAATTTATTGTTATGCACAGAGAAGTTGTTGTGTTCAGAATCAGTTTTTTTCTATGTACACTTCTAATTCCTGTCCTGTTGGTTGGACCAGTGACTGTCATCATCTTGGAATCTAACCTTGATTAGAACTATTGTTTCAGGTGTGAGTGAATCAACATGCAAAGAATCTTTAGGTTACTTGAAGAGTATTAAATGTACAACATTGAGTTAAGCCTCTTCTCCATCATCAAATGGATTGGTTACATGCAATTTGTTCTGAGAGTGAGGGGGATGCTGTCACTTGAGAGAACATGATGGGTTTGGCTGAAAGCTTTAAATAAATAATGCGCATTCAAAGTGGTTGGGAGCCTGGTACATCCAGTAGATAGTGTGGAAAGAAAGGCCTTGGTAAAAGTGGTAACGTGATGCATAACAAAATCCTCACATTGGAGCTGTGTGGAGCAGCTTCATCTTATGTGTTGCCTGTCTGGAACACTGCAGTAGGCTTTTCCCCAAACACTTCAGGTTTCTTCACTGCTTTACCATACTATATGAACTATTTCACATAAATAGGACGCATAGGATAGCCTTACAGTGTGTCTAGTTTTCATGCGAGAGCCTTGATTTCTTTTTTCTGTCATTCACTTCACACATCTGAGGGACTCGCCTCTGCTTTGCACATGAATTCTCCAGGAGTAAATGACAGAGATCAGTGGAGAATCAACAGTCCAGTGGGGTTGAGTATATAAGGAACATTTTCAAGCAGGGCAAGAAGGGCTTTTCCTGAAAGCAGAAGCTTTTTTAAAGGTAGAGAAGCAATTCAGGCAGGTACAAGCCTGAGATGAAGACATGATTGGGACAACCATGAGAGAAGACAAAGACAAAATTAAATGAACAAAGTCTTTGCTGAGCTGGAAAGGGCAAGGTGAAGAGCTGCAAAACTCAAAAACTGTCCTAGCAGCAGACAGGAAAGAAAAACAGGAGGGAGACAAAAAAACCTGATGTCATTTCAATAGCATAAATGCATCTCCTGCAAAATAAGACTGTGTTTTGGATTGGTTTCCCTGCTTGCTTTTATCTTTACTGTTTTTAATCGTGAAGTCCATAGGAGTTTGGAGCTTGGAAGCATCAGTCCAAGCTATCCTGAGCCTTCTGTCCACTTGTTTGGAAGAAGGGCTGTGGCTCAAGAGAAGGTGTCATGTCCTTTGGGAAAGCGGTGCTGGTGCTGTTCTGCCATTGCATGGGGCTGGCTTTTCTTAAAGACGAATTCCTGTAGCAGCCTTGCAGTACTTGTTCTTTGGGGAGCTGAGCACTACAGTTGCTCACTGGCAAGGCTTTATTTCAGTCAGACTCTTGATATGAATTGTCCCTAGTTTGCAGAAAAGCAAGTAGATTGAAAGGATAAAATCCCCCCCTTCTCCAAGTGTTTAAAAAAAGAAATCCTTCAATTCTTTTCGTTTTATTCACGTTTAAAACTGAGTAAAAAAATGTTGTGTGGTTTGTTTGTTTTTTTTTTAAATAAGGCAGTTGCTGGTCAGTTCTCCTGGGTGAAACAAAGTAAATAGCAAAAGCTGACAACAAATCTTCCTGCCCACTGTGTCTCTGCAGGAAGGGGCCTATCCTATGTCCTGCTCGTTAGCCCAGCAACTGTTAGGGTTGAACAAAATTCCAGCTTTCCCAGAGTGCTTAGAAGAGTGTTCCTTCCATCGCCTCTGACGTTTTGCTGTATGAATGCTTCTACTGTAAGTCAGCCTTCAGTTGCTCCCAGCTATCTGCCAGTCTGCACTGGTGCTGCAGACTCCTTGCTTGTTTGTTTTCACTGCCTGCGCTGGAGAAAGCTCTTCTTTCCAAGGATGCTCAGTGCTTCCAGAGGAGGAGCAATTTTCATCTCCTTCCAGAAGTTTGTGTCTGTCTCACAGTGGGCAGAACGCAATACTCAGACGCTCTCAGAAATACTGTTCAAAAAGTCAGCGAATACATTTATGAAATAGAAAGTATAAAGCTGAGAACTAAACAAACATAGTATGTCCACCACAGCAACATGTGAATTCATTCCCATGTTCCTAAACCCACATGTAATCAGTAATTAAGATTTATGCAGGTACTTCTCTGAACTGGAGCCAAAGTCATCAGCCACAGGAGCTGTTGGCATCCAAAAAAGCTGGAGCCAATAATGAGCTCAGTTGCTTGTTACAACTGAAATTACTGATTCCATCCACTGCAGTGTAAAAGTAGAACAGCTTAAATCATCCTGAACAGCAAAATAGTTTGAGTCTGTAGGAAAACTGACTTGCTTTATTGTGACTGAAATGAAGTCTATGCTGGACACGTTCTTGGTCACTTTAATACTGCTTTTATTTACTCTTAGGGAGTCTACAAATTAAAGAACCAGTAAAGATACAAACTGCATTGCATGTCTGTAAAGCACTAAGGACACCTTTAAAACAAAAAAAGCAAAGCTGATCAGTAGATGTTGATTGCGGTAGTAGTGTATTACACAGCACTGAGTTTTTCTCCATGAAAGCTATGTGAGTGGTGCACGTGGCTCTTACGCATACGCTGTGCCATAAGGGATTTGTCCATGCGAACTCTACCCTGAGCCTTTGAAAATTCTACCTTGATGTGTGTGTTGAAACTGGCATGTGCACAACAGGAAGCCGGAACTAGATGAGAGAACGCAGAGTTTCAAGGAAAATCTGATGGGTTTTTGGAGCTCCAAGAGAGACGGATTGGCTGAGAGGACTCTCCGTCTGCCCTGGTACAAGGCAAAGATTTAAGAGGAGTGCTGGTTTATGCTGTTTAAACAACCTGTGCTACTGGCCTGAAACCAAGTGCGGTAGACAGGCCTGAGTGATACCAACAGAGATCTGAACAGAGCAATACCTAGGTTAGGTGGATGGACGAATTGCCCTGTGTTGACTTTCCTTCCTTCCCTTCTCTTTGACAGTTCAGTCACCTGGCCGTCTGGGGAAGCATGCTGCTCTGGCTGGTGTTCTTCGGTGTCTACTCGGCCATCTGGCCCACGTTCCCCATCGCACCAGACATGCTGGGGCAGGTCAGTACAAACACTGGGCTGCACGGTAAGCTGCTCAGCACAGTGCCCTGCTGTCACCAGCACTGCTCCTTGCTGCTTCCTGAACACTCACACAATGCTTGGAAAGGAATTGTGCTCTAGTAAGAGTGCTTGTACTTAATTTTAACCTTTTTTTTTAATCCCTGCATTCATTTAGCTTAATCTCCTCATTAGAAGAGCTCTTTTTCTCCCCAAAAGTGATATCATACATGATTATATGCACTGTAGATACTACGTGACAATTCTTAGTTCACTTGAATAGCAGTGAGACTGGCTCGCTCATTAGCGCTCTCCTAGTAAGACTTTGTGCGTTTGACAAAATGGTATGTAGAAATTTAGTTTGTTTGGGGGTTTTGGTTTTTTCTTGAGTGTTCTTTCTCTTCCATATATTTTGCTTTCGTACTGTTCCTTTTTTCCTGTATTCATTTAACATAAACCAGAATTTACTTGAGAATAGGAAGAGATGGTCAGAAGCAGAAGGGAAGTTGATACGTTACTGGTCCCTTTATAATACTAGAGGAATTCTGGATTTGTTCCTTCAGTGTCAGCTGAGTTCCAGGTGGTGAAATTTTCCCTTCGGTGTCATTATTTCAACCCATGGTGAGAAGATTGAGTCATGAGCCTGTCAAAATCACTCAAGAGCCTTGTGCATATTTAAAATAGGGGTTTACCATGAACGATGAGGGACTTAATAAATGTATGGTAAAAAGTTATTCTGTAGAAGTGGAACTGCTGTCAAAATTACCAGAAAAAGTTATTTTTGTAATAGGTTTAGAGTTTTATTTCATGCAAAGATGCTGTCTATGATACAGCAAGAAGCAAAGCAAACTAATTTTAACAAAGAATCTAAGCATATTTAACTCATGTCACCCTTGCATTCTAGAAAATAATAATTAAAAAAGCTAAGTGTTGGCAAGCCACTTAGAGATTTTCGAGGTTACTCTCATGTTTGTACTCAGCAAGAGCAGTCAGGTGTGATTTTGTTACTGTTCTGGCCTAATAAATATTTTTTTATCTTGTGCTAAAACAGTGGGGATAATGGAGGCTCTGGTAGATTTTCATGGACAGCTTTTTAAAGCAAGGAGTGACAGCCAACAGGCTGGGATCAGCAAGTAAGTGATGGACAGACAAAGCCTCAGTCCTCTGATAGTATGTCATGGTGACCTTTGTGTGTTTCACAGCACATACAGCATCAGTAGCTCTAATTCACATTTTCGTATATCAAGCAGAAATTTGACTTGAGTATCATGCAGAGTCTTGAACTACTTGTTCTCCACAGCAGACTTGTAGTGCTGCCATTAACATGTCAGCCTTCTAAAACACAAACTGTAAGGCGAGCTGTTCCTTCATAAAAGAAGGGTTAGGCTATCAGCTTTAGCTTGGTGTTGCTTTTTTTTTTTTTAAAGTAGCTCCCATTTTTTTAATTGCAACTGCAACAAAATTCATACTGTGTTGGTCATCAACATTTGCTGCAACATAAACCACAGGTCTCAGAACAAAAGCTTCATGTTAATAAGGTTTTGGTTTTACTTGGATATGTTTTTAGTTAGTGTTTCTATTTAAATTTGGGGTTTATGCTCTGGTTTTCTGACATTATGACTGGAGAAGTAGTACTAATATCTTGCTGGGATGAAAATAATCTAATGTCCTTTTTTTTTAGCGGAGAACACATTTACTTTGATTTAGTCCGGTACTTGTGGAGCTGTGTCCCTGGGTCATTAATCGTCAAAGATGTTAATCATTCTAGAAAGAAGCTTTTCTAACACGGGCAGTCAGAAATAATCTGTTCTATGGCTTTCCATGTGTGTTTGGGGGGGGATCAATACCATTCTATCACAGTTATCTTGTATTTTTGAGAAAAGGAGCAGCAGTGGAAGAGTGGCTTTTTTCTTTTATCCTTTTGTAAAATCAAGGAAAGCTCCCAAGGTAAAGAGAACTTGCTTACCACTTGCATTAACTTATACAAAGTCTCTTGAATAATCAGTTGCTGTCATAAAACCAGCTTGTGGTGAAATGAGTTGGGATCATGCTTAGGCTGTAGTCAGTAAAATGAACTGTCGTGCTGATTCCCAGACTTAAGCTATTCCTTTACTCCTGCTATCTTCTTTTCTGCATTTACAAGTAATCAAGGTCTTTTAAAAGCTTTTTGTTGTTGTTGTTTTACATTTTGCTAGTGTGTTTATCTTCAAATAAACTGAACTCCAGAGCATTTTAGATCCTCATACTATGCAAATCCAATAGCACTTGAAGGGAGCTCTTTAACTGTAATACTCACCTACCAATTGTGCCAGCCGGGACTTTTTGCCAACAGTAGAAAGCATAGGAGGTGCAAAATGTTTTATTCCATCCATACATCAAATGTCAGCATGCAGCCTTGCAGACTTTTAAGTATGTGAAAAGATGCATTGTTTCTGCTGGGACTTATTAAACCATTTTCACTAAGTATTTCTTGCCCATTATATGATGAGCATTCTCACAGGAAAAATAATACCTTTTTTTTTTTTTCCCTCCTTGAGGGCAAAGGGAAGCAACTTAGTTATTCTCTGCTGTCAAAGAATCAACATATTTCTTCTGTTTCTACTACACTATTCATAATAGAATATGCATAGCATAATAAGGCAAAGCTGTGATAAAAATCTCAGTAGTCCTTAATAGAAGTTTTCCAGTAGTATGACATCTGGTACTTTGGAAATAAACTCTCTGGCTGTTTTGGGGGAACCTTTTCAGACACACAAATAATATTTTCCTTTTATAGTATCAGAAGCAATAATGTAAGACCATGGAATGTACCAAAGGAAGCCCTCTGGTAGCTCTCTTTGCTTTCCTGAATATTTGGGGATTTTTTTTTTTTTTTTGACAGAAGTTCTTTTTGTAGTTGCAGAGAACAGTGACACTGAGCAAAGTAGGTGCCTATTTTTTTGTCTTCCCTTCGGAGCCAGGATACTTGAATGGGAGCTGACTGTTTTTGAATGAGCACTTCCAGATGACAGTATTTTGTACAATATGTGAATCCTTTCCCACCTTCCAGTAGCTACAACTTACCACCACAGGTTCTTGGAAGAGAGTAGGCGCCTGTGTTTTCAAAAAGTGCTACCCACTTTGATACTCATTAATTAAGAGATGATACAGAAATGTGCTGCTCGAAGTATGTGAGTGCCTTAAGTTATACTTTTCATGAACTTTTGGGGCTTGTGGCTCGTAACCCAGTGGTTGACCAGCACGTTAGCCATAATCCTGCCCTGAATGCAATCTTGCCTATTCTGTTTGCCTGGAGGATGGGGATTTCGTGCCCCGAAGGAAACAGTGAGCAGTAATATTTGTGCTTGTTTCTTGCATATGTCATACAGGTGGTGCGAGTGAAATGCTGCTCGTATTCTTTTCTTGTATGGATTTTTCATAGGAATTGTAACATACTTTAGGTTTATGGGAATAATATTACACGGTATGGGATCAAAGTCTGTGTGCAGGTATTCCCACCAACACCTGTACCTGAAAGCATGTGTACGTATACAGGAAGTTATATATGTATATGGAAGTGATCACGCTTTGAGTCTTGATCCAGACGTTATCTCAAATGGAGAACAACAGATATCTTCCTTCCCTATCCAAAGCTAAAATACTGTATTTTTAGTGTTTTAAGGGAGAGTGGGGGTGGCAGGGAAGGGGTGTTCCCATCACCCCTCTGGAGCATCTGTTATTGGTTGTGGATGAAGGTACTACTACTGAGATGTGATTATTTTTTTTTTATCTATTTCCCTTAATGTAAATGTTGTATTTTGTCTCTGCCTCATTAGTTGTTGTTAAGGAAATGTCTTTAGGAAGATTAATATCAGTCTTATTCTTTCGGCCTGGAGGAAAGGGGGTAAAAGAGTGGGGGGTTTAATCTGGTTTTGAGAGGCTCATGTGTTGTGGTCAATCCAAAGTGCAGGTTAGTGATTTCTAGGGTTGTATGCTTTTGCTTTGTGCTGTATGTGTTCATGTTGCAGAACTGGGGTTTAAGAATCATTTTGAGTTTGGAACCCATTATTTTGATTTCAGGATGGTGTTAGGAAGCCCTTTCTCATCTGAGGCCTCCAGCCTCCTCACAGCTAGAGGTTTTGATGTTGAAGCTGCTGCACTTCCCAGTTACTTTTGTACAACTGCAGCTGAGAGAAGATTCATCAAAATCACAATCCAATTAATTGTTGTACCACCAGCTCTGCTTCTGCATAGTGGAAACAGCTACATGTAAGAGCTGCTTTCATAGCTGTAATGGCAGGCATGCTTTTTGTTTTCTTGTGCTGCCCACATCCTTGACAGAAGATATTTCTTTTCTTCCAGCTAAACTGCCAAATTCTTGCTAGGTTATTTGTCTACTTACATAAAGACTTTAAGGAAGCTGTGCATCAGCTTTACCTGGATTAAGGGTGCTTTTTAAAAGATCCCAGTAATCGAGATCTCTGATCCCGTGTAATGTGACAGTAGCAGGACTTAGTCATATTAATGGTTTGTCAAGAAAACATCTATCCCTCTTTTAGCAAAGCTTCCCATTCTTCTCTATTTGTATGCCATTAGCAAGACAGATTCATCGTGGCTCTTACACTATGTCATTGGTTTCTAAGGACGGGAGGTGATCTAGGGGGTCTGATGGACTCTGGTTGCATGGCCGCTTTTGTAGTTGGCCTTTGGTCTGAAGCTCTCTTATATCTTGCTGATTCAGTTCTTGCCAAAGCATGTGAGAAAACTTCATGGTTTGGAAGACTTGGAAACAACACAAAACAAACCCAAAAAATCCTTGAGGCAAGATAATAATCATTATTGCAACGTAATAAACAGGTTTCACATTACTGCTCTTTCAAATCCACACTGAAATACTGACAACTTAATGTACATTTTCGTGCTTTCTAGAATATTTTTGCCTTTCTACATTTGAATCTTTTTCCAGAGGTCTCATTTGTTGTTCTTTCTGGCTTCTCGTATTTCCGCAGTTTGGTGCTAGTTAGAAAATTGGCTGTTCTGATTGTGGTTGGTTTGTCTGCAATCGGTTGCACGTTACATTGTGGTGTCAATGTTTTGGTCGGTGGAAATGCTTCATCCAGCTGTTAGGCAGAAATCAGTTTGCCTGCAGACTGAGGTCCTTAATGCCTGCTGATTGTGTTTGTTTTTATTATTATGCACAGCAGTCTCCATGGCACTTGATGTGGTTTTGGAGCTTTTTTCTGCAGTTTTTGGACTAGGCCCTGAGCAGACAAATTAGACTAATGAAGCATGCATATACTTTTAAGCATCTGTTGAAGGAGTGGGTTTGTTGTTTTTATGAACCACACATGGCTTTCAGAAATGAATCTCTCACTTCTAGATCCCTGGCGTTGTGTTGTTCTATGTCAAACACCAGTAAGATGAAAGAAACTGAGATAAATGAAAATCAGTATTTTAATAACTTCTGAGTGTGAAACTAATAGATTAAACATGCTTATTTTCTGGAGGCTAACCCCCCAAAACATGCCACTTTACCTATTTGGCAACTCTGCAGTGAACCAATCCTAAATATTTCTAAAAGATGTCCCAGACTTGCTTCTCCTTTGGAAATATTCCATGAAGGCTTTAAAGCAGGACTGTATATGCAGCTGTGCCCAGCACTGTGCTGGCATTTCCTGTATAGAGCCATATGAAAGTAGGGTTAAGCCACGAGCAGAAGAACTCATTCTGGTTTGGGAACTGGCAGTGGAGAGCGAGGCAGTCAGCTGGCCTTCAAACTTCTCTGAAGTCTTCATGTGCCCGTCTCTGCTTTCGTCTTTATTCCTGCCCTGCAGAAGAGCTGTCGCTAACAGGCTAGGGTGTTAGATGGGGGAGCAAGAGGAAAGCAAGTGGAGATAAATGGTTACCTGCAGGTTGTACGCATGGTGCATAGGGTGTCAGCTGGTTTTCCTTCAGTGCTGCAGTGTGACCTGGATGCTAGCCATGCTGTCTGGCCAATGCCTGCTGGAGATCAAGTAGCCTTAACAAGTTTAAATGCTGTTCAGTAGCTTAAATAGAAATACAGTGCACACACAGAACATTTGCACTTCTGCATAATTGGCAGATTATCCAGATCTATTGGGTTTGGAGTGAGGTATAGTGGTGTCCAGGAACAAGCTCCTTCACTCAGCATAGAGTTATCATTCCATGGTAATGGACTGTGCTTCAAAAATTGCATCTTTTTTCAATTTGGAGTCCAGGGTTGCTCAATGTCCTTTGAAATTTCCCTAAATTGCTTTTTCATATATTTAAAGGTAGTGAAGCCTTGTTGCATGCTCATGGAAAGATGTTTAGAATATATCCTGTTCAGTATTTTCTTAATTAGAAACAGCTGGCTTTTAAATATAGAAAAGCAGCTACTGTATTGTACCAGAGGCAGTGTGTACTAATATTCATGTGTACAAAAAAGTCTGTGTTTTGAGCCCTGTTGACAAGCAAGGACAAACTAAGAAACTTAAGGAGGAAAACCAGACACCTCTGCAGTGTGGGTTTGTCATGTATGGCATGGGTTTGTGTGCATCTTGATGAAAGAAAAAGGTTTTTTTTTTATTGTTGGATAGCGTAACTGGGGAATAGCCAAACAGTTTTTATGCCTCTTGTGAAGCGCTCAGCCTCTGTGGCATCTTTTGCAGGTCAACTTTGTAGGTGAGCAGTATGCTGCATGGGGGATGGCTAGGGTGGGCGGAAGGGCAGTGCAAGAGGCTTCATAGCCAAGAGATTTGGGTCTGCCTCTGCACATGTTCACCGTTCACCACTCTTGTCTGTGGTTGTCGTACATGGGAATCAGTCCCATTTCCAGGCAATGTGAAGGTGTCAAGCAATATCCTGTTCCTATGTGGAGTTTATTGCCTAAATGTTCTGGCACGATGAGGATGAGCAGGAGAGAGAGGACGTGAAAGTAGAGAGATCAATGTGCTGCTGTTCCTATGATCACTGGGATGCAAAGAAAGGAAGGTGGTAGGGTAATTGTGTATGTAAGATGGTTTTTAAAAGAGCATTTAAGCTCATAGCAGTGAAGCTGTTGCTCCTTTAGAAAGTAAGAGCAGCAGATGGGATCTATTCTAGAGGGCAGGAGGTGACTGTCTGTGAGTTGGAATTAGTGGTTTTATAGCTTGCTTTGGTCACACTTAAGTGGCTCTGTTTTCTGATGGATGCAGGAAAGCCCAGATAGCAGATATTTGGGGGTTGGTTGGGATGTTTTTCCCTTCATTCCTTGGGGATAGGAGGGTCATGTTATGTTTTTATTTGAATTTACGTATTATAAAGGGGCTTTGTGGAGGGGGGGGTGGGGGTGGTGTTTTGTTTGTTTAGCTGGATTTGTGCTGCACACCACTGTTCCTTTCCTGCACTGGTTGGATTGCATTTTTGTGAGAGATAAGCATAACTATTTTATATGGGAAAATATTTCCAGATCAATTTGAAACATACCTTTGTTCCCTTTCCTCCCTACAGTATATGTTTCATGAGATCATTTTTTCCCAATTGTATTATGTCAACATTTGATCCAAAAAGCCCTGAGGAGTGGCAGTGATCCCTCTTACATTGTTCTAAGGCAAACCTGGGTACGCAGGCTTCAGGGGTAGAGAGGCTGGAAGGAGTGCAGCCCTCCCGAGTATCCTGCTGGCTGCCGTGGGTCAGCCAGTGCAGTCTGTCCCCTACGGCTTGCCGGTGAACTCGACAGCTGGCGGCAGCGAGGGTATCTTGCGCTGCTTCTCTGTTGGTGGACGTGGCCGACAAGAAACAATTCTAATCTGAATGCTGCAAGTTTTGGGAGTGCCTTTGGGTGTCTGTGCGGGAAGTCAAACTGCACCTATTTGGCTTGTAGAGTGTGATTTCTCATTTGAGTGTGTGTATCACTTGAGGTGGTTTTTCTATACCAGTAACCTTGCTAGAAGGCATAGGAAGGAGACTGGGGAAGAGAGTAACAGTGTTACAATAGTGGTACTAAGCAGATACACACTTACGCTTCCAGAGAGCTGTATTTTCTTTGTAGTACCTGATTCAATAGGATTGTTAGGAAACAAGGACAGAGAATAATACAGGTATAATAAAGCATCTTGCAGGGCTCCATCTTGCAGCTCTGGACACACCTCCCTTTTCCGGTATATGACTGAAGGCAATTTGGTGCATACTGCAGACCTATGCGGAGAAAGCTTGGACAGTAGTGTTGTCATGCACAAAAAAGACAAGCAAGTATAAACATCCTTTCTCTATAGCATGGAGTTCATTTTGGAGGATGCTGGGGGAGGAGAAGGAAGGATTCAGTACAGTGGCTGAACGGTAGAATAAATGTTAGAATTGACCCAAAATGGCTTTTTTGTTTTCAATAAATCAGCCCAATTTCATGGTGTCAAACAGCATTTCTCATTTCTCTGATGGTACTTCTTATCCTCTTCAGCAACTGGGAGATGTCAGTTCATTTCAAGGAAATGAATCAGAACAGTATTATATGCAAATTTATTTCCTTCATTTCATTCTCTAAAGTGATGGACTCATTTAGATAG
The DNA here is from genome assembly GCA_034782735.1 of Sagittarius serpentarius. Lineage (NCBI taxonomy): Eukaryota > Metazoa > Chordata > Aves > Accipitriformes > Sagittariidae > Sagittarius > Sagittarius serpentarius. The sequence continues at coordinate 6,418,657 of JAVKLA010000026.1, forward strand.
AAATTGTGTGTTGGGAGCACTTCTCATTTTCAAGTTTCTGGGAAGGAAGAGGATGAATATCTACCAGCCATCAGTTCCACCTGTAATAGTCTGTGAGCTCCACTTAGTACTGAGCAAAGGAGATGCCGAGGGAGTGAGATTCTTAGTTGGAGAGAGGGCAAGGAATGTAAAGGGTAGAACGAAGAAACACTGGCTTTCAAAGTTTCCACGCCATACTCGATTCATTGCTTGCCATTGCATAGGTGTGCAAAATGTGTGAGTGACTAGAAGAGAAGATAATGTGATTAGCAGAGTGTAATTTTAGACTCTACGAAAAAAGACTATAACCTTTGCAAGGACTTCTTTTGTGCAGTATTTTGGAGTAAGCATCTGTTTTAGTAAACATCTAAAGGGTTTTATTTTGGTATTTCTTTTATGAGTCCTGTGGTTCCTGTATCTATGTAAGCTGTTGCTTTCAGTGTTTTATCCGACAGTGCATGTACGTACACTAGAACAGCCGTTTGGCATTTCATTTTCATGTTTGAAGAAATATTCTTGTTATGGGGCTCTGAGAGAATTTCTGAGAGATATGTACCAAAAAGGGATATTTTTAGGCTATTTCTATTTCAGAGAAGCATGAAAAGCAACCACTTCAAGTTTTGCTTCAACAGAAATTGCATTCAGGGAAGGCCTTTCCAAATTCAAGTGAAGGTTCTCTGCTCTAATGATACAGAAGTCAGAGGATGTGATGGTGAATTTCTTTGACAGTGTTATACAGTTGACTTTCATTGTGCTTTTGTAAAGTTGGATGCCAGTATAAAAAGGAATTTTTAAAAATGGAGGAGGGAGAAGTGAGCATATGGAGTAACAAGATAGGTATCTGGTGGGGAGCAAACAAAAAATAAGGCTCTGTCAAACAGTTTTCCTAAGGTGCTTGTAAAAAGTGCTGTTGTCATTTGGGATTAGGCAAAATCTAATTGAGCTAATGGGTCTCACCACTACTGTTCATTCAGAACACATGTGAAGAGCGGTTCAATTCCTGAAGCACTTGCATCTTCACACAGACAAAAAGATGTATGAAAGACAGCCACATAGCCAGAGAGGGGACTGAGAGGGAGCTTTTAAGTGAAATTACTGGCTGCATTTAGAGCTGGGACTGTGGAGAGAGGTGTGTTCTGGTCTTTTGATATTGGAAGTCAGAAAAATAAGTGTTTATCATGCTTTTCCTGTGCAAGCAAGCAGAATAGTTTTAAAGCCATAAGTCTGCATCAGCTTCTAATGAAAGGGGCCTGCAGGAACTCAAATTTAGGCAAGTGCTGGCTGTCACAGGCAAGACTAAGTAAATGACAACCTGTAGTGGATCTGTATACTGGGGTTTATTTCTGAACCAGAGATTAGCACTCTTACCCTACTTCATTATTCTCATTTGCTTTCTCCTACCACAGCATTGCGTTCCCTTTGTCTCAACTTCCCTTCCCTGCAGGGAAGTCACTGCTGGCCTGGGAAAGCCGGGCAGAGAGTTGGGTTGGTTCCTGCTGTGCCACTGCTGTCAGTGTTGACCATCCACGATGGTCAAGATCCCTGGCCATTCCCCAGGGAATCTCTATGCATGTCCCTGTTCACTGGGATCTTCTGCCACTTTCATGACCTTTCCTGCAGCCAGCACCTTCACCTTCTTCTTTCCAGACCCTCCTCCCCATTTTTTCCAAGACAATCGTTTCTTTTCATGGGCCTTTCTTTTTGGCATGGAACCCCAAGGCCCTGGTTTTCTTTAACTATATAGTCTATATGCGGAAGCACAGCATGTGATCAGCCTTGTAATTGGGGTAATGTCTCATATGTCCTTATTAGGCAGAGGATTCAGGACATGCCACTTCTGTTGAGTCCAAATGTTACCAGAATTTACAAGCAGCCTATACCAGTTGCAGCTAGAGCAGGCTTCTACTCAAGAGTTCAGAATTTTGATTTTGGACGTACAAAGATGCACATACACCCTCCCCCAGTTGTCTGCTGCCTTCATGCTTTAAGCTACTTTCTGCAATGGGGTGTCAAGCAGTTTTGTACGTATTGGCTTCTGATGTTGTATATGTGGAAGAGAATTGATATGTGCCTCAAAATCAGTCTTAAATTCTCCAGCAGGAATAAGTTTTTTCAGTAGAGGCTCAACCTGGGATGATCCTTTGAACTCTTCCCATCCCAGAGTGCCTGCCTGCTCTGTGATTGTGGTGAGTAGCTATGTCTGTCTGTCAATCCTACTGATTTTATAGGAACTACCTGACTAGTTTCTATTTGTAGGGGTTGCAAACTCAGGCCCATAGAATTTGTTGTGGTTTAAACCACAAGTCCTGGAATATATTGATTTCTCATTGAAATACTCTAAAGGATCTTGTTAGTCTTGTTTAGAGGAAGGAAATTCCTCTCCATGAATCAGCCTAACTGGACAGGTATGGTGTTGTGGGAACTTCTCAAGAGAATACTCTTCCCAGAAAGCCAGACTGCTGTGTGCCAAGCAATCTGTTTTTTCCTGTGATCTAGGGGTTTAAAGTGTTGCAGAAATCATAGAATCATTTAGGCTGGAAAAGACCTTTAAGATCATCAAGTCTGACTGTTAACCTAACACTGCCAAGTCCACCACTAAACCATGTCCCTAAGCACCACATCTACACGTCTTTTAAATTCCTCCAGGAATGGTGACTCAACTGCTTCCCTGGGCAGCCTGTTCCAATCCTTGACAGCCATTTCAGTAGAGACATTTTTCCTAATATCCAATCTAAACCTCCCCTGGTGCAGCTTGAGGCCGTTTCCTCTTGTCCTATCACTTGTTACTTGGGAGAAGAGACCAACACCCACCTCTCTACAACCTCCTTTCAGGTGGTTATAGAGACTGATAAGGTCTCCCCTGAGCCTCCTTTTCCCCAGGCTACACAACCTCAGCTGCTCCTCATAAGACTTGTGCTGTAGACCCTTCACCAGCTTCATTGCCCTCCTTTGCACATGTTCCAGCGCTCAATGTCTTCCTTGTAGTGAGGGGCCTGAAACTGAACACAGTATTCAACTTAGTGAGGGTGCACTTGATCCCCTCGTCCAGATCATGGATAAAGATACTAAACAAGACTGGCCCCAGAACTGAGCCCTGGGGAACACCATTTGTGACCGGCTGCTAACTGGGTTTAACTCCATTCACGACTACAATGAGCTCGGCCATCCAGCGAAGAGTACACCCATCCAAGCCATGAACATCCAGTTTCTCCAGGAGAGTGCTTTGGGAAACAGTGTTGAAGGCTTTACTGAAGTCCAGGTAGACAACACCCACAGCTTTTCCCTCATCCACTAAGTGGGTCACCTTGCCATAGAAGGAGATCAGGTTAGTCATTGTAGCACTCCCGTTGTGCGAGCCATCTCACTGTGTTTCTGTGATGGCAGCTATGTCATTGTTTTCCCGCTGCCCAATGGCTTCCAGCTCCTCCTGTTTGTTGCCCACACTGCATGCATTGGTGTAGATGCACTTGAGTTGGGCTATTGATCCCACCACCTTTTTGGGGGTAGAAGCCCTAATTCCTACGTGACCATTGTCAGGGGCTTCTGTGGTTTCTAACATATCAATAACCCTTGCGTCTTTGCTGCCACGTGAACCTCCATCCCCTACCTCCACTGAGATGGCAGACCGAAGGATCTCGCTAGCACACCGTCCCTCAAATATTGGTGTGCCACCACCAGGCTTATCTCTAGTGAGTGAGCCTCATTTTATCCCTTTCCCCCTTCAAGTCTAGCTTAAAGCCCTTTCAATGAGCCCTGCTAACTCCTGCACAAAGATCCTTTTCCCCCTTTGGGACAGGTGTACCCCGTCTGTTGCCAGCAGTGTTATTGTCCATGATGCTGGTGAAGGGCTGATGTAGCAATGTATTTATCATTCAAGGGTTTAGTTCCTTTTCTCCAATACTCTTCTAGTAGAAGTATATAGCTTTTGTTCTAAGTCTTTCAAGCCTCATGTAATATACGCAGTGTGACACACACTGTACAGGGTGATTACAGAGGGGAGAATGGACTTTTAGTCGCGTGGTGAGAATATTTGGAGAAATATTATTGTGCTTTTTGACATAACACGTGGGAAACACTGCACTGGTCTGGTTTGTGGCATAACAGGAGCTTCCAGTATGTGATGTGTCTGTACAGTGCCCACAGGGCTTGTTAATGTTCAACCCCTCATGCTGTGGGTGCAGAATTTCAGATTTCTGAGGGCAGAAATGGGTTGGAGACCTGTGTAGAAAAGATGTACTAAATGTAGTGCGTGAACATTAACAACTGTAGCTGTCTCGTAGCATCAGCTGCTCTCATCTGTTGCATCAGAGCTCTTTCCAAGGTTGGGTCTTTTGTAAGTAATTAAACTGCGGAAGCTTGTTGCTAAACTGACAAACTTGAACAGACAAATAAATTCAGGTTAACCTTCTGAATACTCATTAAGGGGGTCCTGGGCTTTCCATAAAGTAGGCTGTAAGCAGATACGTACAAGTTTGAGCTCGAATGCATCTGCAATTAGTTTTTACACCAGAATCACTCTAGATACTGCTTTAAGACAGACTACAAGAGTGGTTGTGTGAGAGAAAGAAATGTCAAGAGGGGCAGAGAGAAACAAGAGCTGTGGAGGACATTGCCTGAGTTAAATTATGCTCATTAATTCAATTTGAGGCAGGAATGTGTGTAAATAAACCCTGGCAGCTGCAGCAGCTCTCATTTCTGCAGGGCTTTGGCAGGAATGCAGGGGCCAATGGACATGAAATCCTGGCGCTCTTTTGAGAAATTGCAGGCAGACAGCTCTGCAGCCGGGAGAAAGAACAATCCAAGATTTACTGAAAAGACGTAATCACTTTAAGCAGACTTGAGTGTGGAGTTTCAGACATGCAGATTTGGAGGTAAAGTTAGTGCAGACAAAAACTAAGTCATTGAAAAACCACAGGGCTTACCTAATTCTCCTGGGTTGATGGCATTATTCGTGTTCCAAATGTCCAGCCTCAAAATGGAGCACAAGAATTGTAGCTGAACTGTTCAGGGTCTTCAGAGTAACCTGAGTCTGGGTTTTCACAAGCAATTGTCTATAGGTAGTGTAACTGTTAGTGCTATGTGCAGAAAGTCAAGATACACTGGCCACATGAAGTAAACTGGCTTGTGTCTCGAGGAGTTTAGTCTTTGGTCCTCTTCCTGATACTGGATCCCCACGAGCACCTATAAGAGCATTCCCATGACTTCACGTGGTCCTAGAATTTGCCTTCCCTGCCCTCCACCTTCCCAAATAGTCAGAGGACAGATATGTCAATGGGTGCTGCAGAGCTGAGGATGGGAGAGGGGTAGTTCTGCAACAGTTAACAGGTGATGGATAGATTCTCAGATCAGTGGATTTTTCAGTTGTGGTGGTTTTTTTTGTGTTTTTTTTTTTTTTAAGTAGTAGCAGTTGCTATTTGTCTGAAACTGATTTGAATACGAGCTTGATATACCAATGTTATGTAAAAAATAAAAACAAAGTGAATAGTCCCTGACCAAAGAAGAATCCTTGGTTTTGTTGGTTTTAACCTAGAATTTTAAATAACAATATCACCTAGAGCTGAAGTGGTTTGAATTTTAAAGGCAGCCAGATGAGCACTTTAATAACAGTATTTGAGGTAACTATTAATTGATTATATTTTACCAAATACTCGAAATCTGGTAGTTACTTTACAGATACATGAAAAAGCAAGATTTTTTTTCCTCAAATGAAACCCAGCTTCAATATAGGTCTTGTTTTTATCTCAATTCCATTGTCTTCAAATATTTGCCTATCTGAAAATTTCTTAGAAGTGTGCTTGCAAGGGAGCCTGTGTGGAAACGAGGTCTAGTGAGGTCAAAACCATAGAGCAAAAGTGGCAAATGGAAGACCTTGACGTTACCAGTAATAATAATGGATGTTCACTGGGTTTTGGAGTAGTTTCTTTGCTTTGCCCATTAGATATGCTTACAAAGGTGCGTATGTATTTAATTGTAACTCTTTAAGTGTAATGAAGTTTTTGAATAGCACTTCAAAATTTCAAAGCAGGTTTCCTAAACAGTACTTTGAAATATCTATGTACTCTGACTTTACCACTGTCTTTTTCTGTTGGGTGTGGTACAGGCCCCTACGTATGGCTGATGATAAACCAGGAGGCCATCGGGGAGTTTCACGAACAAGCAGGTGAATTGTTCAAATTCTGAACAGGCTGCTATTTTGTTAAATAGCTGTGTCTCAGTAGCAGAAGCAGAGCTGCATTAAATACATTGACCAATATATCGTAAGTTTTTCTTACTGTTCTGCAAGAGAATACATGAACAGACCAGAGAATTTGTGCCGCTGAATTTGGAGTACTGACAGACGTTTGGAAATGTAGGTCATAAAAACAGGGAACTGGGAAAAGGCAGCCCAGCAGTCAAGCAAGGATAGATCCAGTCATGCATAACACTGGCATTATTTTTGTTGGAAGTGGCATAAAAACAACAGCATGCAGAAGTTTACTGGTCCTTCAGACAGTTTAATTACAAGCTTGTCATAAATCTGTTTCTTTTAGGACGGAAAGTATCTGCTTGAGCAGTGGTGGTCAAAACTCGGGGCAAACTGCTGAGACTTTCTAGTACGTTATTTTACACTCCTCTTTTTTTAAGCTATTGTTTACATCCAGTTTTGGTTTTGCCCCTTTCAGCCCAGCTCACCCTTGACACTGGTAGCTTCAAACATCATCTAATGCGAGATTTAGCAATGGAAGAGCAGCAAGATCTGCTCACACCTGCTGTCTTTCAATAGCTGCCTCTGGGTCAGTAGCCTCTGGCTGGCTTTGCTGTTCTTGGGAAACTTGAATTTTAATCACTTGCTCCTGTCAAGAGCAGCATAAGGAATGCTCTTTCCTCAGTCTTGGTACGGTGAGTCTGAACGCATGTGTGCAAGTCCCCTGGAAGTCTCTGCTTGTTGCTAGCTTTGGCTGGAATAAAATCAGTTGTGATTTGTATTCTGCTTCTTGCAGACTTCCCTGGTGATATACTGAGAGGCATCCAGTGTTTAAAATCTGCACACAGCATATCCTCACTGGTGTGGCTGCTTCCCTCCGGCTTCTCTGCCCATTGCTGCCCAGATACGTACAGCCAGCACCCTGGCGTATATCCCCACATAGGTACACTTAGGTGCAGCCACATTCGTTCCAATTCATAAGGGTTGCTGCCCGCACCACGTGCTTTTTGCGTATGCTCCGAGGCATACGGTGCTTCAGAACTTAATGTCTACTAACGTACCTGCATATTTTTGTAGATAAGATTTTCTGTTTATTCCTCGTATGTCTTGGATTTACACCGTTTCCTCTCAGACTGCTCAGAGACAGCTGAGGAGCAGCTTTTGCAGCTTCCAGTTTGACTCCTTTTGTCTTCAGCTGGCTCCTTGCAGGGCCCCTGAGCGGTGCTGGGCCGGCAGCCACAGTCCTGCTTCCCGCTTGTTCCCTGGGCCCCCCGCACCTGTTCTTCAATTAACCACCTCAAGGAAGGGCCCGTCCCGGGAAAGCTGCTCTATTGCCCCAGACTGTGCCGTGCATATTCCAGTAGGGCTTCAAAAGAGCAGAAAGGACTTGAGGCAGAAATTTTGTGAGCGGTCCAGCAGTCACAGCAGGGGATTGAAGGGCACTTTCCAAAGTGCCCTCCAGTAATTAGTGTCACTGTGGATAAAGGCTTACTGGAGCCCAGGTACAGCTTTGAGTGCCAACACTGCAGGGAAGGCCCTGAAGAGTCATTTCAGCTTTATATTTTATTCTTTCCATTTTCCTTTTTCTTCCAAAGGGACTCAACGAGGACAGGAGTCACAGTCTCACTGAAAGGGAATTCATCACAGCAGAATACATAAGGGAGTTAGAGCCCTTTCTCCCTGCTTAGCTACTGCTGGCCGTTTGTGTAATCTGTTAAACAGTTTGGAAAGTTTTAAACTTCTGTGCCAGAACTGAGCTATGGAGCATAAAAAGCAGCTAGTGCTGTCTGAAGCTGAAAAATCAATTTGATAGTCTAAAATGTGACTACATTGCTGTGCTGTGGTCATCACAGTGACTTTCAGAGCCCTCCTTTGCCACAGCTGCACTCTGCAGTTAGGTTTTAGCATTCCAAAGCCCAATCAACCTCCTATGGTCTGTCTGTTTGTGGGATTTCTATTTATTAAATGAGACATTCAAAGAGGTTTCCTCTGCACAGATTTTTTTTTGCAAATGTGGAACTTCCTCCTTCCAATCTATACTGGCTAGCATCTCAAATTAAGTGATTTTTTTTTTTAGGGTTTTTTTTTCGCCTTGAGCCAGTGATGGATTTGAAATCTGTCTTAAGGTCATAAAGTAAGAAGCTGATTTTATAGCAATGGAGAAGGAAGAGATTCCCAGATTCTTATCTTATGCATGGGCCAATATATGCTTTCTACCACATAGTGATATCAGATATGCTGTTTAAAACACTTGATAGGGGTGTTTTTAACGAAAATAATTCCATTAAGAATAGTTTTCATATCTGTCAGGGAAGGTGGATGCTTTTATTGTTGGAGCCTGAGGCTGGAAGGCTGAGAGGATGGGAATGTTAGTATGTTAAAGTAATTATTGCTGTGATTTTATAGAGTAATAGGTTGTGACCTTTCTCTGCCTCTCACTGGAAAGCTGGGGATTTCCCCCTCTGTGGTAATCTAAATCTCTCCTATTGTTGAATTCTTACGGTGAAAAGATCCCAAATGGCCATCAGCTTTCCTGTAGAATCTTGCTGTGGGCTTGAGCAGTGTCCCTGTAAGGCTTGGGTGGGTTTTAATGTGACTTTAATTCTGCTATCGTATGTTTGCTTTACAATATGACTGCTACTATAATTGCGTATTTGCCTTCAAACAATAGCTTGCAGTGCTGTGTAATTTCTTTTGTGACTTGGGTGCGTGTGTCGTGTTTGGTGCTATTTTCTGTGCTGTGTGCAAGATGATATATTCCTTGATATCTTTTGGGGGGGGGGGAGGGAATACAGTAACTGTTCACATACACCAAATATGCCAAACTGAATACTAGAACATAGGATAATTGTGGAAATGTGGTGATTCTAAGCCCATCTAAATTAGCTTTCTAGCCCACTGCATCATCCCTTGAAGTCAAAGAAATGATGCAGTACAGAGCTGTCATCTAAATTATTAAAACGTGTTCCTTGGAGAAGAGGTATGTTCATATATAAGTCTAACTCAAAGATTTATTGGATTTTCTGATAGTGGGAATTGAGTGAATAGACACGAACGGGGGGGGAAATTACAAGGGGCTGTATACCAATCATCAAGTGATTACAAAGAAACCCTTGTGATGAATAACGTTTCTATTTAAGAAATATGTAGGAAACCTTTTAAAGACAGAATTGAAATACTGTACTTCAGGTGTATAATACTCTTCCTTTAATGGAACTTCACCAGTGCTAGTTCAAGGTGGGGTTTTTTTGGTATTTTTTTTTTCTTCTGGCTGTGCCATTTCCCAGCCGTGAACTGCTTGAACTCCTGCTTCAATTCCCAGTTATTTTCCCATCTATCTGTTGTCTACCCATTTGTCAGTGTTGATTACCACATATTACCTTCCACTTTATGCAAGGGAAGGAGAAATCAAGATCTGATGTAGCCACTCTATCTTCTTTTCTGCCATCAGCAGCATTCAGGATTATTCTCTTCTACTTCTGCCAGCAGTCCTGCCCCCCGCAAAACCACATCATTTGCTGTGTCTCACTCTTTTGCGTCCATTCTCCGTTTATTCAGTAAGCTATTGTTTTCATCTGACATCTAGCAAATTACACTGTTTTTCCTACCTACCTCACAAAATATTCCCTCATGCAGTTTTTTTTCTGTTTTTTTTCTTTAGTCACTGTAATGTCGGTAACCCTTTGTGCAGTTTCCACTTCTCTTCACCTAGGACTGTCTTGATTCCAATTCTGCCATCTCCTTATCACATACCGTCACCTTCTTGAGTGTAATTCTCAAGCCACTTGGCTTTTTTTATTTCTGTTTTTTGACAATGCTGCTATCATTTTCCTTGTAGAAGCCACTTCTTGTCCCAGGCTATCATGTTAGTGTCTTGCCATCCTAGTTCATATGGGAAAGAAACCTGATCATACACAGCAAGTCGTACTTATCTTTTAATTATACAAGACGTTGCCGAGAGAAAGCAAAGTAGGTCCTGACCAGAGTGTCCCAGCAGAATAGTGACAGAATAATGGAGAGAGCAGAAGTCTCCTAAGAGCTATTGACTTTGAGACTTTTTAAGCAGTAGTAGTGTTATGTTGTGTGGAAAGCATGTGGCAGATACTACTGCAATACAGAATACTAGTTTTATTAGTAGTCTGTGGTAGCAGGTACCCAGCAGCATCATGCTAATGTTTTCCATTACACAGTCTGATTTGGGAAAAGCAGTGCAATGGATTTTAAAACATTATTTCTCTGTACTTAACTTAAAAAAATACATGCTAGACAGTTCTTCATGGAAATGCATGGTTGACAAATACTTTTTAGTGTTCAAAATAGATGCGCAACTGTGATATCTTACTAGTAGCCTTTGCCCTTATTTAGGTATAAAGATGCGTGTGTAAAACTTTATTGAGGGGAGAAGTACATCAAAAGGGTTAAGAATCCATAGAAGAGATTAAGGATCAAATGGCTCCACAGAGGAAGAGAGAACTCAAGACTGAATAATGCTGTGAGCTTTCTTGGAACAGAGCACTGTCAGCTGCTGTTATAATCCCATCACTCTCAACAGGCACACGGCGAGTCTGGGACAATTGTGTCTCCGAGTTCAGTATTAAATGAGCTACTTCTGAAGCTGGCATGCAGGGTTATGTCATCCTCTTGATGAAGTGGCCTGTAGTGTGCATCCTTACACATCTGTAACCACTTAGGAATGCCCCTAAAGTTTTCCAAACCATTACAAACCACAGGATGAATGAGAGCAGAGGAAGGATAGGGGAGAAGGAACACTGTGGATTTTATAATGAATAAGCTTCCAGTCCAGAAGACAGTAAATAACTTTGGAGGAGAGACTTCTGCTCTGACTAAGCACTTAGCTTTTTTTTTTGTGGGGGCTGGAGGGGAGCTAATCTCTTGAATACCGTGTCACTGGATCTCCCTTTGCATGGCTTCTACCAAACAGACATCTGGATTTACACCTCTTACAGAGAGCATGCGAACTCAGCACAATAGCGGTAGATTCAGAATATAATGTCCATACAGTTGTTGGTCTTCTCACAGTTATACTGGCTAAGCTGAGTGACGTAGGTAGTGACAGAAGGAGGAGCGTGTGAACACCTGAAGCGTTTACACTTTCTTTTTGAAAAATCACTTCTCCCCGACTTGATCTTTCCCTCCTCCACCCCTTGTCTTCCCTCCGTCCATCCCAGTGACTGCTGCATCTTTTTGTGCCTGCATTCCTTTGCTCAGAAGAGATCAGGAAACAGGTTGCCATTTCCCTCTCACTTGAATTACAGTAGCTGGTCTAAGAAGTGTAAGACAGACAGCCCATTATTCAAGCTTGCAGGCCCCACTTGAACTTCCATGGGGATCACGGTCCACCTTTTAGTGCAGCAAAGTGTGATGTGGGAAGTACTAGTGCAGAGAAAAGAGTTTAAAAACAAGGTCATATTTTTAGGCAGGCCCTAATAGTTTTACTGAAGCTACCCCAGCGTATATTGTAGGTCAGACTGTAACACTGACTAGATCAATATCACTTTGACAAGAAGAGTCAATAACAGATTGTTTCCTTGATGATGAATCCTTTAATTCCAGTGTGGCACTAAGGTTCTGCGTCAGAACTGCTAGCAAGTTGAGAGGCCTTCAACAGCACTGGGAAAGGGAATCTGGCACACCATTCTCCTCTCCTGTAAAACCATGATCCTTGTCTCCGTCTGAAGTGCCAGCCTTCTGAAGTGTTTCTTGCCTTGGGAAAGAGTCCCTTTCCCTTTCCAATACAGGTACAGAAGCAACTTGCTGGTCTGACTGGAGCCATCCTGGGTCTCCACATGTGTGGGCTGAACTCTGCCAGTATCCTGTTTGCCAAAATTTCTCTCATTCCGACTTGCAGTCAGTCAAGAGCAAGGACGTAGTCTAGCACCCAGCTACCCCTGTCCTCTCTAAATGACTTCCCACACCTACTCTTTTTAAAATAGTAGAATGGAAGGGATTCATTTTAAAAGGGGATTCAGGGCATTATTCCCTGAGGAAAAACAAGGTTTTAACTCAGACTTGCAAATGCCTCTTAGGGTTAACAAGCATTTCTGTATGCCCTTGTGTCTGTTGCAAAAAGCTGTGTTCTTTCTATGCTAATTTACTCCTTCCTTGATTACTCCAAACTCCTCTGTTTTGATATCCCTAATTCTGAAATCATGCTTTCAATCTTTCCAGTCTTCAGCAACTAAAATTCTTTCTAGCCCATTAATCAGACCCTGCATCATCTCAAATTCCTCCTCAAGCTCCTCATGCACTGCTTCCAGTGTTGCCAACTCTTGCTAATTTACTACAAACAATGTGAGCCTGGCCTTTGCTCAGGAGGCCGTAGGAACAGGAGAAGATTTGCAGTATACCCCTTCTACTTTTATGTGCTTTGAAAATAGAGTAAATTTCTACCTGATGTACTATAGCATGAAGGAAGTTGCTCTGTTCTTTGGGCAAGGATCCCATATCTTCACAGTTGTTAGTGACAGACATTGAATATATGTACCTCTCTTGACCTTTTGTACTATTTGGTGTTACTTTGGGCAGATAACCCGTTTAACATATAAGACAATTAAGCTATTAAGGGTGGTTTCAAGCCACACTAAGAATAAAACCTGTTTGTATAAATATCGATAAGGAAAAAATGTTGCTATTTGCCATACTGTCTAATGAAGCAACAGTCTAAGCTGTGGGCTTAGTTAACCCACACTGGTGTCATAATGCTTTGCATTTACCCAACATATAAGATGGTTTAAAATTATTGCTGTTGTCTCTGTGCTAGTATAGAAGCCCACTTTCACCTCTCTAATAGCCCTCATCAAGTGCTATTGTGTTTCATTTCACTCCCTGGTAACGTTCGTACAGAATACCCTGCTGCTGCACCCCGAGTTAATCAGTGCCAGTGTACCTGAGATGTGAGATGAAGCAACTGAAACAGTGGAGGAAGGTACTTCAAGCTTACTGGTATCTTGATTTGGCAACAGAGGTGCAACTTCCCCATCTTCTCCCACCTTCTGTGGCAGGCCTATTAGTGTGCTAGACCCTGTTTCCAGTTTCTTTTTCTTCAGCTTCATTTTGTGTTGCAGAAGGCCGACAGTTCTTCAAACTGTAGGATGTTTGGTGGTAACCTTCTGGCACTTTGGAGTCCTGGCTTTGGTTAGGTCTTCTCCTAAGCAGTTCTACAGCAGTGCACAGCATGCTGCTGTATGTGATAAATTTTGTCTTTGTTTTTGTGCTTCTCTAGGAGAGTCCAAAATGAGAACACAGACTTTACTTATATTTTATTTGTCTTTGAACTGACTCATGATTTTGTAACTGATCTTTCAGTATTGCTACCCTTTTATTTCTTGCTGCTCACCTCCAAGGTCACAAGTATTTTATATTTAGTTTCATAGCTTGTGAAGCTGAATGGTCAGTCCACCCTAGTGCTCCATAACCTTTCTGGGGCTTAATTTTGTGTTAAGAATAATTTTGTAAGAAGGAAAATAACATATTGTGCAGAATGTGTGTCATAGACAAACTCTACCACTCCTTTCTTTCAAGATGGTTGTAATAAACAGTTGAATATTTTGTGGCCCCTGCCTGGCTGAAGAAGTTGTGGTTGTGCGTGCCCATCTATGTAAGATGACTTCCTGCCTTGTTCTGTGGAAGCTTGTCTTTGCCAAATGCTGCACTAAAAATTTGTTGGAAAGCGAAGCATCAAAGCAGACTTGTGATGCTCCATTCTGGCTGTGTTCACAGGAAGTGAGACTTTGTGAATAGTCCAGAAATGTCTACACTACTGATTTCTTTAATATCACCCTAGATATTTCCAACTTTCCAACTGAAACACATTTTAATAAAATACAGCTATGAATGTAGATTTCTACTCTTGTCTATGGTCCTGAAGTGTGTTGCAATTTCAGTGTTTGCAGGCATCAGGGTAAGCTCCTCTTTTGCTCAGTCGTTATAGTTCTGTCTTGACCCCAGATAATATTGCATGTTCTTCAGTCTTTGACCTCTTCTGACTGGTTAGGGTTTTTTTTCCCCTTGGTCTCTTTTCATGATCAGATGCTGAGTGTAAGTCTGCACAAGGCAGTTGAAAGTCTGACTGAAATGATGTTGAAACATGGACAATTTTAATTCAGAAAGAAGCACTTTTGAGAGTCAGTAATCAGCAGTCAGCTCCTGTGAAGTCAAACCAAGGTGAGATCTGACCATTCATTTGCAGGAAGAAAAGGCTAGTGCATATTCTTAATGTGTTGCCAATTCTTAATTGTTTTCGAGGCAAATAATCCGCACCACAAAGATTTTATTTTCAAACAGGTATTTGGGGAGTCGGAGGAAACTCTGGTAGCCAAGGTTTATGGTGTTTTGAAATAGTCATGTCTTTGAAGCAATTTATTTATGGAATGGGACTCCTCTTCCTGTTTTTTAAAAGAGATTTTTAAACATTTTTCTTGAATTTATCATGGAGAACATTGTACCTCATCTTAAGTGAGCAAATAATGGAGCTGAGAGAATGCAAGAAGCCTTTCTCTAAGTCCTGTGTTAATGGAGCTGTTGTTCTGGTTGAACAGGAGCTTTAGCAGAGACCAAATGAGAGCCAGCCATCTGCTGCAGTATAATTTCCACTGTGGTCAAACCCCTGTTTGTACCTGGGTCACTCTCCTGTGGGTTATTTGTCCAACGCATGAATCTACCCTGCAGCTTTTCCCTTCACAGGACACTTCAAGGGGCACTTGGAACATCTCTGTCTATCTGCTGCCTTAGTTCAGTGAAATTTGAGTGAACTTAAACTGCTACGAAGACGGGATCTTCTGCCAGACTTCTTTGAATTTAGCCAATGTATTCCAATGTTTAGGAAGAGTCAGACAGAACAAGGCATGATAACCTAGTCCTTATTCTTAACATAGAGGCTAAAAGGACACTTCTGTTACTTGCTTAGCAGAAAATTCTGCTCTTACAATTCAGAGCTATGATGATAGAGTCGTTTAAGTGTCATTTTGTTTACCAGCACGGTGTGATGTATGGTGAGGAGTCTGCTAGAAGAACAGTACTGCATCCCTGGAAATGAATCATCTTTCATCCCCTGCTAGGATATGCTGCTGACCTCAGCATGCCTTGTTGTTAAAGTTTTCATCATCTTTTTAGACCAGGGTTTGCAAAGGAAATAAATACCTGACTTTGCGCATCCCAGATCCTTTTATTGATACTTTTGATGGGTTCAGAAGCACAATTGCATTGAGTGTATTGAGTGTATGTGCCTTGAGGGGTTCTTGGCCTCTTGTGTCCTGGTACTCCTGTCAATCTTCACATTGTTTACGGATGAATATGTTGGTGAGAAATTAGGCCAAGCTAACATACCTCCAAAGAGGGACAGTCATTATCAGAGCATGAGCTCACACTATTGCACGGACTCTGGATCAGGCTGAATGTATTATGGCCCAGACTCCTGGGAGGTGCATGAAATCTGTGAGTTCCAGCATGATCCAGAGGAGAAGCTTAAAGACAGGTCAGTAGCTTGTAGTGTAGGAGGAGAGTAGGCAGGTCATCAAATTTAACAAACCTACATGAACTGCTGAGCCTATTCTTCCTCTACAGCTTAGGCACAGCCATTACCTCTAAATAGGAGGTTCCCTTGAAGGTCACAGGGTGTCTTTAAGAGTGGTACTGTATTTTCAGAGTTTGACGGAGTAATTCTACCTGTTCCTTTCCATATATTCCTCTTAGTTCAATTGCTCCTCAGGTAGAGGTGTTCACTCCTCTATATTGCAGAGTAAGAGTGATGTAGTAGAATTTAGTTACCGAATCTGCTAACAGTGCCCCAAGGTGGGGAAGCACTTCTTTCTCAATAGTTTAACAGCAGTACAGTACAAAAAGGAGCATATAGTACTTGCAGCCAGATCTCTGGAGCACTTCTACAATCACAGTAAGTAGGATCTTACTCTAGTAGCAATAGGATCAATTTACTTGTGGAAAATGCCTTTTGCACTACTCTGTACAGAGAGGTATGTCTTTTTGTTAATTACCAGTATTTATCTTAATCTTGAATCCTGTCTTGCCATTTGATTTTTCCATGTGAGTCTTTCATTGACAATTGTTAGATGTAGTGATTTAATGGCACTGTTTCTTCAAGAGGCTTTACTCAGGCTGCAGCTGTCTTTTTTGAGCTATATTTAATTATAAGATAGTCTGCGTTAATTTTAAAGATCTTTTTTGAAAAAAGCATTTTATGCTTAGTTTTGTCATTCTTTGTAGAACCTGGGAATACTTTCAAATGTACTTAAAAAGTGAATAACGTTTCTGCTTCAAAACTGAAATTCTCAGGGCCTTATTTCTGCCTGATGCTACTGCAGGCAAGATATAATTAAAGTCACTAAAGATTCTTGTTTAAAAAAAGAATCCTCTGTATAAATGCAAAGAACTGAGAATGAAAGGATTTAACTGGCTTATTGTGAAAGGACACAGACTTATTGAGTGCAAAGTCGGTAACCCTTTCAGCTCTGTACCCTGTGCTTGATGTAACTTCTTAGAGACTCCATATCATCTATCTGACATCTTGCTCTCGAAGAGGAGGGGAATAGAACAAGATCAGAGGTGGGGTGAGGAAAACGGGCAATAGCCATGTGTGTCTGCCATCACAAGCAGGCTTCTGCATAGAAAATTTCATGAACCTTCCCTCAGGGTTGGCTTTAAGTGAAAGGCAGGTGGGGGGGGGGGTTTAGTTTTGGAGGGGTTTTTTATGGTTGGTTTTGGTTGGGGTTTTGTTTTTTGGTTGGGTTTTGAGGGTTTAGTTCCCCCCCCCGCCCCCATGGGAAATTAACTGTCAAGACTAATACAGTTGGTTTACAGTGAACTTTGATGCAGGGAATCCTCTTCCAAATAGTTTACACATTGTGTAGTCTTGATTGTGGTTTGTAACAAGCCTTCAGTTATTCACAAGGCCCTTCAATTGATGTCCTCTCTAATTGCATGTCCCCCATCAGCATAAGGTCCTGGATGGGACCACGTAGCTTTTCTCTTTCTTTTCCTGGGCTACTGTATTTAGAGTCAGAGCTGAAAAAGACAACATAGGCCAGTGCCTGATGGGACTTGATCCTGTGGGCTGCCTACGACTGAAGAATTGCAACCCTTTGTGCAGGGCTGAGCAGTTCCTCAGTGGTGCGGTGGGGGATGAGGGCACCCATCGTCTGGGGATGGCTCTGTGCTACTGTGGCCCCAAGGATTTGTGTGGTTAGGCGTGATGCTGCCTCACCTCAGTTTACTGATGTTGCTGTTAACCTTGATCACCTGCTCCAGAGACACGTGGGGATGGTGGTGACATACAGCTAGTTGACACATTGACATTGCATACAGTTGTGTAGGCCTTATGCAGCAGGGCTAATTGTATCCATATATGCGCTTTAAGTAGGAGAAATATCTGTATTGTAAGAGAACTCATCCAAAATTTTCACAGGTTTATTTAAATACTGCAGTGTTTTTAGTTTGCAAATCTACTTATATTGTGCTTTTCATAGCAGAGAGGAAAATATCTCCTACCTTTTTTTACTGTATACTTGTTCTTGCAGCTTCTGTCAGTGTTTCTGGCTAGAGTTAACAGGTAAAACCTCAGGAAAAACAAGAAAGAGTTAACAGGTAAAACCTCAGGAAACAACTACTTCAACATTTCCAGAAGTAAAAGAAATAATTATGTGGATGCCAAAGAAAATAACTTCTTATTCCTATGAAAAAGAAGGGGTTTTAACAGAAATAATTGAGTCCCATGGCAAATCTGAATTATTCAATCAGGCTTGCTTAATTTGATCTTTAAAACCATTTCCCTTCCTATTTGCCAACTGTCAGATACCGAAATGCTGATGATTTTAAAGGAAAAATGAATAAGACCCTAACTCAGGACAAATGGAGCAAAAAGGGCTGGAGAACTAAATTTAACACTGTAATGTGTTTGAAATTCCCTTGAATAGCTTATTTGTATTTTTGCTATTGTCTGTCAGAAGAAAAAAATGTTGTAAAAAGAAAATCAGGAATCTTGAGGAATAAGCACATATTCCGTGCTCTGAATTCTGCCTTTCCAGATGTGTCATTATAGTGTTCTATTTTTCTATGTTATGAAGAAAATACTGTGAAAATTGAAACTGTATGAATTAATGACACTTTAACAAATGATAAGGTTTCGTAAAGGAGCTTACTGGTTAAGCCATGGAGTCAGGGTCTGAGGAGCAAAAATAGCCTGTTGGCTTAGAAAAAAGTCTCAAAACAGGTTACATACAGTGTCTGCAAATGATAATTTCTCTAGCTGGAAACAGGTTACTAGTGACATACTCCAGGGGACTGATCTTTTTAATAACGCGTACATAAATAATCTGAATGAAAATATCAGATGTAAGATCATAGTAAATGTTAGTTGATGATACCTGAGTTAGCGGAAGGGAATAGCAAACGCTTCAGAATTTATGTAACCCTGTTCAGAGGGGTTTGGGATCTTTTAAGTGTCTCTGAGTCATTCAGTGGAAAACGCGCTTTAATGCAAACAGATGTAAAACAATGACTCTAGTGGCAACCACAAAAAACAGAGTATATATTAAACAGAACTGTTATGAAGGTCACTGACCAGACACAAAACTGAGGTTTACCTTACAACTATATAGCTGGAGGTATAAGCCCAGTATAGCTGTGCAAGAGGAAGTAAGCGGGGATTAATAAGGGGGGGGGGGGGGGGGGGGA
>JAVKLA010000026.1:6437663-6493439 GCA_034782735.1 Sagittarius serpentarius
GGGGGGAATGCTGTACAGATCCAAAGAGTATCATGATTGTACAATGCATTCCTGGATCCCAGAAAAGGATGACACTGGCTGTGGGGTTCCACAGGACTGATTTCAGTCGGACGACACCAACAAACTAAAAAAACTCCAGTTACAGAGTAGTGAGCTCACAGGATTTGTCTCCAGGGCTTTGTTTCAGTAGGGCTTTCAGCATGGTAGGGCTGAAGGAACAGCTGGAGGCGAAGTCATCCATTTTTGCTAATGAGGGGGTAGAGCTTTAGGCAGTTGGGTTTGGGGTTTGTTGTGGTGGTGGTTTGTTGGTTTTTTTTCTCGCTCCCCTTTTTTTGAACCTTTGACTTAGCAGTCCTGAACCGTGAAAACAACTCTAGGAGACCTCTAAAAATGAGAGGCTGCAGTGTCTGAATACCAGTGGACATTTCCTCAAGGTCACAGGCTAACTGAAATAGAGTGAGTTTAGAAGAGTGCTTAGAAGAGCAATGGAAGCAGCAGAAATACCCAAGGCAATCAGAGCTCAACAGTAGGGACTAAAAGATATGATTCACACTCAAGTGTGTTGTGGGACAAATGGGAAGGTTCAAAGAGCTGCTCTTCACTGCTATCTTTTTTAGCATGACTTCCAGCTACAACACTTTGCCCTAAAGAACTGGAAGTTGAGATAACATCACAAGCATCAAGGAACAACAGCTGAAAGTGTGAAGCAAATACACAATTGGACAAATCTGTAAGAAGGAGCCTAGTCCAAGATAGTTTTAATATGGTGAACCTAAGATGGAAGACTGTTTTTTGGGCATCTAAAATATGTTTATTAATACTGAATGAGTATTTAATATACTACTTCAGTGGTCTGTGACAGAGAAGGAAGCCACAGTTGGCTCAGCCATTTAGAAATAGAGCCATCTGTTTCCAGGTGTGCCCAAAGCAGGCAGTATCTGTTTGGATGGTAGATGACCAGTATGTACTGTAGTAGCTGATGAAAAAAAGGTTTTGATTCATTCCCCCTTTGCTCTGAGATGACCTACCTGCTTCAGAACTGAGGCAAGTGTAACAGTTCCTGAGAGGACTCTCCAAGAGAGAGAGGGATTTTTGTGTTGGGACTGTTTCTTTTGCTACAGGTAAATCATCCTGAAGTGTAGAGTAAAACCAAGCTTTGGAGCAGAACTCAGCTTAATATTGTCTGTGGCTTGCACATAGCTGTGTCTTGAGGCATCCAAATTAGTATCACATCCTCAACCCTGTTGTAGCAAATACTACTGTTATGTCTGCCTGGCCGTGTTTTGCTCAGTATTAGTCCATTAGTCTCATCTTCCCCTACTGCTTCTTTCTTCCTCACTCTGTTAGATACTCTTACTGTTCTGGGATTCCAATTTATTACTGCACCTGAAAGAGTAGGTTATTCGTGAGCTTGGGAAAGTAGGGCTGCTAACCCATAGAGTCCCAGTAGAGAGAGTGTCTCAGGATATAAACTTCAGGCCAGAACATCAGTAGAGGGTGGGATTGTATGCTGCTGAGAATCATAGCTCATAGGAGGAGCAGTGGAAGGAAATTTGGCCAACCAAATTCCCAAAGGTAGGTGTGAGAGGTAGGGAATGGGATTTCATCCACACAGCTAAATAACAAGTTGTGGTTTGGTTAAAAGAAGCATCTACAAGCCAGTGTTGAGCTTTGGCTGAAGTAGGGCTGATGATCTGTTGCAATTATACAATGTTTATGTAGGCATAAAAATGTTTAGAGGCAAATGTTTCCTGTCTGGTTGCAGACTTCTTTAATCTCTGCAATATAGACATTCAGAGAGAGGATTTGACATATCAAAGAAATTTTAGCAAGAAATAGTACCTGCCTTTGGTGGAAGGAAAAGGTTGGTTGCAGAGCCTGGCAGGTCCCTGGGTCACCCGTGCGAGCACAGGAGAGAGCAGAGGCTACGGGGGCAGATGTCCATGGAAAAGTGCACCTTCTGATGACACTGGGCTTTGTCCAGTGCTGTGCATCTGTAAAAATGAATCTGTCTCTTCTTCTGTTTTAAACAGAAGTAGTTCCTATGATTTTCCCAGCAGAACTGGAACTCATCACAGTTATATGGTGGGTAGACACTAGTGTGATTTATGACCACAATTCAATCGCAGGTACAAACTTTGCAGATGCAGAATGCGTTTGTAAATAAGTCTTTCTTCTCATTCTTCCCTCTTAGTATTCCACATTTGGTCTTGATTGCATATCCAGTGAATCAGTGGGAAATCTGCCATTGACTCTGATGGGAGCTCAGACCCCTGGGTCTTTGTGCTTCTGGTTATTTCCACTCTTTTATTTAGCTAATAAGAATTACACAAATGCTTCTCTTACAAAAATATTCTTTCTGGCAGCAATAAGATATATTTCCCCTGAGAGCTATTTTTGCTGTGTTGCTATTGCTTTCTGATCCTTAACAGCCAAATCCTGGTTGAGCCCCTCATGAAACTAGTCTACAGGCTCATAGGCTATATAGTCAGTCAGAGAGTAGGGGAAGCACGGCATGGCCCAAAGACTGTCTTACTGTTTTTACTAAAGTGAAGGGGGGATGTAGATTTCTAAAATGCATGTTTTTAAACTGGGCATACAGATGCATTACACTAAATAAGTACATTTTATAGATTATTTAATTGTATGCACAATTAATGGCATGAAAATGAACAGAACCCATACAGATTTCTACTTCATTGAGCAGAGTATTCTGGACCCTTATATCATGTAACTTTACACCTAGAGATGGGAGCAGGGTAGCAGCAAAAGCTGTTCCTATCAGGTTGTAGATAAGGGTGTCACTGGAGCCTTTTGCCCCTTTAGGTGTCTTGTAACAGCCTTTCATGACAGCTGTTCCATTTTAAGGATGAGTGCACACAACAAATTCCAGACATCCCATGGCTGGTGCAGTTGCTGAATGGTGAGTTTAGGCTTCATTTGGTACAGGCCTCAAGAGGGCTGAGACGGAGCTGTCGGGGCTCATTGTTCAGCCTACAAGATCTAAATAAAGAAAACATTTCAAATTCCAGTTGACACTGTTGTTTTACCAGAGAGAAATAAACATAGAGAGTATAGGTTTTTAAACTAGTCCTATCCCTGTTGCATTTGTTTGTGTTTTAACTATGTGCCTAACAATAGGCAGATCTTGGTTTAGTATCGTTATAACCTCTGACAGTTAAATAAATGAATTAGAAAAGCAGATTTACCCAGTGACCAGAAATAAATGAATATTCATTGTTGAGGATAAATTGACCTGTATGCTTTTCTTTGTAAATTGCTTTCAATCTCTCAATTCAATTCAAGAGCTCGAAGTGTAACCAATGCTGCTTTTCTGAAGTATGCTTTTAATAAGTCAGTTTTTCCTCATATTAGTAGTTTATGTGTTTATTACTACAAATAACTGCTAGTGGAATGTTGGCTTTTCATCATTATTTAAAATAACTTTTTGGAGGAAAAAAGAAACAACTATGCAATTTAGATAAAACAATAACTCCAAAGAATCAAAGGACAGCCTCAGCCTTAAGATTTATCAGAAAATTGGACTGGCACCTACTAGTGCTTTTTCCTGTAACATCTTACTCTTTGTTAAGCAGCTGTATTTATTCTTTCAGAAGCTCTTGTATAGATGGTTCCTCCCCAGCTGTGGGGGCCTTTTTAAAATAGGATTGACTTTTTTTTTTTACGACTAACACAAAAGCCTTCTAAATATTCCCCAAGAAAACAAAAAGCTGCAGAAGGAATGTCTGGAATGAGTGTCACACATGCTGGTGGAGAAGCAGAGGTAAACACTACCCAGTGGTATTACATATTGCAGCAAAGCAACACGTTCATTTGTGATGTGAATATTAATTTTAAGAAAACATGTAGTAGTTGGGTGAATTTCCCCATCTCCTTGCACAGCAGAACCGGTCAGAAGACTACATCTGTGACTTTGTCCGTGGTGGTTCATCTGTGGATGGATTTCAGTGTTTTCCAGGGAGTTGCACCCCTGTCTTAATCCCTCTCCAACCATAAATCTTCACGATGCATGCAGCTACTTTAGAAGTGAGTCCAAAAAGTGTTGCTGTCTGACCAAATGGTAGTGTAGCTCTCCCAAGAGAAAGAACACATTGTTTTTGCAGTTTTAAATAGACCTGAAAGTGTAGTTGTAGTTAGCTCAGCTATTGAATTACCTTGTCAAGTGTGTTAGGAAATATACTTGATGGTAGGGAATACAGAGGGAGTGTGTAGTCATTGGAGCTAGACAGAACCATTTCCAAATGTTAATACCAAAGTGTACTTTAATGCAGAAAGTTGTAATCATTTTATATAGGAATTATTCTCTCTACAGTACTAAGGGAAACTGGACATGGTTTATCAGTACAAGATAGTTGTGTGCATGCATGAGACTGCAAAGGTACAAAGAAATAGCGTATGTTAAGGTTAACTGCACGTACATATTATGGTGTCAGCTATTATATCTGAAGCTGTCCCAAGAGATAATAAGCAAACATGCTGTAGATGAATGGTCTGATTTTTTTCCTCTGCTCCCCTGTGAGGCAGTCTAGTGTTATAAATGTTTTGATGATTTATTTCCTTCTCCTTCTTTCTTCTCCTGCTGTTCCTTATGTTCTCTCATCTTTCTCGCATCGTTGTCGTCTTCCTCACCCGCTTCTTCCCCATATTGAGTTAAGAAAAAAGAACTTGAGTCTAAATAATGTACTGAAAACAAGTAGTTCTTGATTTATTTCCAAGCACCCCATCCCACACTCATTTCAGCTTTTGTTTCATGGTGGAAAAGCCTGTTTCTTCCCCTACCTGTTTAAGCTTTGTTTTGTGGTGCTAGTCCTTTTCACTTTGAAGAGGTTTGTTCCAGGTATAGGTGGTTTGGTTTAGGAACAACCTAAGGCAAATAAGTGGCATGCTCTGATCGTCAGATATCAGTAGATCTAGATGGAATGTGCATAAAATCATCATCTATGCCATCGTTGTTCCTTGACCTAATTAATTTGGGCATACTCTTATAGAACACAGAATAGGTTTTTCCTTAGGTGATTCCCTGGGAGGTCTTGTGCAGTTATTCGGGTAAGATACTAGATCTCCCTTTCCACGGTTATGGTTTTTCCCACTGTGCTGCAGCAAGTCCTGTGAACTGTAGGTGGTGGCTGGTCTCTCAGAATTTCTAACATGTCCTGTTCCATACTGTATGCTGCCTCTTGGAGGGAGGAAAATATGTCCCCTTGTAGCATTAGTATTTCTGTACAGAGCTAATGTTCCCAAGGTAGGGTGTTGCTTCCCCTGTCACCTGTCTTAGGCAGAACTGAAGAAGTTTTTGGGCCATAGTGCTATTGATCCATGGTACAGAGATTCTCTGACGCATAATGATGCTGAGGAGGATATTTCCGTATGTATTACCTTCCCCCCCCCCGCCCCCCCTTTCCTGCTTTGTAATGTGTTAGGGCTGAGGAATGGGGAAGGAAGAAGATAGCTCACTTAAGTATTGTCAGGTCAGTAATAGTGGCCAGACATGTGACTGCAGCATGTTTGGTGATCTTGAGAATTGGGAGCAATTCATGTTCGCAATTGTGCAGTTCAACTGACTCAACTCCCTGAGAAAGAACAGCGATGGCTGAGTCCTTGCCTTGTTTGTCAGTCTCTGTTCTGTAGTCACCATCGGGGAAGTCATAAGTTAGTGTCTTGTCTCTACAACAAGGATCTTGTTTGTGACATGCAAAGCCAGAGGTAAAAGGAATTACACACTTGCCTCATGCTTCGCTAGTCCAAAGGCTACTAAATGAGAAACACTGATCTAGCAAATGACCTGCACGTAGGGCTTCCAGTCTTTGGCCTTTCGTTTCCAAATAAGGTGGATGTACCAAGTAGATCCTACTTTTTTTTAGCTTGTGTGGAATTGAGGTTGTTGTTCCAGCTCAGCACTCTGCCTTGTGAAAGATGTGCATGCATCAGTTGCATCTAGAGATGTAAAGTATGCTGGTTCTGTCTCTAGAGTCTTTAATTAACAGCTTTCAGTAGAGCATCAGCTTGCTGATGATGAGCTCAGATCTAGTATTGAGCCTCATGAGTCTGAGAAAAAGTTTAGTAGCTAGCTGGGCTGAGCATGCTACAATGCCTAATGATTTTTTTATTTTATTTTATTTTTTCTGGGGCCGAGTTGGCCTCCCTGATGTTTTATTCTCTCATTAGTAGGAGACTGAAGAGGACTGGTGTTTGGGAGGTTGTATTTAAATGTAGTATAGTGAAATGTGAAATACCCAGAGAACAATGTAATTGTTTAACTTCTGTGATGACTTACCAACTGCATCCTCTCCCAGACCTTGTACAAAGATCAGTTTTTTCAATACTGAATTAAACTGAAAAAAATCAGCTGGTATTACCCTCTGTTTTCTCCCCTATTGTTTTCCTCCTCCTTTGCTGTTGTAGGGTTATCCCAGCCCAAAGCAGAGTAGCTTTCCAAAAGTAAAAATCTGGCATTCTGCATGGAGGCAGATCGCTTCCCTGCGATATACGTCAGGTCATTGTTGAGCCGAAGTATGTGTTTTCCTTACTCTTTACCCTGTGCCCTACAACCTCCGTAACTTTAGCTTTGGTTTCCAGACTGAAAGAGGAGGAACTTTTTTCATTTTATTCTTTTTTTGCTGAAGCAGTGGGAGGTGATTTGCTTCTCTGTCAATAGTGATGGTTCTACCTCTTAGCAGCCTTGGGGAACACAAGAGGTGGACATAATAAGGTACATAATGTTACTTGTGTGTTAGAGGTTGAGCCTGCAGTTGTGTACAAGAGCTCTCTTACTGGGATGCATCCTGGGAAACAAAGTGCCAGCAGTCCTCCAGCAGAATTTGGCGTGGGTTGAGCGTGGGGTTATTTACACAAAGTTTGTAGGACTAGTGTTCCTGCTGTTGTTAAAGCTGATGTTAGTACACCCTGTTACCTTTGAGAAGTGGATGTTCATATTTCTCCTGTAAAGGCAGCATTAAAAGGATGGTCTTAAACCCCGATATCCCCAAATATTATACATTAGCATTAAATGAGCTTATAATAATAATGGGAAAACCTTTAGGAATCACGACCTTTAGAATCATTTGAACCGTCTGCTTTCTGTCAATTTTTGCCTTTTAGAAAGTGCTAATTCTTGTTAAGTCCGCATGAGAGACTTGTTTAATGAGCAGATTAAATGGGTGATTATATGTCTTTTAAAAATGTGTTTTGTGGATGGGCTTCGTGATGCCACTTTCTCGTTTGGCACAGCAACATAGAGCAGTCTTTTTAATTACCCCTGCGGGGTCACTGGGACCCAAGCTGTTTGCTTTATTAAACCCTGATGGCGCCTTTGGAGCAGCTCCTTCTAAGCTCTGCTGTCACAATTGTATCTAAATTAGCATCTGAGTGACCCTCTTTTCAGGCTTTCCAAACCCCAGCTGACAGGGATTGCCAAAAGATGCTAATTGCTTGGGCTGGGCTAGGAACTAGGGCTTGCCAAGATAACAAAAGGACTAATGTTTCTTTCAGTATGCCTCCAGATTCTCATAAGTACCTCTTTTAATTACCAAGAATTATTGTAATGCCCAGTCAATGGAATAATTGACCCTCAACAGCGCGAGCTTATTATGTAATAAATAATGGCGTCAGCCATGTCAGAGTAGCAGGTACCGAGGTGATTTGCTGGACTGAAAGGAGCTTTTCTCAGCAAGGGCTCTGGGATAGACCAAGACGTCCCAGTAGGAGTCCAGCAGAGGGGACTAATTTGAGTTTAACGGAGAGGAAATGCGCTGAAAGCTTTTAGACTTACCCTTGTGATGACAAAGGAAGAAATAAAAAGGATTGGGTTGGTAGTTTGGCAGCTTACATCGAGGGAATCTCTCCTTGATGGGGCAGACAGTCAAGTGTTGAGCAGCTACTTCTAGTCTATGGGATTTTTAAGAGCGTATTTCCATCAGGTGTAGTGGGGGGTAATGAGAGGGGTTTTGCTGTCTTATCCTAATTTATATCTACGTCTCAGCACTGCATATATTCACTGTGCACAAGAATAAAATGATATTATTAGAAACAAGCAATTGATACATGTAAAATATCTATAATTATTTTTTTTTATGCGAAGAAACAAGTCCAACATGGTTCTGCCTGCTCTCCTGTTCTTATACTCGCCTTCCATTTCAACTCCTAAATCCCAGGAGATGCTGCAGACTGGAAGGGTTAGATCTGTTCTCAATGACACTGAAGTAAAACCAGGGTTCATTTATTTTCTTGGTGTGCCCAGAATAACTCAGAAATCAAGATCCAGCCTTCTATTCTGAAGTCTCCATGTTCATAAAGAAAGTACAGTCTACAGTAGAGCAGTTATCCCAGTGTTCAAAGTAGGCTCTGGGGATAATCTAGCAACTGTTGGCAAATATGTGTGGAAAACACATACAGACATGGAAAATCCCTTCCCCTCCCCCTTGCAAACATGGAAAGAGGCTGTGCACACAGCATGCTCCTGGGGGAAATGTTTGTAGTCTCATTTATGACAGGGCTCCTGTCCTTTTAGGTCAGACTATTGCAAGTTTGGCTTGAGATACGTTGGCAGAGCTACTTGGGGAAATCTGCATAGTGTCTGCCAAAACAAGTTTTGGACCAAACCATGTTTTTTAGTGCCTTGCTTCTAGGATTAAGGTCACTTTTGCAAAGCGTGCATAAAGCAAGAAAATAAATATTGACTTGGCTAGGTGATATATGAATAGCGCTTTTTGGTGTGTTTATAAGGTCACGAGGAAGATCTGATGGAATTGCCTCCTTGTGCTGAAATTCATTTCAGTTTATCCACTATTCTGTCTTTTGGGAATACTTTTTTTGGTGATGTACGGTACATCAGTATTCTGAAAAAAAAACCCACGCCATATTTTGGTTCCAAGATGTTTCCAATGTGATGCTCCTTTAAGTAGACTTCTTGCTTTGCATGCTCCTTAACTAACAGCATGGATATCCAGCAGAGGTTTAGCATAACAGGAGAAATATTTCAGTCGAAGGCTGATAAGCTGAGTGTGAATGGAAAATGAATGTTGTAGATTAATTGCGCATAAGTCGTCTTAAGCTCTTTCCATTTAAATGTACTCTTCTCTGTTCCTTCTAATCTGTCCTTAGGTGTCACTCAGACTCAGTGTTTTCAGATTGCCAGAGCAGGAGAGAGGAGCAGGCCTGAGGATAAATTTTGTCCGGTAAACCCAATCGTGTCCTTCCCAAGAGCTGGGTCTCCTCTGAAGAGGCATTTGCATCAAGATGGGCTGGCAGCATAGCAGCGGTAGTGGTATTGGGAGCTAGCTGTACTTGCCATCACGTGATCACCAGATAGAAATATTTTCTGCACTCTGAACCAAATTTAAGCTGTGCTTTTAGGATGTATCAAACTCCTACTGAGACTATGCGTGTTCTCTCAGTAGAGTTTGAGCTGATACAGTACACCTGAGAAATCTTGAGAGCATCCTGGCCCTTTCACCCTTTCTTTTTCTCTCTGCACTATGCACTTACTCGTGCTGCTGGAACTCCTGAGAACCTTCATGGTCCTGCCGTTAAGCGTTTTATGGAAAAATCTGTATCCTTACAGTATGCTGTGTATATTCAGTGCCAGAGAAAAAGAGAGAATCAAAGCGAACGTGCAATATTGCACAGCATGAGAGGCATCTATGCGTTACTGAGGTAAGTACAGAGATCTGGCAGGAAAGGGGAGTTCTGAGGTGGGATAGTGAAGGGAGAGAGTGAAATAGCTTTGATCGTGTTTTCCAAGAAGTGTCTTCAAAGAAATTGAAGACTTTGGGCTGAAAGTGCTAAGTCTGTGATGGGCAACAGCTTCAGATATTGTTGAAATCTTTGAAGATAAGCCTTAATTTTCACCCTTTTTGACGCTGATTTCTTTGCTTCCTTGATTTCTGTGTCCCTCCCCCTACCTCTCTCAAGCTCTTCCCCCCGCCCCCCTTTCTTTCAGTGGGGCTTGAAGCAGCATGGGAGGTTGGGATGTGCCCACTCTGATGTTTGAATGAAGTGGAACTTGTGATGAGTTAAGGAGATCAGTATTATAAAGCTTTATTTTCCTTCCTACGTGCTCTGTAGGCAGAAATATCAGCTGATCATTGTGCTCCTTTTATCTGTGGCTGTAGGGCTAGTCACTCTAAAGCACCAATGCCTGAGTGATAGCTAAAGTAGATGATGAGGTGGCAGGGAAGTTATGAATTATTTTACATCTATTTTCATTATAGAAGATGAAGGGGAAATTATTATTCCAAGGGCATTTTTTTTATGGAAATCATTGTGTGACCTTAGCAAATCTTAGTGTTTTAGGAGAAAGTTAGATCTATTGAAAATTCAAGCGCAGTAAATCACTCAAATACTATAGTGGAGATAATGACAAGATAGAACAATAAATCTGTACCTGGTAAATTCCTTGATAAAACAGTTACTGTATGAATGGAACATAGTAAGCACTTTCAAAATCCCTTCCTGTTCTTTTTTAAAAAGTGCTCCCGAAAACCTTAAAGGTATGCAAATGAAGTCTGTCTTCAAGGGAGAGCCTAAGAATTAGATATAATTTAATTTTACTTCAGCTCTTGGAAATGAAATTGAGGAATGAATCTTCCTATTAGGACAGCAATAGCCATGGATAACTCCATCAGTTATCTTTGAAATTTTTCTTGATGCGGTTTTATGTAAGTGAATATGGAATTTGGCCCACAAAGATTTCATATAGGAAGAGCATAGGGGGAAAATTAGTTTAATGTAACTTAAGTCAAAATGACACGGCTTTGGTGAGGAAATTGTAGTTCTTCGAATTATCAGCATTATTGAAGAAGCTGATGGAAGATAAAGGCTACCTGGATGAGTCAAATTACTGGGGTTTTCTAAAAGCTTTCCAAAATGCCACTCCTAAGATTCTATTGAGGAAAATAAATAGCCATGTAATCCAGGGCAAAGTGCTAGTGTGGATTAAAAACTGTTCAGGCAGGTGTGTACGTAGGAAGCAGGATTGAGACAAGGTCAGTGAAGTGACCTAAATGCAGCAGTGCTTAAGGCAAAGATGATGGAGGATGTAGAAAAAGAGGGGAGGAAGCTTCTGTCAAGTTTATCCAGAGGGGAGGCCGAGGGAGATCCTAGAATAGAAATCACCTGTTCTTGAGACTGGTGCAGAGGAAGAAAAGTTTAGTTGAGGGGCTGATGTGGGGGCGGGGAGGAAGATTTCACTGGCCTTATGAGCCTGTATGACGGAGTAACTGAGGAATGGGAGAGAAGAGTGAGCAGCAGTTTGTCGAGGGCCGCTCAGGAGGAACCCTCAGACTAGCAGGCAGTGCTCTGCGGTTAGAAGCAGCAAGCAGGTTCCAGGGAGATTTAGCTTGAATATTGAAGCATAAAATAATATCTGAATCAAGGAATCAGAAGTTGCTTGGAGGATTAAGATGATTTGACCTAGAAGAAAGCTTTCAAAAGAGCATGTGGGAATCTACCGGGATGGGTGGCCCAAGTGTAGCATTGCTTCATCAACTGTTAATACTATCAGAACTCACAGTTCTTGCTGCTCTTTAGATTTCTAATTAGCACGGATCCTAGGCCATAGCTCTACAGTTGTCACCACTTAGCTGCTGAGGAAACGTAAATTTTGTTGGGGTGGTTTGGTTTTTTTTGGAGACTGGTTCATTAGAATTTAATCCTACTGCAATGAAATTTCTGGTGTATTGGTATTAACTTAGTAAAATGGTGTATTTACTACCCTTGGCTGTGAAAGCATGGTCAGTCTGTAAATTCTTGCAAGAATTAATATTTGTCTGTAAAAAAAAGACTTTCAAGAATGTATTTCATGATCTAGCGAAGGAGGGCACCGTTCTGTTGCTTCCTTTGTAAACAAAGCTAGCTAAGCCGTAGCTATATTGTGACAGTTATGCTAACAGGTATTATGGTCAAGTTCACAGAAATCCTGGATTACTGCTGGCCTTCAATTATACTAGCCTAAGCAAGCAGAGGAATTCTCCAGCCATCAGTCCTTTCACAGTCTTTGACCAGTTTCCAAGCAGGAGTTACCTCAGTCTTTCCTTTTCCTTCCGTACAAGCTGCGCAAATGCTCTAGTACTTTTTTTAGACAATATTCTGAACAGACTTCAAACTGCAGCAATTTTTGTAGTAGCTCTCTTCAGAAAAGTATGATTAGAAATTTTTTTAAACAGAGAGCAAGTAGTTCTCATTCAATCACAACTTTGCAAAGTGTATTTTATTTTCTAGCAAATAACACTTTCCGCTTTAAATTTAATATTGTATAAAGCTGAAAATCCTATAAAATTACTCAGAATTAATTGTTCCTTATTATGGTTGCCTTAATGTAGGTAACATTTGGTTGACGTTCCTTGTTTTGGTTTTTTTTTTCCATACTATGTCTTTACAATGTACCATTCAAGTTTTCTGCCATGTACAAAGGTTTGAAGGTTTTCTGTATTTCTTTTTTTGTTCTTCAAATGCTAATTTCATTACTTGCCTGCCTTGGTAGGTATGTTGGTTTGTGAAGTCTTGGCAATACAGGAGAGCTCTGAAAGTAGGAATGGATAGGATTTTTTAATCATACTGGTTCTAACTTTTTAAATCGGCATTTACTAACACCTGTTTTATTATGTTGCCTGACTAAACCTTCTGGAGAAGGGATGTCTTTGTTTCATTCACTGAATCTTTAATGTTCTGGAGATATCCAATTAATTTTGAAAACTAGGGGAAAATGCATGTGGTACACCTAATATTTCTCAGGTTAAAAAAAGTAAAATTCAAAAAAGAAAACCCACAGATTAATGGGTTTGATTAAAATTTAACTAAATGCTTTGGAGAAAGGATATCTTTGTTAAAAATTCACTAAACAAAACCTCTGAGATAATAATTTATCAAAAGTAAAGGAGGCTGTATATGGCAATGATTGAATTCCTAGGATTACAGAAAGGCATTATTTAATGGGATAAACCAACATCTTTAAAACACAACATCATGAAATGAACAGGCCAACTGCTTTGCAACTCACCTTTTATACTAATATTCCATCTCACTAATTCTGTGCATCAGGTGTTTGGCTGATACTGAGAAAGCAGATGAGCATAAGGAAGGTCTTCTCACAGGTATTCCTGTAGAAGAGGAATGCACTGCTTGTTACTCTAAGCTGTTGATACTAGTTATTTTTTTTTTAAATGAAACAAACTTTATGTACAAGAGAAGTGCAAACTGAAAGGTAAGTAAATTATCTGCAGAATTTTTTTGAACTTGTTTACTTGCCTGCTGAGCTGTACCATGAAAGGCTTAGCTGCAAAAGCCGGCTTACACCGTTCTAGATTAAGTGATGTATCACTGAGCATTAGAAATATGTGCTATATTTACAGTGTGGAAAATATTTATTTCATAGCTTATTTGGGCAGATGTGAGCAAGTGTGGGAAGTATGTTAATATATGGAAACGTGTAACTCTAAGTCAAATGTTTCCACAGTTGGTAATATCCCTAGCACAGATTAAATTTCCACCTAAAGCACAGCCATGTTCTTCACTGCCCTTCTCAACCTTGCCGAGTGAAGGCATGTCTCTTCAGCAGGCAGGGATTTGGTTTACTCGGAAGTGGTTTGCTCTGGTCACTTCCATAACAGGCCAAGCAGGCTGAGGGTCACTGACTGTCCAGCTTTAAGCAAGAGGATAGTGTTTAAACAGGATTTATGGCAAGCCAAGCCATACAAATTGTTGCTGTATCAGGTCACTAATCCAGTTAGTCCTCTGTCTTCTCTCAGGTTACACGTAGTAGTAGTCTTTTTCAAAAAACAGGAATTGGACCATCAAGGATTGACTTAAACATGAAAAGCTGCTGATTAACCATAGTAAGCTGGATGGCAGCGGGGAGCACCTTATGCCCTGATCCATGAGGATTTATACCCTAAAAGCTGTAATCCCTGACTTGGCGCTTTTTGTCATGTCTTAGAGGGCTCATGGCTGGTTGGTAGAGCATATGTTACTGATCCATACACAGGTCAGCTTGATCACACAGTGTTGGCTCTCTTTGAATCCAGCTGCTAAGCTACAATAAAAGAAAGCTAAAAATATATCAAAATATTTTCCTAATATTACACTGCCATGAAAGCAACTGAGTAGTAGAAAGTCATCCCTGAGTTGCAAATGGGAGGAGCTGCCCCCTTTAAGCAGTCCCTCTAATTACACAGTGCATTCCAGTAGGAAATCTGAGGGTTTGCTCTTGCTATGCAGTCTCATAGCGGAAGAGCCAGTGGGGGGAGGAGGGTTCCTCCATGGTTTGGTAGGTTGTTGGCTTCAAAGAGATCTTGTTGCAATGTGTTCTCAGGCTCTGCGGCAGCGTTTTCCGCTTTTAAACCTGCTCCCTCCTTGACTTGGAACATCACCTTGTCCTTTTCTTTCCTCCTGCCAAGGGCAATTAGCAGTGGGAAACACGAGGCAGGCTGGCGATCTCGCTGGCTGGCGATGAACTTGTTCTGGTTTTGGACACCCTGGAAGTGTTTGCAAAGTACAAGGATCCTACTTGTGTTCTCAGATCCTCTCATGATGATGAATTCACATCCAGGCCCATTACTTCAGCCTCATCTCCATTTACTTTGTGATACAGGTGACAGCTATATGACTGTCAGGATGGAAAGTTCCAGGGTTTTTGTCAATCAAGAATGTTCTAATTAGTAGCCGAAAGGGCTCTACTGGGTCCATTTATGCAGCTGAGTGGGCTGGATTTTCACACTGCCTTTTATTTAACACTGTTGACTGGAGTTAAGAGACTTTGTTTCTCAGTTAAGCTAGGAGTGCAGCTAGTGGCTCTGTCTGCACTGCATCTGTGAAGAGGAAGGTCTTGGTTTTCTGCCAGCCTGCCAGGTTGATGTTTACTGAGCCCCTAAATGTTTCCCCTCTACTCCTGCGAGATCTTAAACCAGTGTTAATATCCCTGATGTGCCCATCTTCAGAACATTGCCGTTTGCTTGTTCCTTAAACTTTCTGTGGAAGTAGTGCTCTTGGTGGTTTTCAATCAAGATGACGGGGGAAATAAAGGGAGTAAAGCTGCTTTTGGAACTGTAGATTTCCACCAAAGGATGGGATAGCTTTTGCTACAGATTAATTCCTTTATGATAAAACAAACTGTCCAATAAGCCTCTCGCCTTTGAATGAAAATGTCACATCTGATGTTGTCATCATTCAGTTAACTCTTAGGTTTGAAAAATTGGAGCAAAAAGTATTCCAGAAGAAAGTATCAGCTTTTTCAGTTTATAATACTGTTCATGGTTCTGGGCAGTCTCATGAAAGAAAAGTTAATTCAAAAGCTGTAAAGGGTCACGACTCAAATGTTTACGCAAGGCAGAAGAGATTAAGAATTTGTCTTATACATTGCAAGAGAGCAAACATGGAGGGGAAATACTACTTAAAATATAGTTCTACTATCATTAGTTCTACTTAAAATATATATATATATGGAGATGGGGCACCAAATAAGCAAACATGTTATTAATGCTAAAGGTTGGTATTGATGCAAAGGGATCTAAACAAGCCCTGTATAAACCAGCTGAAGAGTGCTTGTGAAGAGCTGCTTTTTAGGATGGGGAAATTCCAGGACAGCTTTCCAGTAATAGTAGCAGTAGTAAAACAAGAGAGAAAAAAATTGCATTGGAAGGAGGAGAACAATATTTTCATGAGGTGACAAACTGACAGTAATTTAATATTGAAAAACCAGAAACTGTCTGCCCTTGAAGTGGTACACTGGGAGCCACAGGAGGCAGAGCAGAGCGCTTTGCAGCTTTTAGACAAGGCTTTCTAAATGTGTGCTTGAAATGACACTTTGGTGCCAATGTAAGTTCGGTGACCGGCAAGATAGTTTCCAGTTGGAAATGCCCATTAGTCTGTCATAAATTTTCAGTTATAGATAAGCCAATTTTGCATTTTAATATTATGATATCTTTGGTATTAATTTTTAATGTTTTATCACTTCAGAAGAGCTGGCTTAGGATTCTGCACTCTTTCTCCTGTGTGTTATATGCCTGAGTAGTGTGATGACAAGAGTGGAGGTCTCCTAGATTTAGTAGACCCAAGACATGTCTCTTCTTTATAACAAATCCCACATGTGAAGGATGTGTATTTCCATGGTAATTCCCTTCTTGCATCAACTCAGATACTTGGGGATGGAATAAACAATGAAATAACATATAAATATATTATATCCTGTTGTTCAACCTCTCCTTCAAAACTCGTGGTCAGCAAGATTCCCAGGAGGTGGTAATCAAAGTTGTGCCAGCCAGTCGCCTTTTGGTAGGTATCGTTATCCTGTCTTTCCAAAGGAAGCTATCAGGAGCCATAATTTTTCTTGGGAGTTTATTTGCTGTTAGAGCAGAATCTGATTATTCCATTTTGAGCAATGTCTAGAATGCTTTTTGGTAACTGTGTTGATATATACCAAATCAGAAGAGCAATTTTTAGCAGTCCTTTTGCTTTAACTACTACTGTAGTGTGTAGCCAAGAAAAACATAGGCTTTTTGTAATCCTACAAATCTTCTCAAAATAATAAGAGAAAAACTAATTTCTTATAGCTGACTGAAGCTAAGAGCAGTATGTACTTGATTAGTTCAGACCACACAAACTCTAGTCTGTCTTGGAGCTGTTTAATTACAGATTCTTTCAGCCTAGTACATAAAATTATAGTAGAACTGGCAACTTTACAATTTAATGTTACTAAAATTCATCCACATTTTCTCATAATACAAGTTAGAGAAAGTGCTTAACATGAGTATCAGATTATGTGACTAGAGCTCAAGCTTATGTTCTGTTTCATTAGTCATACTTGCTGTTACTTTGGAACTTAGGTTTTTTGGGGGGGTTTTCTTGTTTTGGGGTTGTGGTTTTTTTTTTTTTTTTGAACAGCAATTCATATAAGGTGAATAACAAATGAGAAAATCAGGGACACCTGTGTCTTCCTCCTCCCTATAGCTGAACTATTGTGGAGTTTGTTCTGCTAATTTGGGGGATGGAGATGGTGGGTGTCTAGTATGGTTATGCAAATCTTTGTTGTGTCTAAGCCCCTTCAAGAACAGAGTTTTTCAAAAAAGGTCACTCTGTAAGCATCAAGAAGCCTTTGACAGATAGCAACTGCGTGTTGTCATTATTGTGGTTTGTGCAATGACCTCACTTACTGTATGCATGTATGGTTGGGTAGAACAGCTGTGGGTTCAACAGCTCAACGTGGTTAGAAGCCAGCACGAGTCTGGAAGCTGACTAGATGTGTTAGTATGTTTAGTTCCGTACTTCATGTGTGTGCTTACATAGCTCCTGGCTGCCCATGTCTGAGCCTCAATGGTTTGTTCCAGAGGAAGCCTCTTTACTTAAACCGTATAGACTGAGGAAGGACAGTTATTGTGCTTCTGGGGAGGACTTTTTTTTTTTAAGAGGGTTTTGGGTTTTTTTTTTTTTCCCTCAAAGACAAGATAGGTCTGTGCAAGACTCATAACAATCTGTTTATTTGTGCACTGCTAGACTGGCCTCACTTTTGGTTTTGGGAACCTCGGCACTTTGTAGATGTGTCAGAGTGGGTAGAGATTGTGTGCCTTGTAATGCTGGGTCTTCTGCTATAAAGCCCTACTGAAAACCTGTGTGGTCTTGGGGCTTTTTGTGTTTGCATTAGTTTAATTGCCTCTGTGACCCCTCTTCCTCTGTTGGCCTTTCAAGCTCTGTGGGCTCTTAGCCTCACTGATATCTCTCCACAGGATCTTTGTACCAGGAAGCATCCAGGCTTGCCTGGAACTCCCTCAGCCCTGCTGTCCAGTTATATCCAGCAGTTTCTCTGGCTTTTATACTGAACTTCTGTTTTTTCATTTTTAATACCTGTAATTCACTTCCTTCTGGTCCGTTAAGCTGTAGATGAGAGTTTATTAGTTTTAGCTCTCTTCATAATACATCTGTTTCAGCATCTGACTGCTCTTTCATTTCTTTCAGAAGCATGGTATTTAGTTGCCCTCTGAGAAAGGGGAGTAATTTATAAATATCTTTCTAGACCAGTTCTTTTATGGAGCACTTCCAGTTATTTGATCACCTATGTTAATTTCTTTTATTGTTTCCTTTTATTTTTTCCCCTCTAGATTACTAAGATTAATTACTTTTCCGTACTGTAATTCTCCTATCCTAAGCAGTGTTTTTAAATTTCAGTCTTTATCATTACAGGCAAAATAGAACATATTTTCTGCTTTAACAGCATCCAAATTAATCCTAAATTGGGAAATTTTTCAGTCTCACTGTATCTGTTTATGTAAAATCCGAAGTGGTGATCCATGAATTGGAACAGCAAGAGGTGTGGCAGTCTGAACAGAATGCAGCTGGGTGACTTTCCACTATTCTTTGATTTCACTGACTGTGTCTAAAGAGACTCTTGGGAGGGCTCTGCAGGGAACCCTGACTGGGCAGGTCAGGAACATGTTGAAATAAGCTATGGCTCCATTCCAGCCCATGCACTAGCATTTCTTTTCCATGAAAAGTAGAATGTAGGAAATGTCACCTGCACATTCATGTCTTGTCCCTGTATGGACTTGGCACGTGGCCCAGGCACACCCTCAAACTTAATGGTACCCCTGAATCAGATTCAGATGCATGCACTGATTCTCACTTGGGTTTTAATTTGTAGAGGTCTGCCTCTTTCTATTAAATCTGAATTTCCAGACCTAATTTTCCTATATGTATACACCTCCTTTGGACCTGATGTAGTTAAAGGATAATCCATTAAAAGCCCTATTGATGTCTGCATTACCTCTAAAAACTGGGGGAAGTATTTACTGTTCTGTGAACTCTTTGGTGGCTTGAGGCTGTCGGGGTCAGTAAGATTTCTAAGGATATGAAAATCTACTGTGGTTCAGATCTTCACCTTGTTTCTCTCAAATGTTCTGATGTTGACTGTAATACTGCTGGGCTGTCTTATCTCTTGGTCTGGATTCTTTGTGGGTTTAATGAAAAAGATCTATAAGTTCTTGTGGTGTCTTGAGTCAGAAGGGGATAATGCACTCTAGCTGAAAATAGGGCTGTTCTGTTTGGTATTTGTTTTTCCATTTATAACTTCAAAAAAGAAAAAAAAAGGTGGAAAATGTTTATCTTTTAATTCCCATATATATGTGAAGTTGTTGTTCTTTTAAGAGTACGGTGGTGCTGGGGGAATAATGACACATACGTCACCAGTGAAGAGAGGCGCTCTGGAAAAAGACCTGTCGGGGGGGAACTTGCCTCTAGATTGCTCAACAGTGAGTATGGCAGAAAAGAGCCGAGGCAGTCTGGCTTCCCTAGGCAATGAACGGTTCCTTGGGATTTCTCATACTTCCAGGTACATCAAACTTGCTGTGAACACATGGATGCTTAGTTGATCAGCTTCTACTGCTGCAATGTGCTAATTTAGATCCTGTTAGAGCCTTTCCATGCAACACTAATAATTGTGTTGTAGACAGGCCTAACCAGGAAGCCTACCAGGGTCAAGCTGACATCTAAGCAAGTGCTGGAGTCTGTCCCAAGTAAGGAAAGGTTAAGAAAATCTGGATTCTGTCAGTGGGACTGAACTCAAGACTGATGTGTTTTCAACAGCAGAAGCTTTGCCAGGGATTGAGAGCAGTGATGTCTCTGAAGGAGGTTAAAGCAGCTGTCTTCTGGACATTTCATACTTGTTTTGGCCTTGGAGAGCTTCAGGTTTGCTTCCTTTTCGTTTGCCAGTTCCTTTCAGTACGTGAGCTCCCCTATGTTACATTTTCCTGTTTGTTCTCTAAGGAACGTTACTATTGTAATAGTAATGACATGATGATACTATCCTGCCTTCTTTTGACTTGACAGTGAGTCCTCTTGTTTGCACTTGACTAACACTGTCAGTCGAGTGAAAGGCACTGAGTTGTGTTACTAGATTATTTTCCTGGAGTTGATTGATGTCTGCTAATTACTGTAATGCTTCATTTCTTTTTTTTTCTTATTTTCAGTGCTCTCTCTTCTGAAGACCAGTTATGGTTCATAACTGATTCTGTGGCTCTGTGTGTGTGTATATATATTACCAAATGGCACATAGAGTCAGGTTATATTGTTTAGTTTACCAATTTGCATTTGGGCTTGATTTCCTGTCTTTAAAACTGTGTCAGGTAAAACACAGGATGTCTGGACTGGAAAATTAACAGAAGGCACCTAACTCTTGAAAATGCATAATCAATATATGGTGCTACAATAATTTTCAGAAACTTTATTGGCATGCTAATAGCTGTCTTAGACTGTAGCCCTGGTAGTCAGGGCCACTGGATGTGGAAACACCCTGAATCTGTCAAAACAGACATAGCAGCTGACAGCGTGTAGAAATCAGTCACTTGATCTCTTTGCTTAAGTGACGTGTGAATTGTGCTCTTTAATAAAAGTAGGCTTGAACTCCTGAACTAAGGTATGCGACCATATCAAAAATAAAAATACAACAGACCTTCCTTTCCTAATAATTACTTTAACAAATGCTTTTGCTAATGAAATGACAGTGGCAATTTTAATCTCCTAAATTTAAGAATTTTTGGCTTTCTGCCAGAGGAGAATATAGTAGTAGCAAAATAATTGAGCATTTCTGTAGCGTGCTTTATCATTGGATCGGAAATCATTTAGAGGCAAGCGAGTACCTTCATGAAGCTTGTATCACAGTTTCTGTTCTGTGGATAAGGAAACAAAATTACAGATGGATGGAATGGGCAGGGTGAAGTATAGCTAGTAGCATGGCTTTTCAGTAAAGGTTGTGGAGGAGTTGACCTGCTGGAAGTAACTGTGTGTGTTGTGGCCTCTTTCAAATCAGCATAGAAGCCTAAAGTTTACACTGAAATTTTTCCCTGGCTACATTTTGAAAGGTCTGGAAAAGGACCACAAAATGCATGCTTATCAAAATGGTGGGGGTGAGTGTGTATCTGTCTGTAAAGGGAATTGCAAACAGAAACAGAAATGATTCGGCTTTTGTTGTTCTGCTGAGATGCAGGAATCGACTGAACCTGACTAAAGTGTAAGTGAAGGCGGGTACTGAGCTTCCTGTGCCAAAACCGAGCTTAAAGTAGAAAGGCTAAATATGGGTTAGGAAAATCAAATCAATGTAAATACACACACACGCTGCTGTCAGTAACATAGGAGAGGTTAGAAAAAGAAAAAGCAAAGTTTGTTTTGTGAGGAAGCGCCACTGTCATGTTAAATTGAGAAGAATTTGGCTCGTTATATTTAATGTCACATCACTCATTTAGAGCCCTAAAAATAGTGTTTATAATAAAACCCCTGACACAGCCATGGCTAGCCTGATTCAGATGGCCCCTTTCCTTTTTTAATTTGTGAACAAAGCTTCTCCTTTGAAGAGAAGTATTTGTTTACAATTGTTTATCAGAGCAGGAAATGGATCAATTAGATGTAACTTTCTAAGTTAATTGACTGCCACTACTAAAACCACCTGATGTTGTGCTGGTGCCAGCAATGCCAGATGAGAAATCTCATCATTGTTGCTGTGGGAAAGGCAAGGACACAATGGGAAATGTTATTCTTGGCACTCGAAAGATTAAAAATTTTAAATATTTATAGAGTCTTATCTAAAATACTGATTGGTTATTAGTGCCTTGAATTGAGGCAGGGATGTGTGAATCCCTAGAGCTGTATGACCTTATCCCATCTGAATTAATCTGAACCATTAACAGGGAATTGGCGCTCTAAATCTTCGTCTAGCTATATCCCCCTTTTCACACTGCATTGCCTTTATATTTATTTTTTCTCTAGGATTGTTTCATTAATGATCTAGAATGTAATAACAGCACAAAAAAAAGTTTTAGGTTCTTTCCTCTTTGAAATACTTGGCTTCAGAGCTATATTTGTATCTTTTTCTTTTTTCTTTTTTTTTTTTTTTTTCCTGCTGCACGGGCTTATAATCCTTTTTTGCCTGTGCAAAAGCAGAATGACTTCATTAGCGCAGTGCTACCTTGTTGCTATACCGAGTTTAGCAATCTTTTCTGCTTCAACAGTACTTCCCTGCTGACTTAAGGGTTTTTTGGAAGGGGGAGGGGAGAGGTTTAACATAAATATTCTGGATTACTTTTTCCTGGCAAATTCCTGGCCTGTTTGGAGACTCGAGAAGCTATTGGATGCGTTTGTTGGTGTTGCAAACCCACATTTTTCCTGTCAGTTGCAGAATAGCTCCAGCTTTTGACGACTGTAATGAGGTCTTTGATAATGCTTCTGCTGCCTGTAGCAAATGGGCTTATTGTGGGAGCGAGGAGCCTTTTCAGAAAGCCCCACTCAGAGCTGAGAGAGAAACAGGAGAGCACAACCTATAAGTAAAGACTCCTGTCTCACCTAATCTTGAGCCTCGCAGGAGGACCCCTTGAGTCTACAAGTGACGCTGAAACTATTTGGTGTGGCTGATGTTTATCAGCTAGTTTAAAAAAAAAAAAAAAAAGAGTAAGTCTCTTCCTCTGATATGATTTCCATATTCCTGTCAAGCCTGTGGTAAAACAGTAAAAGAGAGTGAACGGACTTGGGGCATACTTTAAGGGCAGAGCAGGTAGGAAAATTCGAGGTCAGTTATCTTAAAAGTAAGTCTTAAATTCAATAGGCTTGTGAGCCTAAGGCAAGCTTAATTAAACTTAAAGGAAAGCAAAAATAAGCATTTAAAATGCTGGTTTGGTTCTCATAAACCTGAGTAAGCCAAAATCTGGATTACTCAATTACGTATGGTTGTGGGATTTGTTTTGTGAGCATTTTCCTGCACAGCCCAGATTCTCAGCATCCTTCTCTTCCTCTGTGCATGTGTGGCTGTCTCTGAAGGAGGAGAGGAAGGGACTTCAGGTTTTGATTTGGGGACACAGAATGTGCTCCAAGTCACCCCTTTTCATATGAGGCTGGCCCCAGACATGCTGGAAAGTATGTTTGTAAGGAGGAGGTGATACGTGATATTCTTTTGAGTATTTACCTAACACTGTATCTCTGCAGCTGTGTTCCTGTCTGTGTCTTTGAAAAGGGAATAGTTCCCTGGGAGGGATTGCAAAGCTTCACTTTGCAGTGCAGGTTTAATAGGAAGGTGCAAGCTGGCCATGGTGTGTGGTTTTTGTGGGCTTGAAAGTTTGTCGCTTTTGAATGAGCTGAACCCTAGAGCCTGGCACTGTGCTGTTGTTTTTTCTCTGCTAATATGTTCTTTAAGGAGTTTTACATAAGGCATGTCTGCATTGAGTTTTTGTTCTCCCTTTCACTTCTTGATTGAAATGCACGTTGCTTTATCATCAGTTTAGTTTACTTGTCTGTTAAACAAAACTAAAAGCTTTGAAGAACTCCTGCAACGGATTTAAGTATCACTGAGACCGGTGGCTACCTTGCCTCGCTGTGAGAGGAGTTAGTCAAATCCCAGCTCTTTATGTGCATAGGTCCTTAGTTTCTTCCATCTGAGAGTGAGGGAGAAGAGAGTAGTATGTAATTATGACACATGATCACCATTTTGAGACAGTGGGGTTATTCACTACAGTGTCTGTTAGGTAACCCTGCAGAAGACCTTACCTATGCTCGGTGAGTTAGAAGAAATGGATCAGACGCTTTTTATCAGCATCTGTCTTTGGAAACCAGCATCCCTGATAATGGCTGGTGACTGTCCCAGGGAACTATCAGCTTTATTCGTCTTCTCCAGTCAGGCTTTCCAGCAGGCTGGGTCTCACTGAGTGTTACCACCTGAAGGATGAACGCAAAATTATGAGACCACAAAATTTAATGTGAGAGCAATGGAGAAATGGGTTCTACAAGGTAGAGGAAGCAGGGGAGATCTGGGAGACGTAAGAGGAAAAAGATGGGTAGGGGTCAGTGCAGTGTCAAGGGGACTGGGCCCCTCACTGTTACATATCCTCTCAGTCTTGCCCAATTGATTTCATTTCATGATAGAAAAAAAATGTTTTCTCTCTGGCGCTCTCAGTGTCTCCTTTATCTGCAGCCTCCAGCTGATGCAATCTAAATAATGTGTATTTGGTCCCAATATACGTATCTAACATACTGTCTTGGCTGTGACAATGCCCAGTGGCAGATTAGGAAGAGTATAAGAATAGAAGAGGATATAAAGATACTTCTGTGGTGTAATCTCCCAGCTCTAAGCAGCTCAGGGACTTCGACACCCAGAAACAACACCTTTGTATTTATTAAACCTCAATGGGTTTTTCTTCCAGGAAGTAGGGTAATTTTAAGTTCAAGTTAAGGTTTTCAACTCTCTGGTCCACAACAACCTGCACGAATCCTACACTAGATATGTGAAAGCATATTACTTCTAACTGGTTTGGAACCTGCCACTGGCTGTCTGATCTGGTGTCCCCAGTCCTTGTACTGGAAGAAGAAAGGAACAATTACCCTGTTTACCTGCTTTCTGCCATTCTTGTCTTTACAGGCCTTTGTATAGTCTCTCTCTTCTCCATGTTCCTAAAAAGAAAAGTCATCGCATTAGTCATTACTCATAGTGAAGCCATGCCATAATCTGATTGGTTTTGTTTGCCTTTTCTCTCAACCTTTTCTAATTTTCCAGTGTCCTTTTTGGAATGAAGGGAGGATGTAGATGAAGCATAGGGGTTTTTTATAGCAGCAAATGTTCAGGTTTCTTCTATCCCATTCTTAATAAGTCCTAACACTCAATTTGCATTTTTCGACTGCTGGGTGACAGGATTGCGTCCTTAGGCCTTCAGCTGGCTGTTACTACTATCACTTTTTCCCCATGTCTGTCACTTTTTACTTAAAGACATTGAATTTTATTTTATTGCTTGACAAGTCTTTTTGCCATTCTTCCTGGTTAGTTTTTATAATTTTATATGCTCGCTGAGGGTGATGGTATCCTCTCAAACTGTTGTCTTGCTATTCACCCCTTTCCTAGACCATCTTGAAATATCTTGGTTGGCACAAATCACAGCACAGCTGTCTGTAGAACTCCCCCGATGATCTCTCTCCATAAAGAACACTGCATTTGTAGTCCTGCTGGCGTTGTGTTATCTAACTGGCTACTCTCCTGTGCAAGGACCTTTCCCATTTATCCCGTGGTACCTTATTTTCTGAAGCTCTGATAAAAGACTCGATCAAGCTGGACCAAGCAGAATTTGGAAATCTGAATAAACAGAGGTTATCTGGTGAGGAAGTCTGACTCAGGCAAAGAGACTGTTTGTGCAGCCGGCCGTGCCATGCT
Source organism: Sagittarius serpentarius (assembly GCA_034782735.1). Lineage (NCBI taxonomy): Eukaryota > Metazoa > Chordata > Aves > Accipitriformes > Sagittariidae > Sagittarius > Sagittarius serpentarius. The sequence goes on from JAVKLA010000026.1 coordinate 6,462,841, forward strand.
GTTCTGGTTTTGGCTAGGATAGAGTTAATGTTCTTCACAGTAGCTCCTTTGGACCTGTGTTTTGGATTTGTGCTGAAAACAGTGCTGATAAGACAGGGGTGGTTTGGTTACTGCTGAGCTGGGCGTACACAGAGCCAAGGCCTTTGCTGCTCCTCACCCCACCCCACCAGCAAGGAGGCTGGGGGGGGCACAAGGAGTTGGGAGGGGACACAGCCAGGAGAGCTGACCCCAACTGACCCAAGGGACATCCCAGACCATACGGCATCATGCTCTGCACAGAAAGCTGGGGGAAGAAGGAGGAAGGGGGGACGTTCGGAGTGACGGCGTTTGTCTTCCCAAGTCACCGTTAGGCGTGACAGAGCCCGGCTGCCCTGGAGATGGCTGAGCGCCTGCCCGCCCGTGGGAAGGGGTGAATGAACTCCTTGGTTTGCTTTGCTTGCGTGCGCAGCTTTTGCTTTCCCTGTTAAACTCTCTTTATCTCAACCCACCAGTTTTCTCAATTATACCCTTCTGATTCTCTCCCCCATCCCATAGTAGGGGAGTGAGTGAGAGACTGTGTGGGCTTAGTTGCTATCTGGGGTTAAATCACGACACATGCCCAGAGTTTTTCTTGCTCTTCTCTGGTGCAGGCACAGCAACAGGGTGGTGGGTGCCCCCTTGCAGGCACTTTGTGCCCCCTGGTAACCTGCCACCCAAGGAAATCGCTGGTGGAGCTGGCTTCACCTGCCCTTGGCCCAAAACTGCTGTGTGATGTAGGGAAAGCTGCATTAACTGTTACAGATGTTGGTGTTCCATACCTACAGTATGAGAAATAAAATTTCCTACCTCACAGGCATGGTGTAGTGCTCAAAGCAGTAAGCAGCATAGTTCTTGGTGGAGAGCCCCAGATAGAAAGAAACTGGGAAATGCAAAATATTGCAGGTATTTGATCTAGTTCTACTTGAACATCAGTGTGACCCATGCTCCAAAGTCGCTTGAGTGTTCTTGAAAAATATCACAATCATTAGTAAGTGGCCTGCAGCGTAATTGCTGGTCAGATGTGTATACAAGGAGGAGGGGGAGGTCCCCCCTGTCAGCCGAAGTAAGCCTCCAGAGTCCCTAAAGGGAGAAAACAATGGTTTAAATGAAGAGATTGCTGGCAAGCTTTTTAAAAATGCCAGTTGTCTCTGATACTCAAAAGACCTGAAAGACTTTGGGATTTGCTTCTGATGTCATGGATGTGGCTTTGGAAAATCTTGATACTTCTACTATTCTAATGTTAATTCTCAAATTACTGATTTTCATTTATTGTACCTTGCAGGCTTTAACCAGAATATCACCGTCCACCATTTTCACTAGCCAGGCAGAAACTATTTTAAAACTGTTCATGATGATGTGCTGCTGACATGATTTTAAAGAGTAACTGTATGGGAGTGTTTCTTTTAAAACTACACACAACATGGCACTGTAGGATTCTTGCGCACAGAAGAAAATAAACCAGGTCAAAATAGGTCACACTTCAGTCTTCCAGTGTGAAGAGCATCTATTTTAAGTGGAAGATGAGAAATGAAATAGTAACTGTTACTCTGAGAAGAAAAATGGTGCTGTTGATGTATTTAATTGGTCAGGGTTAGTAATGGGGCTTTGAATTCTGCTGCTGTCGGATCTTGTACTGCTGCCGTCAATCACGGGTTTTCTCTTTCTTAAAAGACTCACGGTAAATTTATTTTGGATAGTTTCTTAACAGGTGTTTCCTCGATGTTACGAATGCTTTAAATGAGAACCGTGCTCCATGTCCGGAGTTCTCAGCTGAAATCACACGGCGGCCTGACACAGGCGCTGGTGTGTTTACTCATCTGCGGCCACGCTGACAGCAGGCGCTGGCGGGTCCCCGCCGCGGCCCGGCCTGGACGCAGAACAGATGTCGGGGATTAAGGGGAAGGATTCAGGGAGGCTTTTGGCCGGCGCGTTCACGGAAGTAATTCATTGTGGGAGACGCAGACAGGGCCTGCCGGACCTGCACTGAGGAGTGGGCTGACATGGGTCTCGGTGGGTTTGAGTATCCGAATCAAAACCAAATGTTTTCCTGGTACCTTTCAATTAAAGGGAAAGCATAAATCAATATAATAAAATAAAGTTAGTGCACCAAATGGTATCATACGTTTACAGCGTTCTTCCCAACAAAAAGGCTGGCAATATGGGTCTCTCAAAAACAGTGCTGCCTCCGCCCCCCTTCCCAGCAAGGCAGCTGTGCTGCCAGCCCCGGGACTGGGCGTCCAGGAGAGCCTCTTCACCTTGGGCTCGCGCCTTGTGGTTGTCTTGTCATTTTGTCAATGTTTTATGATTAGGAGAACGTTTCCTGTGGGACTACCTGCCTTCAGCTGTTAGGTGTGTCTCTGGCTCTTGTGTTTTGAATGTCGTCTGCTCAGAGATCAGCCATCTATGAAAAAAACGGGTGGCACAAGGTGACCAAGAGCGAGCAGTGCAGAAGATCTGCCATGGCACTAGGTGTCCCCTACAGACATCAAGTACTGTGCCACATACCCCTGAGGCTTGTCAGGTATCTCTGCGGGCCGGGAAGCTAACTTCTGGCTGCAATTCATTTATTTATAGATTCCGAGCAGGCATCTGTAGCTGTAATTTGCAATGTGATGTGGAAAAGAGAATTTATGTAAGTAGCTACTATATTGTGCCGTTGTTATGAAGATTTCAGTAAAGGGTGAAAGGAAGAAGGGAGAGACAGGGTGCATCTCTAGGGTTTGGCAAGCGAGCGTGGTGGGAATCACTGCAGGTGTACTTCATATATGATCATACGAGGCACAAAGACATGGCGGCTGTATGAAGAGGTTGTATGTGCTCAAGCAATGAAACAAATCACTCTGGGAAAGAAAATGAAGGAAAGAACCAAGGTTTTAGGGGAAAAAGTACCCATTGGTGGTAAGACTCCATTGATCTGAGTTGAGGTGCAGTCATGCTAAAATAACCCGAAGTCTTTAGGGCCTTCAAGAGAGTGTGACAGTAAAGAAAACTTTGAGCTAACTGCATTCAGAATATGCTTTAAGAACACAGCCACTGAGTGAAGATAAAATGCCAGGTGAATATGTAGTGACTGATCTAGTAAACTACTCTTCCTGGGGAAATACAGTGTGGGGAAGTAGTGACTGTTATGACGCAAGTCAGCCACTGCTATAAGGTTAAGAACAGATGAAGATCTGTAACATTGAGTTTACAGGACGTAGTTTTGCAGAATGCAGAGCCTTCCCTGTGGAAGTGATGTACTTTCAGCTGCTATTGACTTTGGTAAGAAGTCAGCCTGCTCATTATTTATAAACCTATACCCCAATTTGAAAAACTGGAAAAGATCTACTTCTCTGAGCCTTGCAGTTACTAGATCTAAGTCATGCTATATGGTTGTCAGCCATTTTCTAGAATTCTTGAGCTATTAAGGGATCTACAAGATGTAAGACACAAGGAATAGTGTTATCCTGGTGAATTTAATCTCAGATCATATCAGGTAATGATGTAAAAACAAAATACTGAAAACCACAGTACTTTCCATTTGTGGGTTTTAATACTGTAGCTCGCTGCAAGCAGCAAACCATGTGTAGAGTCACAGTACTTTGTGACAAGCTGCCTGCAAGCGCAGGTGTCTGTGTGCCCCATCTAAATTGCTAGATCAGGGCTATGGAGAGCAGCAGTCTTGCTGAAGTCAACTTATTTGCCAGATGTGGGGACAATGTGCAGAATCTAATTTGAACTAATATCCATGAAAGTTTTGCCACTGGCCATTCTAGATCTTTTTACGTGCTCTAGAACCCGAGTTTTGGTCAGCAGCTTCAATTAGAAGACAAAATTGTTTTGATGGCTCAGGCAAGTGGATAGATACCTAATTATACTTACCCGAAATATTTAATAGTGTAGCTTAGTTAATGTGGTTTGTTTTCTTTTTTAATCCGCTCTCTTAAGATGGTCTATAAAAGCACAGCAATGTTAAGCGCAAAGATACACTCAGTGGTAAAACAAATATAAAAGGAATAAATGCAGACTTCAAAGGTTATTTTAAAAAAGTTAGTAAAAGTGTCACGTGAGATGGGGAAGTGTTATTTGATACTATTATAAAAAAGCTATTTTTTCAATATACTACTCAAACGGTTGTTTAAAAAATTATTTTCAAAACGTGCCAGTGAGGTTGACTATATTTTCTGTGTTTTCCCTGAGGTTAGGACACATGCCCAAATTCATACCATGAAACCATGAGAGAGGTGGAATAACACCAGAGTTCCTGAAAGTGATCTTTCTGCTCCTCTACCTTTTTACTTAGGGATGCTACTTTGCTAATACGGGGGAGGAGGGAGTATCTTGAAACAAATGTGGTTTATGTGAGGAAGCCAGTGCTGTTGCAGTAGCACAGTTAGAGAATTTCAACACAGAAAGCCAGGAAATTCAAAGGTTCTGACTCTTTGTAGGTGTAACTTGGCAGGTTGTACAAATATCTTACATCTTCAATGGCAAGGAACGACTGCTGCTAAACGTAATTACTCCCTTGGAGTTTTAATTCAGAGGTGGGTTCTGTAAAATTTAATTTTTTCCCCTGCAGCTTTCATGATAAAGGCAGTTACGAAATAAGGGCAGCTACTATACAAGAGTGGTTGCTATTAAAACCTGCACAGAAAAAGTTATAGGCACCAAACAAGAGTGGTTACATGCTGAACATGACTTCAAAAGGAGAAACATAATATAAAGTATTAATTTCCTTTTATATGCAGAGTAGAAGTTTATACTAAAGTGCATGAAATGGTGAACAAGACAAGCTGTTTCATTGTCAGGTCTATCAAAGTTACTGTTTCGGATTTACTTTGTTCTTTCTATTCTTGCCTGTGTTGGTTTAATTTGAGGGGGAAGGAGAGAAAGACTCTAAAGATTCTAAAAAAAAAGTCTGTAGGAGTGACTTTGCTTGCTTTCATACTGAGCAGCACACTTTCATACAGATTTTACTTGGGCTCAGTGAAGTTACAGCACCAGGGCAGGTCACCACCCGTCAGCAGGTAGCTACCCATGGGCCTACTCTTCCACATCCTCAAGTGCAAGTTCATCATAAACTGAAATATAAAATATGATAATATTGTGTTGCACAACCATCTAATTGGAGACATCTCAGAAAACTCAAACTGTCTTATGATTCAGAGTAGTATCAAGCCTGACTCAGGTGAGGAAAAATAAATGTTGGATGCCATCAACAGTGTCCTCCGCATCAGTTTTTTTCCAAGGTGTTCATGGTCCACAAGAACACACGCAAAGGAAGAAATTACTTTTATTCAGTATTTTTAATTTGTGCTGGGGGAGCTCAGACTAATACAGAATGGTATTTTCATTTTTTTTTTTTAACCAGGAAGAATAATTAGTGCGTGGTGCCATTTACATAAAGATTTACTGAGATATTTCATCCACTTTAAGGAGAAGGTTCTTTGGTTAATGAGATCTGTGCTTTCTAATAAAACTTCAGGAATCCACTTACATCCATTTACATGGAGCATGATTTTACTGCTAATTTTTAACCAAGTCTTCTCCAAATGACTTTGAAGAAACATTCATTTACATTTTGTGTTGAGCTTAATGTAACCAATAATGAAAAAGAAATGATAGGCTACATGAAATTGCATCAGTGTTTACACTGCCAGTGGACCATAAAATCAAATTAAAACACCATCTGATTCATTTCCTTAATTCTCTGCTATCAAAGTAATAATGGAGAGTAACATGGGTAGGCTCCTTGTTTAATTGGTAGTGTTGTATACTAATTAAGTAATGATACAGTAATTTTTTTCTCAGGCGAGGCTACATATGTAGAATATATTTTTAGTTAACACAAAAGAGAGCTTATTAACACCTTTTGGGACTTATTTGGCCAATGATATATTCATTTCTGTATCAAATATTAATTTCTGTAAATTACTTTAAGAAATAGAATAAAAATAGGTTGCTAACTTGCTATGTTCCTCCATTATGGAAAAATAGTTCCTAACAAGAAAATAAAAGGATGTAGATCTGAGGATTTCACTGTGCTCCTATGGTGTTATAGCTCTAACTAGTTTCTCCAAAGTCATGGCAGCGTATGTGAAGTTTGGGGGGGCTTTTTTGTTGGGTGGTTTTTTTTTTTGTTTTTTCCCCCGGAAGATATTAATTTTGGGTTTTGTAGCTTTGCATTGCTGATTCCAGGAATTTTCTGATCACAAAAGAACTTTAAGCAAGTGATTTGTCTTTTCTGAGTTGCTATTATATTTTTCTGGGTTTTCTGTACTTTAGTTTGTATTCTCATGCTTTCTTCTAACTGTTTTAAGTAGCAACTTCTTTAATGAAAAGTTTCTTACCCAAGACCTGTATCTCAAAATATCTTGGGCTTTACTAAGAATGCTGAATATATGCCTTTGTGATACTGTGTTGGCATTTTTCTTTCTTCTCAAAGTACTGCTCCTGTCATCCCCCCCTACATTTATATCCAGGTATTACGTTAAAATTACCAATAAGCTTGATAACTATGTCATGGAAGCTGGACAGTGGATAGACTTCTTACTGTAGACTTCCATATGGTTTTAAGTATGACTGGCAAAATTAAGGAAAAGGGGTAAAATATACGAGTGAGGTATCTGATTTTTTTCTTTCCTCCTTTTATTGCTCTCAAGGGGGTATGGCTGTATGAGTGGAGACTGGGGGAGGGAGGAAATAGGTTTGAGACTGGACCAATGTGTCATTGTGTTAAATCCAGCCAGCCAGTGAGGTCATTGTTTTCATCTGAGTCACTTTAGAATGAAAACTCTTACATTATGGAAAACGTTGCACATCTTTATTTCAGACATGGAAATATCCAGCCAGCCTTTCAGTGGTAGAGCTCTGCTGATTTCATCTGAGGTACTCCTGACTCCCAGTGGTGTAAGCAGGAGGGGAAATCAAATTCTTTTGCCTCATGTTTAACACTTTGCCACTAACCCAAAGGGGTTATTCTTTAGGCCAGCCAAGATGCTTGTTGGAAGAGGGAGCTGGTAAATCTGTTGATCACACCTGTCAGCCCTGAATCTAGTAAATCTGTCCAGCCTGGAGCTGGCTACAGTTGTATTGGGGGGAAAAAGTTCTTAAGCACCGACTCATGTTGAGGCTAGATTATGTTCCAGTGCGCGCAGGGAAAATCCTTGAGACTGCATTCTTGGATATTGATTATATTTCTTACTCGGGCTCCAGTAAGCTCAGTCTCTGTGGAGTATGATTTAATTAAGGGGCTTGGGCAATCTGCCCAGCTCCGCAATTGATTTGTGTGACCATGAGCAAACCCTGTCATCTCTCTGTACTTGGGTTTTAATATACGTAGTCTTTAAGGTGGGTCTCATATTTGTAGCACTTTAAGGATCTTGTATAATGCAGTAATTATAACAGAATTTGGGTATTTTGTACAATATAACAGCATGGGGTAGAGATACTAATCATTCCACATAGGCTAATAGAAACAGTAGGAGATTTTGACTGAATCTAACAAATGCTGTTTTGTCATTTAAAGTGGGGGAAAGCCAGTTCTAGTTGATGCCTTCAGAATAATTTACAAAAAAAAGGTTGCTATGTGACACACAATCTTCCAGTTGTTGCATGGCATGTGCTTACACTGTTAGTATGTGGCAAGTCCTATGTCACCTTAAGATCTATTCAGCAACTTGGTTGATAAGGATTTAATATTTTTGCCCTTTCAAGTTTAAACTTCCACGTCTTTTGAAACAAGTAAGCTACCCAGCGCTGGCACTGAAACATTCAGTCTTAAGAGTAATCAGAACACGCAGAGAGTGCACGGTGCAGATCTCGAAAGGAAAACAGGGCTGGGTAACAGTCTGCAAACTGTATAAATGCATCATATACTTGCAGGAGAGTTTGCACAGTAATATTCAGAATCCGTGATAGTTTTTTCATACATGGAATCTGTTCCTCTTGCTACTGAAGTTAGGCTTCAAATTTATTCACAAAAAGCATTTAAAAAAAAAATCTGCAGCAAAGATGTCTAAGCTGTGACGTCACTAAAAGTGCAACAATTTCAAGATTGGGGTAGAGTGTGTTTAACTTTCTACCGAACATATTTCCTGGACCTTTAAAGCAGTTTCTGAATCAGCCCTATTGCTGCAGAGCAAATGAAAGGCAATCTTCCCCCAGGAGTCTGGGAGTTTCCCAGAGCATTGCTGTGGTGTGTCCCAATGTTAATGCCTGAGCTTCTCATGAATAATAATATATTTGTCCATACACCATGCTGTGAGGTGAGGCACTGGGACTTCAAGACAAATGGGATGGAATTGTTTGCCTAAGCCAGCAGTACCCTGTCATCGGTGGGAAAATGGCTGAGACTGAGACCCTCGGAGTAGCACCTCAGAGTGGTGGGCTGAGGCAGGCTTTGAAGACAACTATCCTCATCAACCGAATAACAAACATGCTTCCAAGTGACTTGGCTAACATGGGATGGGAGCAAAGTGATCAACTGGGATTCCCCTGCCCCAGCTTTAGCCCTTCTCAAGTGATGTGCTTGGACCAGGCCACTGGTCTAGAATTGACGGAGGAGAGGTACTGGCAGAGACGTCTGCCTGGTGCATCTCAGTTGGCTGCCTTAAGGTGGGGTTAACTGCCTGCTGGTGATGCACTGCTTTCTCTTTTGTTTATTGAGGCAATGCAGATGGAGCAGCAGGGCCAAGGCTCCTACAGTTGCATTTGCAGCTCCAGCCACATCTCTGGTCAGCTGGATCATCCAGTGTCACAGAATCTCGGTGAGGGCAGTGAACTTTTCTTGTGCTGTTATCATATGTGAATCCCTCACAATAATCACGTAGCCATCTTCTTCCTCTCTCCTCCTTTCCCGAGTGCTTCCAAAGGCAGTGCTGTGCTATCGTCCACGTTTGACTAATGGGGACCAAAGTGATCTGACATCACCTGACTGCAGGTTGGACTTGGAACTCTAGTGTGTAAAGCTGGAATTTGAATGAATATGAAACCATAATTAAGCAGCTTATTGGGTCCTTATTCATGCCTCAGGGAGACAGCTATGATCAGGATCCAGACACGCTTCCAGGAATAATTTTTGTCACACTGTAAATACAAAGCCAGCCGTTTTCATCATGATCTTACGCTTCTGCTGTCCTTTTTTTTATCAGAGTTAGGATGCAGATATATGAGGAAATGAAGTAATAAAAAGCTTTTATTATTCAAAATATGAATTTAAATTTTGTCTCACTTTTCTTGAATGTTCTAAGATGATTGAGACACTTGCTTGGTTTGTCTGAATCATTTACTGGTCCCCAGTTGTTGTCTAACCATGATGTGCTAAAAATACGAAAACAGTCTGGATATCCAGCTTCCTATCCCTGGGCATTTCTGGCCTTGTTATTCTCCTTGGAAGTTGTTGAAAATAGTGGCACCACCCATTGGTGAATGTATTGGGTTTGTGCGGCCAGGTTTTGGATGCAGGGGGCCTACCGGGGTGGCTTCTCTGAGAAGCTGCTAGAAGCTTCCTCTCTGACCAGTAGAGCCAATGCCAGCTGGTGCCAAGGCCGAGCCCATCAGCGACGGTGGCAGTACCTCTGGTTTAACATATTTAAGAAGGGGAAGAAAAACCTGCACAACGGCAGCCAGAGAGAGGAGTGAGAAGATGTGAGAGAACCAACCCCGCAGACCCCCGGGTCAGTGCAGAAGGAGGGGCAGGAGGTGCTCCAGGCGCCGGAGCAGAGATTCCCCCGCAGCCCCTGGGGAAGACCCCGGTGAGGCAGGCTGTGCCCCTGCAGCCCAGGGAGGTCCATCCACGCCGGAGCAGATCTCCACCCGCAGCCCAGGGAGGGCCCCACGCCGGAGCGGGTGGGTGCCCGAAGGAGGCTGTGACCCCGTGGGAAGCCGCGCTGGAGCAGGCGCCTGGCAGGACCCGTAGCCCCGTGGAGAGAGGGGCCCAGGCCGGAGCAGGTTTGCTGACAGGAGTTGTGACCCTGTGGGGGGACCCACGCTGGAGCAGTCTGTGCCTGAGGGACTGCAGCCCGTGGGAGGGATGCACGCTGGGGCAGTTTGTGGAGGGCTGTCTCCCTTCGGAGGGACCCCAGGCTGGAGCAGGGGAAGAATGTGAGGAGTTCTGCCCCTGAGGAGGAAGGAGCGGCAGAGACAATGTGTGATGAACTGACTGTAACCCCTATTCCCCATCTCCCTGCACTGCTCAGGGGGAGGAGGTAGACAAAATTGGGAGTAAAGTAAGGCTCGGGAAGGAGGGGAGGGGTGGGGGGAAGGTGTTTTAAGATTTGGTTTTATTTCTCATTATCCTACTCTGCTTTGGTAATAAATCGAATTACTTTTTCCCTAAGCCGAGTCCGTTTTGCCCATGACGGTAGTTGGTGAGTGATCTCTCCCTGTCCTTACCTCAGCCCATGAGCCTTTTGTTACGTTTTCTCTCCCCTGTCCAGCTGAGGGGAGTGATGGCGGCGGCTTTGGTGGGCACCTGGTGTCCCGCCAGGGTCAACCCACCACAGTGGAAAAGGAAAACTATGAATGATGCTTATTTGCATACTAATATAAGAATAGTAAAATGGAGAAAAGAGTTTGAAATGTATTCCATATTGTAATTTTAAGATATTCTTTTTTTAAAATACGTATTGCCTGTTCACTACGCTTGTGTAGAGCATGTCTTGATTTAAAACAAACAAAAAGATGTCAAACAAAACAAACCAACCCCCAAAAACCTTATCATAGGCTTTCTAAAGTAACAGTGCAGAGCAGATCTTCCTAGTCATTCTGACTGGCCAGTACTATTGCTTTTTTTGCTGTGTTTAAAAGGAAAAAAGGAAGTACCCACCCTTACAAAACCAGTTTTCAAGAGGTTAAAGGTATTGGGACCTAAATTGTTTGCTTCTTGGCTGCAACAACTGGAGTTAAGCTTTTTCTTTCTTTTCTTGTTCCCATTCTTTCATTTTAACAAATATTATTACTCCTCTTAAGTGAGCTATTTTACTGTGGCAGCTTCCACAGTGCTTGGAAGACAGTCTACTGATGGCAGCAGTTTAAGCTGCACTGTCTTCAGCAGGAGGACTTGCATTAGTCTCAAGTGTGTTTTGGGGTGCCATGTGATGAATGGTTTCTGGTAGTTGGCTTTGGATGTGCTAGTCACTAATGTTTACATCAGTAGACAGAATAAAAATGACTTAGTTGCATATCATGGGGCCTCTGTGATGATAGAGCTGGTTAAATTTTGAATTTGTTTAAAAAACAATTTCTCTTCCTCCTTGTGACCTTCTTAAAAAAAAAAAAAAAAAAAAAAAGCCGGCGGTGGTTCCTGTTCAGTAGCTCTGCTTTTCTTATCTGGAGGAGAGACCTGATAGCTGAAGGGTGTTATTCGTTGGGACTGGGTCTGGAAATGCCGTGTTTCGCTGAAGACGTATTGCAGTACTGTCTTCACTGCTGTCATGAATTAGCTGAACAACTGGAATGGAGCACAGCAACAGCTGTGAAGCCTGAGGAAGGCTTTGTTGTGACATGTAGGTGTTCTTACTATAGCTTGTGTTCATAACCCAGCCCTCTGTCCTGCAAGTTGGAGAATATCTTAAAAATGCTGCCTATGGCTGTGTCCAGAACGTCTTAGGTGGTTTCCAGTGAATCCTCTGCTGAGGAGCTCCTGTCCTGTGAGCAGATGCTGGAGAGGAAGCAGAGTTTGGAGGCAGAGCTGTGCGTGCAAGACAAACCAGTTCACTGTCATGTAGCATAGCAGTCGTATAACTCCAAGAGGAAACTAGAGAAGAGCAGGGGAGAAACTGTCCAGATGAGCTCAGGAATGGAGTAAAATCTTGGGGAGGGTTGTGTGGAGAAAGCCTTACCAGCAGTAAAGTGAGTGCCTGACAGGGTTCAGATGCGATGAATGGTTTTACTGTTATGCTGCAGTTTTTGGACAGAATAATACTTGAGTAAAATGCATAATTGCGGGCAAAAAGTATTTGGCTTGACATTTTTTTGGTGTCGAGCTTAACATGCGAGATGTCCAGATTCATAGCTGTTGATTGAGATGTCAACGTTTATAACAGCAGCAGCATTTAAACTTCTACTGAACACATACTCAGATTGTTCTGCACTTTGAAAGTGTGTTGAGTTGCTTTCAGCCAAAAAAGCAAAAAGTGGAACGTAAAATATTTGAAGCTAAAATAGCCAAAAATGCTTAGAGTACTATAGGCCTTTTTTTAGCCTTTATTAGCACAGGCAATGGAAGGATGGTCGGTGGAAATGCTGATGTGATTAGACTGCTAGCACTGGCAGGGTCACAGCCTAAGAAAAGCAAAACAAGAGGATAAATCTCATTATGTTGTTCTACTGTGTTATTACAGTTCAGCTCTTCAGCTAACAATGAAGTTATGATTTCCCTCTTACTCCTGTACATCCTTTTCCTTAAATAAGCATAAATCAAAACTGCTCATTTGCTTCTGGCATTCTCATGCGAAAGTAGGCATAAGGGCTCGCAAGTAACTGAGCTGATTCTGGGACTGTGATGTGTTTGCTTACTGTCTGTGTGGGTGGCAAAGTGTCCATAAATGTTTTAGCACAGTCTAGCTTGCTCTTGGTTTCAGTACAAGATTTACTGCTGATCTGCCAGTCCAGCAACAGCATGAAGGATTTAATATTCAAAAGTAAAAAATGCTTTTGGAAGTACTCACTACTTGGCAATCCAAGGGCAAGTTCCTGCTAAATATGTCATGAGTTGTGAGGTGGGCAACTTTAAACAGAGATGAATACCGGGAGAAGATGCTGGGTGCTGCTGGTAGACATCCTGGCAATGCAATGGGATGGCTTTTCTCAGTTTGAAAGCTTTGCTGTAGTGAGCAGAGGAAGTTCCCTCTGTTGTGATCAACCACCTTTGTCTTACAAGGGGCATAATTACAAATTTTGTCTTCTCGCAATGTATTTCAAAGGCTAGTAGATGTTCTGTTTGGTTCAGTGTTCTGTAGCTCAACTTTGTGTTTGTCTGTAAAATGCCCTGACACTTCAGCGTTGCAGGCTGCTGCTCCAGCAGTGAGGCACAGCTGAGCCAGCCAAGCCTGCGTTACACTGGGGAGGCAGCTGCTTTAGTTCGGTGTCCACGGCTATAAGCCTCCCCGCCTTTGGCGACATCCCACGTGAACATCGGTGGTAGATAAGTGTGTACGTATCGTATGTGGCATACAAAATATTGAGAAGTAAAGGTTTTGGGGAAGGGATGTGGCAGCATTCATAATTGGCAAAGGAGCAAAATGTGGCTAGCTGCTGGAAATGTCATTGATACCTTTCAGCCTCCGTTTTAGTTGTGTGCTGCATGCAAGTCATTACAGAAAAAAAAATCTTTTCTGTTTCTAATGTACTAGATAACTTAAATGATTCTCATGGGAACTCTGTGTGTGTGTGCGCACGCAAGAGGTGGTGAAGTCGTCTCAAGTCTTCCGTGTAGCAAACCCAGGCCTTACCATTCTAATTGACCTAAAATAGCATTTCTGTAAATACTGCTATATTTCAACTTTGTTCTATAACTATGTGTGTATGCTGGGACTTGCAGGGTTTCCAGATATCTTCCTTCTCAAATCATACTGAGCTTTTTCTTCAAGCATTAGAACAATGGGAAAAACACAAATATACACGTCGAGCTTTTTGTTTGTAAAAAAAGGCCATTTGTGTGACAGGAGTGAATCTTTCCCACCTTGGGTTTCAGGCAGCAGTAGTTTGAACAGGAAGCGCTGTATTTAAGTGGCATATGACTGAAACATTTTTTGTGAGAAATGTATTTTTTTCATGTCAGTTTGCTGCTCAGAGATCTAGAACAGTGGTTAGAGAGTAAGCAAAAGGCAAAAGAGATATTCAAGAGTACAAGCTAAATATATTTACGGTGTACTTCTCCATGAGTGAAAATGTGCCTGTCTGGATTCACAAATTAATATCAGTGGAGGATTTGGTCAAAACGCTTCTTTTTTTTTTTTTTTTTTTTTGAAGATTTCTAAGGAATTTGAGATCATAAGGAATTATCGCAATAAGAATGCCATTGCTATTTGTTAATTATAGGCCTAACTTCTGCTAAGAGCTGATGAGACTTACCACCACCACCAGATTTCAACATCACCCAGATCGTGGATGCAGTACCTGTTTGATGGCATCACTCTATCTTTTCCTTGTAAACAACCACTTAACATGTAATGGCTTGAAAATACTCATGATGTATTTGTGGTTTTTTTTCTTCTACAGGCTGGAATGGTGTTAAGATGTGGATACTTCTGGTTTGGCTTGTTTCTTGTGCCCACTGCGTGCCTTGTTAAAGACGTGGCGTGGACAGCGTAAGTCCCGAACCAGACCTCTCGTTGTTATAGGAATTTTTCTGTATGTACACATTGTCCAGTCCAGTATTGTTCTGTAAAGAACTACGAAGGCTTTCAGTGAATGCAAAATGGTGGTATTCGATTGGAAGACCTCTGAGCAAAGTGAAATAGGAGTCATTTCTCACCTGCCAGTGCAACCAGCAATGTGAGAGAATGAATGGTTAGTCCTGAATCTGAAGGAGGCAGCCTTGCCTGAGTAATGAAGGTGTGTCATCTTCTGATTATTTGTGTTGTCTACCCTTTAGTTAAAGACAAATTTAAATCAGACATAATAGATTTCCTGTTCGTAAAAAGGAGCAAATAATTTGTTCAATTTGGCTAAGGTTAGGTAGAAAGTAAAAATGGGGCACTCTAATCTATACCCAGTATGCTCCCAGTTCTTTGTCAGCTGCTCTTTAGGTTCTGCTTCCACTCTGGTTGAAGTAAAGTCTGAATGATTCCTCCCCTGCCCAGAGAGGGGGAACAACCCTTATGAAATACAAGCCTGTGTAATCCCCTTCTCTCAAAACTCTGTGGCTTCAAAGTGTTGCGGAAGGCAAGAAATTTCAAGAATTTTGATTTTAAAGACAAGCAACTTACCTTCTCTACCATTGCAATTTGAAATGCAGAAGTATTGTTTTCATTTAGAATTTCTGGTATTTTGTTCAGCTTGCTTTAAAGTGTTTTAAGCACCAAAGCTTTCATCCTTTCCCTTGGAAAGCTGTGTTACAACCAAAGTTGTTTTATTACATGAATATGTAATAACATCATGCAAGGAGGACCCCAGGCATTCCAACTCTGGGGCAAAAAGGCAGATCCTAGCTGGAGTGAAGAGGGAATATAGGTTAGCTTGTCACTTGTCACAAAGGCTTGGAAGTGAAAGCATCATAACATGTAACACTTTGCTCCAGGAATGAGCTGTCGGTCAGCCAAGGAAGATTCTTAGAATAATAGAATCATTTACGTTGGAAAAGACCTTTAAGATCATTGAGTCCAACCATAAACCTAACGCTGCCCAGTCCACTAATCTTCTTTACAGAGAAATGCAGAAAATACTGAAAAAAACCAGAAAGTTTGCCAAACATAGGCACATTTCAAACACTGGCATAAAAGGATAAATCAGATCATGTGCGTATATCTGAAAATATTTTTTTCTTCCTATGGGGTTGATAGTACAGCTAAATTAAACTAGTAGTAGGCAAATCTACCAGTCAGTAAGTACTTCTTAAATGTTTTCCTATTTTCTTCCTCAGCTTAATTTTGACGAGCTACACTGCTAAAATTAAAACTAGTTATTGTAATGTAAAATTTCTGTTCAGGCCAAACTATGATTTAGTAGTCTAGCACACTAGAGGGATTTTTGTTACACTCATTAAACTTCTCCAATTGAAAATTATTTTAGAATTGTAAAGCTGAGGCCAAAACATTTTAATTTAGATACTTAGCTGTATCTATGACCTGCTTTTTAAAGCTCTGAAAGAAAAGAAAAATCTTTGAATTCATTTAGCATAACAGGCCCTGCTCCTGTGTCAAGCATTATGTAAAACTACCTGCTTAGAAATCAGTGGGACTACTTTTGTGATTAAGGCTAAATAGGAGCTGAACTGTTTGCAGCATCAGGGATCAAATATGTATTTAGGTGTCCAAGATTACTCTTTAGTTTTTTAAATGTTTTCATAATAGTTGAATGTCCCAAAGTTGTCCTCTGTTCTTATCAGTTCTTGGCAAAAATGACTCAAGAACTGTAAAGCAGGCCAGACCAAGGCAGGCTCATCCTCAGCTATTACTCATTTAAAACTCGTTACTGACACAGTCTGTTCTTTAGTATTTCTTAGAGAAATCTCTGCAACATAATCCTTTCGGTGGTTCAGACCAAGAATGTACGGAGATTGTGAAGCTCTCAAGACAAACGTATATGATTAATATACTGGATATTTTCTCAACAGATATTAAACAGGAGGCTCCTTTCAACATTAAGCAAAAAATCTGTTCTCCAAGCAGAGCTTTTTTTTTTTAACCCATCACTGAAAAATTAACACCATTAGCGTTTTAACTAGGATAAATGAAATGACACAGCTATCAGCGCTGCCATATGGAAGGAGTAAAGGTCTGTTTCCTTTCCAAGAGGCTTGCCGTTCAAAACTTGAGCCCAAGGCTTCTGGAAATCAGCCGGCACGTTTCCACAGCAGTGGTTACACCACATTGCTGTCTGTAATTCAGCAGAATCTGGTTTTGGCCATAAAATTCCAGCAGCTCTGACTTCTCATGGTTATGGAATTTATCCCTTTCAGTTTCTTTTGGACATGAAGCGTATGTCTGCAGAATGAGCATCCATGTGACCCAGAAGGTACATGCCTAATTTCAGTACAGAATACTGCCAGACAACCATAAATACTGTGCAGAGGTTTTGTCTGGAAGAAGGTTAAAAGCGATAGGAAAGTGTGTTTCGAACCCGGACAAATCTTTGTTTCTAAACTGCTGTGCTGCATCCGCTATCAAAACTTGTAATGCTGTGGAAGCAAGAGCTGGTTTTACATGTTCCCTTTGTTACACAGGCTACAGTTGTCAACACACCTCTTACCTTCCATGTTCTCTGCAGCTCCAGGCTTTTTTATTTACTTTTTTTTTCTTTTGAAGTGAATCAAGGAAACGTGGAAAACTCTCTTTAAAAAGAGAAGGAAGCTTATTACTAATACTTGGCTGCAATGCCACGTTGTTAACTTTGGTCCACTATTTTGAATTCAGTGGCTCAGTTTGGATTTGTTTTTTGCCTTATAAAAGTTCCAGTTGTGCTGCCATTGAAATGAACAGAGCTTTATAAGGTGAGTGCTTCCTCACAGTTGGCACATGTCAGTTGAATACATGTCACTGGTGCTAGGAAGTCTTGAAATAGCTGAGCCACAAAGCTATGTGGGAATCATAAAAACACAGAGTATATTCCAGCAAAATTAGGCAAGAGGGCAAGAATTTGTTAGTAGTTGATGTCTCAATACATAGTGTTACAGTGAAAAATTTCCTGAGCCTTCCAATCATTACCAAAATCTTCATGTACCTTTTTTTACCATGGGGAAGGAAGCACGTTGCACTTGCCAACCTCGCAGTGTAAATAAGAGAGAAGGTACGAGGAGCTCTTCCCATCCTTGCCACACGCTTGCAGTCCCTGGAGCACGAGACTCCTAAAATGGTGTTGAGGATAATGAGCTACAGTAAAGGTGTCATCATGTTTGAGAAACGTTTGTGAACGTAACCACGCTTCTCCCTGGCAGATTCTGGCCTCCCAAACCCCCTAAATGTTCTTCCATGGCAATGAAATGAAGCTGTGCACTTCCCTGGCTTGGAAGGGGAAGGGCCACCCAAAATACAAAGATAACCCGTTGCCTGTTCTTACAGTCCACGATCTTAATATCTGGGTGTGAAGGAAAGGTGAGTTTGTCTTTATGTAACACGTCAAATTTCAGCTGAACGGTAACATCGAGCACAACATCTCATAATTTATTGAGGACTGGTGGTGCATCTAGGGCCACTTATACAAGGTAAAAGCTAAGACTTCTACCTGTATTTTTGTGTATCAAAAGTTAATAATACGCTGTTGTGAAAAAGTAGTGAAGTATCCAGTCCTGCTGCCAGCAGTCCATGGAATATTTGCAGTTGACTTTGATGGGAGCAAGCCCAGACTGAGACAATTGTAATACCATATTGTAGTATTTGGTTTTGGAGAAACACATGGATAGGTTAGCTCAGGCCCTTTTTATAAATACTTAATTACTGACTCTTCCATGGATGCTCTTGCTTCCAAGTGAAGGAGTGACTCAATGCATACCAATTACCTGCGGGTTTATTGTTGCTTTATAGATACCCAGCCACAGCAGAGACCATATATTTCATTGTTTCACACTACTTACAAAATACTTCAGTACCCCCAACTTCAGGACAACAGTATTTTTTCAGTATTGTGAAATATCAGTGCAATGCCTCCTTGCACTGTACTGCACTAATTGGACCTTGTTGCGCAGGCTCTATTCTGTTAAATTTTGAATTCAGTATTCACTCTAAGGGAAAAGAAAAACATCTCTCATCTCTTATGGTGTATGGCAAGATAAGCATGGAACCTTGGAAGAGGTTGAATAACTTGTAGATTTCTGTGTTCTTGTCTGTGGGGAAACTGCTTATAAAGGATTTTAAAAGTTCCAAACATGCTCAGTCTTCAAGATTGCAATAGTAGGTATTGCCTCTTTAAAAGGTAAGAGATGAGCTCAAGGTCAAAATTTCAATGTATTTACTCAAATTAAAGAGCGTGATAGTGAACTCAGCTGTAAAGATTATAAGAATTAATAGCTCAGAGCTTTCTCATTTTATAGTTTCCCTTCCTCAAAGAGGAGACCAGTATAATCATTAGCCTAACTAGTTAAAGGAACTTGGATCTAATTAATTTCTGTGCAGCTATTGGTAATTTCACATTCTTGAGACATAATGTGTTTTAAAAATACCCTTGCTACTGATTTCTTCTGTCACAGTATGTTGGTGTTCCCTTGCAAATTGCACACCTTTGGTGGTTTGTTTTAATAGAGTGCTCTTCTAAGTATGTCCTGATATTCTTTACCTCCAGATTTTGCTATGCTTCATCTTTTGTTGTTCTCTTTTTTCCCCCCTCTTAAATGCAGATGTGTTTTGAAAAGTAGTTTTCATTTTAGGTTCTCATTTTGAGACATTTGGGTCCTAACTCAGCAACACCAAGACCAGAGGACTTGGATAACCTCATATTAATATCATCTAAAATAGTATCAGCGAAGATTTTTGTGGTCTTTGTTTCTTATTCCCCCTGCATCTTCATTATATTTTAATTACATATACACCAGTTATTATTTTTATGCTAGAGAGAGTTTGACATTGTTTTACATCATTGGTTAAAGATTATAGTATCTGCATGGAAGATTTTTATAAAACTTTTAAAGAAATTTTCGCCGTCTCTAGAGTTGAATAATATTATTTTAATGCCATGAAGCACGCGGTGTCTCAGCCCGCTTGACTCCATCTTGTTTTCAGGCTTATTGTGCAATCACATGCACATCAGTATTATCTCATGGGACATTTGTCCTCCTTTAAGTGACACAAAAGAGGAAGCTGATCAAAAACTGCCTGTTGGAGAAAGATCCCTGTGTTTTGTATTATTGCTTTGTACATGTCAAGACAGAGGGGACTATAGATTCTCTCCTTATGTCAATGAAATTTAGGTATAATAGCGCTGGATCAGTAAGTGAAACTGGGGAAAAAAGGCCCAGGTCTCTTCATGGGGGACATTGCTCTCCAAATTTTGGTTGCACGTTTGGTACATGGATTGCTCTTTGAAACCCCAAGCCGAGAAAGTAGGACACAGCCAGTCTTGTTACTGTCACTTTGAAAGCTCAGTGGGGAGAGAAATACCTTTCCGAGTCATGTGAGACTGATAAATGAAAGTAAAGGGGCTTGAATAGCAATTATTATCGGAGACTGTCCTCAGGTTTTCAGAGCAGTGCCATGCATAGCTCAAAAGACAGAGCAGAATCAGGTTTTACTGCTATGAATATTCAATGAATCCCAGCTCTTTTGTCTGAATGCCGGAGTCCCAAGCAGTCCCATGGCAGCGGTGTCACTTCTCCCTAGTCCCGTAGCTTTGCTGCTTGGTTAGATTTTTTTGTGTTGTGTTGAAGCAGCTGAGCTCTGCTGAATTTGAAGTCCTTCTGATTTCTCATTTCTTATGTCATATTTCCCAGGTATTATGAACCTGAACTGACATGCATACGCTGTGCCTTATTTTGCAAATCCTTCAAGGGAAGGCCCGGCGCCTCTCACCTAAGAGGTAAAATTAGGGGGTTGTAGCAAAACAAATGTTCACATGCCTTTTTTGTTTTGTTTTTCTTTTTGTCTTTTCCTTGTGGTACAGGGCCAAGCATACCTACCATAAAACTTTGTTGGAGCAAGTTCAGGAGTTGGAGACGAAGACGAGAGAGCTGGGAAAAGCTATGCTTCGTGATAGTAATGGAAAGAGGTGGGCAAGCTTATGCTAATGTTTAAAACAGACACTTCTTGTCCTCTCCATCCCTGTTTCTCATTCACCATTCAAATCTGATTCCAGACAGGATAAGAAAGCTTCTCTCCTGTTTTATTCATTTATTGTTGTTCCTTTTCATCTAAGTCTGTTGCCCCTACCAAAATCAGTTCTTCCAGTTTCATTTCTTCTGCATTATTGCTGTGAGGCTGTATTGGAAACTGCTGCTCAGTCTCCTGCCTGGTAACATGTAGTGCTATTACCTGGCCACTGGGCCAGACTGGTTTTGAAAGGACTTTGTTGTATGACATCCAAAAAAAAAAAAAAAAAGGTGAATCTGATAACCATGTCAGGGGAGGGAACCATCTGAGACTCAGGATATGAAGACTGTAGCTAAAAGGAGAACTGACTAATCCGGTGTGACCTACAACTTCATTCAGTCTCACCTTAAGGGTTTTTTTTATGCTTTTGCTTTTTTCCACTGCAGCTTACAGGACCCGCTTTCAGGGATCTCAGTTTCTCGTTGTGCCTCTCCCCTTATATCCCTACCATATGGACTTGAACATATTGCTATTATTGAATCTTTCATTGTAAGGGGAGAGTATGTGTTGTGTGGGAACTTTTGTCTCTTCTGAAAGAAGCTAAAGAAAACCATCCAACAGTTTCATTTACCATCTCAGAATGTGGTTCTGCATCAGCTGGTCGGAAAAGCTTCGCAAGTTCAAAAAGGTTTTAGAACTAACTCTTCTGTTCTTTACACAATATGGCACCACATGACTTGCTAAGAAACTACATGATCATTAAACTGGATTTTAGCAAACCTTATAAACTAGCAAACTGAGTGGAATGGGGCTTTTAAAAGATTTTGTTCTTCTGGGGCAGGGTCATCCTTTGAGCCTTTGATGTCTATTCTAAGGTAAACTAATTGCCATATTGTAGCCGCTGCTAAGACGAGCGGATAGTAGATTTTTTTCAGCTGAGCTTGTGAGTTAATAAGCACTATTTTTAGGGAAAATTATCAGGGAGTGAGTTTAGCAAGTTTACAGTAAACTGAAAAGCTTTAAAAAAATGCTTCTGTGAACTTTAATGTGTTTATAAGATGTCCTTAGTGACCAGAGTTTGCTTCTCGGAAGCCAAGACAAAGTAAACACTGTTATTGATTAAGATCCCTTCAAAACACTTGGTACGTTCAGTTTTTATTTTGAGTCATTTTTCTGCTGTGACTTTTGGATCCTACAAAACACAGTTTATAAATTGTGCTCGCTTGCAAAAGTCACAAACTGCACATCAAATCATTTAAAAAGAAAAAGCAAACTTTGCAGCACTGGTCGACAAAGACAACCTTCTATGCCACAATTAAAACCAAAAAAGATGCCTGAAAGCAGGCACTTAATTAAAAGTGGGCCTTGTTTTTAGAGGGCTGAGCAGTCGTCTTGAAGTTAGTTGGAGCCAAAGCGCTTGGTACCAAAACCAGGTCAGCCTCCCAGGCAAGAAAGGTGTAACTTGGTGTTGTGAGACTGACAGACTGATTAGATGCCAGGCAAGTGGAATCCAGGCCAGCAGAAAACTGGCTGTTCCCAGGCACGCGGCTCTAGTGGTATGAGCCCCTTGGCTGTTGCAGTCATTCCTATCCTTGCATAGGATGTAAAGTTGCATTGGTGTTGGTTTGAACCATTTGTATTTTCCTACTAGTATTTAGTGCCGGTTATTGACAGCTGGAGAGGAGAGCGAGTCAGCTTTTTGCCCAATGAATCCCTGGGTTGCAAAGCGGATTGACATACTGTTAATAGTGAGAGAGACGCAGTTAGCATTTGATCTGTTTATATGTGCGTGTATGTGTCTCCAAGAACTTGATGTTCTCTGTTTACACACTGTCCTGACTCTCTGTAAATTTAATGGCCGTGTTGTAATTCATTCATACACTACATGTTTTCATAGCCTTTTATTTTATTGCCTTCTCACTGCAAACTCTTTCATCTGCATTCCTCCTCCATATAGCTTCACTTCATTCTCGAAACGCTTGCATGGAGATGATGTAAGGAATCCTTTCTGGCCCTCCTTCCCATTCTCCCTCCCCCCTTCTTTCCATGCATTTGTTTGTTCTCCTTCCTAATTGCTCCCAGATTTTCTGGGTGGTCCATCTGTGAACTAGATAATGGTAGAGTGCCTCTGCCTGCTCGGAGCTGGTGTGCTGTGCTTGTTATGTGGCCTCCTGAGTGCTCTTCAGAGTTGTTCTGTCTTTTATCTCTTTTGTTTGTCTCCTGGCTCTTTCACACCTGCTAGAAATCCCGTGCTTGTCCAAAGGGAAGGGTGAGGGTGGGAAAGAAGCAGAGTGGGAACTTTCTGCAGTTACAGCCTCTCTGGTTCATGTTCTTTATTTTTTAAAAATTTCCTTGAAGCCAGTGCAAATAAGTGCTGAGACATGTGTGCTGCTCTCCCCTCCTGCCTGCAGCCCCATTGCTTTTGGGATATTTCTGGCAACGTGACACTATGCAGGAAGGGAAAGTAACTAGAGTCTCCTCGTTTCTAATGGAAAGTGGAGAGCTGCATTAAAACTGCATGGCTCTGTCCATCACCTCCAAGTAACAGTGTTAGCTCTTGGTCGGAAGTATTCCTGAAAACATACCCATTAGGTGTTGGTTTGTTCAGGGAGCTGTGGAAGATCAGCTGGCTGTCATCAAGGTCTGTTTTCCTGGCCCACATAGCGGACACTGTTTTTGTTCAGTGTTTTTCACAAACGAACAACAAAAAAAATCACACCCAATTACAGATAACGGAAGGATTTAGGGAGCTAATTGCTTTTATCATTGCCTAGACCTTAGACAAAAAATGAGGTGCAAGATCTGAATGTTTAGGATTAATCGGCTAAACAAAAAGCAATTTGCACAGCCCAGAAGGCAGCGAGTGCATCTAGGCTTGCACAACAGGATGCCAACAGTTTGCTGTGGCTCAGCTGAACTTCTGTAAAACGTGAGCAGGATAGCACCAGGGTCCTCACTGCACTTGGGGAAGGAGTGCTGGGAGATGTGCATGGGCCACTTGATACTGAAATAAGCATGTCCTGTCTTAGAGGGTCTTCACCCTGCCAACTGTTCTTGCTAGACACATTTTTCCAGGTTAATAAAAAATGTCTTCACTAGTGCTCGTTACATCCTTCTGAACCTTAGCCCTTTTGAACGGTTTCTAAAATCGAATTTGCTTGTATTGATTAAAAAAGCAGGTGCAAATTTTTGACTCGCCAATGGCAGGGAGCAAACAGAAAGGCAAGTGGTAGATCAGGGAGTGGTCTGGTCTGCGCAGGGAAGAGCACCAGCACCCTGAGCACTACAGCAGGGACCCAAAAACCTTGCAAATAACATTAGAGTGATGCTTAGGGATTATATCAAGTGTACTGTTTTGAGCTGTAAAGGGTCATGTTCTCATTTCTCTGTGTATCTCATCTGGACAGCTAAAAGCTTACTTTTCATGGAAGCTGGGATGATCACAAAGTCAGATGATTTCAGGAGCGGGGGATTTCATCAGGGGAAACCAAGTATCTGGAAAACTGGCAGCCGCAGAAATAGCTTGAGAAGCAGAGGAGGGAGTGTGCAGTAAGGGGCTGGCGATGGATCCCATGCCGTGCTCGCCTGCCTGCTTGCGGAAGATGAGTACCTGCGCTTGTCCTCCCCAGCCTGGCAACCGGCGGTGCTGGGCTGGACTCCAGCCCGGCTGCAATCAAGCGAGCCTTGGTGCGGGAAGGGAGAGGGGCTGCCTGGCACTCTCAGGTAACAAAAGGCAGGATTTAACACTAAATTTACATGAATTTGGAAAGGCGAGAGGGGCAGCTTGTGTGCCAAAGCAAACGTGGACATGTGGAGACACCTGCCCAGCAGACCTAACCATGTTAACATGCAAGACTTACACAAAGAAAACAAACAGTTTTTCTACAGATTTGTGTTCAAAAGTGGCATTGAGTTCAACTGCAGAGATTTTTGTCTTTAAATAAGTTTACAACTAAGTCTTGGCTCATAAAGGGCCAAATCTGCAAGTCCTCATTCACTTTTCACTCCATCTAACCTCTCATTGAAGTCAGCAGGAGTTCAGGTGGAGTGAAGCCTGATTAGGGACCAAAGCAAACTTTACTTTGGAAACCCATGTCACTTTATTGCTCCACTGGCCAACTAATGGAGAGCAAGCAAAGCTGCATAGCACTCTCTTTGCGACAGTAGATTTCCTGTTTCAGAGGGTTTCTCTGTCTTGGAACTGCCAGAGAGCTCCCTTTGAAAGTAGCTTTTTGGTTGTTTTTCTGTTCTGTTTTTAATCAATTGGTGGCCGCGATTAGAAGATTATTTGACACCGAACAACAATGTAGCTTTCACGATGTGCATACTGGACAAGCTGAAGAGCTTGTCTGGGGTGTTACAGAAAAGTGCCTGCATCAGTGAAGTACTGGGAAGAATTTCTTTGAATTATTCAGAAATCTAGGAGGCAGTGCCTTGTCTTTAACAAAGGTGAAGGGAAGTGACTACAGAACTAGCGAGGTATAGCTGCGAGCGACAAGGAAGCACTGCGGTCTGCTTTTGCGCAGCATTTTTCACTGTGCCTTTTTTACTCTTGCTGTGTTCAGACACCCACTAACGATAGCTGGTCACCTCTTTCTTTCATCTCCATTTCATAAAACAAAGATATTTTTTTTCAGTGCACTTAAAACAGCAGTTCCCCACAGTCTCTCCACTGTCTGCCTTCAACAAGGAGACAGGCTGGTGAAGATTCTTCTTCATTTAAGTGCTTCTCACCAAATCTAACTCTGTTGCTTTAGTGAAAAGTGCATGACCAGCTCTCACCCTGAGAGCAAGCCGTCTTATTTATCTTAGCCTTGGTTTTATTTGTTGGGTGAGGGCAGATGCCTATCTCATTTCAATAGCTGTGTGACCGGGTGGGTAATGGGTGAGCTGACACAGGTACCCGTGGAGACTTGCCTGCTCCTCCTGGGGAGGAGCAAGAGAACATGGGAAACCTGACTCAGGCTTGTGGCTGTGCCCGGAGCAGAGAGCGGCAGAGCCCTCAGCCTCGCGCCGGCAGAAGTAGAAATGGTAAAACAGACTTAACTTTTCTCTTAACAAACCCATGAATGAGCTGAGGACCTGATCTCATGGTTCCCGAGGAAGAGGCAAGCTTTTTCATTAAGATCAAGAAGAACGAGGCTTGGGCTCATGATATTTCAAAGCACTTTGCCTCTTTATTGATGCATTTCAAATTACGTCTACTTGAATAGGGAGACCGTGCCACTAAGGCCCCTTCACATCAGCACGTACAATGAATCTTACTTGAAACAAACTCAGTCTTGTGTTTTCAACCGGCTAAACAGCATTGGATGTTTGGAGCCAAATTCTTGTTTCATTAATGTGTTGACTTGAGCGTATTTACTCAGGATACGCATGACTGTGGTCTGAATCCGGCCCATCCAGTGCAGCTGAGCGTAAAATGAGGTTGAAGAGGGGAGAGGTGTATTTTGGGTTTTGAGGTTTCAGAGTCTTTCTATCAATTTTTCCAGATGTTCTTCACACCCTTTCTGGGAAGCAAAGGCAAGCTTTCTCCACCAGCGTACACAACAAAGTGACTGGCATATTTACGATTTTTCCTTGCAGCTTTTCTAGTAAAAAGATATTAGACTCCTTTTACTAGCAAAAAGCACATAAAATTATATCAGTGGGGTTTTTTTAAATTCTTTGATTCCATATGGTAAACATTCGTGTATGGTAGGTGGAAAATGCATAATTTTGTTTTATTTTACACTTGTCCCTTTCTCTCTCCCTCCTGTCCCATATCAGTAAGGAATCGTCACATTATTTCCTCATTTTAATATGTACTGTTAATTTCCGGCATTTCTAACCCCTGTGTGTGAGGCACTTGAAATTAGGAGGTTTGATTCTGCTCCGAGTTGAGCAGTGGGGAGGCAGAGGTGGGAAGGAGCAGAGGGCAGAGAGGGTTTCAGATGCTGGCCAGAGGGATGAAGGGGACATTACTGTGCTCCCACTGGCACTGAGGACCCAAGTGCCCAGCTGCTAGCGCAAACCAGTTGGAGCTGACATGCCCCTTCTCCGGTGCAGTTAATTATTTCACGTAACCTTGAGGGAGATTCAGTGCAGAAACGGGGTTAAAACCTGGTGACCTGGAGAAGGACTTAGAGCTGTGATCAAATCTGCTAGCAAAGTCAAAGTTGACGGAGGTACAGTATCAGCACAAAGGCCAAAATGAAGTTGTAAATTGGAAGGGAAGATTAGAAAAAAGAGACCGTAACAAGATGAGAGTTAAAACTGATTAAGGGGCCACTCTCTCTGATGACTAATCCTGAGTTACTGGGTTGGGTACCGGCGATCTCCACAGGGGAGAGAAGAAGAAATCTTCCCTCCAGGCTGCACAGCAGGAGAACTGCTCCATAACAACTATTCCAGCCTAATGGCTTCAGCAGTCTGCCTTGGCCTCGGCTCCTCCGCTGGCTAACCCTGCTGGCTAACCCTGTCTCGGAAGAGAGGCAGGACAGCCTGCATTCACGCCTCGGATTCGTGGCAGAGAATAAAGTGCCGAGGTACGTGTAGCAAGGACGAGAAAACAGAAGTTGTACTGGATATTAAATTTTTAGTCGACAATTACAAAATACTTAAAAGCTTAAAGAAAAGCAACTTGGTTTTTTGCAGATCAGCCAAATGTCCAGGGCTTTGCTCTGAACTGTATCCAGACACTTTCAAAGTTCATCAGTTTTTGTTGTTGCCCTGAGCTGTTCTTTAGCTTTTTTTTCTCTAAAGAAAAGAAAGAAAAAAACCTGATAGGAGTTTCGAGTTTTTGAACACAGAAGTCATTTTAATTTTAGTCAAAGTATGTAAGTGGACTACTCTTAAACCAGGAAGTTTGGATTTAAAAAACAAAAAACAGAACAAAACAAAAAACACCTTTACATAGAGACCAAGCATGAAAAACTTCAATCTCCAAGGGGACTACTTCTGAAAAAATGAGTCAGTAGGAAAAGAATGTTATAATCGCAACTATATTGTCAGCTTATCTGTAGAGGATACAATCAAGCACCCACTAGAGTAAGTGCAAAGTGAGGCACTTACGGGCAAGAAGTAAACAGCACTGATACCAAAAGGAGGATAGCTGAAAAGCAGCAAGCCACACTTAGCCTTTTCTGCTTCCGAGACGTTTAAATTGAGTCAATTCCCACATTTTGGAAAGGCTGAAGGCTAAACTGGGCAGCTTCAACTTTGTGTTAAATTAGTTGGCTTTGGGATGGCTGACAGTGATGCCTGCTCCCTCACCATGTAATGAAACGCATAAACATGTGCTTTATGTCTGCAGTGCTTAGAAATGGAAGGCACGCTAAGCGGAGAGAGATCTCATTTATTATTTTCTTAGGGTTGTTGCTTTTCAGAGAGGCATGTGATGTTCAGTGTCTGCTTTTTTTTAAAAGGTACTTGGTAATACTGTCTTCTGTTCAAAGTAGTCGTCTCGGAAAGAAGTTTAGGAGTAACAGCCTCAAAAATGAAGGCTAGAATGGATTGTCCAAGTGATTTTAGGAGTCAAAGGAGGGATCCGTTTGGCTTTTCTGCCTTAGGACATCGTTAACGACAAAAGAAAATGTAAATCATCCTTGCTTGTCACCAGAAGGAAAAGCTTCACCCTGCTTTTAGCCATACAACTTTAAGGACCAACTTGAAGAGCATTTTGTGGGCTTAGAGTGGAGAATTTGGTCCCAGAACTCTACATCCTAGTCCGGGTGCTGCACCCAGGGCTGGCTGAAGCTCGCAACATGCCTTGGCCTCTGTCTGCTGTCGCAGGGTGGTTCTGCCACTGGCACAAGGTGATGTGGAAACACAGGCAGACTTGCATGCACCTGACGTGGGGCCTGCTGCTGCACGCTGGCTGCAGGCTCTCCTTCTTGCTGGGGTCTGCATTCAAACCTCCGAGATGTAATGGGAAAGGAAAGCCGCTGTTCTGGTCAAGCGGCATGCTACCAGGCCAAACCACAGGCTGTAACAACAGTGTTTCTCCAGGGCATTGGTGAGCGTCCTGGATAGATGGGGTTTTGTTGATGTGGCTGCAGGGCTAGCTTCGGAGTTTCCCAGACCATTCCTTACCAGCCATGGTCATACTGGCCCATCTTTGCCCTGTCTCCTCAGCTGGATCAGCTCAGCTGCTTTAGTCACCAGTCACCACAAAGGATGTCTGTGAAGCCGCTGCTGAAGTTGCGTGACACTCAACCTTTTCACATCCAGGTGGGATAAATGACTTGCAGCTCCCGGTGAGCTGAGCTCTGTACTGCGTGTTGCAGGCCTGGAGAGCTCACTACTACATGGATGCTTTAAGTATGCTCTGAGTAGGTCTTGCAGGGCCATACGTCCAGGTACATTTGATGCCTAACAGACAAACATTTGGCTGGATAATGTCGTGTAACTCTTAAAGAAGGAAAGTTCCTTAAATAGTTGCCCCTATCTAGGGAAAGGAAGTTTCTCTTCTGTGGCTGTGACATGTACTTGGGAAGCAGCTGGAGGGGAGCTGCTGTATTAACAAGGCCTGGAGATGTTGTACCATGGCAGAGCACGCTTCCCTGGAGAGCTGGCTGTTGCTGAACCCTCAGCAAGGACTTGCTACTCCCTACAGCCTGGTTGTCTTGCTGCAAGAGTCACCTCTGATGGGTAACTTCTTGCACCTCTCAGCCTGCAAGTGGCTCAGGCCGCGCTTCGTTTCCCTGTGGCTTGTGCCTGATGACCCTTGGGGCTTCTAGCCATGGTCTGGGTTTTTGTTGATGGCTTGCTGAGTATTTACAGAAAAATGCAAAAGGAGCATGGATTTGGATGTCTCTATTTCAGCTGGATCTTGAGTGATTAAGGAGCAGTGCATGTGGACGCTGACTCTGCAAAGAAAATGCTGATTTTTGTTTTACTGTTTATATGCCTCAGATGCTTACTTGTGAAATGCTCTAGAGGTTTCCTTTGATTACACTGCAGCTTCATTATCAGTAGTGCCTGTTTGCCTTTTAAATTAAAAAGACCTCCTACCCTGTTTGACTTCATAGTAAAACATTCCTGCAATCCAGTGCTAGATAACCAAAAATAACATCTTCCCTTTGTGGACCGAAAGAGAGACACCAGCAGAAGCCTACAGTCGCTACTTTTGCTGTTCTGTAGGAGGGTGATTCCTCTCTGCGATGTCTCCAAAGCCCAGAGTGTGGAGGTATATTTACTCACTCAGCCAGTCAGGCCTTTCTTCCACAGCCCTGGGTTGTCTCTGGGTTGTTCTGGGTATATGAGCATACAGAGTTTTGCTGAACCCTCAGCATTAGTGTGGCTTGCATTTGAAATGATTTGCATGCTTTAATTTTGAATTCCTGGTCTGTAAGAATGTTGGGTTTACGTTCTGCTTACGCCAAGTCTGTGTTCCAGTTGTCATCTCTCTGCCCACTGCAGAACTGCAGCAACTCCCTTATGTGAACTCAAGTAATCCACACTAGTCCAAACTAAAAGAAAACAAGTTAAACCGAGGCCTGGGGGAGTGCAGTCAGCCAGCGGGGAGTATCTGAGGAAGAAAAATAGGTCTCCTCTGGCCAATTACAAAGCTGCGGCCACAGACTCTGCCTGGATTATGGTACTTGCTCTTTGTCCACCAGGACCACGGCTGATGCTGTAAGCCTTTAAGCAGCGTTACGCTGCGTGAAAGGTGGGAGATGGAACTTGTGCATAAATCCTCAGGAATATTTGGTGTGTTCTAGCAGCCAGAGAGGGATCCGTGAGTGCCCTCTGCCAGGTCATACCTGGGGAGAAGTCATAGTGCTTGAACCTCTGGTTTTTCTTTAGAAGAAACTTAATGGAGTTTGAGAACCAAGAGACTGAAATGAAAGTCAACAATCTGCTTGTAAGCAGTTTGGTGATTAGGATTGATCAAAGCTGGAGAAGTCCGTTTCAGACCTTTTTTTTTCTTGCTTTTCATATCTTACGTTGATGTAACTTTCGGTGACAGAAACATGTCAACAAAGAAACAGCAAACTTTTGTGTAAATTACTGTTTGGAATGTATGGAAGAAATCAATTATTATGTTTTAATTCTAAATTTTAAAAAGGGACAGAAGAGTATTATCTTCTTCTCCCCTCAAAATCTGATCCAGAGCTAAGGTTGACAGGGACAGAAACTTCCTGATCTTTTGCCTTGCATTTAGCCACATTGGATACCTTGCAAAAACAACCTCCCCTCCCCTCCCCTCCCCTCCCCTCC
>JAVKLA010000026.1:6493539-6525369 GCA_034782735.1 Sagittarius serpentarius
GCGTCGCAGTGCAAGGACAACGTGTTGCAAGATGTTTCTTCCAAGAGGAGAGGAGTGCAGGCCAGCCAGGGCTTCTCAGGCAACATGCTTAACAGAGTATGTGACAGTGGAAAGGAAGAGGCTATGAACGAGGGTTTGTCTGCTGCTCCGTTTGAAAATGCGTATGGGTAGGAGAGAGGCTGTGGAGTTAAGGGCAGAATTTCAGCCTAAGCTTTGGAGGGGTTTCTGTTTCAAACCAAGCTGTACAATGATCTACCTGTGGCTAAATGCTGCAGCAGCACCCTAGGTTGGAAGAAACAGTGACTCTGCACCTGCAGGCAGTAGGGGCAAGGGGGTTCATAGCTATTCAGATGACAGGAAAAACAGCTGTATGCTTTTTTGTCCTCTGGGCTTACCCGTAGATGCTGGGTATCTTGCACTGAAGAACCATGCCTCTGCCACGGGTTCTTTGCATGTTTTTAAGGCAGAGGGATAGCAGCTGGGATACGTGCTTCTGTGTTTTATTTGTGTAGCCCTGGTAAGGCTTCACTAGTAGCTCTGTTCTTCCTTCTAGAAGGTGGAAAAGCAGAAACAAAACCAAATCATTTCAAATGTCTGTATCTGACTGAATTCTGAATAATCCGGCAGCGAGTTAAAACCAATGACAGCTAAGCGTCTTTGCCCGTTTGGTGTGCCTGTGCTCTCTATCTGCCCTCGTAAATCATAACAAAACACAAACTCATTTCTTAAGAGTTCAGTTCTTGTAAGAGAAGGGGGGCCCTGAATTTTTTTTAATTTTAGCTGGGCTATGTGTGTGTTTTCTCAGGGAAGATCCAATTTTAAGAGACACCTGCATTCACTTTAACCTTCCCTTCTTTGTGAGCCCTGCTTTTGCCACCAGCCAATTAGTGGACTCAGGAGGACATTCTGGGTCAAGCTATACCAAGTACCGCAAATCCTCATTAATGCTAATTAGTGCTCAGTAGGTTAATTGGTGGTGAAGCTCATCTTTTTTTAATTACTTGAGCAAATGAGCCAGTGGGACCTTGTGGTCAGCTTTGAATTATTCTGTTTGTTTTGATGCACCTCATTTGAATGTGTAAAGCCAGATGTTTGTTGCCTAGATTTAAGGGCTGTTTGCTTTTGTGAGGGATGAGAAGAAGAGAACACGGAAAAATAAAATTAAGGTCTCTGTTGACACCTTGGAGCAATTCAGGTACGAAAATGGAAGACTAGATTTATTCGTGGAATGGAAAATATTGTTATGAAATAATATGTTGCCTTTAGTTTACCTTTTGATTTGTCATTCACTTAATGAATTTGTGTACTGTTGTTAGCGCAGACTTCCAGGCAGACAGAAATCATCTTTGACCTTCTTAGGAAGCCATTGCAAAGGTATTTCTGGCCCAAGGTATTCTTCATTGTTGATAGCAACTGAATCTGATTTTAGATGACATGAGTAATGACTTTTTAAAATTGTTTTTTCATAGTAACCCTCGGAATTGGGACTTTTTTTATAGTTTTTGTTCTAATCTACTATTTGTTTTGTTTCGTTCAAAGCATTTTTGTCTGCATCCTTGTCCTTCATATAATTACAGATAGATGATGTCTCTCCCTTACCGCTTCTGAGGTCACCAACTAACCAACTTAAGCGTATTTCACTGTGACTTTCCGGGTCGCTGACTCCCATGAGGATGTCTGGGTTTGTGATTTCTTCCATTCTGACACCATTTTGGAGGACCTGAGTATGAACACAACTACATCCAATATTCAGAGTATGATCTCACAATCTCTTATCCTTTTGCCTCAGTGCATCTTAAGATGCCATCCTTAGACCCTGTGGGAGGACTTAGGCACTGGCTCTGAGTCACTGGAAAGCAGAATTAACACTTAAAATCATGGCTAATACTTGGGATTGATTTACAAGCAATATTTTTGTGAGCAAGGCCTAACCTGGTGCCTGCGAGTCTGATGTCATCATTAGTTTTGCATCAAGGTGTGAGGGGGACTGAGAAGTCTTCACTTTGTTACCTGTCGGTAGCAGACAAAAACCTTTTTTGAAAGCAGGGACTCTGTATCAGTGCAAACACTTTAGTTAAGGAACCCATTTAACTTCACTTTTCTTTCCTTTCAGGGCTTGTATGGGGAGATCTAATATCTGTTAATAAATCAAATACTCATCCGTTTCAGAAGAGCTGTGTTGCATTTTACCTCTGTGTATTAAGAGCTCATTTTATAGTACTTTACTGGTCTTCACTTGAAGTCTGTTTAATCATCCTTTGTACTTAAACCACAAATGCTCTAATTCTTCCCAGAGTTTTTCTTTCTCTGCATAGATACGATCCAATATAATTTCCCAAACGGGAAAATTGGATGTGACTTCAGTTTTGAAGTTGTTGATTATAATTAACAATATCAAAGATAGTCTAGCTTTGGCTTCCTTAGAGCTGCAATGTGTCGCCCCCGTTCAGAAGTCCCTTGACAGCACACTTTCCTCCCCACATTGCTCGTAGAAGCCTGAGGAGCTAACCGTTACTGGCCTGCAGCAGATACCACCCTGCGCTTCCTCGGCTGCTGTGTGGTAGACAGGCAGGTGAAGAATTTGTTCCTCATGCCTTCTGCTGCTGTGGTGAATTCCATTCTCAGTGTAAGAATTTTGTGGCAGATGTTGCTTGTTTGTCCCTTAGAACAAATATTTTTGATCGGTTTAAGATTCCTTTTTTAAGCCTTCTATCCAAAACCTCCCTCTGGTTCTCCTGCTGAGATGGGAAAGGCTCTACCTCTCTGTCCTTTACCTGCAGAAGAAGAACAAGTACTCCACTTCTGTTATTCACAGGGCAGCAGTAGATTCAGTGTCTCGCTACACTTACCAGTCAGTGGACTTACAAGTTACCCAGCAGTCCTCCGAAATCAGCGGGTGGTTGCACAATACAGCATCGCTAGTTTGCACGTGCGCTGGTAATGATTGATTCTGCAGGCTGTCAGCTTTGTAAGCCAGTGAAAGGTTAGCGAAATCTCATGTCTTGCTTTGTGCCTGCCATCCCCTTACCTGGTGATTCTTTGTAGTACGTACTTTCTATTACGCTGCCTGCTTTGAGCGGGTGGAGATTTCTTTGCGTACGCACTTGATTTTCTTACAGCCAGCTGGTCTTTGGTTTCTTTAACCAGATGGATCTTCCAAGATTTTTAGAAGCTTCCGTGCTGTAACCCTTGTTTTAGCCGAAACCTGTGATCCTTTCTGCTTTGAAAGCATGCAAATCTTGTGATCCAAGAGCTCTTAAAGATTGTTTGACACTCTCAGTTGGTGTCTATAGTTTTGTTTCCAAATCTGTTATCAACTTCTGTTTTATGTTGAGGGAATACTACTGACTGCAGGCAAGGAAAGCAGCCTGGCCTATTTGTTGCAGGTGTGATTCTGTGGTGCCAAGGCAAGGAGGGGAAGAGACCAAGTGTCTGAAAATGTGGACAGTTTCTAAAGATTTTAAGGAGGGGTTCATAGGCTGTACAAGTTTCTAGTTCAGGTGTCCGAGCTTAGAGACCACAGGAAGAAGAGAGAGGTTCCTCCCTTTCTTTTGTGGACATCTCATTATGCGCTGAACAGAGGACTGTGAGCCTGGATATTACCCTAATGGACTATTAAGTGGAATATAAGCCTGCATGGCTGGATTACATATTATAGGCATCTCAGAGATTCTTTGGTTACTTTCTTGTTTGAAGTTAGCAAACTGCTTCAATGAAAGGGAGTTGTTTAAAGCTGTTGTAAGCTTGTTGACAGCAGCAGCTGTGCTTGCTGCGATTTCCACTCTGTATACCAAATGTTATGTGAATTTGTAATCTAATCCAAGAAAGACATCAACGTTGGCATTTAGATGTGTATCCATGTTTGCAGCATAACCAGTGGAATTACTGCTTGTGAATAAAGACGTGAAAGAACAAGCAGACTGTGAAAATGGAAACACGGTGTAAATGTGGTGCAAACGGGATAAAGATGCTGCGAGGAGCTGCGCTAGCAAACAGATCCCTTATGTGCACTGGCTCCATCTCCATGTTAGGAACAAGAGTGAGGTGGAAAAAAACAACCCAATCGCAGAGGAACTTTGAACTAAAATAGAGTGTAATGTCTTTTTCAAAATAATGTCGTGTATAACAGTTACTTGAGGCTCCAGTGCAATGAGATTTGGACACCTACATTATTTTAAAACCCCATTGAACGTAGTGGGACATGTGTGCATAATTAAGTGCTTTGAAAGGTCAGGAACTTAGCCATCGTTTGTTCATTCTGGGCATAAAGTTCTTGATGAAATGAGTTGTGTTTTTAATAAAAATCAGAGTGGAGAGTGTCTCTAATGATTTGTGTACATACATTAAACCTATTGTAAGCATACTGTATCCACCTTAAGTTTGTATTTTCACTTTCTGTACATTCAGTAATAATTTTTCAGGCCTTTGACAGGAACTGTGTAAACCAAAGGGGGTTTTAACCAAAAACTGGATAGAAAGCTTTCTTTCCGGTGTGGGAGGTGAAAAGGAGAGTGTTCTTTAGAAAGCAGAATTAACTATGGGTCCCACCTTTGGTTGCTTCAGGCCATTTTGCAGGTGTGATAGAAGCCTATTACCACGTGCTAAGCCACAATGCTTTGCTCCTTCTCTCTAAGGCAGTTTGTGGGTGCCCTGATTCATGTACGTAATACTAAAGTAAAATCTCCCTTTTAATGTTCCGTGTCATTTGATGTCAGACTTCTGATATGGTTCGTAATAATTTATTGGCAGCAGGCATTCAGAAATCACAATAATGGTAATATTAGGGATGGATTAACTAAATGTAAACTTAAACAAAATGACCTTAGAAAGGAGGAGTTTCTATTATTAGAGTTCTCTTGATAATGTGCAGTTTAAAGAAAGAGAATTATTTTTCATGCTACAACTATCTTAAATACTGACAAAGTCAAAGCTGCCAAGTACTTTAAATACAGTTGACTTTTACCTTGAAATGTTCTCGTTACTCACTGGTATATTTTTTTTTTCTCTCCCTCAGCGTGAACGAACGTGATCATTTGTTAAAAAGGCTTGGCAGGAAAACTCCTCCGAGCCTTTTCCGTGCTCATTCTGTCCAGCAAAGTGTATCACGTAAGTAGCGGATCATGTATGCACGTGTGTTTCACAGCAGTCAGTCCCAGATGAGTGAAGCGAAGGGTTGATTATTTTTTAATTAAATTGTAGGTAGAGATAATCTAGTGCAGAGGCTGAGCTGCCAAGCAAGACACATACATTTGGAAGTGGAATTAGTGTATTTGGCCCTAGGCAAGTGGATCTCAAATGTGGATAATTCCCTAGGATCCAATCAACAGGCCCAAATGACAAAATCCCAATATGCAGGTTCTCTAAATGTAAAATCCTGATAGTCTCAGGAATACTGTAAAATCAAAAACTCTGCAGGATAAAATAAATGTTGTGATAGAGCCTAACTTAAACAGAAATCGTTGCTTTATGAAAAGCTGTATTAGCTGTGGTTAGCTGAGAATACAGTGCTATTTCAGGGATGCCACTTAGGACTTCTGTGTATTTCTGATGAGGAAAGCCATGGCATGCAGAGCTGCCTCTCCTCTCCCTCTTTGTCCTCTGCTGGGAGAAGAGATGCACCATCACATCTTGCTGCTGCTGCTATTTGGAATAAATTGCATTTCTTGTTGGTGTAGAGGTCATCCGTTTATTCATCTTCTTAGAGGAACGTGTGACAGGCCTTGATCTGATGGACCTGACATTTTTTTGTCAGTGTTAGAAAGGCTTCTACAGCCTTAAAAATAATCTAACAGCTCTGTAGGCCAGATGCACTGAAGGGCCATGCTGTCTCGAGGGACCAGGGAGTCCAGTCAACCCGTTCTAGTGGTAAAATGCAGTCTCTCTTGTGATTAAACTGGTGGTCAAAATAATGCTCATCCTGCTAAAGAAAATAGCCACCCAGCATGCAGTACTGCTGTGCACAGGGAAGGAGCAGGCACTCAGGATTTGGGTTTCGTATTGCCATTGTGGTGAGAAGTGACACCCCTGACTGTTAAAGAATTCTAAGGAAGTCAAATCTCTGTGCTGGCCATGTCATCTCCTGTAGCAGAACTGTTGTTGT
This sequence comes from Sagittarius serpentarius, assembly GCA_034782735.1. Lineage (NCBI taxonomy): Eukaryota > Metazoa > Chordata > Aves > Accipitriformes > Sagittariidae > Sagittarius > Sagittarius serpentarius. The sequence continues at coordinate 6,499,640 of JAVKLA010000026.1, forward strand.
TCAGGCCGTGGAGGCAGGGCTGGGATTTGAAAACCGAAATGCCTGAGGTATTCCTATTTTCCACGGGGAATTTGACTAGAAGGGGTGGAACAGTGATGGATCTGCTAGTCTTTGTCCTCAGAGAGCCGTTGCAAGGCCATCACTGTCAAGGGATGTAGGGTCTTTTGCGATCAGTCCCATTGCTCCTGGGAAAAGAAGCCAGTGCGCAGAGCAGCCCTGTGGACCATGTGCTCCTGCCAGGATTTAATCCTTTGTGTCAAGGAGCCAGGGATGCTGACGGCAGCATGGCTTTGGGCATGCAAATACGCTCTTTGAGAAGATTCCAAAGGTGATGATTGGCAGAAGAGATCTGTAAAACGCATAAATAAATTGCTGTCAAAGTAGTCTGCTGCAGGGACTTACCACGGTGCAGAAGGGAAATACACCAGTGATGACTAGTCAGACTTGATATATGCTTTTAGTCTGGTGGAACACATCATCAGCTTGTTAGTAGGTGAATAGCTATTGGGAAAGAAAAATGAGATATCAAAGTAAATGCTAATTTGCATAACCAGTTCCCTATAAATGCAAATGATTAAGTGCTAAATGAGTCGGGACAGGTTACAGTCAGCTGTCTGGTTTTCACATGAATCTGAATTTTGATTGTGAAGCTGTTAGGATTGAAGGACGCTTTTTATGGCATATCCATGACTCTTTAAAACTTCTGTCATCTCTTGTCAAATGTTATTTTCCAATTTTGCATAGCTGCTATATGTACAAGGCCATGTGAAATCCAGGGAATATATGTGCTGTTTTCACAACCCTAAATTGTACAACTGTTTACTAAATGCTAGAAATCTTCAAAGCAAAGAGTTGATGAATAGGGCAGTAGCCTTGACATGCTGGGCCAATAGCTGAAATCACACTACAAGCGCTCTGTTTGAAGTCTTGAACTGTTCATGTTTCCACCAGGCTCCAAGTTCCCAGCCTGTGAAGGCCACTTCTTCCAAAAATTGCTTTTGTGACTTCATCTCAGAATCTGACACTTGCATATAAAGCAGGAAAATGGTTTGTTTAGTTAGAGCTGACAAAGGCTTCAGCAAATCAATTGCCTTGGTCCCAGCAAGGAAGGAAAACAGGATTAAATTTCCTAGCACAGATTGTAAAGATGCTGTACTGGTTTGCGAGTCATGTCATTTTTGACAACAATTGTTTCCAAATTTCTGGAGAGGAAACAATACCTAAATAACTTTGTTTCCAATCACATGGAAAGGAGAAAAATCTCATGAGGAGTTTCCAGGCTACCAGTAGTGATCTATGGTAGGAGGAAAAAGACTGAGGTAAGTCTGCAGAGCCCTGTATCGAAAGGCAGAAGCTCACGCGCTCTGTTGGTGAGCCAGCCCCTCTCCAAAATCATTAGCCCAGCACAAGACCTGCAGGCAGGATGCCTGGCTGGTGTGCTCCTGTACAGCACCAGGCTCTGGCGGATCCAGCTCCCAAAGTGAGGGGCAGAGCCACACAGCCAGTGCCATGTCAGTGTCATACAGGAGTGCCAGCCAGGATTAATCTCTTAAATGCCTTCTCCCAGTAAAGAAACTGGCTCTGAGTGACTACCTTGGAGAGTAGCCCCTGTCCATCTGGAGGGGTACGCCCTCAAAGTGTGTAAGACCTTCATGGCTGGTTTTCTTGCTCTGGCTTTGTTTTTGTGTTCTTGAATCACGCAGAGCTGTCAGAAGCATGAAGGAAATCTATCTACGAACTGTACTGTCAAAGATCATGTGGTTCCTTCCTACCAGTGTAACTTCTGGGAAGCTTTATGAAAAAAAACTTTTAAAAAAAAAATAAAAAACGACAAAGTGAAGTTCCTGTTGGATGGCATGGTCATGAGACTTTAGTGGAAGAGTTTTATATGGCTGTCAAGCCCATGCGCTAACATAAAACCAGTCTTGGTGGAATCTTGTAGGCAACAGTGACGATGCTGGCCTCCAGGCTTGGTGTAGCTCCTGGTGAAGGTGCCTGGTGAAATTGGAGATTGCCTGTTGCCATCTGCTTTCTAAAGCCTCTCAAGAGTGAGCAGGAAGGTGCCACCAGGCTCCTCTCAGATGTGTCTCTGGACCCTTCCCTTTAGTGTGCTGTGGGGTTCACACTCGAGGCAAGGAGCAATAATGACTCCCAAAAGCTCTCCCTCTCAGAGGGTTTGCTGGCAATGAGGTCTTCTCCAGGTGAGCTTTCTCCAAGTTTCCATCAAAGTTCACGTCATCTTTTTTGCTGTGGCTCTACGAAAGTCACATCTCCTTTCGACAAGCTCTGTAGATAGAAAAGACGGTTCTTGACCTCCCCTTTCTTCCTGCATGACTGACCTGTATCACCTGTGCCCCCGGAGCCTCACCAGCAGGGTGGGAAGGGTGATGCTCCCCGCTTGCTCAGGTACCCTCAGACCTGTCCATCTTTAAGGAAGGTCCCATACCATCCCTCCAGTGCAGTTTCCCTCCTGTAATTCAGAATACCCCCTGCCAGTGTTCAGTTGTCATTTGTCTCAGCATGCTCTTAAAAACAGCTGAATCCCGCTCTTGTTAAGCACTGCTCTGGCAGAACTCCCCCTGAAATACAGAGCGCCGTGCCTGAATGAGGATTACTGCACTTGGCCCAGATTTCCTATGCTAGCAAAGAAAATCCCTCTTTCTTTGACAGACTATGGTGATTGCACAGAGTAAATCTGAAGGCAGAGCATATGGTTTGCACCTTATTAATCAATGGAGAAAAAGCACCTGTCATCTGAGGTTCGTTTCACAGTATGGGGGCTGGTGAATAATAAATAATAATAATGTGTTCATGCTGAGGGCTCTAATCCCACCATTTATTCTCCACTAGCAAACACCTTCTTCCTCTCACTTTTCTGCTGGTCCATTTTGATTTGAAAAACAACAGGGTAGCTACTTGAGATGCTTTTTAAACTCCATTTCCTCTTATCTTGCATGTGTTTGAAATATAATATACGTTCTGTATTTTTTCCAAGCTATGTATTTGTTGACTGTCAAGGAGAGTTGCAATCTTTTAAAATCAACTTAAGAAAAAGAAATAGCAGTAATTAGTTTAGAAGTGATGCTGTGGCATCTGGCTCTGTTTTCTACATGCTAATACCAGTAGGTTAGTATCTGGGACCAAAGAGATGGGGCCATTTGTCAGGAATTCCTCTTGGGTCCTTTAGAAAACACAGGCATAGTTTATCAGCAGAGAAATGAATGATTTCTGTAACCATTAGTCAAAATGTTCCAGATTTAAAGCAGCTCTCACTTTCCCAGGATAAGTGGAAGAGGGTTGCCGGAGAAGTCAAAGCTGAGTTAGTGTTTAGTGTTTAATTGGTAAATGTGAACTATGACATCGTAGCAAATCTCCTTAAAAACTGTGCAGAACCAGACGTTTGGCTTGAGAGAGAATTTGGCTGGCCAAGTGATACCCTAACGTTGATTTTCATTATGTCAGAGGGTCTTTGGTATCTAAGAAGCAACATTTCCTAAAAGAGATTTTTAAAAAAAAAAAAAAAAGCCCCTCCCATCCCCCCAAACCCTAAAACTTAATTTTGGTGGATTTGAATCTGGACGTTTTTCTCTGAAGGCAAACAACTCGATGGTAAAATGCATTTTATGCTTTGGACTATACTACTATACTAAACCGTAATACCACTGCATGTATGAAACAGTAAAATGCTGCGGAAGGTAAGGTTTCTGACAGGTCTCCCGCGAGAGCTGCCCTCTTGCTGGTTGGGCTTCACGAACCTCGGGACAGACAGTTCAGGTGTAGCAGAGGAGAGTGCAAGGAGTAGGAGGCCTCTCCAATAAATCCCTGAAGTGACTAGAACTGTATGCAGTCCTTCCATGAGCAGATTTTCGGGAATAAAGAGTGCTCTGGACCCTTTCTGGTCCTGGTCTTGGAAGCTGTTGCGTGCGAGTGGGCTGTTGAGCTTGCACAGCGTTCCTGTCTCTGTTCAAGACACATGCATGGAGACTGTTTCTCCTGTCCAGTATTGCCCAGACCAGAATAGTCATTGCAGTGAACAGAAGTGTGTGTTAAATTAGAAACCTAATGGGAGACTAGATTCTGATCTACTAATAGAATATCAAAGCTTTAAAAAAAAACAACAGGATGCTTTTAAAATTCAGTAGGTTGCCTGATAATATCTGGTATGAGTGAAACCTTAGATTTGATGAGAACGTGAATCTCCTCTTAACAAATGAGCTCCACTGGCAGGTATTCAGAAGTGCGCCTTTCCTCCATTAATAGAAAGCCTCTGAGTACAAAGGTCCTTCCTTCTGCGATGGCCGTGAGTGGGTTGTACCCAGAAAGCCCCAAAGAAATGTGCTGCTTCCTTGGGCTGCTGCAGGATAGCCGAACAATGAGGGCCTTGTTCCCAGGGCAGGCTCATAGGTGTGGTTTTAAAACTGGAGTTGGGGGAAAAAGTTCAAACTTCTGAAAAGTTCCCTAGTAACTGGTAGATGGAAACTTTCATTGTTTTTGGATGGGGTCTGAAAATAGCAGAAATGTAGAGCTGCTTAGGGAGCGCGGATGGGACTTGAGCATTCACAGTGTTCTGACTCTGCAAGGCGCAGTCAGCTGCCTGAACAGCTTGAAGCTCGGTTTTAATTGTAATGCGAATAAAAAAATGTAATATGAACTCATCTTCCTGTATAGAGATCAACAGGAAAAGTTTTAAATAAACTGCCAAATGTTGAGCTTCAACTAAACAGGGCAGTGTGCAAGTATGGGGGTCACAGCCTTTCCCCGTGATGTACGCACAAAACCCTCAGTGCTGCTATTTCAGGATCGATCGAGAACATGAGGAGGTAAGGATACCCCTTAATGGTATTCTTAACCATTGATCGGCTTCGCCTGAAATTTTTTGCCATGTTAAGGTGTGTGCTCCTGGTGTGAGAGTGGTGAAAGTATTTCTTTGATTGCGTTTTGCATTGGCTTTGCAGAGTGCTTGGGCTGCCTGGCTGTTTGTCGGCCTGTGCTAGCACTGGAAATAAGCAGGCCATGGGAAGATACTGGGGCTGACGGGCTCCACACGCTCGTGAGGTCAGTGCTGGATTTGCAGTGGTTACGGCAGTTGAAGAATCTGCTGTGCTGAATGATCTTACTGGATAAGTAAATATAGCAAAGCCATCTAGATGTAGACCAGGTTATGGGGCATGGGCTTCAGACTTCTGGGGCTCAAGCTTGTGGTCTTTGACCAAGATGAGTTTCCCTTGAGAATTTAGCCAAAAAAGCTAACAGTATGCTGGCCCTTAGCGTGGAACAAACCCACTGGAGATACCTGTTTAAGTGTGAATCTACCCTTTTTTAAATGAAAGCCTGCTTTGTAAACCCCGTTTCCTTTGCAATTATCCAGCACGCACATACTTTTTTCCAAAAGACTGTTTACATTTTGTGAACGTATTCTGTTGAACCTTCAGCTAGAGGCAGGAAACATCAACCTGTACCTCTGTAGCTCTACGTATATTGGCATGGAATTGCTCAGCGGAAATAAGATGGGATGCTGGGATGATCAGTCACATAATCAAATCAAAGTTCATACTGTCCCGCAATCACTCCAAGAGGGAGATGTGACTGGAGTTAGTTCTGGGTGATGTATTTCTGTTTGAATCCCCTCCATTTACTGGCAAAGGTTTCCTACCATGCTTGTGATTTAGGTCAGCTAACCTGCTGATAGCGTGCTCTCCTGCTAGGGGAGCGTGTGTTTTGCCGTAAGAGCTCAAACCTACAGCAAAGTCCCTGTAGCTTCAGAGGGGACATTTACGTGCATTCTGTGAGAGGGGGGAAGACGCTCCCCATTAACTGAACAGTGGTCGTCCCTAGTGTTGTGGGAGTTTCTTCCCAGCAGCTGCTGACCACCCTCCCTGTGCAGGCGTCAGCCGGAGGAAAAGATCTAGGAGTGCTTGAGTGTCTGCGCTCGGCTCACGTGGTCCCAGCTTGGTTGTCAAGGTGAAGGTTGAACAAGCCTCGCTCAGGCGATACAGTTCATTTCTGGGCTTCTCCTGGCTACCAGCATCGGTCACCTGCTTCAGAGCAGGCGGCACTCAGGCCCACGGGGAGCAAGTTCAGCCTGCAGCACCCATGCTGCTTAGGTGCCTCACATCCCTCCTGCCTTAAAAAGGTGTTCAGCTGCGTGTGCCTTTCTGTCACAGGGTCCCTCTGTGATGTGCTGCAGCCTTATCTCGCCTCGGTACCTGGTCTAGGGAAGGAATACGCCTTAAGCCTGCTAAGGGAGGACTCCTGAAAGACATTTGCCAGGTCTCTGTGTAGTAATTGGGACATCCGTCCTTATCTGATGCTGTGTCTTTCAGCCTGGGGTGAGTCTGAGGCAAAACTTCAGAATTCACAAGCTCCTGCTTCCAGAGCTGCTCAGGGGAGGTGGAGAGTTGCCCATGGAGATTGAGCCATGGTATAATTCTTGGGTTCTCCCAGGCACTTTTCACATCTACCAGCTCCTGCCTGCTTTCCTACTACAAAGCATTGTCTGCTTCTGTATAGCCTGTGACTTTCTCCATTTTTGTAACTATGCTAATCTGCTCTTCTTCTTTCTTGGTTACACATTTACACCTGAAAATCACCTTTCCTTGGTGTCCTTTGCTTTAGTTTTCTGTTCAGAATTTTCTGTGGGGTCATGTCTGCTTTAAATATTGTTTAGCGTTTCACCATGCTGGCCCGTTAGCTCTTGTGACTGTTCTACCGGTAATGTGGTGTTTTGCAGATGATGTCAGAAATGTCACTTGCTTTGTCCACAATACTTTAAAAGAAATCAGACTTGGTTATTTTCATCTGAGTAATTTCTAGGGAGACCAAAGGATTGTGCTAGCTAGCGGAATTAACTTGTGCAAAATAGAGACCTCCAGAATATGTTTAAGTTTGCTCTATTCAAGATATGGGTGACTGGCCAAGAGAATCGAGAATTTCTTGGTGTGAGTGGTCAGATGACACCTGGAAACTTGTAAAAAAAAAAAAAAAAAAAAATCCTGAATGGAGTTAAGAGGAAGATGTGACTCAGATCCAGTTGCGGTCTAGACATTTCCATGTTCCTCCAGGGAAACTGCTGATACCAAGCAGACTATGGAGGAGTCGAGCCAAAATGCAAATCTCTACCTGTCTGTTAAATCTTTAAAGAAGCTCTGCTGCTATGGGAGTACACATGGTGTCCAAACCAATCTGTGGTTTATTAATCCGGTTAACTCAGAGGGAAATATTGACTGCGTGCTCTAACCTGGCCTGGGGTGGGGAGCAGTAAGAGAGAGCTGGCAGCCGACATCCTTTCTGTGCCATGTGGGCGGCGGGGTGCGCAGCTGTATATGTCAGAAGCGCGATACAGAAATGAAGGTGGTTGCAGTCTGTCACGTATCTTTAGTGATGCCTAAAACTGTTCCTAAAAAATGGGCTGTGCCCTTGAGCTGGACTGCAGTGATTTATTTTTTTTTTCTCCTTTGCTTTTTCAGATGGGTATGCATTTTCTCAAGAAGAACACGGTGTTGTTTCCCAGTCGCAAGTTGTTCGATCCTACGATACAACCAAAAGGAGAGCAGAAATAGAATAAATGGTTCTTTACTTGATGGGTGGTGGGAATAATGGGATTTGGATCAATGCATCCACTGTTAGCAGGCAGCAGCAGCCAAAACACCAGAGAACTCATTTCTGTGGCCTTAGCCAACAAGTTTCTGTATTCTCCCTGCAAACCCTGAGTACATATTGTGGGGGGAAATCATTGTTTGAATTCAGTCACGAAGCTCTGCCTGAAATTTTGTTTATGTTGTTATGAAGCATTTGACTGTGCTATGTGAGGTGTGAAATTAAAGACAATGTTTTACCACTATTTAAAACATCAGCATAAGATCGTTCTGGGAGAAAAGTAGAAAATTTATGTTCCATGAGAAATCAGCCTTTGCTTAATTGGAACGGGGTGCTGAGATTTCCTGTTTTGTTACTCACAGACCAAGTGCACACGGCTGCATGCGGACCTTACTCCCTCTAATATTCACTGTTTACTAATTTGACTGAAATTTTAACAGACAATTTGACATAAAACTTTTGATTGCAACACAGTCTGTAGCTAAAAATGCTTATTTGCTTTCTTACAACACAATAGCACAGGACAGCAATGAATTACTTAGAATATTTCTTGCCCTCTTAGAGGATTTATTAGGGCTTTACCTTAGCTTTCTAAAGCCAGTTAATAGCTTACTCACAAAGCCAGGATGTCAAAGTCGGAGGGCTCGGCAGGGCAGCTGTCTTGAGTGCATGGCATTGCGCACAAAGATGAACTCAAAGAGGTGCCTCCTGGTAACTCTTCATGATGTATTTGGACATGGACTTCAAATGTAGCCTGGGATTTCCCTCCATGATCCCATTCCCACTTTAGAACGAAACAGTGAGAACTTAAAAGGTACAAGCTTGTCAGATGTTGAGAAAGAATATCAGATGCACAGAGGAGACTGGTGCTGTAACCCTAAGGAAGCACTCCCCTGACCAGGTAGGACAGGCTTGCAAAGGCAGGTTAGGAAGGATTTACACACGTGCGTGCACACACACAGAGCTGGTCGTTGTGAAGAGAAGACCTGCTGTTTGTTCAGCCAAACTAGTCCGTCTTCTAGATCTGATCCGTCAACTAGACTTCCCGACACACTCGGACCCGTGAGCCGTGGAAGGAATGCTGGCTCCGCGGCCTCGCTGTGCCAGTGGGACAGGCGTGCTGCTGCATAGATTGGAATTTTTATAAAAAGCAAAAACTGGGGCATAAGTTAAAGCTGAAAGAGCTCTTAGAAAGCTTATGCTGTCCTCCAGACAAGTTCTATTAATTTTAGTCGCCAAGCCACGTTTCTGAATAGCATAAAGTAAATACCGCTGTGTTTTAGGCAGGTTTCATGGTTAATGTGTATACTACATCTGTGCATTTAAAAAGTTGGTGTTGTTTTTTGCCTTGTTGACCATCATCCAGAACTTTTTATTGATTTAAATATATCCGAAAGCAATTTGAATATGAATATTTATGTTTAGCAAGGAAAAGGAAAACGCCAGCCTGGCCCACTGGCTTAATCTTCCTTAAGGGTTGTGAGTAAATGCCAGAGCTCGAGTGTCATAGTTCAATTCCCAGTGCCACCGTGGAGACTCGGAGTCCTTTTCCTTGTTAGAAAGCAAATTTTGCTCCTGCAGCACGAGGCAGGATTGCTCTTGGATTAGGCTAATGGCACAGAGGGAAAAGTCATCACCACCTTTCTGCAGTGCTAATGAGACAATTATGCAATAAGGGAAACGTGCAAATAATTTTGCCATAGGCATGAGTGTCAAGGGGCCAAGTGTGGGTGTATATATTTTCTGGGAGATGTATTTTGTTTAAGGGCACAAATACTAGTGCAGAGAATAAATAAGGGGAGGGTAAACCTGATCCCAGGAGCTTTTAAATCTTAATGCTGATCTAACCTGTTAAACACTTTCTTTTATTTAGAAACAAAACCTATTTAGGAAATGTGTGGTGTAAGCCTGTCCTCAAAACTGCTAACTGTTTCTTCCTTTTGTAACAACACAAGGAAAATTAACTTCCCACGGAGACAAAGGGAGATCAGCTTAGTCTTTGTGCTCTAAGCCACACGCTAAACATTGGTATGTAAACAATTTGGAGGCTTTTCATGAGGATACAGAAGAAAACTTCTAAAAACCTCTGGATAATGAAGAAGGGCAAGTGAGTGTGTTGAGCATAGTACAGAAAGGATCCTGGAGTCTTTTCCATTCTTAGCTTAGTGCAACAAAATTTTACAGAACATAACCAGAGATGCGTGGGAAGAGCAGCTGTCATCTAATGTGATTTATTTTATTAGTGCAGACTATGGGCTGTATCATTTTGACCTCTCTGTAAATTGAGGTCAGCGTGTGTCACAAACACAAACCCTCCCTAGAGTGAATAGTGGCTTAGATGGAGGTACGTGTGTTGGATGTCAGCTCAATGGGAATTACACATGGGGTTTGTCACAGGCCTATACAGTATGTGACACTGGGGCTAGCGGGTCAGGCTTTATCATCACTGTAAGGCCTTAATCTCTAGCTGAGTTAATCCTGTAGAGCCCGCCCAGGTCAAGACCTGGCATTCTTCTTGTTCTTTCGAGTCATTACAGGAATTAATGTATTGTAATATGCTGTGGCCTGACTGTTGGAGTTGCTTGTCTTGGTGAACAACGATGAGGTGTATTCCGGTGGTGTGTTAGCCAAAGGAGAACAGCAGCTGCTCTGCATCAACAGAACTCCTTGTTCATTAACACACGTGCGTGGAGCAGTAACAGCAACCTTTGAAAGCGCAATGTGAAAGTGTTACCAACTCGACAGGGTATTCGAGCAGAAGGAATGGGAGATTTCTGCTTGACTCTCCAGACTTAACTACCTAGGGCTGATCAGAAAAGGGTTTCTTTGGGCAGCTCTCTGCACTGACCAAAGTGGCGATGGGGGTTTTGAATATTCAGAAGGAATTGGTGATTTTCCTGGATTTCCTGGAGCTGGTTGCTTCTTTTTGTCACACCATAATCGCTGCTTGCATAGAAGCTGCTGTTCCTTTAACGATTGCCTAGTAGCAAATGAAAGCCGGCGTGCGGGAGCCCAAGCTGAGCACTGCTGAGAAGTCTGGTGACATTTTCTTTTCCTTGACAGGGCTTCAGGTCTTGCTGTGGGGAGCTAGCATGGGAAGTCAGTAATAACTTGTCAAGGAGAAATGGCGAATAACCAATAAAAGTATTGGAGTCAAACTAACCTGCTAATGTATCTAAAAACGTATGTGGAGTTAACATGAACTATATGGGCTGTAAATTAAGATAACAGCCAAGCCTTGCTAATCTGCACTTCACTAGACCCACACGCCTCTTTAGTGCACGCCAAAAATGTGCAGTCTCTTCCCCTGTCTCAGCCAGCAGCTAACAGCAGATGCTGCAGGGAAGTCTCCTGTTACCAAGATTACATTATTTTTACAGCATGTACTGGAGCGTGTTTGCTGGGAGACAGTCAATGCTCATAAATAAAGAAGAGAAAGCTCAGGTGGGCCAGAATAAGTGAAATGCAGGGACTATGACATGGTCGGTGGCCAAGCTGGCTGCAGCTTGGCCCTCTGTGGATAACCCCAGGAGCGTGAGAGGTGCACGGTCCTTACACTGTCCCTGTCTGGCAGGCTTGTTTTGCCCTTTTGGGCTAACTCACCAAATCTGCTCTTTTGCATTGCCTCCAGTCATCAGTGCAGACTAGTGATGCCCTATTTACATTCTCCCTTGGTCTTATAAATAATGACTTAATTTCATTTTTAAATACTCCAAGGACTGTACTTTCGCTATTATGCCTCACACTTCAAGTTTGAAGCAGAGCAGCCCTTGAGCGGGTGTTCACCCCCAAGAAGCACTTTGGATTTGTTAGATTTCTCCCTAGTTTTAAGGCACTGAGGATATTTTACCTTAGTTCCGGATCATTGCACAGTATCAATGCCTTAAACTTCAGTCAGTTTGCAGGGAGAGCTCTTTGTGTCTTCCTGAGTCTAACAATAAATGGTGGTGATATGAAATACCTGATGAGCTGGAGAAGAATTCGGCTGTGTCTGTGCTATACGTGACGCATCTGGGTAGCAGTTTGCTTCTGAAGCGTGGCACCGACGATGCGCTTTCCTCAGTCTCCAGACAGCTGGGCTCCTCGGGTCCTGTCAGGAAGGACCCATGTATTCATCTCTTCCAGGGTCTGTCTATGCTGCAGCTCCACGCCTTGTTGAGGATGCTGAGCACCAAGCAGATCCAGACCCTCCTCCCTACCTTCTACCTGCGGGGTCCCCCGGGCACAGCCCGGAGGCTGTCCCGCAGGCAGCTGTTCGAGGCACAGCCAAAGCACCTATCAAGGGGGGAGGGTTTTGAATTCAAGTCCAAGTATTGTCCCTAGCCGTAACTCACAATTGTCACTGCGGACAGTGTAAAGTGGTATACAAGAGATGAGGATTTGGCAGGTTATGAATCCAGTGACTGGACTTGGACAGGGCTCTTTCTCATGCCACTGGTCAGGCCCTGTGTGAGCAACTGTGTCGCTTGGCGAGCGAGTGAACAGGCAATGACACTTCTCTTTAGCGTCTGGCTTATTTGCAGCCATGTCACTGTCCCTCAGACACCCTCTGTGCAGGAACTCGGTCATATGGTGGCACGGTTGTCTTTGTGTCATAGATGGTGGCCAGTGGGACTCCTCCAGCAGCAGCAGGGGTAAAACAAGCTACTCCAGGAGCACAGCCCCTGCTTCTTTGGAAATGGCCTTAGCGTTGATGAGGTCGGGCCTTTGACATGACCTGAGCTTTCAGATGAATGGTTTCTAGAGCTTGTTATTCCTGGTGCTGAGCCTTCTGGTTGACTGCAAGCAGTTCCTGTTAGAATAGAGTGAAACATGCTTTTACCCGTTTTCTGTCCCATACGTGAAAGGCTCCGTGCTTTGTTTGGTGAAACCATACACTTTGATTATTTTCTTAGAGCTTTCTCCTCCTGTGTGGCATTGGGGCAAGTCTCCTTGGTTTGATTACACAGTTAACAGCCCTGTTCCCATTTTATTTTCACTAGTCTTATGATATTGCTTACACTGACTTCTCGGGACTCAATAGCTCCAGGAGGGAGAGAGCTCAGATCCTCTTACCCGAAAGCTTCATTATCCTCCAGACACCCAAGAGAGCCTCCACTACCCTTCAGCGCTCGTGACCAGAGCTGTGTGTCTGAAGAAGACCGCAGGACACGTCAGTACAATAGATGACAAAAAAAGAAACCCACATGGGCGCAGAGAGTAACTCTTTCTATACCTTTCCATACCTAGCAGCAAGATTAATGGAGGCTTTGAGCCTTGTTTGTAGATGAAAACCAGAAAGAGCCCTGTGCTGCTTAGCCACACAAGTGAACCCCAAAGGTGATTGCTTCTCGGTGACCTGCAGCCTGGCCAGGTTCATCTGCCCGCGAATGTGCTCTCGGATGGGCTGTCTGGAGGGGTGAAGGGACTCAGAAACAGAATAGCTTGTCCGAGACCACTGCTGCTGTTGGAGGTAAGGGAGGGGAGGGATTCATTCCTCGGTCTTCCCTGAAGAGCTGTGGTAAAGCTTACTTCTCTGGTTCCTTTCTGCAGCTCTGGGAAGGGAGGAAGAGGGCTGTCTTGTGAGCTTTCGAAGCTCTGTTACCTCCTGAAGCTGAGCTTTCTCTGGCACCAAGCTGAGTCCTGGGCTTGGAGAAAGGGAACACATCCCTGCCAGCAGCCGCCCTGCTTGGTGTCCCTTGGCTCTAGCAGCTTGTTTTCCGGGTTGTGACAGATGGCTAAATTGTTTACTGGCTGCTGTTTGCCTCATGGACCTGTGGGAACTGAGCACTAAAACTGTTTCAGTACTGACAGGGAATGTCTTTCACAGAGAGTTAAGGGGACTTCTTCGGTGTTGCTCCTGGCCGGGTTCCTATCCCCCAGGCCGGTGGAAGGGGCTTGTTAATCTGGGGACCTGGGTCTTTTTGTGATGGAGTGTGAAGCTGAGGGCTTGCTTCATTTGGATTCATGACTTGCTCGTTCGTGGTGTGGGCAGAGGGTAAAACAGCTGAGTGCTAGTGTTTCTCCAAAACCTTCCTTTACGTATGAAGGTGAGACAAGTTCTCCTGAAGTCTGCTACAAGGGGATCGTTCTCCCTCAGCATCTCTGTAGCTACTGAAGAGAAATAGAAGTGGGTAAATGACAAATTCTGTACGGGCAAGCCCAGCTCTGGGAAGTCACACAGAAGTCTAACGATGAAGAAAAGATGAATATATTGCCAAACTGTGACTGTGCATAGCTGGGAGGTCAGCATCCTTGTAGTTACGGCGTGATGAAGCCAAGGGAAAAAGCCAACATTAACAGAAAGACGTGATTGTTTTAAATTCTGACCACCTTACTGGGTGGCTTCCCTGCGAAGATGTTCCAGATGTCATCTTGGCATAAATTAATCGATTTCAAAACATCTGCAGGGTTTCTTAGAAAACATGGAATTTAACAGACAGTGCATATGCTCTCCTTTGCCCTTCTGGTTGATATTTTGAACCAGGAGGGGAATGCAGGCACTTGCTGTTCTTACCATCAAGAGCTCTTAGACTGGAAAGTTGCTCAAAGTTGTTTCTCAACGGCTTTAAAAAAAAAAAAAAGGGGGGGGGGCCTCCAGATAACATAAAGCAATGAGGCAGCCAAGCCCTCTGGGACTGTGTGTGCATGTGTGTGTTGGAAGAGTCGACTGACTTGATAACCTCCGCCTGTCCCTCCTCCTGCCCCCGAAGTGCAGCCCATTGTGCTGGGAGGTCAAATATTCAGCAGCTTGAGTGACAGGATCTTTAACAGCATCTTTTTCATCAGTGAGCCAAGTCATGTGCCCGTGTGTCTGTCATATCTGTACTCGAATTGCTTAAATATTGTTTCAGATGGGGAGGTTTTAATCTGGATATGCAGAGAGGAGTAACGCTTTGGGGGGATGTTTAATTGGCTCCCAGCAGAGCAGCAGCGGCGTGTGGGTTTTTTTCCTCTAGAAGTGTTACCATTTTCACGTCCTTTTAATGTCCTCTGGTAGTTTAAATACAGCATTGCATTACAGTGGAGTTTGTTTCCCTCCTAGACTGAATACAAATGAAGGTCATTTACACATATTTTTAGAAGGTTCGGAAGACTTAGAAAATTTGTAGCTTTGAACAGCATTGTTGACTGTTGTATGTCTGCACAAAAATATTTCCAATAAACCTTTTATTAAAGCAATCCAACGGACAGAGGCTTGTTTGTTTTATCCCCCACAAAAGTTTTGCAGCAGGAGTTTGATGTTAAGTGCATTTGAGATTTAACCTGCAAAGCTGGTGAGTGGATTATTTTTGTTTTTTTCCTGACCTTTTGGGTGTGTGTTAAGGGCCTGCTTCTGTTAGTGCCAAGGACAAGGCTTGGGTTCCTTTAGTGGGTCTCAGATCAGGCCCCAAACGCAAGACTAGTATGGCAAAATAAGAATGGTACTGGTGAGCTTACAGCAGCAGGTACCTGATACTTGAAAAGTGTCTCCAGGGGGGAAACCATCTTTTTATATGAACTAGATGGGCAGATATTCTCTTAAAAATAACAGGTTTGATCTCACCAAGCCTTCACCAAAATAAACCTTGGAAATCTTTTGTTCCAGCTAAGTCACATAGACACAGCAGGGGAAGATTAAGCCCTAAAATGTCTTTTGCTCCCTTCTTGCAGCTAAATTTGCAAGAGGCTTTTTTAACACCGGGCCTGCAGGCTCTTGTGTTTGCGGGAGGAGAGCGGTCTGGCGGTGCATCGAGCTGTGAGGTGACGCAAGACCACGAGAGAGAGAGATGCCTTTCCCCAAACCATCCTGAGCGCAGGGGCAGGATCTCTCCTGCTTCTGCCTGATCAGGAGTATCAAGTCCGCTCTCCGCTGATGGTCCTCAGCTGACGCTGCTGAGCTCGCTCCCGTTGCCGTGCCCGGAGAAGTTCTCTCAAGCTCGCTTGCCTCAAGCAAGACCGACAGTGTGAAGCACCACACAAAGGCTCTTGTATCCCCAGTACCTCTGCATCCATATGCTGTGGGGGACACGCGCTGTGATCCTCTCCGCTACAATATGTTCTTTCTGTTTCACAAATATTTTTTTGTAGCGAGCTGTGAACCACCTTGTCCCTCCCGCTGGACCTGCTGGGACGGCACACCGGAGAGCCTCAGCAGCTCGGCCGGGCGAGCCTGGGCTGCAAGACCTCAGGGCACAGCCAACTCAAGGCAAGGGCAGCATCCTTCCTGAACAAAACCATCATGCGTGCACCGAGTCACGGCTGAAGTTAAATCTGCAGAAAAGGTTGGCCTTACTTGATTTTTGGTGACCGTGGGGAACACACATTGTAAGATCCCTATGAAAGTAAAAGTGCAGGAGCCTTAACAAAGAGATCTTTTTGTCCAAATATTATTAGATACTGGAATTAAACAGATTTTATCAGGAACAAAATGCATTTTTATATATAGTCTGGCTAAAACTTTTCCTCCTTAGGGTGCTATAACTTGATGAATGGTTTTTTTTTTCCTTATAGATTGCCGACAGAACCACTTTTAAGAGCATAGAGAGACTTTTTTAAAACAACAAATTACTTCTGGATTTTTAAAATTAGGAAACAAAAAGGAGGTGTAAGCCAAATTTCCCCTCTTCCCTTTACGAGTCGTTGCTTGAGCACACTTCAAAACACGCTTATCCCAGAAGCCAGACCTAGTACCTGCTTTTCCTTTGCAGAGAAATAAAAAGCCAGCGATGAACTCCTTGTGTATCCCTGTTGTGCTGCGGTAAATGCCTGCTCCTTCCCTGGGCCTCTGTAGCGGCAGGAACCTCACTGTGTGTAAAAGCTTCTCACACATCTGGGCAATCAATTACGCCGAAGTAAAATCGATGATAAACTTGAATAAGCTTTATTCGGTTGGTGGTGGGAGAACTCGATGCTTGGCCGACTGCTCCCTGCACCGTTCTCTCTTGTACAGTGCACTAAAAGGGAAGTGATTCTCAGAACTGTTAAATATAACGGATTGCTGCTTAAACCCCTTATTAGATCCGTTAGTTGACTAATCACCTCGGAGACTTTCCCTCTTAAGAGTTTGACAGGCAAAGCTGTGAGAGTGTCTAGTGCTCACGTCCCAGAGCCAAATATTTGCTGGAGCAGCTGTTAAGGCAGTCTTCGGCGCCTCGTACCAGACCAAAGGAGAATCAAAGTCCCTAAACCCGTAGGTTAATGCTCAAGTCTGAAATGAGAGCATTAAAAAACCAAAAGTGTAACTGAGAAAGGTCCGGTTGAGGAATGTTAAGCAAGAAGATTTCAGAAACATAATCCCTTTCTGTGAGCGCTGCTGCGGCAGTACCCAGCCGCCTAGCACCAGCCCTCCCTCCGGCGCAGCTCCCCCAGCGTCTGGGGTGCAGCCGGTCCTCAGAAACCTGGAAGAAGCAGTGGGTTTCCTCCTCGGCAGAGATACGGGGCTGCAGAGAAATGAGCCTTGAAACATCACCGAAAGCTGCTGCTGGTTCCTGGCTGCCCGTGCTCAGGCGGGAGCGCTAGGGCTGGCGGTGAGCGGGCTGTGTCCAAGGTGGGGGAACGGTGAACCATGCTGGTGAGACCTTGCTGCCAGTGGCCACGCTCAGCCAGGACGCACGCCATGAGGAGGCTTGGTAGGAGGGAGCTCGTGTTGCATTTTTCATGCCAGGACTGATCTGATGGACAGTGGGGTGATGGCGGAAGAGGCGGTCCTGGTTCCCCCCTGCGTTTCCCGTGGTATCAGATGCTGCCCCGAGGGTGTCGCGTTGCTGGAGTGGTGGGGCCGCTGAGCTTGCTGGGTCACACGAAGCAGGCCCTTGAGCGCTGAGGCTGGAAGTTTTCAAGGCGCTTTGGCACTTAAACCCTGCCGTGAAGTGCCTGGGAGCCTCAGCACTCGGACCGCCATGTGTCCGATGGCTTGGCTGGCACTGACCTACGGCCTGAGCGCAAGCGTCCAGCACAGTTGTCACAGTAAAGCAAACACGGCTGGTTTGCTGATCTCGATGGGTGCTGTGGAGCTGGTGGTACTTGCTGGTAACCAGTACAGGCAGCAGGAGCACCTTCCGGTCCCTCAGGAGAAAGATGACTGGAAGAAAGGGGCTGTGGGTTGGGCTGGGTTTGTATAATGTGCTGGGTTTGTAACTGTGCTGGTCCGTCTCCCCCCTTCCTTTCTCCCCATTGTGGAAGGAACTGCCTGCAAGCATGTTAATACAGGACTTCGTCTGGAAAAAAGTGTAGCGTGGTCCTGCTGTCAGTTCAGTTGGATGTGCCCGGTGTCAGAGCTTGAACTGCATACCTTTATCATACGTGTTGATTAAATCCTGTATAATGACTGTACGTATTTACCTGTACATAGTGAAGGTGGTGGTTTACCTTTTAAGCTGAGAGCCCGATTCTGACTGCACAGCAGGTCTGCAGTACTTGCTTTTGGTCTGCACTGATGTAAACTGAGAATCACTTTTTTCCCCCCCATAATGAGACATTTACAATCACGCGCGGACTGTCTGATGCGTGAAGCCAATGGAATTCTTCCTCTCAAAAGCAAACATTGAGGGAATTAGCAGCTGCGTAAGCCACTATTACTATTCGGGTAATAAATCATAGCAGAGACCGCACAAGGCGCTGGCATCCTTGTCTCGGAGGAGTGACGTCCTATAATGGGTCAGGCTTGCCCTGGGGCAACTGGCCACAGCCCCATCGAGCTCGGGGAAGTTTGTGGCCCAGCTAAGCTCGGCTCGCTGCCCAGCAGCATGCAATGCTCTGCCAGCCTGTCCCCGTCAGCTTTCAAAGTACTTTCCAAACCTGAGTGAAGGAAGTTGCTCAATATCTTGGAAGGGAGATAGGCAAGTAATTTTATTTTATTATTGCGTTATTACTGCTGTGTGACATGATGTTCACTTGCTCCAGTTTAACGGGATTAATAGGATGTGAAGTGGTGCCTTCCTTTGTTGTTTTCAAGTTAACCTACAAAGACCAGTGTGGGCCATGCCCCAGGCTGTGCTTCAGCATTAAACACGAGGAAGGCTTGCTGGAAAGCGACTCATCTTTTGAATTAAACAACATTTTTCAGCTTGATGTATCATTGTTTGCCTTGATTTCTGAAGGAGGTTTTCTGAAGGACTGATAACAGTGAATAAGGGATTGCTTACCTGAAAGTGAAGGATTATCGTAGAAAGGGTGTTATTTCTACGCTTTCTTGGGTATTTGAATTCTACTTTTGCTATTACAAGCCTACCAAGTGGGTGAAAAGACCTTGTGATGGCAGACAAGATTCTGTTTTCAAAGTTTAAGGTGAGTTTTCTTTCACGTTTCCTGACCTACCGTTGACAATGCAAACAAGAGCAGGAAAGGACGTCTGTCCTTGGTGAGCTGCGCGTACCCCCGCGCCTCGCCCACCGCAGAAGGTTTGAGTTGTTACCTGCGTGGTTTCATCTCATCAGAAATAACCACCAAAACTGAGATATATTTAAAAAAAAAAAAGTAAATTAACCTTCTTTTGCCAAAGCCAGTGACCACTACAATGCTGGAGGCGCTTGCAACCTGAGTGCCACGTTATGCTCCAGAAAGGTTTCTCTCCCCTCTTCTAATGGAAATCAGGGAGTAAGCAGATACTCGGCCTCTGACACACCTAGCAACTTTTCAGCTGTGCCTGGCGCAATGTTTGCTGCCTTGCTCTTAGTATTTGGAAAACCAGGAAGACACCTTTGCTGTTCAATGGACAGGGAGAGAGAAGCCAGCCCTGCGCCGTGGATGTAGTGGCTCCCCCCGAGTCAGCTGCACCCGGGGCTGGGTCCAGCCCAGGAGGTGGGAGCACTGGCACGTGCCGGGGTGCTGCGGCAAGACGTCACCCGTGCCAGCCTCGCCTCCAGGGCTTGCCACAGGTGGGCCAATGCTGAGAGTGCTTGGCTGGAGCCAACGTGGCGGGTCGGTTCTATGTGAGGACTTCCCGCGGGTGAAGCCCACACCAATACTTTGTGCCGTGTGGTCCAGCGTGGTGGGCATCTCCCCACCGCTGCGGCACAGGAGGCTGTTACAGCACCAGTGACCGGTGTTATCTGGCCATATCAGGTTGCACAGAAATACTGTCACAGGCGTTAAATGCTCCACGACAGGACATTGTGAGCCCTGGAGGGAAGGCAGGGTCTCACTGAACTGGCTCCATTCAGTGCGGAAGGGAAAGGGGAGAAAGGATGGCAGAGGCTTAAGTGACTTGTTCGGTCTATTTGCAAGTGATCCTGGGCAGGAAGATGTTGCAAAGCCCAATGAGGACAGGGAAATAATACAAAGGGACCTACAGAGAAGGAAGAAATATGAGCAGGAAACAATAAAATGAGATTCAGCTTGGAAAAATACAGGGGAATACATGTGGGGAATAATATTTAGTATTATGTCAGTGGGAGGAAAAGAATAGGAAAGCAGAAAATCCAGAGAGGAAAGACCTCTGGTAAAACCCAAAATGAACAGCAAAATAGATATTTTGAAAGGGGGACCCAAACCCAGCTCCCTCCCCTGTTGGCATTACGGGCCGCATTTAAGCAACGGCCTCTAATTGCACCAAGTTCCCTTCTCCCCTAATAAACGTGGCGAGGGCTGGTAACAGCTGTACCGGGGCACGCAAACCTCATGCTAACGGGGAAGAACGGGCTTTGTCCTCTGATCACGCCCAGCTAATAGGTTAGACGTTTTGAAGCGGCTCTCCATGTGAGTGTTGCGAGGGGGTCGTGTCGCTGGTGACAGTTTTGTGCTGTTCCCCGCCTCCCACGGCTCAGGGGTTTGGGCACCATGGGTCGGCCGGGCCCTCATCTTGCTCTGCGGTAGCGCTGGCGGGTGCAGGCACGGCCTCGGGTCCGCACTGGCTGTGCCTGGCGGGATTGGGTACCGCTGCCCTGGGAGCACCACTGTGGGGCCACCGACAGCGTGCTGGTGTGTGCTACCGGTGAACCGGTGCCAGCCCAGCCCGTGTGCGTTTCGCTGGCTTCTCCCCACCATCGTTACTGCTTACTGTGCGCACCGTCTCCGGCACGGCACAGTACTGAACACTTCAGTGCCTTCCATAGGTACCAAGGTATTCAGAAACAGGCACTGAAAAAGTACGTCATATACTTTAAACCACAAGGGAGTGAGAACATTAATTTAAGAGGTGTAAACAGCAGCAAAAAAGAGGAATTGTTTAGGGCAGTCTGGGAAGACGGGACTGAGTAATGGGATGAAATTGAGCAAGCAAAAAGGCGTACAGCCTCGCAGGGTGGGTTTCCCGAGCCATGCGTCATCCCACACCGAGCTGCACGACCTGCCATGGCGAGCCCCATGGGGAGCATGTGGCCAGGGCTGCAGGATGGGTGAAGCGACTGCAGGAGTGTTTCCATCGCTTCTTACAGCCATATAAGGTTAAAAATGCATTTACGGGCCACGCGGCAGGTTTAGAAGTGTGCCTGCAATTTTTTTTTTAATTCTCGGATTTTAGGCTCTCGCATTATAAAGAAAAGGGGAAGGCTGGCTCTCCTACGGAACAGATGCACGTTCATTGGTAGGACCTGAGAGCAGCCGTGCCCATCCTGCTCCCCGGTCCGAGCCCGTCTCTGGGCTGCCGTGGCACGGCGCTACGCAGCAGCACCGCACCGGGGTTTTCCAGTTACCGTCTTACACATGGGAGTATTCCTGCTGAGTTGCAACCAAATAGACCCTGATCTCAACTAGCACGGTAGCCTAGAAAAAGTAAATAAATGCCTATTTCCTAACCATGCCTTGTGCTTGCTTGGAGTGTATCAGCAACAGTTTCCACACTCCCTTTCCCCATGCCATCCATAGTCACCATGTGCAGCGGGAAAAACCTTACCCGTCTCAACCACAGGGAAAAAAAAAACCTGCAAAGGCAGAGGGGGCGGAAGCGACATGTATAAAAATATGAGAAAAAGCTTTGACACAAACTGTTGGCCTCTCCTGCTGCGAAGTGCTTGTTACCGCAGCACATCTGCTCTACGCCATGGCTGACGCCTTCCTTCCCTGCCAGCTTTCTGCTTCCAGCCCCGCTCCGCCGCCTCCCCCGGATGCCAGGAAGCCGTGGCCTCTTGGGCTGCGCTACGTACAGACTGACCGAGGCTACGTTTTTCCCAGACTGTTCCTTCCTATTTATTTATTTGAGTCATAAACAGGCAGATCCAACATGGCCCAATTTTCTATCCATGCCCTTTCCGCTCCCCCAGCCACCCGTCTGCTTGGCCTTGCAGAGCCAGCACTGGCATCACCGGTGGCAGGAGAGAGCAAACCGGGAAAAACTGGGAAAGCGAAGTGGCCTTGTCCCAGACTGAGCTACGGCCCTGGCGCAACCGGGGGTTTGTCTCATTTCTTGTGAGGACAGAGTTTGCTCAAGTGAGAAGGGTCCCTGTGCAGAGGGAAGTGGGACCAGCACGGCTGTTTCCTCAGAGTTTAGCGCTCAGAATGCTTAGCTGGTAGCCATGAAGCCAACTGAAACCAAAAGCTGCTGAAAAACGCCATTTGCTGCAGAGTATTTGGCAAGGAGGAGCCTGATGGGGCCATGGGCTCTGCCTGTCCTGCGCCCACCGCTGCTCCCCAACTGTCCCTGCGGCCACTGGCACATGAGGGAGGGGTCCCCAGCTAACCTGATGCTGAGATGCCCTCTCCCTGTTCCCCTTCCCTCCAAAGAAGCCCCCTGAGACATGCCCCATCGGGGCACAGCGTTCAGCTATGTAAGTAAAAGTTGTTGGTTTTACTGGTACTCTTTAAAAAACACAGCCAAAAATCCTGTGGGGTTTTTTTTTTTGCCAGGGTCCGGAGAAGTGGGCTGGTCAGATGTGCTCTTGTAGACAAAGCAGAGCATTAACCGAAGGGAAAAAAAAAACTGTAACAAAGCAAACAAAAACAAAGTCACACAATGAAGTATTTATTAAGAAACAAAGGGGGCTTTTTTCTTCAGTTTTAAGAAACACTTTAAAGCAAGTACCCTTTCAGAGATGTAAAAGCTATATCAAATGGTAACATTGGTTTTACCTTATTGTACATAACATTAAAAAAAAAAACAAAACAAAAAACCACAACCACCACACTTCACAAACTTCCTTTTATTACAACTCAAGTTTCTCTGCCTTCAGTTGTAAATTAATTTCTACAGACTTAAATTTAACTTATTATTTTTCTTTTTAAACAAGTAAACAATATACAAAGAGAATCACCTGAAGTTCACAGGTCAGAGGAGGTAGCCTTGCCAGGACGTGTGCAAGGCAGGCAGTGTGTGCTGGGGGCAGGGGGGGGCATGGGGAGAGCTGACGGTTCACAGGTGGGAAAGATCACGACCGCGTGGATGGGCTGCTTGTCTGGCCACACGGAAATAGGCCAGGTCTCCCCCGGGGCCAAGCACCTCCAGCTCCCGCCGAAGCCACCAGCAGCTGAAGGCGCCCGAGCCCCCGCGCCTGATGCCGACCCAGCTCTGGAAGCTCAGTGTGACCACGCTGCAGTGTGGGCAGGTAGAAACCAAAGGCCCCAGGAGACCCCCCCCCCCACCCCGAGGGCACGTAGGGTCCTTCGAAAGCCTGGCAGCACCCAGCTCTGGTGCACCTACTGCCTTTAAAGAGCCGCCGAGGTGCGCGGGCAGAGCAGTCACCCAACACCTCCAGCAGCCGGTCGCGGCCTTGCCGAAGCCGCCCAGCCTGGCCGGAGGGGAAGCTGGGTGTCGTAAGCCAACCTGTCTGCCCAGGTCCCATGGGCGCGCGCAGCCAGGAACAGCCGATCTGGGATTAAATTACCTACTCATTTTCCTATGTCAGTGGTCAAACCGTTTCTGCCTGCTGCAGACTGCCTGTGTGTGGTATGTTCACACGTAAACCATTGGATTTGGCACTGCTTCCACACCTATGTGTGAGTTAAAAAAACTAACATACAAAAAAATAGTAGTTTCACAGTTATTGCTACATACTGATACAGTATCAGACAATAAGAAACCTTTTATCATCAGCTCTGGTCTGGTTACAGTAATTGCCCGGTTTTTGGTCTATGCCCTCAGTCTTCTGTTGTGGTGTTTTGGCTGAAGAACAAGCGGATGGAAATGCAGAGACTACTGGTTTGGGTTTTTTTAAGAGCCAAAACCCAGCCTTCAATAGTTTGTTGCATCCAGGGTGATAAACTACAGTTAGCAGAGTCTGATAATTCCCAGCACGCTGTTGCCTCTTCAACCTGGAGAGGTGTTTTTCCCCAGACGATGCAAAGCAAGACGGAGCCTGCAGCCCCCGTGCAAAGTGTCCCCCCTCACCCCACCCCAGCATCGCGCCTCCTCCGACTCCCGTGGCATCACGGGGAGCTGCAAGCACCGTCATCCTTTGGCTGGACCTTTTTTCCTTATTTTTTAAATACAGCTGCACCTTCCTAGTTCCCCCGCCCCACGGGTAGAGAAGAAAAGGGGATGGGTTTCAAACCTCCGCCAGCCCCTCCGCATCCAGGTTGGGGCAGCTTTGTGGGACGCCAACCTGCCCCCCCCCGCAATGGAGCAGGGCTGGGGGCTCATTCGAGTGGGCTGGCAGAGGGACAAAGCCCATTTTCCTACGGTCAGACTCGATCGCAAGCAGGGCTTGCGGCTGGCAACATCGTGCGCATTCACACGGGTTTACTGTTTCATGGCAAGCGAGGTTAAATCAGGCGTGTTTGGAGTCACAGTACGACCTTTCTCTGCAAAGGCAGTTTCAGCTCAGATGCTGCTAGCTGTACCAAAAGCTTTGCTGAGCATCAGGAAGAGCGAGCACTTCCTACCCTGTTATTAGTAAAAAGTTCACAAAGAAAGATAAAAAGTCTGTGCAAACCACTACTGGGTCCTGATCTTGAGGCAAAACCAAATCAAGAAGGGTTTCAAGTGCACTGGAAGGAAGACCTGAATAATCTGCACTCTTCTAATTCCTACATAAACACCAGGGACAAGGAAAATTGGTCTTTGCAAGACTAAGCCTTTCGTGGCACTTCACCCCAAACTAGGGCGGGGTGCCTAAGAAGCCCTGGGGGCTGGTACCAGCACCCGGCACACAGGGATTGCACTGTTCGGCTCTCGGTCGTGATTGTCTGTAAAGCAACGGGAAACGTCATTAAGGAGCTGGGAGAGGAGAAAAGAGGTTCCTTAAGTACTGCGGTCTTGTACAGTGTAACAAAACTCTTTCTACGCATTAATTAGGCAAATACTTCTGACCATGTCATACCTGAAGGGCACTTAATGGCTCCGGCATTTATCTCGCAAGTACAGCGATCTGAAATACATATGCATTTTCAGCGTAATCCTTCGCCACTGTAAATCATGCACTGGAATGAGAGCGTATCTGGCAACGTTAATTCAGAGATATCATCCTACAGTTTCTGGCAATGGACCCCGATGAAAATAAATGGTTTATAAACACTGTCTGACATGCATGAGCCTTTCAAAATTATTTACAAGTGATGTTCTGGGAGCTTCGTTCCGAGGAAGTATTTCTCCTCTGTTCAGTTTAGATATTAAAATCTGCCGTGTGGGGAGGGGGAGGAAGGCATCAGCGCTACACAGTCACAGCTGGGTACATCTTCTGTTCGCTGTTGGTGTGCGGGTAGGGAGACTGGATCTGCCTGTAGCCACTCTGCAAACCGTCGAGGAAGGGGGGCACGGGGGTCAGTGGCATCGAGTCGTGCTGCACAGCGTAGCCCACGTACTGGGGGTGCAGGTACTGCCCCTGGTGCGGCACGATCTGGGTAGCCTGCTGGCAGTTCAGCACCGAAAAGTTCGTCGGCATGTTGACGTAGACGTTATTCATGGTCCCTTCTGGCAAACAGCAGTTGGTCTGGGACCTGGTCGGGGGGGCTCTGGCCCCCGAGTTGGCGCTGGAGCTGGAGCTGGCGGCGGTGCTCGACTGGCGGGAGGAGGAGCCCCGAGAGGTGCTGGCACTCGGGATCATGGGGATCGTCTCCATCAGGCGGGTGCCCCCAGGGGCTCGGCTCTGCTGGGGCTCCTGCTTGGGCCGAAGGCATCTGCAGCAGCAAGCCGCCACCAGCGACCCCAAGATGATGAAGGCAACAAATACAGATCCAACAATAAGGAACGGCACGTAGATGGGCACTGCAACAGCAAGGAAAACGTCGTCACTGGGGGCCAAGGACAAACCTCAGGCAGCTCCAGCAGAAGGAGTCCCCCCCCCCTCAACCCAGCCCAGCCCCCC
>JAVKLA010000026.1:6528670-6576364 GCA_034782735.1 Sagittarius serpentarius
CCTCCCGTCCGGCACTCCCCAGAGAGGGAGCCGCCGGATTTTTGCCTCCCGACTTGCTAAAAGTCAGCGGCGGCTCAAGGAAAGGCGCAAGGATGCTCCTTCAGACGTGTTGGAGCTGCTGCAGTGTCAAGAAAGTTCGGGGTTTTTTCTCTCTCGCTCCCCAGAAGTCAGCTCACGTATTGCCAGCCAACACTTCTGCTTGCGACGCACTCGAGCGAGTAAAAAAAAAAAAAAACTTCGTTTAATAAAAAGGCAGAAAGGGGGGTAGCTCTGAGAACTGGCACTGTTGTTAAATGCTGCCGCTACGTCATTTCACTGCAAGGAAGGTGACGGCGACGTTCTGTTCATTTCTCTCACCGATAACATACCAGCCCTTCCCCTTCCCCTTCCCTTTCCCTCTCCCTCTTTTACTCTCTTTTCAGCCCCCCTTAGACAGCAGCAGGCTTTCACAGAGGTAGCAGCAGCTTCTGGTCAAATTACAGCCCAGGTAATTGCATTTTGGCCCCCTCAGCTTTGCTGCAGCTCCCTGCGAGTTATTTCCCAGCCACGGCCCTTTCGCAGCTCAGCCCATAGCCAGAGCCACCCCACTGCCAGGGCAGGGCGCAGAGGTGGTTCCCACACCTCGCACCTTGCCTCAGAGAGGATTAGTAACCCAGAGTAGCCAACCTTTGGAAAAGCTCGTAGTTCTCAAGATGAAAAGCGGGATGGCGGGGTGACAGGTTCTGCGTCACCTGTATCACCCAGCTGGACAAACGACAAGAAACGTGCAGGAATTTGAATGATGGAGCGCGAGATGCTCCATCGCAAAAGCTGGTTCACGGCTACCC
Organism: Sagittarius serpentarius; assembly: GCA_034782735.1. Lineage (NCBI taxonomy): Eukaryota > Metazoa > Chordata > Aves > Accipitriformes > Sagittariidae > Sagittarius > Sagittarius serpentarius. Next base: position 6,529,498 of record JAVKLA010000026.1, read on the forward strand.
AGAGCGGTCAGCTCTAGCATATTCGCTTTGGGGTGAGGAACACACCACGGACAGTCATGACCGCTGACGGATGTCATGCGATCGGCCCGCATGGCCCAGAGCACCCATTGCCCGAGACAGCCCTGTGCTGCGGGTCAGCATCCAGGCAGGGCGAGGGAAGGGGATGGTCTGGGGAAGGAGTTAAAAGCACAAGCTCCTGTCAGTGACCTGTCAGGGTGTCCAGCAGCCCCGAGTAACAGCACGGCAGCCCTTAAATGCCTACATTCACAGAGGTCTTCCTACAAGATCATTTTCTTTAACTCTGGGTTGGACTGACATTTTCATAATAAGAAAAGCAGCTTCTGGATTCTTTTATATGTGGCAAGCAAAATACTTCCCCAGCTCCATCCTTCGAGCCGATGGTTCCACTGATACTCAGTAAGGTGGATCTCTTTCAACAGCAACAGCGGACCATGAGAAGATAGTCTACTTTTTACCTGTCTAGCCCATATGTATTCCCAGTTAGGAGCCTCGATCACAACAAAATACCAGCACCAGATCCCTTGCAGAGATTATCTGTAACAGGTACTTCATGTATTCACGCTCAGAATCTGTCTCAACTTGTCTGGGTAAAACCAGAGGTAATAGCACACCTCCTTATGCTTTTGTGAAACTTAAAACATTTGGCACTTTGCAAATACTTTAGAACGTATTTAGCAATAGACTAATTAGCAAAGATTTCTTTTTTCCTAGCTGTCTTTACAAGCTGATCGGGTAATATCTGTATGGTTTAAAGTTTAAAGCACACAAAGCCCCCAAAACCAAATTACATGAAAATACATAGGTATAGCAACAGTCTTTTCTACTCTGTAACTTTTTCACTCACTTTCCTGTGTCTACCAGTCTCATAACATTAGCTCAATCTATTTCAGTCTAAGCTAAGCCCATCACTAAGGCATCACCCAGATCCTGTAGGACACCAAACTCGCTGGGTCGCATCAGACTGAGCATCTTGCGGCTTTTAGATACAATTGAAACATCATATATATGTTAGAATGGGCAAAGATTTTTAAAGCCTGAAGATACTCAATGATGATCACGTAGTCTCTGAGTCTCCATTATCTGCTTCAACTTTGTTTTATTTTTTTTTCCCTACAAGTCTCTGAATTTTTAACACTACTACTACCAGGCGCAGTTTTCTGAGGCCTTTGGCTCAGTAGAAGTGTTCTTTGCCCTTCTCAAGCCAAACGCATGATTGCAGGAAAGCAAATACCACGTTTTATTTCAGTCATTTGAAAAGCTTACATGCTGTTCTGTGATTCCTGAAAAATATTCCCACTTAAAGCAGGGAAAAGAAGAGTTAAAATTACTTTTGTTAGTTGTCTGAAACTGATAAAGTGCATTTTTCCATATCATTTTTAACACCTGAACTGCAAACTGCCTGTGCAGCGGTGTAGGAGATAAGTACATTTACAGCGCATTACAGCTTTTATAGGGCCCCGCGTCCAGCCGTCGCCCTGGCCGTGCGCCGGTGCCGGACCGGGGTGCTGATCTTTGCGGGCAAAGCTGCTGCGGGGCAATCGCCACCGTCCGCTTAAGTGACTGTGTAAGACCAGTACCTTCTTACCTTGTAAATTCATTCAGTCACTGCATTGACAGGTATTCTCCTTATTATAACAAAGACATTTTTGCTGTTTTACTGCTACAGCCCCTCTACAGATGAGAATTTTTCAAAATTATTTATGTGCCTTCAGAGCACGGTGCTTTGCTTTCCTTCGGTTTGCAGGCCTCATTTGCTGAAGCTCCTTGCAAATACAACTGCTTCTACTGCAAGAAAAGTCACCAGCAATAGGAAAGGCATGAGAAGAGGGATAATACAAAAGGATGGCCTTCATCCTTAGCAGCTCCCAGTTCAACAGGGGGAAAACCAAGGCCACCCCACCGTGAGTCTGAGCTGCTGAACCGGTCACAGTGAGGTGCCGCAAACATTTGTCAGGGCTGGCTGTGCCAGCGCACGGGATAGGAAGGGAAGAAGAGAAAGGCCAAATTAGAGGGAACTGTAACAATAGTAAGTAAGAAACAACTGTCCCTCTCCCTCCCCCCTGGATGTCCATCTTACAAATTCTCCAAGGTAAAGCCGGAACACAGACCTGTCACCTTATTCTGTATCTCTATTTTGGTTGGAACCTCTTCAGAGCTAGGCAAAGGAAAACCCTGCGACCCGACCCTCCAAGCTGCCATGAGCTTCTGTGGGCGTGTAAGTGGCCCTTGCTGTTAGGGATGTTTTGCTTTCCCTATCGTATTTCCAACCCATGCTCTGCAACTTGCCGCATTCCCTTGATGGTAAGAGAGACACAAACCTGGCAGCAACTCCTACCCCCTTTTCTTTTCAACCCGTTGGGGATAAACTTTAGATGGTGGATGGATGGATGGATGGATGCTTTCTTCTCTTCCCCTTTGGGATATTCGGTTTCATTCTTGGTAGCCTAGTCACTTGGCTACAAGTGGGATTACCTGCTTTTCATTGCCCAGCCCTAGACACCAAACAGGCATTTACGTACCTTTCCCATTACATTTAGATACTGTGTCTACCATTACATCCTTCCTGTCAAACAATCTTGCAACCTCATCAGAAACCTTGAGAATCTGGATTTGGGAATTACTTTGGCTCTGCAGTTGTGTCCACGACACTGCAAATCAGGATTGTAAATTAAAATGCATAACCTGAAGTCTTCTCCCTCCCTTCTCCCAGAGAAAAGCTAGACTTAATCATCACAGTACTGTTGTTTAGATCACTTGGCATGTAAAAGCCAGGCCACGCTTACCACAAGAGCTGGATTTTATCGCAGTTTGTACACTTACATATTGCAGCTTAACGCTTCATCTGTGGAGATTCCTCTTCCTCATAATATAAAATAATGGAATCAATTCCCATCTGAAAGCCAAGCTGAGTAAGTAGGGGTTTTAGTTGTTTAAAAAAACCTGTTTGTTTTGTTGTTTGTTTTTTTATAAACAAACTTATAAACAAATCACCTTGGGAGTCAGAAATCCCTGCACCTTGTACATCTATCCTGGCAAAGTCTCTTCTCAGGTAAAACCGTATTTCCCGCTGATAAAGCGATGCCTTGCTGCCCCCATGTGAAGTTAGCGGGAAGGGTAGCATCATTAAAACACCGTCGCTACGGGTTTTGTACGGAGAACTGTTGTAATCAAGAGTGCAGCGCTTACTGACAGGCTACACTAACGTAATTTCCCAGATGAGGATAGTTAGCGGAACATACGAGCTTAACTTAGTTGGGTTTCCTTCTCTTCCTGCCCTGGTTATTAGCTACCTTTTACGCTAGTGTAGCTATACCTGTGGTAAGTGTTATTTAAACACCCAAACTGCTACTCCGATTGTGGTATTACTTGCATAAGCCAGACTGGTTTTTATTTCTGCTCAGGGAACATATTTAATATCTACATTTTAAAATACACGTGTATTCATAGCAGAGAGGCTTTCTTTTATTGGCTCTCATTTCCTGGAAAATGATTAGAACAAGATGACCGAAGGGGGGAAAAAAAAAAAAAATCTCACAGAAAGAGTCAGAGGACTGTAAAAATAACTTTGAATGAAATGATACGAAGTTCGCACACTCCTCGAGGGCTGGGCTGTGAATCTGCTACAGTGGCTGCACCGGCACCAAGCACAGCAAGACGCAAAGCTCGGGTTCCACTATCAGTGCTCGCTGTCTCGGCGTGCGGAGCAGTGACAGCAGATACCGGCGCTGGCACCACGTTATCACAGCCACTGCAGACGCCTCCGGTATCGCACGGCTGGCTCCAAAACGCACCGCTGTCTGGATAACGGCATTTAAGGGACGCAGGCTGAAAGGAGGTGACCGGGTAACGGTATCTGAAAGTGCTGGGGGACATCTCCCTCCAAATTCACACGGGCAAGACCGCAACAAGTTAAGGAGGAGGCTGTTTCTCAGAAAACATACCCCAATTTCAACACTGAGCCCCGTCGGACTGGGGCTTTGGGGAATTCGTTAGCAGTGTCTGACTGCTCAGCCGTGATCAATACAACTGTCATGCTTTTCTGCCAGGAGTCTTAGTACATGGATTTTTTGGAGCTCCCGCTTACAGCAGACACAACGGATTGCTGTCACAATATATAAAAGCCTGGACACAAAGCTGATGTGCACATCTTCAAATTGAAAGGGGTGCCGTTTCCCAATTAAATTATTATTTCCGTTCTAACCAGCCACTAGCAAAAAGGAAAGAATTTTAGCTTTTTCCCCAAAAGACAAAAAGGGAGGAAGAATTACTTTTTGTGGACGAAATCCGTCTTCCCACAGCCTGCCCTCCCAGTGAGACAGACCAGTTTGACAAAGCATCATTATTATAAAGTTATTTCAATTAAAAAAAAGGAAAAACCCCAAAGTACAGGAATTTTCCACATTCACACGCCAGTTTATGCCATGCAGAGCATAAAGCACGCACATTTTATCAAATGCAGGAAGAGAGAACCAAGGGTAATTTCAAAACAGACATTTACTGTTGCTCACCTCCTAATGCCATAGTGCAAGACAAGGATTTAGGCACCATATAGTGAAAGCAGCATGACTACACAGCTGTAGCCCAGATTAATGCCTGTACAGTAAGATTAATGAGCTCCAGACAAGAAAAAAGTGCTTTTTTCTCTTGGTACGGTTCAACGGGACTGCCAACAGCTTAATTTGCAGTTTTGGATTTTATACAGGGATTATTAGTGCAGATGAGCAAGAAGCAGCAACTTGGCGCAGAAAATTAACAGTATTTAGGAGAATATTTTCCAGATCAGGACATTTTTTATACTACTTACAAAAAAAGTAAAAAAAGATGGTATCTGCTTGCATCATTGCTATTTTACTTGACACCAACAGCACAGCTCAAATACTACCCACCTTAAAGCCAACATAACCTAGCAATGAGGCTTTGGAATTCCCCCCGCCCCCTTCTCAGGGCTCACTTTAAATGCTACATCCACAGCTCCGCAATGGTGTTTGGTTTTTAATGTTCCTGTTTCTGTCACTGCTGGAATGCTGTCACTGCCCACCCGCCCGAGCCCATGGTCTCACCCAAATATCCCTTTTGCCCCAGTGTTCCTCAGCAGCTCTGAAGCCTGGCAAACGCCGTTACCACCACGGTGGTGGTATCACCACGACAGAGGAACAAATAACAGCTGTGCCAGCTGCCACTGTGCTAAAAATAAAGCGCGGGAAGAGGCGACGAGGAAGGTGACACTTCAAGAGTGAAGTGACAAATTACTCAGAAAAGCATTTCTAGCTAAATATTGTTACTAAAAGTATAAATTTAAGCTAATAGGCATTCGCATTAGACCTACATCTTCAGTACAGCAATTCTTGCCCTGCCCAGGGCAGTCTGGATGAGCTGCCACAGCCTCCCTGCAGTTCCAGCCACTTCTGCACATCTCCGATACAAGGAGGAGGTTGCTGTTGGCACTGACAGAGCATTACCATGCCTGAAGCCAACAAAAACATTAAAAGCCTTCCCTCTTTACTCTCAGAGCAGAGCTCCGCATCAACTTCACTTTGCTACCGTGGGATCAAGTAGGAGCTTTGCCCTTGTGGTTTGTGCTGCGTAAGCTTAGCGAACAGCCAAAGCAGGTCTCGCCCTCCCCGGGGATAAGGCTTGCTTCTGGTTTGGCTGCCGGAGGTATGCAAACACCTGCCTGCTCGTTGAAAGCTATTCTTGTAGTTTAAGCATTACACTGCTGCCATGGGGGTAAGCAATGGTGATGTCAGCTGCAGTGAGTTCCTTCAGACAGCCACCAGTTCCCTCAGTCAGCAGCCAAAATAAAAGGGGAAAGAAAAAAAGACAGTTCCTATTTGCAACTGATATAACACACATTGCCAAGACTCGTTTCCGTGGCACGAAGGCTAGCACGTTCCCTTTGCTATCACTTCTCTTAGTTCACTTTGTCCGACCCGATGCTAAACCAGAACCACCGCAGCCGCCTCCGGCATTGCTGTTAAGGATAAAGGAGGCAACACACTGGAGAGCTATACCACGCACAGCTCCACAAAACCACAAAGGTGACACGCTGGTTAAGATACAGGTATGCTCACCATCAGTTGTCCAGCCATCTCCAGCAGAGATGGAGAGATGTCCCCACACTACTAAGGACTAGGGCAGGGCTGGCCTGACTGCTCACCACCATTGCATCCATTTAGCACTTGGGCCCACCCCTTCCAAGCCTTTTTTGAACGGCAGACTTTTTTTCAGTAAGGACTCCTCGATCACATGTACCTTACCTTATTCCAGGATAGAACAGCAGCAAAAGTGTTCATGCTCAAAGGTTTGATTCCTTTATGTGTACATTGATTAGAGATTTTTAAAGACTGAAAGAGCTGGGGTTGTTCGGCCTGGAGAAGAGAAGGCTCCGGGGAGACCTTATAGTGGCCTTCCAATACCTAAAGGGTGCCTACAAGAAAGGTGGGGAAAAACTTTTTAGCAGGGCCTGTAGCAACAGGACTAGGGGAAATGGTTTTAAACTAAAAGAGGGTAGATTTAGATTGGATATAAGGAAGAAATTTTTTACAGTGAGGGTGGTGAGACACTGGAACGGGTTGCCCAGAGAGGTGGTAGAGGCCCCGTCCCTGGGAACATCCAAGGCCAGGCTGGACGGGGCTCTGAGCAACCTGATCTAGTTGAAGGTGTCCCTGCTCACCGCAGGGGGGTTGGACTAGATGACCTTTGATGGTCCCTCCCCACCCAAGCCAGTTTATGATGCTATGATTTTTGGTGTTTTTTCAGTTTAGAGTAGCTTCTACTTAGGTACTTCACCATGGAGTTAATAGACTAGCTTTAACTACCCAACTGTACATAGTTTGTGCATATTTTTTTCCCCCAAGGTTTCACTCAGCTGCAAATCTACTCAGCCTGCCTGTCACAATTCTTCTTCCCCCATGGGAACTTACCCTCTTCTTCTCTTATTAACAGTACATAGTATTTTTCAGAATTTAAACTTTCATATAATAAGTAGTTTGATTTTGAATACACTTGGAGTATTTGTCAAGTCTGTTTCTTTCCCTTTTTACTACACTGTAGTGTCTGATTAAAACCTCATCATCCTAGCTTGCTTTTGTGACTGAGATCATCACCTCTGAAGCATATCCTGTTACCACAGCGCGTCACATTAAATACACAGAGCCAGCAAGGGATTTCTTGCCCAGGAGATATACACCAGCCTCTAATCAGAAGTGGATTTTGGAAGCAATTACATGACGCTCTAGAAAGCTGCTGTCCTGCTGCTGCCCAAGCACACGCCGTAGAGTGACACCTGCATTGGAGAGAAATGAAAGAAGGAAATCCATCAGTCCGTGAAACATTAGTTGAACTAACAAGTAAAATATCTTTCGCCTGTTCAGCTATTGACCTGTTTAGGACAGGAGTACATATTCCAAGTTTTCCATGCAAATGACCAACAGAATTGACCCAATATCCTGGTGGGGGCAGATCTATACTCAAAGGTAAATTCAACCCAGAAGCTTTTCTAGTTTGTAGAAGCTTCTAAACTTAATCATAACCTGTCCATAATAAGCTGGAATTGCCTTACTTGTAGAAGGTGAGAAAACAGAAAGCAAACCATTCTTTGGAAAAGTTATCATCAAAGCTAAAGTAACATGCAGCTGACTCACCTCCTCACTGTGGCACTTCAACTGCAGCGATGGGCTATAAAGATTAAATTCCCGAGGCTGAGTAAAAAAGCATTAAGTAATAAACCTCGTAACAACAGGAGTCAAATGGGTCAGAAGGATCATTCAGCTATTGAAGTTTAACAAAATCCTACTACTGTAAACAAAAAAAAAAGTGTGAGAAAATGTGAATGACCTGGAAACAAAGGTGACATACTGTATGACAGCTACACCTGCGAGGGCTTTGTAGCAGCAGCATGTAACTGGCAGCCTCTTGCCACCTGGTGAGAGCAGCATTCTCCAACAGAGCTGTTGGACTCCTGATAGGACTCCCTTATTTTTTTAATTCCTTTGGTTATGGAGTTATGATTCCCCCAGCCGCCAAGTATAAACATGTCATCCATGTAGAAAATGAAACTGTTACGATCACCTACTTCTACCTACTAAACACAACATTCAACTAACAAAAAAAAAATATTACAAATTCAGTTGATTTGGGACTACAGAAATACCAGCATCTAAATATTCAACATTGAGTTCAGAAGAAGTGATCACAAACTGAATTAAAACTAGTGGTCCCATTCACAGTAGGAAGCCTTGTGCTCTACATCCCCTCCTCCCTCCCCACAGTTCTCCTCCCCCCCTTCACCACCTCCATCCTCCTTTTAAGCAACCTACCTGTCCTGTTGGGTGGAGGTTGCAGGTTACAGCTGGGCTGAAGCTCCACGGGCACTGTCACAGCAGGTAACTGCTGCCTTCCAGAGCTGCTTGCGGCCATCAGCTCGGTGTCACTCCCTTCCCCAAGCCCAAATGCTGACTTTCATGGAAAAGTTGTACAAACCTACTACTGTGATACTTTAACCATCCATCAGTGTCTGGAGGTACTAGCTACAGCATTGAAAGAGGGAAGAGGGAAATAGCCTGACAGCACAATCCCAGCAGTTAGTCCAAAAACTGCGTAACTTATTGCTGGAAATTTTTTCCACGTAGCCAGTTCTTTGCTCTTATAAACCTGAATAAGACTTTTAGGGAAACAAACTTTTATAGAGCATAAGGCATTTACACTCTAAAATACAGACGGATTTTTCTATACAGTTACTCTTAATTTCTCACTATGAACCTACACAGTGCTTCTTTCCTATCTTCTGCTGAGACATGCCAGGTATTTGAACCAGTAACACGTAAGAGTGGACATGACTGACTCGATTACTCCTACTATTAACATGGGTAGCGGACCGGAAGAAAACCAAAGATTTCCCACTGATGTCAAAGAGGGAAGAAAAGAGGCCACTAAACCTGTATTCCTGAACTTTAATTTTAAAAATGATGCTATAAAAGCAATTGAGGTTCAAAATGCAGCTATGTTATGAATAGGTAGATGGAGGGGATATAGCTGGATTAGGATTTCCTGTGGTGAGGAAGATGCATAAACTCTACCCAACTCCACCTTATTTCAACCCCCTCCCTCCCAATCTGCAAGAAAGCAGTAGCTGTGGTAGTATCTAGCTAGCCAGCTTGTCAGGAACAGAGACAAATGTGACTAAAGAAAAGTTTCAAGATGCTGGACCAGGAAGAGGTTCATGAAGCAAGCAATCTAAGGCATAACACTATCCTACCTCCTGCTACGTTCGTTGTAGGGCGAAGACTGAAGAAAAAACAAGTTACTTCTAGTAAAAGAAAGAGGTCACATAAGGAAGTTCACACCACAGTTGTACAACAAGGTACAAACTAAGGGAGAACCACATCCTACATATGACTTCAACCTTCCTCCTGTACTTGTTTTTTTTTCCTTACAGAACAAATAATCCAGACTTGATTTCATTTCATGGTGTTTAAGTACAAGTCAGATTCTTAACCTTGCTTGTAGAAAACAAAGCCAGACCTTGGATGTATTTGTATTTTGCGCTCATAATTACATTACATGTCTTTAAATTGGGGGAAAAAAAAAAAATCATTTGAAACAGTGTATACAATGCTGACCCCTGAAAAATCATGGCTAAATTCAACCACCCAAGTAATACTCTGGGAATTATTTCAAATCCCATTTTGACTTTAGTTTGTACTCCAGCATGTGATTATTCTATTACATAATCACTTTTTCACTTAGGCTAAATTAAGGACATAACTGTTGCTTTAATGTGAAACGAAAGAGAACACAGGTACCCAGGAGGCTCAGATTGCTTTCAAACTCACACAGCCGTACCTAGTGCTGTGTTACATTACAGCATGATCCAGGTCTATATAGCACACTGTGAAGAGATCTAGACAAACCCACAACACAATACCTCCCTTCACCCCCTCACTTTCAATCCAGAGATCAAGGCCCTAACTTCAGCAAGAACAATTTTGCACTACATCAATTCTAGGAAAAACAATTCGACATACTAGCCGACGAGGTTTTTGTTTCTTCTATAACACAGGAGAACAGCAGGAAGTGATCTTTCAAATAGGCAAAGATGTATCACAAGGATCACAGCATTATTGTTTTATTGTTTGCACAATGGTAAGTTGCACATTTGGACAAACAGTACACATTTAGAATTAGTTTCACAAATTAATACATTACAAGAGAGTCCAGTGGTTTAACATTAACTATTAAAAAAAGCAGTCACAAAGGAATACAAACATTAGGGTTTTGACTGCAGCCCAATAAAAGTTTAAAAAAAGGTTGAAATCAAAATGAACTGTAAGCTTTATTTTTCCAAGACATAAAAAAACCCACATTATGTCCCTTCCTAAGAGACTGCTCATAAAGATGCAATAACAAATACAAAAGTGAAGAATTCTGTGCTCAGTTTCCCTTAATTTTATCAGATGAAGTGACAAACCAAACATTTGCCAAAGAACTATCGCTGCTGAATGCAGACATTTCCAAAACATACAAAATGGCAGTAACACTTTAACAATAGAAAGCAAATGACCTGGTACTAGAAAAATCTTATGCACTGCAAATGTTTTAGGAAAAAAGGTGCTTTTGTGAAAATGATTGTGAATATTCATTTGATGCATGTTATATACAAAACATCATCTACATAAAAAGCAACTGGGCTCCAAAGTTCCATGTTCACACTTCAACCTGCATCTTTATTTGCAAAGTTTCAATCGATCTATTATTTCCCCCTTGAGATGTTTTCCCAGCTATTTCTAGTGCACACCGAATTGGAGATGCAGCACAACAAGCTATGATGTTGTAATATGCAAGATTCATAAACTACTGTTGCAATAGCTTTAACCTTCAAATTACATCATTTCCCTCCTCCGTTCTTTAGCAGCAAGTTATTATACTATACCTCGTATTGAAAGCAGATACACAACTGCTTTTAAGCCAAAGCTGACAAGAAACTCATGAATCAACTCCGTTTTGTAACAGCTAATTCGGGTTTTCATTAGAATAGCATATCCTACCTCCCCCAATTACAGGGAAAAGCTCATCCAGCACAACAACTCTCTGCTTGCACACAGACCTTGTGGCATCCTGAGCTTTCAGGTGAAATCCTGCAATGCCCTACTGTTCAGCTCAGTAGAAAACACAAAACCAAACAGTTTGGGAACTTTACCCATGAAATGTCTGCGTCAAAATCTCAGATTCTTCTTTAGAGTTGGCTGCTAAATGGGTCAAGAAAAAGGTTAAAAAAAATCCAGCTATTAACCACTATTTACCAAACTTTACGAAATAGTAAACATTGTATTTCAGCTGGTCTTCAACAACGCAACACAGGAAGCAATGATGACATAGCCTAGGACCCACTATTTAAAACTCCTAGGAACAACAAGATATGGGACCACAGGGCAACATGGAGAAACAGAACACACAAAGAAGAGACCTGTCTATGGGGCAATGTTTGCACATCTGTATTTTACATATATATATATATACACATACATACACACAGTTGTGTGCACTGTACTGTATATATTTACATCCATATACACAAAACCACCCTGAAGTAGATTTAAAGGCCATATCCAGGAACAGAAGATATGAACTCTAGTATTTGTACTAGAATATATTTTATCTGTACAAAAAAACAAATATGCATATATTCATATGGTATAAAGCTTATTAACAAAAAATAGTCTGCTACTAACATTAGGTTAAATAGATGGTTTTACAAGATTCTTTAATAATAACGCAGTATAGAACATTTCTAAAACTAGGGCCAAAAATAAAAATACATAAACAGGTTTCTATTCACAAGAAAATAGCTGTTCAATATGATTTCATTTTGTATTTCAGACTAGGGAAAAGTAGCAAAATTCTTATAAATCTCCTGGTATGCAATTTAGTTAATGCATCAATCTAGAAAAATAGACTTTTCAGATGAACAAAGTTGATTCACTTCCCCTTCCCTAAAATGGGTGCCTATCTTTTCCCTCTCTTGTTTCCAGCTGGGGGTTTCTTCAGCTGAAGAAGTTGCCCTCCTGTCCCAAAGCCTGCAGATGCAGGATTAGACACCCCGAATGTCAGGCCAGCTGATGCTGTGATGCCGGGATTGCTGAAGTTAAACCCAGATGTAGTCGAGCTGCCAAAGCCTTATAAGGGAGGGAAAAATATTTTAAAACATAAGTTATATCAAGATTGCAAGTTTGTTCTCCTTGGAGTTATGAACACCAGCCACTTGATTACCAATATTTGTAATACTTTATACTAACACGGATCTACAACAGTATGCCACATTGCTAACACACCTGGAGTTGCTATGACAACTTGGATATTACAGCACTAAGTCTACCTCAGCGATTGTAAACGATCATATCCTAAATCACAAGTCTATTACACCATTGTACATACAACAGTAGCACCCCAAAGTCTCACTGAAATTGTGCAACAGAAGAACCATTAACTCTTCAAGTTCTCGGTCTAAGTATGTAATGCATATGTAGGGTGGGAGGGAAGGCAGAAGCAGAAGTGGACCACGGCTCGCTCGGTCCACTCACAGCAGGTAAATGGCAAAGCTGGAGTCAGAGCTCCCAGCCTTGTGCCCTGCTGATTAGGCTACCTTTGCCTGTCTTAACATACGTGGCACAGACCATGCCTTAAACAAGAGACAGAGAAGGCTCAAAATCCTTGCCAAATTCTTGGTATTTAAAAACACCCTTTATGACTTGAACCAAAAAGCAGCACTGAAAACAAAGCTTTGGAAAAATGGAACAGCTAGGTGAGCAAATTGCATTATTTTAACTCCTCCACTCTCTTCTATCAAGGTAAACAAATTGAACATTTGGTTCAGCTATCAAACAAGATCAGCTGAAGAAAATCTGCCTACAAAATGCTAGAAATTTCTCAACTATTAGTTAGTAAGAGGCAGAACTTCCTAACTCCACTTTTTGCTCTCTCAAGAAACTGAATAAGGTAACCGATCATACAGAATAACTTGCTCATGTCCTGTTTGTTAAGATTTTAATAAATAGTTTCATACAAGTTGCACATGGAAACCTGTAAATATTAGGAAAAAAATGGGACTGGTTCACAAGTAAAAAAGCGTAAATTCTCAATATGCATTACTTAGCATAGTTTCGTTAGTTCTCCAGTAGACAGTTAAAGAAATCCTTTGATCACATCAGTATCCTCAACCCAATGCTGAAATATTTTTAAAGCACAGAAATAAAAACCCAACTGGTTGTCTTATCAGAATCCCAAAGTGGCTCTCACAAGCTTGATGCCTTCTGTTCTCTCACTTGTTACTGATGCTTTGCATCAAGAACTACTTCAAAACATAATGTGAAACTCTTCCTTCTGCAGTGTCTGGACCTGAGTTACACACCACATCATCTTGTCAACAAAATCCCCCACTACCTACATTCCAGTGCAGTCCTTCAACACGCAGTTGCCTGTGCAGAGCTCATTGTCAATGTAATGAGCATGCAGATGTAGAGTGTGACTAATGATATTGTTCATTTGGGTCTTGTCTAAATTTTGTGGACTCATTTGTGTCTCACCCTAGGATGTAAGGAGTGAAGCAGATGCAACTATTCCTTCATTTCCCTGCTAACTCTGAATCCCAAGTAAGATTCTTAGAGGAATAAACATTCTTCATCAGGGAGTCTCATGAATGAAAAAAATCTTTAATAACCAAAACAGTTTTTGGTAAGTTACCTTTTTTACTTCAAGTATATCTCTGAGGTTACAGGCAAGCACTGCCTCCTAAAGAAAACGTCATGAATGTCATTCATAAGAAAGCTGTACGTGATCTATGGTGTCAGGAGTTCAGTAGGCAAGGGTAAAGTGTTCATGAAGTACCTCCACCTAGCTGCTTCTAGATGCAGGGATTATTTTGAAGCACGCAGGGAAGGCAGCCTGAGCTTTATTTGAGTAATGTTAGAATAAGAAAGAGATGTATAAACTGTGTGACAGAAGACTGAGAACATGCTTGTTAATTTAGATATAACTTGGAAAGTAATAGCTGCTATGTTAGAAGTGCCATTTAGGGCAGCCACAAAAGTGTAGAGGAGTAGAAAGGAAATTCATCTAAATGACTTTGTCCTGCCATGGCAGCGTAACAAGGCCACGGTATGAAGTTCTTTTCTTAAAAGTAAACCAATTCCTAAAGCAGAGTAAATCTTCAGGAAAACACCTTGAACAAGGTATACATCTAGTATTGTTCCTGTTGCAAGGAAAGAGAATTCTAAACAATTCTTTTCAGAAAGTAAATGACAACCTGCCCATTGAGGGCACAGACTTAGCATCCCCCTGAAGGACCTTAGAGTACACTTTATTCACTGGGCTTTTGCACCTCTGCTTCAGTCAGTCCTTTAGATCGGTAAGCCAAACATGAGGTTCACACCTCCCCATAACAGCAGGTTTTTTCTTTTAATGCCGCAGGGATAAACAGCGGTTCAGCAGATGTCAAAGGCAATCTATTCCTGCCCTCATCCCCCACGCCACAATAGGTGCTCTAGATCAAAAAGGATTTCCGGTACAGCTTTGACTTACGTACTAGAGCCTCTGTATCTGAAAGCTGCTCATAGCTACACATGGATTATACCCAGGTCCATTTTTCAGCAGTATGAGTACGTCCAGCCATGATCCCACATGATTATCTCTTATCCTGTGTACTGAGGCTGCTATTCTTCAATAAGTCTCCAACACAAATTGTCAGCTCAGCTCTTCAAAGCATATTTAGCATCTCAGTTTTCACAAAAATAATGTGTGTGTACACCCCACCCCCCACAACACTATCTATAGTCAGTGGTGATCTTTTCCCTTTTTGCCATGACTTTGGGAGTCTTAACGCTCTTTACAACATCACACTCACATCAGCCTTTTCAGATGCCATCAAATGAGTAAGATCAGGAATTAATTGAGACTTGATTTGGAGTCAGCATTCCACAGTGTCTGTGTGTTTCAGAGGAAAGTCGGAGACACCTGTTCCATCTCAATTGTGTGCACTAAAGGAACTGAGAAGACTGCAGTTGCTCTGCTTTTCATCTGCCGACACAGTAGACAACAACTACTCCTGGACTAAGCCCAATTTACTATTAGAAGACGGCTCAAGTACTTTCAGAGGACTTTTCTCTTCAAACATATAAACTTAAATTGAGACGAGCAGTAATACTACTAGAAACATTTTCAAATCTTTTAAAGCAATTAAATCTAACTTTTAAATACTTGACAGAAGCAATTTGGGGATCTGTAATTTTCATTCTATAATAATAACAAACTGATGGAAAACATGTGGAGGAGACTTGGGGCATTATCTAAGCAGCCTAGAAGGACAGGGTGACGGAAGACTTACTAGACATTAGTTTGGGAAGATACTTAAGCGCTCGCATCTAAACACAAGCAGTAACAACAGTATATCTCATAACCCATAACCCACATTCACCAAGTTTTCCTAGCTTTTTCAAAAGAAAAAGATTCAGAAACAAGATACAACTATCATATAGTAATATAAACCAGAATATTGTTTCCGGATCCTGTAAGAGTTATCTAAGAAACAGGACACATTAAAATTAAAAAAAAATATATAACCTGGCTAGCCTCAGGCCATTCAAACCCATTTATACACCCTCAATAAAATTAAACTAAAGATTATATGCAATCTAGAAGCTATACAGCATAGGATTTTGGATATAAAAGAGAAATGTTTTTATGGAGGTTTCTATTCCATAATCCCAGTCTAGATTAGGATTTCATGACCAATTTATTTTATAAGCACAAAATGACAGGAATTACATTTAATCTTTTATATTCCTGGTTACCACCTTCTGTAGCTGAGACTCGACATCACTGAAAACAATCTTCATTTATTGGCTCCGAGTCCCTTACTGCTAAAGAGAGACTGGGGGCACTGTCACCAGGACAAAGCCTGGCCTGAGGAATACAGTGAAATGACATCTAAATTGCCTCTGCACACCACCAACATAGCTAAGGTAGACTTGCTATTTACTTTGGTTTGATACCTCATTAGTGGTGGACAACTGATCCATACAACTAGTTTTCTAATTATACTTTGTAATATACGAAAAACTAAATTATGTACTTTGCAACTTAGCAGCCTGAAATGCTGCAATACTATTTATATAAATATTAATAATAGGTAATTTAATATAGGCTCAGGAAAAATAAGATACAGGATAAAAACATAAGCAGTGTAAGTTTTCCACTTGTTTATGATATTAAAAACTAAGCAAAAGAAGGCTGATGCTTAGACACCACATATTGCAAAACCAGAGATGTTCTATCAAGAATTTACTATGGTGTTACACATTCATGAATGTTACACAGCCAGCTTAGTGAGCTATTTCCACCTTGTAATACGAAGCTTAACGTACTTTACAGGCCTAATTCGACAGCACAACCCTTCACTAACCAAGTTAAAAACAAAACAAAATGAAAAGCACAGCACCTAACAAGACACTGGTCCAAGCTAATGTACTGGGCACTTAGTAAATACCAGCCACTTGCTATGTTTGTATTAGTAGCAGTTAAAAAACCATTTTGCTTTTAAAAAAGAAACATGCTACTAAAAGCCAACCCCCAGAGACATGATACTCCTTCAATCTGTCATTGAAGAAAGACTGTAAGACAGACTAGTGTAAGCTATTTGCCTCAAAAACAAGCTCCTATTTAAAAAGTAAGTAGAGATGCAAGCTATAGAAATGAGTAAAATTTCAGACATCTGAGCTAAGGAGCAATTGCATCCATATTTTCATTTTCTCATACCAAAATTAAACCAAAAAAGTAAAATGAGTACTGAGTAGTTCAATTGCCACAGAAACGTTTTCAAAGTAGTTAACAATGAATTATGGATATAGACAGAGATACAATACCTATTACTTACCATTGAAATAGAAAGGATAAGCAGATAAACAGTTTTAAGGAAACCTCCTGGGCTTCTAAAAAAATAATTTTTACTTCACTTGTAAATACAGGAAGTCACATTGCTGGTATATTTGTCACAAATTTATACACTAATATCAATAGCTCAGTAACTGTATAGCCTACGCATTCAAGTAGTAACTGCAGTTCTGTGCCTCAGACTGCACCTGATCCAATCTGATGCATCTGATCTCCTGCTTCCACTCCTAATTAGACGGACACCATCAAACAGAAAACATGAATGCTCACTCAACACTGTCTACCTAGACGACCTTTAACAGAACCTAAAAACCCCTCTGAAAATGTGCATTTAGCAAGTAAATAGTTACTTTAATGGTTATATACACAGACAACTTTAAGCACATTTGTTTAGTAGCTTTTTTAGACTCAGTGCAGCAGTTTGATTATAATACTTCTGCTTTAAGACAAACTTGAATTCAAAAGAAACAAACCAACCTGCACTTAGACTTCCTGATGGTTTACTTGTAGTTCCAAACCCAAATGATGATGCTCCTGTGGCGCTACTTCCAAAGGCAGAGCTACTTCCAAATCCTAGTAGAACAACAGTAAAGACATACAACAAAAAAAATTACAGACACAGCAATTAAAGACACATAGGTTGGGTAAGTATTTTAAAACCAAACATAATTCTAAGCATTATTTGCTAAACAAATATTCCTAGGGTTTTTGCTAAACAAATATTCCTAGGGTTACTCCCTCAAGAGTATTTTATTCTCAACACAGCCTTGAGTTAAGAAAACAGTGCAAACAAGAAAGCATGGGAGAAAAATACATCCTTTAAAACACAAAACTGACTAAAGGAAAAGCTATAAAAACAGGTGAGGTAAACTATCAGAGTTTACGAAATTGCTGTTGAATTGCTCTTAAATTGTCAAGAAAATGGTAACCAGAGCAAAACTAAGAAAATTCAGACACAAGTTATACGACTTCTATTACAGAAAGCTGCAATGTTCATCCACAACTCTACAAGAAAAATTCTCTACACAGTAAACATTCTCGAGTTTACATGTGGCTTATTTTAGAGTCACCCCCCTCCTAAGTTATTGGGGGCCAGCTTTATCTAGGAAACCACAAAATAGGTCAAATACAGAACAGAAACACAATTTCACAATATTTAATGCGAAAAATAATCATATAAAGGGCAGCCATAAACATACAGCTGTAATAAAACTCATTGTTAATTGTAATTGACATTTATAACTTCCTAATATAAATATTCCAAAATTTCAAATTGTGTCATTAATATGAGATCACTTCAAAGGAAAAGTAAGTTGATATTTGCAGTTTGAGATAGAGGCCAGACAAAAGGAACAGCAAGAGAAATATATTCTCTGATTTTGGCTGTCTCCAGAGGTTTTCAAGAGAACAGTATTTGTATTTGAGGAACTTATGCCCCCATCTTAAGTTTCAAGTGTCAGGGAAAATACTTGTATTTTACTGTAAATTGAGCCTTCATCATTACTTTACAGAGGTAATTTTTAGATTTTAAAACTAGGAAGGACTGAACACTATCTGAAGCAGTGTTCTCTAGTCTTCTGAAATTTTTAAATCAGGGTATATAATGGCAAGTAGCCTTTGAATGCAAGACAGTTTATGTAAATGATACTCTTTTGTCCTATCTAGTTTAAAATGAATTATCAGTGGTCAGGCAAGGTGTTGGCAAATACTTAGTGAAATGTAGGATCTATATGATATGTATCTTACAGAAATGCAAAATCCTCTATGTTTATACCTGACAAAATTCACAGAATATTTATCATGGAAAGAATAAATTTCCCCAATTAAAATGATGTTTCAAGAGTATACACTAAAAATTGTCCTGTTCAAAAAAACCCTCCCTAAGATTCAAAAAAAAAAATATCTTTAGTATTCATTCTCCTAATGTTTCCAAGAGCACACCTGCAGGACATTTTGCATGTATTCCTTTATTCTCCTACACTTGCTTCTATCAGATAAGTCGTCTTGATATGTCAAAGGTGAAAATTTTGCAAATTAATACAGAATAGATGAAGTGCAAGCAAATGCCTTCCTAAGCAGAGAACTAGCGAAAAACGAATAAGAGTTAGGCCTCTAATACAAAACTAGAAGCAGTTGTCCATCAATTTAAAAGAAAATGTTCTTTAATTTACATTGGCAAGATTGGTGAACATATATAAAGAATCTTTAGTCTAGAACCGCTTTGGTTGAAAAGGAATAATTTCACGGGTTTTTT
The DNA here is from genome assembly GCA_034782735.1 of Sagittarius serpentarius. Classification (NCBI taxonomy): domain Eukaryota; kingdom Metazoa; phylum Chordata; class Aves; order Accipitriformes; family Sagittariidae; genus Sagittarius; species Sagittarius serpentarius. The sequence continues at coordinate 6,548,714 of JAVKLA010000026.1, forward strand.
TTTTTAAGGCATTTAAAACATTGTGGGGACAACCTGGTAATTCAGAAGTACTTTCCTTTTAGCCCACTATTGTTAGTTATTTTCCCTGTTTAGGTGTATAGACTTTCTTCTATCCGAAAAAGCTTAAAATATGATGAGAAAGGACTTTGGTAGATTTAAAGATAATTTCAAGATGATCATTTAAAGTAAAATTTATGTAACATTCAAGTTATATCACCTTTCCAGCACTGAATGATGTTTAACTATTTTAAATACATTACAATACTGATTCACATGTTCGGCTCATAAAGAGGCAAAAAGTAGGGGTGCAGACTGAGGCTACAGAGAGGAGAGGATGTAACAAGAAAAAACAACACATTATGTCTGTGCTCAGCAGATGTAGTAATTTTCTTTGCAGATTTCATACAAAAGCTTCAGAGGACACTAGTGTCTTAACTTGCACTGTAGGAACCCCTGACCTATACAGATAGGAAATTTGCATGCAGATTAGATTCTACTAATCACTTAGGTTCTATTTGTAGTTCTACTACTAAGAACTCATTACATTTAAATGAAAAGGTCTACATGAATTTTATAATCTTTTTTATTACCACCTACTCTTTCAGTCATGTGTCCTCTTAGAATATACTCCCCACCAGGACTAATAATACTTTGATAAGTATTTTTCTCTCACTTTCAAATGTTGCTTTTTCAGTTTGAAGAGGGATTTTTTTTCCCCCCCCACCTCAGGACTGTGGGACAGAGTGACAGCTAAAGCAAATACGTTTTGACAAGCAGGATCCCAGAATTGTAGTAATTTATCTTAATCTAAGCAGAAATAGGTCCGCTATAGTTAACAGTTGCACATAAAGGTAAAAAACTTCTATGGATTAGCTACAGCATGATCCAATGTCTCAGGTTTCATATACGTAAAATTAAGTCAAGTTGTAGTTACAAAAGGATGTACTTGATGTAATTCCCTAGCTTTAAGAACAGAACTTCTATGTGATTACTTCATCCTGTTCATCCTGGGTTTTCACTACAATAGCTTATTAGCCTTAGTATTAGCCTTAGCAACTCCTTCTGCAAGGCATGAAGAAGTTCGGAAAGCAGACTGCCAAATTGTAGGGTTCCTCCCTGAAACAGATCACCCTCTTAGTGGAGTTAAAGGTTTGCAAGAGATTCAGATGTGCGGTATAGTAATTCAATGAAAGATTAGAAAAGTTAAAGTGTACCTCCAAGGCTTGAAGAACCTAAGCCACTTGATTGCAAGCCAGTGCCAATACCTGAGCCGAATGGCGTTCCAAAACTAACTCCCAGAGATGGCTGTGGCCCTGGTATAAAAAAAATGAGAACAAACTTGCCTTACTCTTTCATAGTAAAGAGGTCCTTTATTTATTTAAAGTATTTGGTAATGTGAACATCATTGCTTTCAACAAATCCCATTAAGATCCCAAACTTTACCTCATCAAAATTCCTCACTTAACTGTCTACCTCTACATCCACCTAGTAAAAAATCTAAGAAAACACTGACTGTAATACGGTGAAACTAGTCAAAGCTAATAACATGATAATAACATTTAGTATTTAAGTTAACCAGTCTCACCTTAAACTTTAAAACATTAATCAAAACCTTGAGAGAACTCATAGGTAACAACATTTTGCCACCTGTGCTAATGGAATCAGAATAAGGGAAAACCTTCAAATTAAAAACTAAGCACTGACACTAATGTAACTAAAACTGTATTACCAAAAGTTAATTTATTTAATGAGTAGTTTTGAAGAATCCTATTTAAGTATTCCATCCAAATTTAAACAGAACACTAAGATAAAAAACAAGACAATGACTTTATTTTATTAAATTTATTGTTCATTTTTAAGCAAGTCAATTACACAGTAACATGACAATTCAATTCTTTTCCACACAAGTGATAACTGAGATGTGTTAAGCTCTGCTACATAACACCATTCAATAAGGTAAACTAGTCAAACCACCTGTTTAAATAAACATTTACAAAAGGCACAGTTCTGTGTACCTTAATGAATTAGATACATTCAAAATTTCAGTCAGAGTTTGTCCCATAATTAAAAAAGTTGACAGTACTTCCCCTGCATAGTCACACTAAGATGCAGGACTGTCAAAAAACATTTTCAGTCTGCCAAGGTAAAATTTACAGCCTCAGTTCCTTTTTTTTTTTCCTTAACCTTGGGGAATAAAGAATCAACTTGCTAGCCCATTACTAACACATTTTAAAATAATTAATTCTGATAAATAATTAATATATTGACAGTTTTCACAGTACAATCTTATACTTCTGTCTTTTTCAAACAGTTTTCAGTGCACTAGTTAAAACGTTTAACCATTGAATATAAAATACAGTGCCAAGCTCTTAATCCACAGACATTCACACCTTTCCTCAAGATAGACTTCTCCATCTTTGAACATACTTTATGTACTATATCTACGAAAGTGATAATTTATTCAAATATTACTATAAAGCTTAGATTATTTCAATCTTTCTCCTAAACCATTATCATATTTTGACTTATTTTCATTCAAAATTTCCTCCTTTGTACTACAAAGTTTCTTGTTACTAATATTTACCTAGAGTTTTAAAATGTAAATATTTCAAGCTTTTAAAATCATTTCAGTATTTGAAGATTTAAATGGAAAATAATTTTGAATCAAGTGAAAGGCACTGTATATTGAAAAGTAACATTTTTGCTAGGAACACAAAATTCGTATGTCATCCAAGCTGAATGACATCTCTATACTCCAAGTAGTGTTAAACTAATTTTTAAGGGCAACTAAAGTTGTTAGCTTTCAGTCTCTGCTTAGCAGGGAAGAGCTGGGAAACCCAAGCTATTTTTTCAATTAAAAAAAAAGTATATCAGATGTTGCAATTACAAATTTTCACATAAATTTCAAACTAAACTTGTTTACATCCAGTTTAAATAATACATCTACCTAGCAGCTCTTTAAAAATAAGAAAACTTATCAATAAAAAGAAACAAAAAACCCTACACAAGTCGGGCATCTAATAAGCTAACAGAAGAACCCAAACGCACATATCCAGTTCCTTCTTGAGTGCACAGGTTTCTGTATCAGTAGGAGGCACTGTTAGTGGAAGACCTTAAAACAAAACACTACAGTCCTCCAGGCCAAGCTTTTTACCAAATGCAACATGTTTTTTAGAGCCAGTAAAAAAACATTATTCTAAAACACCTCAGATTATATAAAACAGGATCTTATGCCTTAGGCTAACAAGCTTTTTGTTGAGCAACAGCATATGATATTTGTTGATTTTGTACCATAATGTTCTGAAGGCATCTTTACTACTTACAGTTCTTGTAAGTAAACATAATTTTCAATAGCAAAAAACTAGTAATAAAGATTCTTCAATGCCAAAAATACTAGCAAAAAATTGGCACTTCTGGGTATTATAGGTACAAGACAAATTATTTATAACAAGTATTTTAACATTTTAAAACTTGATATATTTGCCCTGCAGGGCATTTCAGTTTAATGAATAGGACCCACTACAAAAAGTCCACATAGGTCAGTCAGATTTCTTAGAGTGACATTCTGCAATTTTTTTTAAAATCACAGCTGGTCCTAACAGTCAACAAATTTAGTGTCACAACTTAGATCTGATTCTGACAAAGTAATACACTGACTAATTTTAACCAAGGTTGTTATCAAATTACACAAAAATTTTGAGTGCTATAAAGATTTTAGTTTCCTTTCCCATTAGCACTTCAATCTCATACCGAGTCAAGTCAAAACAGAGTGTGCCAATAGCTTCATAACGCTTTGACTAACTCTGCACTTCGCCAGTTAAGGAGAGAGTAACTAAGTTGTTGTGGGGGGTTACTTTATTTTTAGAGGAGGATAAGCATTTCTTTAAGACAACTTAGTCTTACCAAAAAACCATCAGTTTCAGTCTCATGCATTTACAGGTCTTAGTTCGCTAGGCTTTAATTTCCTTTAAAATCTTTTACTTCAGTCCCATCAATAGTAATAGGCAGCCTAGCCACCATCATTTTAACTTCCATGCTGTTCCAGATTGCTCAGGGAAGGTGCAGACGAGGCAGTGGTTAGAACTCCAGCTTCTACTGCACAAAAGTATGGCCAGCTTCACTGCTACCAATAAAGCTGTGCTCAGAGCAAAAGTGCTAAACTAGGGAGAAAGGTGTTGTGTGCAGACAAGACTTAAGCATAATTTTAAAAAAACTCTTAGCTTCAAAAAACTGCACAAAAATTGTGCTTCAGTGTGCACACCACAGTCCTGATGTCCTGATTATCCATCCCAGAAGACCAGTGGAGTACATCTTTGCTCCCTTTCTTCCATATGGCCAGCATCCACTGGCTTTATTTATTTCAATAGAAGCCAGACATGTCTTGGCATACAGAGAGAACATAAATAGGGTGCATATCTACACCCAGGAACTGGGGAAACATTCCCTGATCCCACAGCTTAGATGTAGCTACTAAACTTTTGACTTCTGAACACAAATTTAAAATAAATTATTATTTACCTTTTTCAGAGAAAAAACAGTAACTAACTCTAATCTTATGAAATAGACTTAATCATGTAAACATTAAATATTTTTAAAAACGAGACTAACCATCCTGATCCCTCAATATTAGAGTACCATATATTAGATTTTAATTAAAAACTTTAAAGCCCAGATTAATTTCCTTGTTTTATTCTTATCTTCAAGAACAGGAACAGGTCAGGTATTACACAGACACCCTCTCCCCACCTTTACAAACACCTCATTTCATAGTCTTTTCTCTCACAACCTTCTACCATCCCTCATCTATCCCACTCTTCAGGATCTAGATCTTGCAAAGAAATACGTGCAATTTTAACTTCTCGCAGATAGTTTATCAAATTCATAGTAACATGACAAAAAGTTAAAACATGTAAACGTTTGCAGCTTTACTGCAGGAAATGGCCGTCTGAAAAATCAAACTAGGAAAAGGAAATGAAGAGGAGGCAGTCTTCAAATATTTAAGATTCCTGCAAAACTGAAAGAATAGATTCTTCTACTTTTCCACTAAAAGTAAGACAAAAATTGGCTGCCTTAATCTGAAGCTAAGAAGCTTCAGGTAAGTTGTTGGAAAAAAAGTCAAGCACTGAAATCAGTAATCTAGGAGAGCTGTGAAACTTTCCTTTCTAGCAAGCTTTTAAGACATCTCTGAAATAGCTCAGGCCTGACTAATCCTGCTTTTGAGCTAGAGGAACAGAAAAGATGACTTTAAGTTCCATTTTCTAAGAGTTTTAAGTACTCTTGAAGGGCCACTCAAAACATGAGTCTACCTCTATTTCTCCAGATCGTCAAGTGAGTTGCATGGAGGGTAACAGTATTCCAACTGAATAAGTAGGAAACTGTTGTCTACTTCTGTAGGCATATTTGACATAAGTTAATGGCTTTGTTCTATCTGCACCACTCTTGTAGTTGGCACTTTTTTGGCTTTTGAAATACTCTGCCAAAACAACCAACAAAAAAAACCCAAAACCAACCTACACACACTCCCATTTCCTCCTTTCACTACAAAATGTTACAAAATACCTCAAGGTATAAAGTCACTTTACCTCAGGTATGTTGGTACAGATCAGTACTGCCTGTTTTTATTCTCCCTCTTCAGTCCTACTCCTAAGAGAATATTTGCAAAGTCATGCCATAAATGGCATCAATTTACTGAAGTTATTAGCAAGTTCTCTTAACCTGGACTAGGAAGAGGAAGTTCAAATCCCTCACCCCAATTCATGAAGAAGCAGGTATAACTTTGGATGTGACATCCCAAGTATGACTTTCATACACAACTAATCCTGTGATGACTGTGGAGAGTATTTAAAAAAAAAAAAACAAAAAAACATGAGACAAGGAGAAAGACTACGGGACTACGGGAGAGGGAACTACTTTGGCAACATTAGGCTGCACAAGCCACACTTCTATCTGTATTAAAAACCCTGAAGCATGACATATTATCTCATGTTTTCTGTTTAAAACCAGACTCTTTTGCATATATCACTTCAACATAATTTCCACGGATTAACATAGCAGCAACAGGAAGACTGGGGTCTATGATGGAAATTTAGAAGAGAAATATTTCATAAAAACTTCATTTTTTGTTGTGTTCAAACTATTTTGGCATATTTGTCTTTTAAATCTGTCTCCTTGCAGTTTATAAGGGCCAGGAGCTGGAAGCACATTCTATTTTCCTCTTACGGAGATGGCAAGGACAGTCTAATAATTTGTGAAACTTAGGGTGGTTGCTGCATAGGTCTCTAATTAAAGCCATTCAAAATATGACTGCTGTTATAAGACAAGAGAAGGAAGAAGTGCTAATATGACTTTCAGTACATCTATGGTAAACAACATTTTAGAAAATAGACAGTAGAATGAAGTTACCTATGCTTTTCATAATTTGCCAAGAGACATCCACATTCAATTAAATGGAATTTATCTTATTACTGTTAAATGATTAAATATTAATTTAATTCTCTACATTCAGGAATCCCTCTCTGAGAAGTGCTGGTTAGTATAATAATGTCAACTAAAGTGCCTTAAGTTACTTCCTTTGCCATATGTATCCATTCTTTCTTAGCAGTGGGTCATGCATTTCCTCTGTTTTGGCCTCCTCCTTACACACATGCACACATAGAACCACTGATCCACTCTACATTCTCTAATGTTTATTTGCAACAGCAGAATGGCTAGCAAAAACTCCTCCAACATCACCCTGACAAAGGAGTTGGCTATAAAATAAGCCAAGCATCCCTCTTCCTATTCTACAGATGTTTGCTCCACTATCCTTCCTGTTCTACAGCATTTTTCATTTTACAGTTCCAAAGTGCTATATAAAAATGCAATATTAATTTTACATGAGAAAAGGTAATATGCATTTGGATATTCTCTCCTCACTGATTTGAAATAATTTACTATAACCATACAATTCTGGAAAGAGGCTATACTATGTGTATTCAGAGATGTTACTTAAGAGTGAAGACTCACATTCCAAGGGGTAAGTTAGAACAATACAGTAAATATCACTAATACAAGTAAATTCACAAGATTAAGTATCTGTTGTATAATTATTGCTAAGTCTACCCTGCATTTTTCTATTGGCTATGTATCAGTAACTTTGCTCATCACAATGTTTAGATTTTTAGTCTAACACAAAGGAAGACTTCATAGAAAATTTTACACAAATTTACTATTGTTGTAACACTAATAATCTATAACTTGAATGCACTCAGACCTGTAGCAGGCTGTTGCTGCTGAGTAAGTGTTGCAGCCATCGCAACGGCTGCTGCATTTGGTATGTTGCTGAAAGGGGTCGGTCCAGTGGTAACACGTGGCGCGCTCTGCCACTTCTTAGCTTCTGTTCGTCTTGCCTCAAACACATCCAGGGCATCTCCCAGAAAGGTTTTCCTGTAGCCAAGGTATTGGTCTTTGAGCATCTGAAGAGGGTGGGGGGAAGCCATTTTAGTTCAGTGTATTCGACATAAAACCTTAACTTAATAAGGAAAGAGACAGCAAGTTATAAATAACATTTAGAAAAACAAACAAAAAAAGCCCCCCCCGCAACCTGAAAGGATCTAGTCAGGCTATGAGCTGGAGAGAATTGTTTTGCATCAGCTACAGCCAGAACAGTTTTTATCACTGTACAAGCTGACCCAAGAGGCAAAATACAGCCACGTTACTAGCTTATAACATAAAATAAAGCACTTGCTCAGTGCTACTCTTTCTGCATGGAGTCTGCTTTTCCTCCTCTATCACCTTCACCTGTATTTCTTTCCTTTCTTTCACTCTTGCCTGCCTTTAACACAAAGCTAAAGAACCTACCAAAATTTTAGAGTTCACTCTTGTTTCTGATGCATGTCATCAACGATGTAAATGCAGTGCAAATGCAATAGATCATTCTGCTTTAGATTAACAAGCGGCCCGAATCTGTTGTGTCATGATCCCCCTCTCCCCTTGCCTATGTATTTTCCCACCTCAAAGCCCCACCTGGCAACACCTGGCTGGGCCTGTTCATCATGAGCCATTTCTGTCACATATAGAGGAACTATGGATATCTTGGGTAACATAAAAAGAATAAATGGTTTCCATTAAAGAACTGATAGAATGATTTCCATCTTCTAACAGATAATCTTTAAATGTAATAGATTTATTAAAGTCAAAGAACAGTAGGTTCAACTGAATTTTATGGAAGGTGTACTATGTTCTGTGTTCCTGGCTAAGGATACACTTGTTTCCAAGAAGAGGAGCTTACAGTCCAAAAATTCTGACTCAGGATTTGAAATGCTGCGATCCAAAGCCTACGAGCAACAGCAGGAAACACACAGAAAGACCTCACTATCACATCAAGAGTCCTGTCTTTGGAGAGAAAAGACTTTTGTACAAATCTGATGAGATTTAATACAATGCCATACTGACTGCCATAAGAGCCGACAAATGCTATTAGACATTGTAGAGCTGTTCTTAAGGCTAATCTATGCAGAATGATATAATGACATTCTCTACCTAAATTGTGCCCAAGCACATTTTACTGTTCACTGACCCTGGATACAGAATATATCTATATGTTCACATATGATATAAATATATTTAACAACTAGTCCTGTGCAAAGATGTTTTAGGCCATATTTTTCTACAACTTCAGACCTTTGAATCAAAGTTTATGTGCAAACCAGAAAGCCTACTTCAGACAAAGGAATGAATTGTGGAACAGCTCTGCCTTCACAAATCACATCACAAGCATCAAATAAGGCAGAGACAGCAGTTTCAAAATTGCTCTCCTCTCCCAGCATCTCCTAGCTGATAACTAAAACAGATGGTCAGAATGACAAATCCACTCAAGCAGTACATTCATTTTTCTGATTTTTGAAGCTTTAGTTATTAGTTGTGTCTTCCAAAATATTAGCCTTCATGTCCACCCACTAAATTAGATCTCAAAAAAATTCCCCAGAAGAAAAAATCCTCAAACCAGCCCCTTAGTTTCAGGCAATAGAATACTTAAGCTGAAGTAAGGTCTTTCCTATTCAGTCACACTGACAAGGTACTGAAGATACTATTGTTTATCCTTGCATATTAATCCAGCTTTCCATATTGAAGAACAAAAATGTATCACAACAAAGACCACTGCACAGGTTCAGGCTACAGTCAGACCTCAGAAGTGAAGAGCCCAGAACACATTTGGGATCCTTTTCATGCAATTCTGCCAAAATTACGGAGGAGCTGATATATTCTATACATAGTACCAAAACCAAGTTAACTAAGAGCAAGTACCTGTAAACCGGTGAATATCCATGCTGACAGAAGCAATGCAAGGAATCTAGTTCATACAAGACCCTCAGTACCCCTGAACTTTATTCAGGAAAAGTAAAAAGTTTCAGATGTTTAGAGAACTAACAATGCTGTGCAGAAGCAGCTTTGAGAAGGAAACAAGCAGAAGATTTACCAGAGCTATTCCCATTAAGGAAGTCACTTAGCAGAAACAATCCCAAACACTTGTACTCTTCTCCAAGGCTTTTTTGTAACCAAGAAGGATTCTGATCATCAAGAAAAATTATGGGTTGCAGAACATTCACATTTTGTCAGTATGTCCAGAACTGTAAATGGGAAATTCCAGCTGCAGTCCATTATGGAAAAAAAAGCCTAACTACGACCTTTGATAAGTTAGCATTTTTTAACAGTTGTCTTTTTTTTTCCTCTATGCATATGACTTTCCATGAAAACCAGGTTGAAAAAAATTAAGCAAGTCAGAACACAATTTTCACCAAAATTCTTTGATATGTTGAAAAATCTTACATATGAATACCTACTTTTTTTTCTGTTACCTATTTGAGTAAGAGCAGATTTAGATTATCTTCGCTTGAGATCATGAGGTCATTGGGCAGAAAGCAAAACATACAAGTATGAGCTCAAAGACAGACATTTCAAAAATTGATCAACAATTAAAAAGGAAGAAGAGTTAATGAAAAACATTTTGTAACCTAAAGACTGTGGAGTTACTTTTTTTTAATCAATGCACTTTTCCAGGTCAGTTTGAAAATTTTTTAAAAGCAGTTAGTTCAACAGAAGAAAAAAAAGAACACCTAAAGATATATTTTCAGAAAGTAACTGATTGTAGTTCTTTCTCTAAATACACACAAACACATCAAAACAACATACCTTTACATTTTCATGTATTGATTGAAGCTGAGCAGCTAAAGCTACAAATGTTTGATAGATTTTCTGCATAGCCATAGACAAATCTGTAAGAGGCACATGAAATATTGGTAAGCCACAATCTTGCTACCAGGAGAAAAGATTTAATGTTTTTACCGCAGCAAGAAGCCCACCCAAAACACATACAGCACAAAGCACTACAAAAAACTGCATGAGAACAAGTTAATGTCTGTAAAAAATACAGAATTTGAGAGCAATTGGGTGCCACTAGTCACCCAGGGACTACTTTTTGAAAGGGCTTCAAGCTGTATTTTGGAAAGTACTCTTTTCTCAGATTTATTTTTATATACATGGTAATTAATTTCCTATGATTATCTCACTTAGCAAAGCTAAAAAATATTATTTAACCTAACTTTATCTAACTACACAGGAACATTCTACCTCATTGGTTTTTACATAAATAGTTAAATCAGGTTCTCGCATTCGTATATATTTTCTACTCTTTCTGACTTAAAGCACAGTTAAGTGTTCAGCTGATTTTGCCAAAGAAAGAGCAGTAAAATGGAAGCATTTACAGGCATGCTTAACAAGCACCACAGGAACTCCTACTCTAGCTCAACCCACAAGCATACTATAAACAGAGAAACACAATGGGGAGCTTCTTCCCTACATAAAGTCTTAGATTTAGGATATCCTACTTCCCACACAGATATGAAAGTGCTTTCAGTGCACTGACCCAACTAATGCAAAACTTTAGGATTTAAAGGGAAATATCAAAGGTATTGGCAAAATGAGCCATCTGCTGACAAAAAAAAAAATGCTTTTCTGAAAGAAGCACTGAAACGATGTACCAAAATGGACAACAAAAGTGCTGAAGTGGTCTTTCACTGTGAAAAGATCAGCTTCTACATTTCCTCTGAAGGGTGCATATAACCTACTGAAATGTAAACAGCAGGTATCAAGTTCTTGAAGATGTGTAGGTCTAGCAATGATTCTTGAACTGAAAAGGTCTGCCTCTCCATAGGGGAATTTCTCGATTATAATTCTTTCTGAAAAAGAAAAGCTAGGGAATAAATCTCATGCCAGCCTGCAGGGTCATGGAGGCAGCAGTATCTAGGAAGACCAGCCACAAGTTTCCCAAGTGTCTGGAGGCAATTTATTGATACTGAATACTAGACACTTCAAAATTTTCAAGACATTCTGGGTCATGGTTTCCTGTATGGTAAAAGGAAGTTTTTCCTGTATGGCAAAGGCTACATATGCAATACAGTGTTGACTAGATCACTTGATCATTTGTGGACAGTCTGAGCATGCTGGCACAAGAGAATAAGCCTTGCCCATACAAGCAAGGAACCTTTAGATTGTAGCAGAAACTGCTGAAAAACCTGAGGAAAATCTGTGAAGGCATCCCTCTCATACTCTGGACAGACAAGATCATCACATGGAAAGACAGAGGACTCTCAGGATTCAGCAGATCTTCCATTCTGGAAGCTAGGTCTAGACAGTTCTCTTGGTTTTGACATATAAGTTCCAGAGGGCTAGGTACCATCCTGTGATGGCAAGATGTTCAAGTATCATTTGCCACATAAAGGCATGCACTTGAAATCTCTGCTCACTGCAGGACCTGTACCTAAAGTGGTCCAAAAGATGATAATGTCTACGATCACAGGAATAGTAGTCAACCAGAAGACTACTGTCCAGAGGTCAGTATTCTCTGACCAGAGAGATTCACCCAAGATTGAATGATGTGGCAGCAAACAAGACTAAGTTTTCTCGGTCAGAGCTGGAGGCAATACCAACAGGCTCCAGACTAAGGAAGAGTTCCCATTTTGATCTGGAGCTGGCAGACCAGACACCTGTATTTGTCTGGTCAGACAGCCCAGTGCAAGACAGAAGGTACCGGACATCAGCCTTATAACATCTCAATGCTGAAGGGAGGGAGATGGATATAGCAGATGCCAAAACAAACGAGGCTTACAAATTGCACCTCAGGAACTAGATCCATCTTAAAAAGCTCAAGAACCTTTATGAATTCAACCTTTACTTCCAAATCTTTACTTTGAACAACTGCAGAATCTATCTGAACACTTATTTCTGTACATTAAATAAGAAAAGCCAACAATAACGAGAGGAGATTAATTATTAAGTTTTTCTTATAGGTATAAGAATTTTTTTTAGTTGTTATGTATGAAACATTAGAATTGAAACTTTTACCTTGTGGAGTTATGTGTGAATTATTTGCTTGAGTAGCAAGATGATTTTCCAGCTCTTCTATTTGTTGCCTGTATTGCTGCAGCTGTACTTCAAACTGCTCAACTAAGATTCTGAAGTAGCTAGATGAGCAAAACAATGATATCATATGATTAAACTTCACTAATCTGCCACTTTTTTTTTTTAATACGATCTGTATTAGCTGCCAATTTTCATTTGATTAATGCAACAGTTACATTCTACGACATTCTTGATGTCCCTCTACTAGTGGAAAAAGAGTAAAGACTATTTCTCCTATCTATGAGATAAAGACACATTAAGTGTAGAAACAAACCACTGATTCTATGAAGCATTCAGTACAAATGTTACAAGAAGCAGAAAATCATAGAATCATAAAATGGTTTGGGTTGGAAAGGACATTTAAAGGCCATCTAGTCCAACCCCCCTGCAATGAGCAGGGACATCTTCAACTACATCAAGCTGCTCAGAGCCCCATCCAATCCAATCTTTAATGTTCCCCAGGATGGAGCATCTACCTCTCTGGGCAACTTGCTCCAGTGTTTCATCACCCTCACTGTAAAAAAAGTCTTCCTTTTATCTATCCTGAATTTAGCCTCCTTCAGTTTAAAAACATTATCCCCTGTCCTATCGCTACAACCCTACTAAGAAGTCTGTCCTCATCTTTCTTATAAGCCTCTTAAGTATGAAAGGCTGCAGTAAGGTCTCCCTGGAGTCTTCTCTTCTCCAAGTTATATTACTGTTTTTTATGAATAACAGTAACTCACTCTGCTGGGGCTGTATTTTCATGCTGCAGACCAGGAGGAGTTTTCTGTGTTCTTAATGCTATTTCTGCATTCTTTAGCTCCTAAATAAATAGGGAAAATTAATAGAAGATAAAGTTCTGTATGAAGTGTTCATAAAGAAAAAACAGCTACAACTCTACTGTTCCTTCACAAATTGTTTTCTTCATATATTTAACACCATGATAGAATCTGACCAGAAATTCTTCAAAGAATACACTGCCAGAAAGCTGGAGAACAATACCAGCAGAAGTTTGGGGAAGCAACAAACAACAGCACATACTGAAAGCATACTGAGCTCTCAGAAGTTGAGAAAATACTGTGCTTAACTGTCAGAGATAAGATCTAATTTCTACTGTACTTCAGAAATCCTGTTACAATTATTGAGGAGTGGGGGGGGGGAAGCAACAGTCAAGTGCAAGGAAGTAACACACCTAAAAAAGAAGAAAAAGAACAAAAAGATTATTTTGCTTTTTTAAAAAAAAAAAGATTGACTAGCTCAAAAAAATGCCTCTCTTTCTATGGAAATTATCTTTTTATACATGATAATTACAGCATACGCTTCTCTAATACTTTCCAATAACACTACCATTAAGAATTTCTCGGTGCCTGGTTTTGCGATTATTCTGAAGTGCATCATTCACAAAAAAATGAGAATCAGTAAAATTTTTGTTTTCACAGAAAACTGTTGGCAAGGCACAACTATACAGTACTTCCTTTTGGTATCACAAGACAAAAAAAATCAACATTTTTATTTTAGAATAAAATACATTTATTTATATAGCACGCAGCCTCGACATGCCAAATGAAATAAAAAGTGGTACAGAACTTAAACTGAAAAGCGCTTGCATCAAAACCTGAGCTCAGAACAGTTGCATAGTTAAGATGCAGACTGGTGGACAGAGTTGTGATTCAAGTTCACTAAATGAATAGTTGTGCTAGTTAAGATATTTTGGTCCCTGAAATGTTATGGATTGGTTTTTGGTTGTGTTTTTTTGGGTTTTTTTTTAAAGTCATCAGAAGAAAACATACTTGCATTTCTGCTGCTCCAGAGTCCAGCATGTTGTTACAAATATGTCTTCGCTAGCAGCTGAATATATAACTGAAACTGAACTAAAGCAGGTGCTGTTGCCTTTGCTATGTAGGAACACTTTCTTGAATAAGTCATTTTATTGCTGTTGTACTTATCTGAAAATACTGACATCACAGATTTCAGTCTCCCCCAGCAACTTCACATAGATTAGAAGAGATTCAACATTTCATTTGTTGACAATTGTTTTAGTTTGGACACCCATTAACTTGACTGATAAAGAAGATTAATTATCTTATATGAAATGATCAACATGCAAACTCTACATAACAAAATTTATATTCAATTATACCTGTGCAGTTTCCACTTTCAGCTTGTCAATATTAAGAGTGTTTCTCTGTAATCCACTGGCAACTACAGACAGAAGTTGTTTCAAAGCTTTAATGTCTTCTTGTACTTTAAGCATTGCTTTAGAGGACATTCTACTGATTTCTTCCTGAACTTGTTTTTGTTCTTTCACAAATTTCCTGGGGAAGGGAAAAAGAAGGGGGTGAGGAGGAAAGAAACATAATATATTGAATCTGAAGTATCCAAGTGTTTACCTCTTGGTCACATTATTTAAATCGCTATTAATTTTTCCAAAATCAAGTACTGAACAGTAAAATTACTGTATAGCATAGTACTATCCTAACTTCTAGCATACTAATACTGTAAAAAAACCCCAACCCCCCCCCCAAACTCAACAGCAAGTGTTTAAATGTGCTATGCTGAACCCTGACAAAGATGTGTATCAATTATTTCATACATATAATAATATATAGCATCTATGTAAAACTGATCACTGCTTTGAACTCACAAATACAGTGACATGCAATCTCTGACTAGTCTACAACCTGCCTCCTTCCTGCCTGAGGAAAGGCTCTTTTGTAGTTCTCTCTATTCCATACGAGATCCACAATGCACACGCAATACGGACATACGGTTGAATACTTACTATGCACGTGCAACAGGCTTAATACGCCCAGGGAGAGATGGATCAGATTCTAAGAGCATACTTGTTGGGCATGCCCATTTGCATAAGTCCATGGAAAAAGCAAGGCTGAAAAAAAACCAGTCTAAGACTTCAGCTACTAGAACTATCCATCTACTTTTTTCCCAAGGTTAACCTGCCAAAAGGCCTTGGGCTAGTAAGTTACTCTGCATGCAGGGCAGGTGTAGGGTGTTTTCGTCACAGACCATCAACAGCATACAATACTTTAGCTAATCAACTATCATAAATAAAAACCATTACTTACTGTAGATTTTCTACATCTTGACAGATTACTGGAGGTAGATTTTCATCCTTTAGTGCTTTGCTATCTCTACAAGAGACAATGCATGTTTAGACGGTGCTTTATACTGCCAAACATTTTTGCATGACTACTAAATATCATGAAAATGTTCAAGTGACTGATTACACAGTTTCGCGCCCATTGCATGTATGCTGCAACTAGGAATTATTTAGATTAATGCACACAGATACTATGCCAGGGTCCAAGCCTCCAGTGTAAGCATTGTCCACATTTGCAGAAACTACTTTTCAGACCATATGATCAGTCCATAGCAGATGCCAGATAAGCTGTAGGTATTGCATTTGATGGGAAAACTGCAATGTTTAAAATGATGAACCACCATTACTAAATGGCCATATTGCAAAAGTTGGTTATTTACATTTATGCCTTTTTCAGGACTGAAGTATTAGAAAAGCCAATGCATTTAGTTTAGCTGTTTTCTAATAAGATATAGAATGCAAAAAAAAGTCTGACACTTACTCTGGTCTTGTTCCTGTTTTGTCACCTAGAAAATAAAAACTGTAGGTCAGAAATAAAGCTTTGAAGAACAAAACCACCTTAATGAGGTTTTAGGGAAGAACTAATGACTACAATCTGCTTGATTTCTCTTGATAAGAGGAACAGGCTAGGCTAGCCATAAAAGAAGGTTTTAATTTACTCCCCTTCACTGATAAATATCTTTTCAAGAACAGTGGTTCAACAGTTGAGGTGCCAATTTCTTGGCACGTAGAGTAATGCAAAACATCTTGTGTCACTATACAAGTCACTACAAATGCATAAACAACTGCAGTTGCATAAGAAATCTGTTACAGCTTATGCAATCACAACTCACTTAGACCTGCACCCACAAAACTTTCAAGTGTTTAAATTCAGCAATAGCAGTCTCCTCTCAAATACGAAGGTAATGAAGGTCTGACCATTGGACTTCCCTAAGAATTCTGCTAGTGCAGTAAGTCCAGTAATGAATGAGGTTTTACAGAACTGAAGGTGTTACTGCTTACCTACCACCTACACACTCCAAACTACGCATCTGTGGATCAAGATGCCAAATGCCTCCGAGTAATAGAATGGAGCTGAAAACAATATTGTGCATAACACAGGCCATGACTAGAAACAGTGATGGCCAGGGGCAGTAATCACATCCCATACCACAGCAGTCTGCTAGGAAGAATATTCAGAAAGCCCAAGAAGTGGGCTTCATCATCTTCAGCTGGATGCAATTCACATCCTCACTTCCCTCAGTGCCACCAAGGAAGAAAGTAGCTATGCAGCTAATGCTAGTGCCATATTTTAAGCTGCACAAGCCAGTGCTCCTGCCAGGAAAAGCTACTACTTTCAGAAGCAATATCTGCTTAAATTGTCTGCAGACTGTCACCCAGTACATTAGAGAGCCTCGAGTCTCACAACCATTCCCTATGCCTCTTGCTAAGGGAAAAAAAAAAAAAATCTACACAAAATTAAAAAAAATAAACTCCAGAATTTAGGACTCCTTTTTCTGCTGATAACCTAAAAATTAGGCAGAAAACCAATTTCTGAAAAGAGAACGTAAGTGCTAGCCCCCATCTGTCCTAGGATTCATAGGGAGCTTTTCCTTGGTAGTCACATCTCCTCCTTCCTTTTCTTCAGGAAGGAAGAGAAATAAAAACCTCAAAATCATAAAGCCATCACCAAACCTTAACACAGTTCCTCATATAGCAGTACAAACAACTGTACTGACAGAACTGAGCAGTGGCACACAGGGAGGGGTATTTGTTAGGACTACGTAAGCCAACACTATCCATTATGGGAAACACTCCTAAATTAAAACCTAAATTGAAAAAGGAAAAAAAAAAGGAAACTCAAAAAGCCTCCTTCAGCATTTCCTACTGCTTAGCTAAGCAATCTCTGCTTACCATCCTGACAGCAATAGTCCAACTCACCCAGTTCCACTACGCAACATATGGGGAACTCAGGTACTCATTCAAGTTTCCACCCTAAGAGCTGGGCAAAACAATGCTGAGATGTCAGACTGAAGTAGATTTTGAGCCTGTGGTTCTCTGGTCCTCATTTTAAGATACTTGTATATTATGGAAGTGTTGTGATTAATATAATATTCTAGTAATGGAAATCCTGTAAGAACCTAGGAATCAGAGCTTTTTCATTACTCCCAGTTTCAGTAATAAACTCAAAAAAAATATCAACATCATGTAGAGCACTACAGTTGGGGCAGTCAATATGCCATCTCTTCTACAAGTATGAAGAACTATGTCTACACAACTTACGTTACTCTGTAAAGATGGTTTCATAGAGTTTCTATATTTCTTTCTCTTTTAACTATTGGCATACCTAATTTAAAACTTGGCTTCTGAATGGAATCAAGAGATTAAATTAACAGTATTGATTCCCCAGAGAAAATGCGCATCTTAGAATCAGCTTTAGTTAAGCTTACTCTGGAAGTATAAAAGCAACACAAGTTAATAAGTGTCCATATATCAATGCTCAGTATTTCCTTACTTAAGTACTTTAAAGCTATCACAGAAGTTTTCATAACTGGTTTTAACAACCTGATAGAATGTATCAGATAGAACCACGCCACCACCAGAAATATAGCTTTGAGGAGTAACAGCTGAAAATAGGACATTTTTATTGTGCAGGCTTTTGAAAAAAGAAACAAAATTTAAGATCTGTTGCTGTTAGAGAAAGTTGGTTTCTTGGAGAAAGTTGGTTTCAAACCAGTACTTCATATTTACAACACAATACTTACAAGCTCTGCTCCCCCCTCTACTGGCTATTTGACATACAGCTGTTCAGGAATCTGCCATGGCTTTTCAGCAAACAGCCCTACAAGTCTTCTCTTCCAAAAGGCTTGAGGGTTTTGATCCTGGTTTTCAAGTATGATATTGGCTTATACTTATTTTAAATAAATATACATTACATTGCATTTGCAACCAAAATCTTGTTCTTCTATACAAGCACAATGTCCAAGAATGAAATTAATTGAAATGCCTTCTAAGAGGGGAGGGGAAAAAAAAAAAAAAAAAGTTGAAGTTGTCAGCTTTAATTCCACACTCCTAACACAATGAAAGTGTCTTTGCTGTAGTGCTCTGATAATTTTCAATAAAAAAAAAATGAATGTTTTAAAACAAACTTACTCTTTTTGTCTGAAGAACTACTAAAATCAATGCCACCAAGACCTTCATTGGCAGTAGTTGAAGGAGCTGCAGTTGTCCCCAGAGTCAAACTCAAATCATTCTGCCCAAGTCCTAAAGAAACCCAAACAGAATTTCTGCACTTTAAAATGAATTTTAATTATCAATATTTTAACTAAAAGCACAGTTTCAGTATCCACTTACTACATTTGGATTAGAAAAATATGCAAAATAAACAGAAGAAAACCGACTGCATGAAGTTTCATACAACTGTACGCAAGTGTTTTATGTAAGTGCTTCACATTACCAGGTAACTAATCAGATAGCTAACTTACCAACAGCATCTTAAGTATCTTTCTGTTTCATTTAGAGTTTAAGAACAGTGTTACCAAGACTACAACACAGCAAAACAAGTTTTTCCTCTAGAGCTGAAAAAGACAGGAAGCTGTGAAGCAACAATACTAACAGTTAAAGATTTTATTCAGACCAAAAGCCACTAAAATAAGGAGCTTTGAACTTCTCCACAGTTAAAGGACATACTTGTATATCATTGCCCTCTTGCATTTATGATCAACTTCCTTGAGTCAATTATGGCAATGACACAGATTTCCTTGCATTTTCATTTTTTTAAAAAGTTTTAAGTACAAGTGAATTTAAGAATGAGAAAGCAGCCAATGATTTCAGATGTCATTTGTTGTCGTCCAAGGATAGCAACACCGTTCCTAACTGTAACACTTAAAAATTACACTTTCACAGTGTTAAGAAATTATATAAACTAAATTTTACATTATGAATTTATACAATCACACACTAAATTTCAATGTTTTGAGACAGAAGGAGGAAAAAAATAAAATAACTTTCACCTGTCGCTGCTGTGCTTGTATTCTGGAAGAGTGAACCTCCTAAACCTGCTAAGGCTCCTCCTAAGGAAAGGCCTGTGGAGGCAGTTGTAGTCGGAGCAGTTGTGCCACCCAAATTTAATGTAAAGCCAGTAGTTCCTGCAGAGAAAGCAAACCAGCTTCATGCAGACGTTGTATTCAAATACATCCATAGACAATCTGAAATAACTGAAAAGTTTGAACAGCACCTTTATCGTAACTGGGTAATAAACTCAATTGTTGTTTTTATTTCCTGCAGATTTTCCAAAGCCATGGAAACTTTTGAATTATATGTTATTTTGTTCTACAGTATCATAATCCTGATTAGTCCATATTTATCTGCAACTATATAACATTTTTGAGAGTCCGCCAAAACACTAGAGAATCTAGAACCTGGCACAGAATTTATTTTACAGCATAATGGATCTAACAAGCTCTATTGACTTTTTATACTAAAATGCTGAAATGTTAATGTTTCATGTTAAACATATTTTATACAAGACATGATACAAGAACATTTCCTTGGTAGTTTGAGCCTTCTTCTGGAAGTAAGCACCCCAGCTTTTGGTAGGATAGGGAAGGATTGAGCAGAGAAAGACCGTAGGCATAAAGGGACAGAGCGCAGAGGGCACAGATAGCTGAGCTCAAATGCAGACTCCCAAGGTTAAGAAAAATGAACTCCAGTGTTGATCATCATCATCATGCATGGTGCAGTTTAGCTGCACCGATAAATACGATGGCTGGTGTGTGCCAGTATGAGAAGTACGCTGGAAAAAACTAGTTGTGGAAACAAGGTTAACCATTTCAGGCTGTCTACAAAAGGTAGACATTTTCCAAACTTTTCAGCTACACAAATAGGAAGCTTTCAGCCTTCAGTGGGGTTAACAGTAACAAAAATTATGATTTTACATGACTTATCAGCTCTTGCTACACTTCTAATGGCTTAGATTATATGCTGCCTATATCACATAGATTTATGGGCAGTATACCATCTGTATTAGGGTAGCCAAATTTGGAACTAGTGAAGTCCAATGAAGCTGCCTATTAAAATACTACAAAATTATGTAAATACTAGAAAAATATAGAGTGTAGAACTGTTCTACATAAAGTTTTATTGTTAAAAAAAACAACTAAACAAAACCTCCCAAAACCCCTAAACATTTTCCTACCTGCTGCAGGAGTCGATGTAAGAGCAGATGATAAT
Organism: Sagittarius serpentarius; assembly: GCA_034782735.1. NCBI lineage: Eukaryota > Metazoa > Chordata > Aves > Accipitriformes > Sagittariidae > Sagittarius > Sagittarius serpentarius. Next base: position 6,569,463 of record JAVKLA010000026.1, read on the forward strand.
GACAGGCCACCCGCTGAGGTAGAAGTAACAGGTAAAGCAAATGGCGTGGCTGAACCTGCAGGTTTGTTGAAACCTAAACTAAAGCCTGTGGTAGCTGCTGATGTGGTAGCAGGCGTGCCTAGAAGAAACCCAAAACCAATTATCACTCTTAGAATATTCTGTTTGAGAACAAATGCTCAATTCACCTTCTCTTCTGAACTATTCCCATTTAACCATCATGAGCACCACAGGATGCAGGATCATTTGCGTCAAGTACAATATCCCCATAGTACCTTCTGATAAATTTCAAAGGTTTAAATTAATTGCACAGGCATTTTTGCTCCAGAATTCCTAGTGATCCAAAGGGCTTTAATCATGGACTGCCAATTGCACCTAGTGGCAATCTAAAAAAACTGTAAAAAAAGCTTCCATCAATAATATCTAATAGATGAACCAAATATTGGCAAATGGAGCTATAAGCAATACTGCCCAAAATACAGACTAAAAATTCTCAATTGGATGTGCACACCAAAATGAATGCACATATCCTCTCAATTTGTAAACAAGAAAAGTATGTTGAGATGTTATTCCCTCAAACTTTGCTTTTGAACAGTTTTACAGTAAAGCAAATAAAGCTTCCACTTCCTGCTGTTTTCATGGTAAGAATACATTTTACATTCCAGAATCCATATTCCAAGGTAAAGGAGTGTGCATATACATACACAAACCAAAATAGCATGCATAAGAAATGCATACTTGGTATTCTCAGTACCTGTTGTGTGTCTGTTTTGGATGACATTTCATTCAGCTATTGAAAAGAATTAATGTTCATCTGCATAGTATCGACTGCCATGTACGATTATGCATCACACAGTCTGTTCTGGGTTAGCTGCTGCTCCTCCCTTCTCCTGCCCATTTCATTTGCTTCTTTATCCAACATTATTTTTTTCCTATTTATTCACAGTATGGCTTCCTAAGTTCTGGGACTGCAGTCTATCTTGTAGCACCACCCCCACCATTTGTGATACTCAAGCTCAGTTTCTTCTCCTCAGACCCCAGTTGCTGGTGTTTAAAAAGAAAAACAAACCAACCCACAACTACCCACATATTCCTGTATTTCTAACAGCAGCTGAAAAATAGTCACTAAAGATGCATCAGAGAAACAAAAGTAAAACATTCCCAAGGTCCGTTCCCAGTTAAACCCTCTTTATTCTCCTAAAAGAAGTAATTACCAAACAGACCTGTTCACACAAAGTTCATTAGAACAAGAAATCCTGTATGAAGAACTCTTTGGTAACATATTCTACCTCCTCTCTGCTGAAGGATGAAACTCCTTAGGGGGACATAAATACAAAGTCTCACTTTTCACTATGACCACTGTCACTGTTGTACAGAAATGGAATAATCCTTTAACAGCAAGTAACAGTGCCCAGAACTGCAGGGCTCCACTCTGGTTTGCAGCTTTAACATCTGGGCTGCAGACTGCAATTAGTAATGGGGAAAAAGCTCACATATGACCATTAACTTTTTACATTACAAGAAAAATCTATTTTTCTGCCTGTGTAACATCAAGATCCAAATGAGGTCCTTACCTAGTGTCAGTCCTGGGGCAATAGTTGTTGCTGTTCCTGCTTTAAGAATGAAAACAGAGAAGAATAGTAATTGAAGACCACAAAGCAGTTATAATAGTAAAAAAACGAAACAAAACACTGAAATAAAGCAACATTATGAGACAATATGTAAACTATTATACGAGTTTCTTCTGTAGTATGTTGAAAGCAAAACATTAGAAAACAGTATTTGTAAGCACCAGTAGCACAAATCAAAGCGTAACTGACTTCAAAAAACATGTTTCTTTATAAGAATCTAACAGTGAAGCTGATGTTAACACATCAGTACAGCAAATTGAAATTTCAAATAAAAGTAAACAAAAATATGGAAACTAGTAATTCTATCAAGTTTTTTTTCCAGCCACGTGGCAGTACAGAACATTAGCATCTAAACCAGCAGATTTACAGTATAATGAAGAGGATTATAGAGTCCAAAGTCTTTGTAAAATCCTGTCTTGGTTTAGGGTTTCTGCCCCACTAGTAACTTAAAGAGATTATTTTGAACAGTGTTATGCCATTTCATATTTTAAAAAACATCTGATTAGAAGATCAAAAGAATCATTGCGAGCTAAAAGAAAATTACCCCAGTGTAGCCAAACAGTAATACAGACTTTCAGTCTGCTGTTGAATTTATTTCTAGTAGATTGGTTCTTACGAGTTTTCCCTGTCTACTCATACAAGTGTAGAAGAAAAAAAGACCATTTTGACTAGCAATATTGGAGTCAAAGTAAAATTAAGTTATGTCTGCCTGATGGCTGAAAAAAAAAATACCTCTAGTCAGAAAGCTTTATTCTTTTGCACACCAATACTCCTATAAGAATGTGTATGTTCATAGGCTGAATTAGAGACCTAAGAAAATTTCTTCATGCATATTGCTAACATTAAAAAAAACCCAAACAACAAAACTGGAAGTGTTTACTACTGCAGGATTACAAATATCACATTAAAAACACTAACAATCTCACAATACTTTTAAATATTTGTCAGATCAAAATATACCTCAATCTTAAATCGTAATTTTGAGCATCCTGGATGAAGAGTTAGATTTCTAGAAAACACCAGGATTCAAATTATAGAACGATTTACACATAGGCCCAGGCACATTTTCTGGTAACTACATTTGTGTTTCTGCAGCATTGGTACTGAATAATTCTCAATGAATGGCCTTTTAAACTGTTCAATGAAGTCTTTTTACAAAACTAGGTAAGTAATATTCTGAGCTACAGAACTACTGTAAAAAAGTAAGCACATTATGACAACCCAGTTTTTGTGTGCATATATTTCTTCACTGTTGATTCAAATTTCTGCTATACAAGAATTTTTTCTACCTGTACTGGTGCCTCCTAGTGTAAAGCCAGTTGTTGATTTTGATCCAAAAAGTCCACTCCCAAAGCCCACCGAAGGAGCTGATGTAGTTGCTGTAGCAGTAGAAGAGCCCAGAGTTCCAAAATTAAGTCCTCCTGTTGAGCTATTACAAAATAAGACTATTAGCAGTAATTATTTTTCAAAAAACAATCCTCCACCATCCCTTATTTCAGTTTTTTTCCCACACCATCATTTTCCCAAACCACACACAAGGCAGCTGGACAAGATGGCGCCCAAGCTCACCGCCACCAAGCAGAAAAGAGGAAGCCTATCTCCCTCTTTCCTTCTACTGCTCCGTAACTCTCACTGCTTCCCTGACAGCAACTCCAGCATTTGTTCAACTCCTTGCTGAGCTGATACATCTTGGTAGACCAGTGGGAAATTTGAACTTTTCTCCATAAGATCACCTCATTAGTTCTGCCTAATTATTCTCCCTGAACTATTGACATGGGAGAACAAATGCTAGAGGCAGAACAAAGATGACCACAGACTTGCAATATCTTTTCAAAGCAAGTTACAAGTCCAGTTAGATACCTCTGACCAGAAAGCTCAACCAATGTTACTTAATTTCACTCTTAAAGTGATAAGCAGAAACACACAACCATTCACATCAACAGCACAACTTTGCCCTATCTTACCACCAAAGCACACTGATGCATGAATTCACTTTCTAACCAAAATGCTATCCTTCCCCACAGGTGCAAACTATAGAGGACCCGTGCCTACCATACTTTCTTTTATGACTACATACTTCTCAGAAGGTTACAGAAATGAACTTCCACAGATATTTTCACAGATTAAAGGGAAGAGAAAGGAAGCAGATAATCAGCAGATAATCAGAGATCAGCCATCACCAGGAAAATTAAGCCTTTTTTATTTATTTTTGGTAACTTCACATTTTAGAAGTTCCATGGCAAATAGAGAACAAGCTTTACATTTAGCAGAGGATGCATTAAGTTATTGTACAAAACACAGGGGAATACAATAATCATGATTATCTCTTACCAATGAAAATACAGGTACTAGCAGCTAGGTGAGTCTATGATTTTTAAAAACTTTGTTCTTAAACTGACAAAAGACCAGGTGAGTAATTTATTTGTAGTAACTTCCTGCTCCCATTTGTGAGCCTTTTTACAAACTAGGTAAGTTTTCTCTAACTTAACAACATTTTGCGTAAGTACAACAGTAGCACTGAAACGAAATGCAATTTAGACTTCAGGGTAACAATTGTCAAGTATTTTATATTACAGGTGTTCAGTATTCTCTCATTGTTCCCTTATCTCTTCTCTCATTATTCTCTTATCTCCTGTCTCTTTTTGTATGAGGGCAGCTCCTAGGCGTAACAAATTAAACACAAAGGTAAATCCTTAAAAAAGGCTATAATAGGCTTTTACACTAAAAGTTTTCAAAATATCTCCAAAACTGATCATGGCAAACCCAGCAAAAGTTGGTTGTAAGTTTGAAATCTACATGTGAGTTATTCTTAAAGAAGTAATTCAGGAAAAAGAGCGGCCAAGAAATTTATTAGGACACAGACCCACTAATTGTCCAACTCCACAAGAGCCAAAGCACTTCAGCTTTCTTTACTCCCAAAATTTCAATACACCAAAAGTACAGCACCATGACCTAACTGCTTGGAAGCTTAAACATACAACATGGTGCTTCTCTCACTAGTCAGGAGTTTACATTTCTCATCTTTTCCCAGCACAAAGATGATCCTTCTGTGAAAATTCTTGTTTCAGCATTCCAGTAGAAGAAAGCTAAGGTATGAAATATGCAAATCAGCACTATAGGACAAAAAACCCAAATAAAATTAAGTGGCATTTTGTTTGGTTTTTAAGACAGAAAGAAACCAAAATGTAGAAAACGCAATGGCAGCAATCTCACGAGCAGGAGAAAGCATGTGCCAGAAGGACTATCTACTCCCCACAGATGGAAGGATGAGGAGCTCAGGTCACTGAAGTCAGGTCTTAACTCTGATTTTACAACTAGAACAAAGCATTGCAGCTGGCTAAAGCATACTATAGAGACAATCGATTCATAAAAAGAAAGAGCATTAAGTACCTGAACAACTATTGGTACAATGCAGGAATTAGGTAGGCTGACATATCACACAGGCTTTGGGCCACCAGAATATAGTCTTTGACTGGTCACGCTGATGAATAATACTTATGCTTGGACTAGACAATAAAGCCCCTTTTCTCCCAATACCTGGCACTACTGTCTTACACCCAGCTCAGAAGCACAGCTTTTTCTTAGAGTCTCAAACATGTTCTCAAGCAAACCATCCCATAGGGATGCTCAAGATTCTTTCACCAACCATCCAGGAGTAAAAAGGCCTCCTTGACCAATAGCCCTGAAGATTCATCCCGCTTGTAAGACTAATTACCTGAATAAAAATGCAGAGTACCACACTGCTATTAATTAGCACCTGTTCAACTTTTACTTATTGTTTTTAAGAAATTAAAAAGCCAGCTAGAACAGAAAAAAAAAAGAAAAATATGTAAGTTCAATAGGCAGTTTTTAACAAGTGCAGATCAAAAAGACAAGAGTTTCCCTTGTTTCAGGCAATACATTTAGAAGAATGTTTTTGAATAAACAATTAATTTGCTCACTTTAATCACAGGAAACCTGCATTAAACAGGCATGAAGTAAGAGAAACTTAAGTTCTTTATCAACTCCATATAAGATTCATTATGGGGGTAAGAAAAAAACAACCAAAAAACCCAGAAAACTCCAAGCACAGGTAACAAGAATGTCATCAATCTGTCATGACCACAAAATTAAGAGTATCAGAAGACACTCAGAAAACTTGTTCCTTCTCATATGGGCTACCAAAAAGCAATACTGCCATTTAATCCAGAGATACTCTTTCCGATCCAGGTGTTCTGTTCCCTTCCCCTCACAATGCTAATTCCTCACAATTCTGACAAGTAAGTATTTTCAAATATATCTGCTTCAGGCAAAGTTGCCTTGAGTAGCTCACCCTGCCCATTTAGTTTACATTACAGTGATCGGTTTTGCCTGATCAGATTTGGGAAAAACTCTGACACAAAGCTGCACTACAACAGCCCTCTTCTTCAACAGAGGCATAATAGCAAGCAGGCTGGAAAAAACAATCTCTGCTAGTACAGTTGTATGCAAAGAAAGAAAATAAGGGAAAAAAAAACCAGCAACAACAAAGACTTACCTATTATTCTGAGAAACCTAACTACTAATAATGCCTTTAGTACAGAGCCTGCTGTATGTCACACGCACATCAAAGCACAGCAAAGTTCTCCTTTTACTCCAAGACACTATACACCAAATACATGGTTATCTGTGTCAGAAAGGATAAGGCTGCACCTAACTTCGGGAAAAAAAAACAAAACCCAATGGAATTTCACATCTGAACATTAAACATTTGGGCTTTGACATCAACGAGCTCCATGCCACACACACAAGCTCAGGCTGACTGCTGAAACCTAGATACACAATGATTCACGTTCTGCGTTCAGAACGTTAGGGATAACCGTGAAGGGAGACACTTGGCTTCGACAAAACCAAAATAAAGCCAAATTAGAAGAGCACCCCTCTTTGTTATTACCTGCGGAACAGATTGATCCCTATGTCTACATTTACGGACCCGGCCGTCAAGCAGAGGAGGCGGGAAGGGCACCCCCCACCCCCTGCGCGCCGGGGCAGACGCGGTGAAGCCGGTTCATCCGCGCACCACGGGCCCTTCCAGCCAGGAGTGCCGAAGCTCCGGGCCCCTCCGGCGGCGGCGGCGGCGGCGGCAGCAGCAGCAGCAGAAGAGCCGCCCAGACACGCAGCCCAGGGTCTGCGCTTCCTCCGCTCAGGCACTCACTCTCACACACACACGTACGGCGGCCGGGCCGGCCCCGCCGCGGCCGCCCTGGCCCAGGCCAGGCGCGCGGAGCGACGGCGGCCTCTGTGGCGGGCCGGGCC